>JBBGZY010000022.1:10835000-11435000 GCA_037952925.1 Lithobates clamitans | reverse complement strand
CACTCCCATAGCTGAAACAGGAAGAAAAAATTTGACGATGTTCACTTTCTAAACAGTATATAAAGCTGAAGACAGCAGATATACGTGTAAAACTTATGTAGGGAGATTTGTTTCATCTCTGTGTATCATCTGAGGCTGTTCACTTCACTGGGTATATGTGAGGGTTTACATCCACTTTAAATTACTTCAGAAGAAGAAAACAACTGGCCACAACTTAGAGGACAGGATCTTATAAAGAGTATTTTAGATATTTAATTTGTAGCCGCACAGAACTGACCAATCTATACCTTAGATACTAAAAAATATCATAATGGAGGTATACTATAATGACACATAGGGACTTCTAGCTAAAGTCAAGAGAACTAGGGACTCTTGACACAAGGAGAACGAAGCAACCGCTCATAAAAAATAAACTGAAAGCTCTGTATGAGTGAACAAGAATCTAGGGAACAGACACAGAAACAAAAATGGAAGACGGAGCCCAGCTAAATTCTCGTGTCTCTTTCCTTCACTGGGGAACACAACACTGCTCCAGAAAATAACCAATTGAGTATATCACCACCTGCATGAGTTGGACACTAGTTGCACTAAAAAACAAAAAAGAGCTCAGGAGGCAGCCCTTTCTGGTGGTCAAAATCCCCTCCACAGCTGTGAACACTGGTATTAGCCTGGTGTGTAGGAGTTAGGCACACAGTTCCTTGCTTCATGTGAAATCAGCTGTGACGGCCCAGTATCTAAATAGGCAGCCTGTGGGGTTTTTGCCCTAGGGAGGCGCACATGACTGTCAAGCTGCTGGCCTGCAGCACCTAGGCTACAAACAGTGGAGGTTTGCAGTACCAGGGTGGATGACTGTGGCTCCTGGCAAGTACTTTGCTGAAGGTGCAGTGGGCAAATTCCATCCACCCCCACCATTTATGACCCATTTAATCTTTGTTCTCTAAGCAGGTAAACGTCCAGGTGTATAAAGGCTCTCTTAGTGTTGCGTTACCTGCTGGAGCTGGGGCCCGGCCAGGTCACTATACTTATGGGGCACCTACTCTATTAAGACACAAATGTATGGCAGGTAATGCGGCCAAGTGGTTTGTTGTCATTGGACCACTTCTGGAGGCTAGTGTGACGGTCTGTCCTTTTGGGGTGACTACAAAAGCAGGCAAAGAGCCAGCCTGCCCTCTCCAACGAATTACCACAATTTTTCGGATGAAACTGAACCCAACAACTAGTACACTTCTTGCTGTGGAAGAATCTTAGCATATTTCAGCGCCACTTACCACTCAGGGGATCCCGGACTGCCCGTCTATTCCCACCAGTGAAGGACCCCTCTCTATCACCAAGTCTGGCCGAGCTGAAAATTTTCAAAAGAGCCGAATGGTAGCCTTGCATTATCAGAGGCTACCGTCCCATCCTGGGAGAATCTGACAACAGCTGTGCGCGCGGCACTAACCTCCTTGGATGTGCCTAAGAGCTAAGCACACACCAAGCTGCTCTTACCCCGAGCAGCGATCCACTGCACCACACATCTGAATAACCAGCAGCAATATCCGGCCCCTCAGATGCACCACCTGCAGAACGCACGCTAAGCCACCCTCCCTCTGAAGAGCAATCCACTGTATCGTATACCAGTAAAATCAACCTTATCTCCCTTTGGAGTCACAGCTACCCTTGCCTTCAGGAACCTTTAGATCTGCCAACTATGCGCCACCAGCAGAACACACACTAAGCCACCCTCCCTCTGAAGAGCGCTCTACTGTATCGCACATCGGTAGAACCAACTTTACCACTCTTTGGAGTCACGACTATCTTTGTCTTTAGCAACCTGTGGATCTGTCAACCGTGAGTAACCTGAGTATCTCCAGCACAGAGAATGTTTTCTCTTCTTATGCATAGAATGTATGATTATCTCACGGAACATTTTACTTGAATATCAGCCTTAAAGTGGATGTAAACCCGAAATTTTTTTTTTTTTTATATATCATACTGTAGAGTATAAGATTTCCTATCATTTGAGCCCAGTCTTGTCACAGAGTTAATCCATCTCTGAGCAATCCTCTTTTATTGTTCAGTGAGAAAAATCTTGACAAACTGACAAAAACTTTGTCAAATACTCCCCCTTGCTGTGAGTGACAGCCTAAGACACAGGCATTATTGTTTAATTCCCTCCCCCACTCCTTTCTTCAGCAGCTCTGCAAGGATTGGCTGTTCCACACCTCAGCATGATTTGGCATGCTGAAGTCATGTGGTTACTTTCCTGTCTTTTCACTGGATGTTAGAGATCATAGCAGAAGTTCAGCAGAAGTTCAGTGTTAGAAATACACAGGAGAAATGCATATTGACAAGGGGAGTGTAGAGGTGGGTGGGGCATCTACTGACATCACGACTCCACCCACCGAGCTCCAGACAACAGACCCACCCACAGAATATGCAGTTTTTCGGGTCTAATAACAGACAGAGGGGAGACATTTGACAGGTAAAGATACATGCAGGAGGCATGTCTATCCTTATAGATAACCCCTATGGCAGTAGTTTAGAAAGGATGACATTGGGTTTACATCCACTTTAAAGACTCCACAGGTTTCATCACTGCTTGAGCCATCATCTTTGACTTAGCTCACCTTTTCATTCCTAAGCAAGATTTAGTGACTTTATATATATTTTTTCAATCCACAGTTCATCTGTATATACTGCCATGAGAGTGTCCCAGTGTCCCCTATTGTATTTTTGCATATAGCGCACCTGGTTGATTCTGGGAAATATAGCGGAGTGCATTGCCATTCATTGAGCTGACACCGGTGTATGCTTCCTATCCATTAAGGATGAGCTCAGGCGTGTTCGCACAGCCCACATGCAGAGCCTGCCAGGAAGTCGGCATTGCGCTGTGCTAATCGCAAGCAGTGAGACTTTGTCCCGATGCACGGCTGCAGAGATCAGGAAATGTCTCACTGCTTGTGATTAGCGCAGCGCAGTGCCGACTTCCTGGCGGGCTCTGCACGTGGGCTGTGCGAACATGCCAGAGCTCATCCTTACTGTCCATGGCTCTCTCCCACCATCCCAGATCTGTCCACTCACATGCATTGGACACCGCTATAACTTGAGCGGGCTTTCCATCCATTTCTAGTGCCCTTGCCCTGCATGTGTCTGTGCACACCTGGCTGCATTGTCTTTTTAATGTTATTTTATTTTGTGTTGTATGTAGTTTGCTCACTTACATCTAGATGTACTTTTGATACCAATAAAGATATTTTTAACTGTTGGGAGAAGACCGCAAATTGCCCAATCATTTTATCCTGTAGAACTATCTGGGTTCTTTCCCACTGCCCTTTTTTTCCTCATATGCTTTCTTAGTTCAGGATCTAAGGTAAAGGGCATCACCCCAACCGGGGGGAGTCGGTATCTCCCCTCCCAGTGCTGGGTTCTACATTTACCCAGCACTAGGATCCTATGAGATGATCTGGTACCTCGATCTTTTTTTGCCTAATGCTATGCATTCCAACTAGAAAGTCCAGCTTGCTTTATAGACTGAGAATCATAGATGCAGAAGATTTTATACAAGTTATTAGAAAATGCAATAAAACAACAGTTTAAATGTGGAAACCTTTGAAGAAAATGAAAAAATGAAATGGACCAAAATATTACTTTCCCTTTTTTACAATATGGAGGGCGACACACGCTGGGTCTCACAATTGCTCGGAATACTCCAAAGTGACAAATGTCAGAGCAGTTCCTATAGGTAGAGTCAGGGAGGAGCTAGCTTCTGCATTAATTTTTCTAGTAGATTTTTAGACTGGGTTCACACCTAATACCAATTTGTCTTCTTTCACCGTTTCAGGTCCGATTTCAGCCTGAATTTTTGGCTGAATTCGGACCTGAAACAGACCAAAAGACGCACAGGACTCCTGTGCAAATTGGCACCGGAGCTGCAGCGGAGATTTGTAAATGGTTCCATAGAGAGCCAGTCAAAATCTCCTGCTATTGGGAATTGGATGCAGATAATCCGCATCCAAGTTGCAATGGTGTGAATCCAGCCTTAAATGCCAAGAGTTTGTTTAAATACAGTGCAGCTGTGAAGCTGAGGAAACTAAGATTCACTAACAACAGAGCTAATAACGGTAATTGCCATCACCTACCAGGCTGCTCTTCCTGTCAATCACTGTGGCTCTATGTTTAGCTGCAGGGAGCTAACCAATGTGTGCAAATAGGAGGCTTCTCTTCGCCACAAATGCAAGCTGTTCCCTGTATAGACGCGCCCGCTTTGGCACAAGTCAGGTGGAATCCTCTGTCTTGTACAGTTCAGCCTGCCTCCTTCAGTTATACATCTGGCAAAAATTTAGGCCCCGGAACCAGCCAAATTTTTTGTAGTGTCAGTGAATAATAAAATTTTACTTTTGTCATTTACATGTGTGCAACGATGTGTGTGTGTGTGCATACCTGCATACAAAGGACTATCATTCAGAATTATTAATTCATTTTTTCTGACTGTGAAGGTGAGCTTTGGTTGATACCAGTGCAGCTTTGAAATCGTGCTACTTCAGTGCGATTTCTAAGCCGCAGAGCAGTACAATTTTGACCTTCAAATTCATTGTGGCTTGCGACTCCATTTAATAGAAGTCAGTGCAATGAAATTGCAAAGAGTAGTGCAGGAACCTTTTCCAAAGTTACTGCAGCTTGAGTCACAACAATTTAAACGGTTCCATCTCATGCAATTTTAAAATGTCAAATCGCATGACAAATTGCACTGGTGTGAACCAGGGCTACAAAATGTGATTTGAAACCTGTTTGAGAAACATCCTGGTCTGGCTTGCTCAGAAACAAAACTTATTATTTTAAAACATTGTGATATTGTTAAATAAATTCCCCTGATTGGCTTCCACGATAGCACTATAAGTGGCCAAAGGTACTTGTAATCTGCAGAGCTTCTTGGTAACCTCAGTTTGAAGTGATTTCAGCCAAAGGAACTACGTGAACAAATGCGTTTCTCAAAACATGTCCTTAGAGAGACTTTTGCAGTATGCGAGCAGACAAAACAGACTGTGGGGGAAGGATATAATAAATCCTCGGAGGGAGCATTAGAGTGCATTATTTTCCACTGAATGATGTGGTAGCGCTAAGAGCTGTGTACAGAATTCTGAATTTTACTGATAAAGGGAATAAAATGTTAGCATGCTAGGACATAACTGCGGAGGGTGCATCTGCTCCTATGTTCAGGAGGTCAGGGTATAAAACCATGACTGCAGCTCCCTATATTTACCAGATGTGCATTCAAATTATATTTGATTTAAAATAAAGAAGCAGTTTTACTTTTCTTTGGGATCCTTTTTCCTTGGCTTGAGCACTGTGACATGAGGTGTGTGATTGGGGGGTAGAGGGCATCCATAGTTTTTAAAATCCCTGGTCACTGAATCAATGGCACCAAAAGGGGCAAAGTAAAGGTAAGTATAATTCACTTATATTATTTTTCCCCCAAAAGTATTGCAATCAAGGTTAAAAAAAAAAAAAAGCGCCTCAAGATTTGAAGGGACATTGTTGATTCCTGAACCCTCTGTGCCACCATGGGTGGCATGGGTAGCATTGGTGCAGACTCTGAATTGTAACCCTTGTCAGGGTTCACTCCAAGTGTAGCGCTTTAAGGTCACCACCACTCACTTTTATTGGGCTGGTTTTGCCCACTTTTATATAAAAGAAAGTTCAAAACAAACACAAAAGATTCTCTCGCAGGGTTATTTAGTATTTCAGTCCTGCTACCAAAGTAAATGATTGTCAGCCCTCCTGGCTTGTAAACACAGCTCTCCAGCTCAGGCCTTACACTTTAGGGCCTTGGTCTGTCTCCCACAGACCGGACGCTTAGCACCTGCATGCGTACAGCAACTAGCCTCGTGCTACACTGGCTCCCACCTCTCTCCTAGGTGAAGCTCTAATGACTCCCTTGCCCAGACCTCCTGTTTGCAGGATGGAGTCATCACCAACTGGGAGCCTAGAGCCTTGGTCTGGTAATTACTTAAAGCCCAGAACACAGCTGACTTATTAGTGAACTGGCTGTTTATTAGACCTGGATCCTGGCGAGGTAGCGCCCTGCTATACCCTGGAGTGTTTGAGCAGTCAGAGCAGAGCGGCAATCTGAGCAGATGCAGGTTTAGTTTAGTGTTCCAGGCAAGAATCAAAAACGTGTGCAAATCACACAGCATCTAAGAAGAAATCCAGACTGGTGCAAACAGACCAGGATTTAACAGAACTTGTTATTCAGGCACACCTTTGATTCATAAGTAATATAAATTTAGATTAGTCCTATGAACAAATGCCAAAGAATAAGGAGAAAACACCAATCCAATTCAAGGCGAAAGCTGGCTTGACCAATACCCATATTATAGGTGGCCAGGTTCAAATACCAATATTTTATTTGTATCTTACTTAATATTAATGTCAAAGACATTACAGTTTAAGGGTTGGTACTCTGCCTCTCCTGCCATTTGTTTTACATTATTAACACTCAAGTAAGAAACATATTGCTTAATTTGTAGTGGCTATGAAAAAATGGTAGAGCTGGATACATCAATGAACAGATTTTGTTTTGCTGGCGTGACTATGACAAGGTAGTATACTTTTTATCTCAAAGGAAGAGATCCTGCTGGGGGAGTGGTCTGGCTTGAGTCTGGGCTGAGGCTGCCAATTATCTCATTTCATGGGCATGGGTCTGCTACATGATGTGCGGCTTATGGATCTTTTCCTTTGTCATTGCTGCAGCTTGGAGCTAGGACGAGCTCCCAGTCCCTGTCTGCACTCATAGCAGTCTAGTTGGACTTTACCTCACTACCTGAGCGACACCTACATTTTGTCTTTTTGGGTCACAGTGTATACCTTTTATCTCACCAGTGTCCTTAAAAGCCTGAAAAATTCATTTAGGTGTAGTCTTTTGCTATTTGATGCACTCTGTGGCACTGGCTATAATTTCAATATCTCAGTTTTTTTTTCAGCAACTCTTAGAGTTAGAACATAAGCCCAAGAGTTGTTTATGAACAGAAAGGAAAAAGACAGTGTCCATCATTAGGTGGATCTTAAAATACTGGAAAATCCCATTAAATATACCATATTTATCGGCGTATAACGCACACTTTTTCCCCCTCAAAATAGGGGGAAAATCATGTGTGCGTGTTATATGCCGATATAGGCTGCCACCGAGGGGAAGGAGGGGACGAGCGCTGCTGAAATAGAGCTAGATCTCCTGTGTACTTGGCTCGGCTCGCAGTCATGCTCAGTCCCGCCCCCTGGACATCCCCTAGCATTGCCGTCCCAGCATTGGGTCGGCATTATGTCCATCATAGGATCCGGGCCAAGGGGTGGGACTAGGCATGACACCGAGCCAAGTACACAGGATACCGGCAAGTGTTATACGCCGATAAATACGGTAACTCCTTCCATCTCAACCTGGACAATAGATTTGATTATTCAAAGGGCAATAGACACAAATGTGCCCTTCATATAATCATATTGTTACGTCCTTTTTAACTCCTTAACCACTTCCACTATACGATGCTAATTAACATTCTCTTCCATGATGCCCCATAAGGAGAGATCATTAATCTTCACCCCACTTTGACACTTTGTGTGGCTGCTAGCTGTAGAAAAAGGCTGTCAGTAACAGCTCTGGTCCCTACTACTGTATCCAAATGATTCATTCCCCTCTGTGTGCTTCTGTTTAATACTGTACTTGTCAGATTGAATTACAGTATTTAAAAATATATATATACAGTGGGGACAGAAAGTATTCAGATCCCCTTAAATTTATACCGAAGGAGTGGCTTCACAAAAACTCCGTGACTGTTCTTGAATGGTCCAACCAGAGCCCTGACTTAAACCCAATTGAGCATCTCTGGAGAGACCTAAAAATGGCTGTCCACCAACTTTTACCATCCAACCTGACAGAACTGGAGAGGATGTGCAAGGAGGAACGGCAGAGGATCCCCAAATCCAGGTGAGAAAAACTTGTTGCATCTTTCCCAAAAAGACTCATGGCTGTATTAGATCAAAAGGGTGCTTCAACTAAATACTGAGCAAAGGGTCTGAATACTTAGGACCATGTGATATTTCAGTTTTAAATCTGCAAAAATGTCAACAATTCTGTGTTTTTCTGTCAATATGGGGTGCTGTGTGTACATTAATGAGGAAAAAAATGAACTTAAATGATTTTAGCAAATGGCTGCAATGTAACAAAGAGTGGAAAATGTAAGGGGGTCTGAATACTTTCTGTCCCCACTGTATATCTATATATATATATATATATATATCTATATATATATATATATAGATATATATATATATATATATATAGATATATATATATATATATATATATAGATATATATATATATATATATATATATATATATATATAGATATATATCTATATCTATATATATATATATCTATATATATATATATATATAGATATACAGTGCCTTGCAAAAGTATTCACCCTCCTTGGCTTTTTACCTATTTTGTTACATTACAGCCTTTAGTTCAATGTTTTTTTTAATCTGAATTATATGTGGTGGATCAGAACACAATAGACTAAGTTGGTGAAGTAAAATTAGAAAAATATATACATAAAACTACTTTTCAGAAATAAAAAAAACTGAAAATTGGCATGTGCACATGTATTCACCCCCTTGTTATGAAGCCCATAAAAAGCTCTGGTGCAACCAATTACCTTCAGAAGTCACATAATTAGTAAAATGATGTCCACCTGTGTGCAATCTAAGTGTCACATGATCTGTCATTACATATACACACCTTTTTGAAAGGCCCCAGAGGCTGCAACACCTAAGCAAGAGGTACCACTAACCAAACACTGCCATGACCAAGGAACTCTCCAAACAAGTAAGGGACAATGTTGTTGAGAAGTACAAGTCAGGGTTAGGTTATAAAAAAATATCCAAATCTTTGATGATCCCTAGGAGCACCATCAAATCTATCATAACCAAATGGAAAGAACATGGCACAACAGCAAACCTGCAAACCTGACGGTCACACACCAAAACTCACGGACCGGGCAAGGAGGGCATTAATCAGAGAGGCAGCACAGAGACCTAAGGTAACCCTGGAGGAGCTGCAGAGTTCCACAGCAGAGACTGGAGTATCTGTACATAGGATGACAATATGCTGTACGCTCCATTGAGTTGGACTTTATGGCAGAGTGGCCAGAAGAAAGCCATTAATTTCAGCAAAAAACAAAATGGCACGTTTTGAGTTTGCGAAAAGGCATGTGGGAGACTCCCAAAATGTATGGAGAAAGGTGCTCTGATCTGATGAGACTAAAATTGAACTTTTTGGCCATCAAAGAAAACGCTATGTCTGGCACAAACCCAACACATCACATCACCCAAAGAACACCATCCCCACAGTGAAACATGGTGGTGGCAGCATCATGCTGTGGGGATGTTTTTCAGCAGTAGCGACTGGGAAACTGGTTAGAGTTGAGGGAAAGATGGATGGTGTTAAATACAGGGATATTCTTGAGCAAAACCTGTACCACTCTCTGTGTGATTTGAGGCTAGAATGGAGGTTCACCTTCCAGCAGGAAAATGACCCCAAACACACAGAACACACAGCTAAAGCAACACTTGAGTGGTTTAAGGGGAAACATGTAAATTCGTTGGAATGGCCTAGTCAAAGCCCAGACTTCAATCCAATAGAAAATTTGTGGTCACAAGTGCAAACTATCCAACTTGAAGAAGCTGGAGCAGTTTTGCAAGGAGGTATGGGCAAAAATCCCAGTGGTAACATGTGGCAAGCTCATAGAGACTTATCCAAAGCGACTTGGAGCTGTGATAGCCGCAAAAGGTTTCTCTACAAAGTATTGACCTTAAGGGGGTGAATAGTTATGCACATTGACTTTTTCTGTTATTTTGTCCTATTTGTTGTTTGCTTCACAATAAAAAAAAAAAAACATCTTTAAAGTTGTGGGCATGTTCTGTTAATTAAATGATGCAAATCCTTAAACAATCCATGTCAATTCCAAGTTGCGAGGCAACAAAACACGAAAAATGCCAAGGGGGTGAATACTTTTGCAAGGCACTGTATATACTATATTACCAAAAGTATTGGGAGGCCTGCCTGTACACGCACTTGAACTTTAATGGCATCCCAGTCTTAGTCAGTAGGGTTCAATATTGAGTTGGCCCACCCTTTGCAGCTATAACATCTTCAACTCTTCTGGCAAGCCTGTTCACAAGGTTTAGGAATGTGTCTATGGGAATGTTTGAACATTCTTCCAGAAGCTCATTTGTGAGGTCAGGTACTGATGTGGACGAGAAGGCCTGGCTCGCAGTCTTCACTCTTAATTCATCCCAAAGTTGTTCTATCAGGTTGAGGTCAGGACTCTGTGCAGGCCAGTCAAGTTCCTCCATCCCAAATTTGCTCATCCATGTCTTTATGGACCTTGCTTTGTGCACTGGTGAGCAGGAAGGGCCCATCCCAAACTGTTCCCACAAAGTTGGGAGCATGAAAATTGTCCAAAATGTCTTGGCGTGCTGACACCTTAAGAGTTCCCTTTACTGGAACTAAGTGGCCAAGCCCAACCCCTGAAAAACAACCCCACACCATAATCCCCCCTCCAACAAATGTTTTGGACCAATGCATAAAGCAAGGTCCATAAAGACATGGATGGGCAAGTTTGGGGTGGAGGAGCTTGACTGGCCTGCACAGTCCTGACCTCAACAGGATAGAACACCTTTGGGATGAATTAGAGCAGAGACTGCGAGTCAGGCCTTCTCATCCACATCAGTGTCTGACCTCACAAATGCGCTTTTGGAAGAATGGTCAAACATTCCCATAGACACACTTCTAAATCTTGCAGACAGCAAGAGTTGAAGCTGTAATAGCTGCAAAGGGTGGGCCAACTCAATATTGAACCCCCACAGATGAAGACTGGGATGCCATTAAAGTTCATGTAATGGCAGGCCTCCCAATCCTTTTGGTAATATAGTGCATATGTGAAACAAAAAAATGTTTCTGCGCTAAAGCTATCTAATGAATAAACTAGTGTCCATAAAGTGTGAACACCAGTTGTTCAAACTTTATGGACACACAAATATTTTTGTTTCACATTTATCCCGATTGGTTCTGTTGTGTTGTTGCCAGCAGCTTGCACTTTTATATTTAGTCTGTATACCTGTGCAATAATTCTTCTGTTTAATTCTTTTGTTTAATATAGTGTATATTAAATTGCTTTCTCTTTGGAATTATACATATTGGTTTTTTTTTACGAAAGGCAAATCCACTTTGCACTGCAAGTGCACTTGAAAGTGCAGTCGCTCTAAATCTTATGCCGCGTACACACGAGCGGACTTTACGGCAGACTTTGCCCGGCGGACTTTTACGACGGACTTTCCCAATGAACGGACTTGCCTACACACGATCAACCAAATTCCGTCGAATTCGTACGTGATGATGTACGAACGGACTAAAACAAGGAAGTTCATAGCCAGTAGCCAATAGCTGCCCTAGCGGGGCTTTTTGTCCGTCGAACTAGCATACAGACGAGCGGACTTTTCGACCATACTCGAGTCCGTCAGATAGATTTGAAACATGTTTCAAATCTAAGTCCGTCCAACTTTTGAGAAAACGAATTCCGCTGGAGCCCACACACGATCGAATTATCCGACGAAATCCCGCTCGCCGGGCAAAGTCTGCCGTAAAGTCCAGTCGTGTGTACGCGGCATAAGGGGTAGATCTGAAATGAGTGGAAGCTCTGCTGATTTTATCTTCCAATCATGTGAAAGCTAAAATGCTGTTTATTTTCCTTGCATGTCCCCCTCGGATCTACAGTGACTTTACTTCCAAGTGCACTTGCAGTGCAAAGTGGATTTTCCTTTAGTAAATAACCCCCATTGTCTTCATGGTTTGCACCCAAACTGTTGTCTCCTTAACTTGTGCAAAGACCTATTTCTATAATATAAAAATCAAAGTATAGTATAGGGAGTGACGCTGTGTTAGACCTTACCATGGCCTTTTTCCTAAGGTCTGGATGAACATGTCAAGAGGAGAGAAAAGTGAAGTCAGACCCCAGCAGCATCCATAAAAGAAGACTTGCTGAACAGAATTACAAATCTTTTGGCAGTGGATATCTAGTGGGGACCTACATCACATCAAGGGACAGTGAGTCCCCATCTCCCTGTATGCAAGTAGCTGCTTTGGATTGGGACGCGTGGAAGGATACTGGCACCCATATAATCGGAGAGACCAACAGAATCAACATCATACGCTCGTACCCCTGCAGGGGTGGAGTGCTCCGGTGAGTGCAACCACATTGGGGGGTGACTGCCAATAATTACAGCACGGCTCTTTACCACCAAAGAAGAACCTTCTGCACGATTTCTACGGGGATTTGGTGCATGGCACATTATATTACTGTTACGAACACTTTGCAACAAACAGTATATGGGATTTTTTTCGATACATAGTTGCGGATTTTACACATTATTAATGATTTACTATTTTTAAATGTTTTTTGCACATTAATGCACAATGGTTTGATAACCACAGTTTTTATACACAGCACCACTTGGCACTTTAAATTTACTAATTAGTAGATTTATATATACTATTGTCAACACATGTTATATAATGGTGATGATTTAAAATTTGTGTTACTGCTTGCACACATAGTTGAAAATTCCCTTTATCACTAAATAAGGATTTTTCACTAATTACATATATATGGATATATTGATTTTTGGGAGTTTCATATTATAACATATTTCTTCACTTCTAAGAAGCGATTATATCACACACTAGAGCACTTGTTAATTTTACAGCCACACCCTTTGTTCTAACACAGCGCCACTCCCTATACTATACTTTGATTTTTAGTTTTTTGGGGGATCACTTAGGTGTCCCCTTCTTACATAGGGGGGCTGCAGGTGTAAAATAGTCTGAAGCGCGGATCTGTTGATACATTTATAACTATTTCTATAATATATTTGTGTATATACTGTATATTCTCTACTTGCATTTGCATTTCTTCAGCATACACATAGCAGATTTAAATTACCCTAATTTGTGACAGGTTTACCTGAACAAAGCACTATATACCCAACAATGACTTGTAAAGCGCAGCAACCACCAGGGATTTCAGTGTTCTAAAGTCATATTAGAAAAGATTCATTCTGAATGGTAACTATGGGATATAGCACTTCAGATACTGCTCTTTGTCTGTCTGCAGCTGACTGGATTTGGTTCATTTTCTGTGTTCAGTGTGGCCAAAACCAGTCAAAGAATGGTCATATGATGTTTATTCAGAGATTTTAAGGACCTAAAATTAACATATTAATAAAGAGAGGCAGAAACCAAAACAGCTAAAAAAAAAAAACCTCCATACTTCACAGATGGTTTTATATTAAAGCAATAAACACTTCAGCTCCTCTACTAGTCTGGCTATATTTTAGAATATCTGAACAGTTGATTCAATTGCTAGGGAGCCAAATCTGACTTTGCAATATTCAAGTAAGGCTGGATCTGGAATATCCAGCTATGCAGCATCTAATATGCCAAAATAGTCTATCAAACGGGAAACGTCTACTCATCACTTAAACCAGCAACAGGAGTAGTGTTTTTTTTTTGTTTTGTTTTTAATTATTTCATTACTAAAAGTTTTAAATTTTTTCTCTCTCCACAATTCAGCATGATTGTACGTGTTCTCCTCCACTGTTGGTCCCCCTCCAGCTTCCTAGGCTGTTACAGAAAGACCTCTGGGGGTGTGTCGCCATGAAGCCTAAGCTCAAAGAATTTTGCTACATAGATAGGCTCTCACTGGGAAGTATTAGCCTCGATTCACACAGGGGCAACACGACTTCAGCGCGACTTTGCAAGGCGACTTCATTGCGGCTTCAACGCGACTTCAGCGCGACTTTAAGCAGCTTACAACGCGACTTCAAGTCGCCTCCAGGACAGGCGACTTTGGCTGTGGCCAATCACAGAATAATCAGCTCTCTGGGAGGGAGGGGTTTGCCTGGGTAAACAAATTTCTTTTCCTGTAAAGTCGCTTCAATATAGATGGAGATCCTACTTGGAGGCGACTTCCATTGAATTCTATGGGTACAGGTCGCCTAGAAGTCGGATTGAAGTAGTACAGGAACCTTTTCTGAAGTCGGAGCGACTTCAGTAGTATAAATTAGGACGCTCTCATTGACTATAATGCAAATGTCAAAGTAAAGTGACTTGGGGCGACTTGAGGGCTTACAAGTCGGATCCCAAGTCGTTGTAGTGTGAACCGACCCTTAAGGTCTGCCTACACCAATTGTTGTAGGTGAAGAAGGACAATGCTTGTCATGTAACCAGCCTGGAATATACAGTAGGCATGTATTCTAAAAAATGTATTTCAACAAAAAGTGTTGGTGGGGGAGAAGAGGAAGGAACACTGGAGGGGTCTTCCCAGAGTGGAGTTGATTTTTCCAGGATGACGTATGTCAGCAAATTAAGCTGGGTTCCAATCCTGTCAGTTAAGATGAAACATGAGGATACAGTTAATGTGTCCTGTAATTATGAAAACTGCATGTGATACAAGCCAAAAAGGATGTGAAATCTTTGGGGAATGTTGATAACACCTTGCTGTGAAGAATTCAATCTGGTTTAAAGCCATGTTGAACACCTGTCCCTGATGAAGCTATCACTAAGGCCTGTTTCACATAGGCTTCAGCTTGTATAAGAGTAGTGTGAACAGCAATCTTTGACAAAGCATTTGCAGAGCTTTCATCAAGCTTTGTTGAAGTTTTTACAGTACCGTTCAGCTCCACTTTGTAAATGTTGAACACAGACCCTAATGAGAGTGTCGACTGCCACTTTAAACAAGCTACAAGTAGGCTTCAGCACTTCTTGAAGCTTGATGAAGCCTGTTAGCAATTTGTTTAACCAGTACCTGCCCAGCCTACAGTCAAATGATGGCCAGCCAGGACCTTCATTGTTTTGGGTAGACATCATATGATGTCCTCTCATAATGTGCTACATGGGCCACGCTGCGGCGCGATCTGTCACTGGCTGTGTCTACTGGACACAGCCAATATCAGATCACTGTACCGGGCCACTTTTGGTACCATGTGATAGCTGTGACCAATCACAGTAGATCACATAACAACTGTAAACAATGTATGGCTTCCTTTCATGCCATTTATTGTGTACAATTCTGTTGCTGACTATGATTGGTCAAAGTGATCACATGAAACAGGGCCAATCAATGCCCATCTGCACCATGTGATTAGCTGTAGCCAATCACAGCAAATCACAACAATACACACTGAATGAATCAATTTAATCCAGCTGTGTTCGCTGGCTTGGTTCTCAGCGTAGAGACGCCAGGGGACAGCTGCAGCATCAGTCTGATGCTCCATCCACCTAGTTAACCACTTGCCGCCCGCCATATAGCAGAATGACGGCGGCAAAGTGGTTTCAATATCCTGACTGGGCGTCATATGACATCCGCAGGATATTGAGTCGCTGCGCACCCCCGGGGGCGTGCATCGTGGCGATTGTTGTTGCGGGGTGTCAGTCTGGCATCCCGCAACACCGATCTAGGTAAAGGTCCCTGACGGAGACTTTTTACCACGTGATCAGCCGTGTCCAATCACGGCTGATCACGATGTAAATAGGAAGATGCGGTGATCGGCTTTTCCTCACTCGCGTCTGACAGACGCGAGTAGGGGAGAGCCGATCGGCTGCTCTCCTAACAGGGGGGGCCTGTGCTGATTGTTTATCAGCACAGCCCCCCCTCGGATCTTACCCAGGACCACCAGGGAAGCCACCCAGGACCACCAGGGAAACCATCCACACCGGACCACCAGGTATGTCCCCTAGACCCCCAGGGAAATACTAATCAGTGCCCAGGCAGTTGCCAATCAATGCCCAGGCAGCTGCCAATCAGTGCCCACTCACAATACCTACCACTACCAGTGCCACCAGGGATGCCTATCAGTGCCGCGTATCAGTGCTGCGTATCAGTGCCGCGTATCAGTGCCGCGTATCAGTGCCCAGCAGTGCCCAGCAGTGCCGCCTATCAGTGCCACCCATAAGAACCCATCTTTGCAGCCCATCAGTGTCACCCGTCAGTGCCCACCAGTGCCACCCATGAGTGCCCATCAGTGCCGCCTATCAATGCCCATTAGTGCCGCATATCAATGCCCATCGTCAGTGCCCACTCATTGGTGCCACCTCATCAGTGCCGCCTTATCAGTGCCTGTCAGTGCTGCCTTATCAGTACCCATCAGTGAAAGAGAAAACTTACTTATTTACAAATTTTTTTTAACAGAAACAAAAGCAAAACTTTTTTTTTTTCAAAATTTTCGGTCTTTTTTTATTTGTTTCGCAAAAAAAAAACGCAGAGGTGATCAAATACCACCAAAAGAAAGCTCTATTTGTGGGAACAAAATGATATAAACTTAGTTTGAGTACAGTGTTGTATGACCGCGCAATTGTCATTCAAACTGCGACAGCACTGAAAGCTGAAAATTGACCTGGGCAGGAAGGGGGTTAAAGTGTCCAGTATTGAGGTGGTTAAAAGCTTTAAAAGAAGCTTGCTGAAAGCTTTGCAAATGCTTCTCGTATACTGAAGCTGAAACCCATGTGAAACAGGTCTTCGTATATTTTAAAGTTCGAAAGCCAGCAACTTCTGGGTATTCCTAGCTATATGAAAATAAACTTTTGAATTACTGGCGGTATACAGTATTTAGAAAAATGCACATTAGCTAAATCAGAATATGACGTTGAAACATGAATAAAAAAAGCAACTTTACCCTCTGCTTTGCTACATAGATTATCCGGAGGTAACACAGCATCATCAGGAATATCAGGCTGAACAATGGAATGTACCATCTGAAATGAGTGAAAAAAAAGTATTTACAGTATTTACCTTTTATAACTTTGATAATGATAAAAGCCTGAAGTACAATAAAATTTGTTATGCTGTACCATTACAATTACTACAAAATGTTTTTTTATTATACTTGCTTAAATTCATATCCATGAACACTTGAAACACTAAGTATGGACGACCCTTCAGAATCTGATATCAATAGCAATACACAGAGTCTGATTTCCACCAATGATCAGTATAGTGCTTGCTTGTTTACAGATAGTATTGTCTGGGAAAACAATAGAAGTAACAAAGCACTGGGTGATGAGAGAACCTTGATGCATTGTTAACAGTGGCATAGTTTAGTGCAAGGAGACTACTTTGCCCATCTCTCTGACAGAGCTCACCATAACCTGCCAGCTACTACTTTCTTGGTGCACCCCAAGTCAAACTCCATTGTAGCCATTGTTTCTATATATATTGCACAGATCATGGTCAACCATCCTAAAACAGCTCTATGCAGTTTGGAATGAATAGCTCTATAATATTATCAGTATCAGTGCTGTAAACCAGTGTGTCTGGATGTGCAGTTAGCCAAGGGACATAAAAGAATGATTCCCATGGCTTTGTCCACTATCCCGAGATATAACATAACTGCATTCATTGATATTTTTTAAAACCTGCACAGAGTTCAGCTTGAAGTTACTTTCATTTTTTACAAGCTTTGCTCTTCTATATTTTGGTTACTTAATAAATTACTTTTTTTAGCGACTACAGGGAGCTTTCATGAGCTCAATGCAATTATTCTGTCTGTCTCTATCTCAGCTTTTGAGATTAGATATCAGCCACTTTGGGAGCTCACTATTTATTGATTCAACTAACTCATGGATAGGGATGAGCCTGATGTTCGAGTCGAACATAAGTTCGACTCGAACATCGGGTGTTCGCCTGTTTGCCGAACAGCGAACATTATGTGGTGTTCGTGGCAAATTCAAAAGCCGTGGAACACTGTTAAAGTCTATGGGACACTAAAATAAAAAACCAAAAGTGCTTATATGTAAGTTATTGCCGTAAAAAGTGTATGGGGACCTGGGTCCTGCCCTAGGGGACATGTATCAATGCAAAAAAAGTTTTTAAACGGCCATTTTTTCAGCAGCAGTGATTTTAATAATGCTTGGAGTGAAACAATAAAAATTAAATATTCCTTTAAATATCATGCCTGGGGGGTGTCTATAGTATGTCTGTAAAGTAGCACATCTTTCCTGTGTTTAGAACAATACCACAGGAAAATGACATTTCTAAAGGAAAAAATCTCATTTAAACTGCTCTCAGCTGTAATGAATTGTCGGATCCCGGCAATATAGATAAAAATCATTAAAAAAAACAGCATGGGGACCCGGGTCCTGCCCCAGGGAACATGTTTCAATGCAAAAAAAAAGTTTTTAAAACGGCCGTTTTTTTCAGGAGCAGTGATTTTAGCCACTTAAGGACCAGGCCTATTTTTCAAACTTGTTGTTTACAAGTTGAAATCATTTTTTTTTTTTTTGCTAGAAACTTACTTAGAACCCCCAAACATTATATATTTATGTTTTCTAACACCCTAGAGAATAAAATGGCGGTCGTTGCAATACTTTTTGTCACACCATATTTGTGCAGCGGTCTTACAACCGACAACAGTAAAGTTAGCCCAATGTCAGATGAAGGCGGGGTCATCCGTTTACCTCACTGTGTGGCTTCACCCTTAGCTATATAACAGCTGTCATCCCGAAGAGGCTTCAGTTGGCAGGAGCCTCCCATGGAGGCGGAGTTGTTGTGTTTTTTTTTTTCGGGTCATCGGACACTGTGATCGAAGATCAATAGACATTGCAGGACAGTTTTATTTTTTAATTGTCTACTGTCATTTTTACCATTTTGACACTTTTTTGGTGAATGTATAGGGGTACATCTGAGGGTCCCCTTGTTAAAGGGGGCTTCCAGATTCCAATAGGCCCCCGCCTGCAGACCCCCACAACCACAGGGCAAGTGTTGTGGGGATGAGGCCCTTGTCCCCATCAACTTGACCCCAAAGCACCCTCCCCATGTTGAGGGCATGTGGCCTGGTACGGTTCAGGAGGGGGGGTGCTCTATCGTCCCCCTCCTTTTCCTGTGGCCTACCAGGTTGCGTGCTCGGATAAGGGTCTGGTATGGATTTTGGGGGGACCCCTCCACCATTATTGTTTACATTTTGGCGCAAGGTTCCCCTTAAAATCCATACCAGACCTGAAAGGCCTGGTATGGATTTTGGGGGGAACCCTACGCCATTTTCTTTTACATCTTGGTGTAGGGTTTCACTTAATATTCATATCAGACCCAAAGGGCCTGGTAATGGACTGGGGGGGGGGACCAATGCCTTTTTTTCAATGATTTTTATCTATATTGCCTGGATCCGACAATTCATTACAGCCGCAAGCGGTTTTAAATTACTTTTTTTCCTTTAGAAATATTATTTTGCTGTGTTATTGTTCTAAACAGGGGAAAGATGTGCTATTTTACAGGCAAACTAAGGACACCCACAGGCACGATATTTAAATAGATATTTCATTTTTATTGTTTCACTTTAAGCATTATTAAAATCACTGCTCCTGAAAAAATGGCCGTTTTTTAAAAAATTTTTGCATCGATACATGTCCCCTGGGGCAGGACCCAGAAGAAAATATTACAGCGCACACATGCAAAAAAGTTTACCTCCAGCAAGGCTAGTTTAAAACACCTAAATGTTTTCTAAAAAAACATTATTAAAAAAATATGGGGATTTGGTCACACCATATTGCTATATGGTGCTAAGCCCACTTACTGCGACAAAGTACCCCATAATCCCCATAATAAAGGACCCAGGTCCCCATACACTTGCATATAAGCCTTTAAAATGAGCACTTTTGATTTTTCATGTTTGTGTCCCATAGACTTTAACGGTGTTCGCTTGTTCATACAAATTTTTTGCCTGTTCGCATGTTCTGGTGCAAACCGAACCGGGGGGGTGTTCGGCTCATCCCTACTCATGCACTTGCATTGTTAGAAAAAAGCAGGAATGCACAACTATTGTGTGGGGCTGCAAAGGAGAAAGCCAAGAAAAGAAAAGATCTGTGGCTAGGTGCCTAACGTAAAGCCAAGCCTGAGTATAAAACACTTCCCATACACTCCCTTTAACTCTGAACTCTATAGCTAGGTTTAGCTAGGTTTTATTCAATTCTTGAAAAACATTTGTCACAGAATCAAATAGGTAATGCATGGCTCATTCTCACTGTCAGCACCATGGACAGTGCTTAAGATATTCATTGTATTGTCATGAAGCTGTAATTCATGCAGCTTTGATTTATTCATACTATGGCATGTCCTGTCAGATCATACCCTATTGAGACAGATTTTCTTATCAGGTGCAAACTAAAAGAAATGCCCTGAGTGAGGAGATGGTAACTAAGCTTGCATAACTTTATCAAGGCATTACATTTGAGCGAGGCTTATCAGACATGAAGGCAAGATATATATTATGAAACATTTAGTGCTTAAATGGTTGTATTTTTCACGTATTAACTTATATGAGTAGTTCATCGTGGCACATCTCTTAAAGGGTATCTCAGCCTTCTACAAAGAAGAAACAGCTATAGGAGTTTATCACTATCTTCAGTTAAAAAATGCACTAATTGACAGGGTTTCATATTATCAGATAATGAGAACAGGGCTCTATTTATGAAGACATAGTAAAGTCAGACATTTTGGTTTCACCATATTTTACACTTAATGTGTATCCTACCCAGCCATCTGGGAAACAAGTAGGTTGAGGATCCCCTACACTGTGAAATGCTTAATGCAATTTACATTAAAGCATCTCAGACTCTATAGGTGTAAATGGGTCCCAATATCTTATCTTGATGCCATATATCACTGAAATTCCAAGAGTATCATTAAACATAGATATCAAAGGTAAAAAAATGAAACAGAGATGCAGGAAAATAAAATAATCTTTCTATTTCATGGAGTTATAAAAAAGCCCTATACTGCAAAATATTAATCTGATTGGCTGCTTGAGGCACACCACTTTTCCTTTATTCTACAGTATTAAATAAGATACTTAGTTTAGACTGTGCTTTTGTTTGCAATACATTTTTTTTTCCAAGTGATAAATGTTTTATTCTAGTCAGACGGAGGATCTCCAGTGAGTCTGTGAGCAAAAGTATTACATATTCATTAATCACACGTAAGCTTGCAGTTAATATCCTAATTCTTGTTAATATGCTAAAGACACACCCCAAAACTCCCTCTGATTGCCAGGGCGTAATGCTCTTTTAATCACACTTACTCTCTTATGCACATAAATTTTCCTAAAAGACTTTAAAAGCGCTGCTTACAAATGTCACAGGCAGCTTTCTGTTTGGCTTTTACATGACAATACATCTACCAATGCTCTCAGTAGTTTTGGTAGTTATCATAGCAGAGAAAATGTGCTTGCAAAGTAAATAAGCTAGCCAAAACTAGTATACATCATTTTTACATAGCCCCATGTTTGCTATCAATTCTATTTAAAGAATTTTGGTGTACTTCAAATGTAGAATATTGTTATAAATCAAGTAGATTTTGAAATCACCAAATATAACCATACATAAAAGTCAATGAAAAAGAACTTCACTCAAATTTTTTTTCTTAAAATAACAAACATGTTATACTTACCTGCCCTGTGAAATGGTTTGGCACAGAGCAGCCCCAATCCTCCTCTTCTCGGGCGCTCCTGGCTTCTCCCTCCCGCCGAGTGCCCCCATAGCAAGCAGCTTGCAATGGGGGCACTTGTGCTTGTTGTGAAAAGAAGAGATTACATTGTGTAGGAAGGAAGGTTTTGGTCTACATATTTTTGCAATACAAGAAAGGGCTCTTTACAGGAAAGAGCTGTCAATTCAGAAACAAGCCTAATGCCCCGTACACACGGTCGGACATTGATCGGACATTCCGACAACAAAATCCTAGGATTTTTTCCGACGGATGTTGGCTCAAACTTGTCTTGCATACACACGGTCACACAAAGTTGTCGGAAAATCCGATCATTCTGAACGCGGCACGTACGTCAGGTCTATAAACGGGGCAGTAGCCAATAGCTTTCGTCTCTTAATTTTACACGGTCGGATTTTCCGACAAAAAGGTCCTATCACACATTTTCCGGCGTAAAATCCGACCGTGTGTACAGGGAATTACAATCGTACAAGTCAGATCTCTAAAAGGAATATCTCTAACTGGTTCAAAGGGAATTGTTTGAAGTACAGAGAGCATCTGGTTGAGATCCCAAGGTGACACAGGAGGTCGAATTGGCAGATTTATTTGAGCAACTCTTTGAAGAAAAGTCATGTTAAGGGATTGTAAGACAAAAGGTTTTTATAAAAAAGATGGGATAAAGCAGAAACATGTCCCTTGAGGATACTTAGACCAGACTGAAGAAAGGTCAAAATGGGAGTGACAGAGAAAGTAAAAACCAGGAACTGCTGTAGACATATAGGGAAACCATGTCTTATCTTAGCCACAATGTTGTGCCTACTAAGGGTCCAGGCTACACCTATCATGGTAGGCATATCCCCCAAGGGGACTTCAGGGTTCTGGGAACCATAGAAATTGTCCACGGCCCTAGACGTGTATAGCACTTTGCGGCTTCACATACAGGAAACATGCAGGATGTAAATGCTCAAAGTCACAGGAAGATGTGCTTGCAAACAACAGAGAGGAATACGGTAAGTCAAGTAGAATATGCCAATTAAAATTAGATTTTTGCCCAATGTTGTCTTTAAAAAATGTCAGCAGAATTCTCTCTCATGTTACCACTAATTAACTACTGGTTAATCTGGTTTAGTCCGAATTAACTTCTTTCTCCCCTTTGACTCCTTTTTTTTTTAACAACAAGGTTGGTCTTTATTGGAGAAGACATCATTTAACAGTTAAAGTGGTGTTCCGGCCGAAATTATACTTTTTAAATAAAAATACCCCTATAATACACAAGCTTAATGTATTCTAGTAAAGTTATTCTGTAAACTAAGGTCCGTTTTGTTAGTTTATAGCAGTAGTTTGTTATTTTATAAACTTACAGCAGGCCGTGGCCATCTTAAGTGTGGGCATCTGAAGCCAGACTGTATTTCTTCCTGGATCTCATCCTTGCAGATCTCACACATGCTCAGTGCAGCACAAGCAGTGTAATAGGTTTCAGGTCAGGTTTCCATAGCAACGACAGTTACAGAGGAAGTTGCCGCCCCTTCCCAGAAGGCATTGCAAACAGGAAATGATGCGATGGGCCGCGGCCAGGGAGGAGGAAGTGAAAAATGAATACAGCAGATATACAGTAGGTGCTGAGAAAAAAAATAAAAAAATATCCAATTTGTTTACAGTGAACAGTTTAGTGAGGGATGCTGAAGAGTTGTAAAAGTGGGTGGAACTCCACTTTAACATCTACAATTGAGCTCTCATATACAATCCAAAAATAAAGAGATCAAAATACAAAAAGATTCATTTATAAAACAACATAAAATGCAGAGTCACATAGAAGAAGGAAAATCTGTGTTAACCAGTGCAGTTAACCCATATATAGCTTTCCACGTGCACAGGTTCTAGATTGTCAGGTTACAAGGTATTGCTTGTCTGGTGGGGCACTATGTCACCTCATGCTAATGCCATAATAACTACATATAGTGTCTTACTCAGTACAGTATGGAGTATTAAAACTGTTCAGTCCAAGGCAGCCATATTCAATCAAACTTCTGCGGACAGCCTCTATTGATGTAAGTCATCTTATACAGGGGTAACACAGCATTCACAGTGAAGTCCCACGCCTCCACCCTGGGGGGAGACGGTGACGCCCACTTTTTAAGAATTTCCTTCTTGGCATAGAACAGCAACAATGAGATTAGTATTTTCATATATTTAGGCCTCTGGTCATCATCGTGGATGCCCAAGAGAGCCAGCTCAGGCAATACCGGCAATGTTAATTGTAAGCGGATATTAACCCCTTTGTCTCCTTAGCCATTTTTTCATTTTATATTTTATTTTTTGCATTTGGATTACAGAGCAGAAAAAGACAGCCTTGTTTGTCCCTCTCAGCTTAGCATTACTCCGACATGGGGAAAGAGAGTTCACTGAGCATGCACAGCTTTGGAACCAGGGAGAGCATATGATGCTAAGAATGAGCATCCCTGCAACAAGGCAGGATGTGAAATGATTACTATATGGGAGTTTTTGAGCCAGGCTCCAGGAATGCCATACATGGCCTTCAGGATTGGCACTTACATGAATCACTAATTTGCAAAGCTGCTCCCTTTTTTAAACTAGTGTGGCCCCTTGTTTCCATAGCCACTTTTTTGCAAATGGTGAACTTAGCCTTTAAACAACAAGACTGAGTGAACAGACTTACTAAACCTTGACAAGTAAAAACCGTAAAGTAAAACTTAAGGCAAAACTTATTTCATTTTGGATAGAGTAAGGGAGGGTTATATGCCCTGTAAGGTTTATTTTTACCATCTCTGTTCTATTGGGCATATTTCACTTCACTTCCTGTCCCATATCCAAAACAGAAAGTGAAAGTAAATACCTCTTAACATATGGAATCCCTTGTTGTCACCAGGGTCACCAGTACTAGCGTTCTCATTCGAAAATATCCCTACTATTTCTGTTGTGGAGGCAACCCAAAATTTGGGATTTTCTTTTACTTTCACGTTGATTGATAATGGTAAACAGGACTAATAGATAGTGTGAATTTCCCTAACAGGATGTGTACAATTTTGCGAGCATCCCCGACCAGCACAAGTGTGAACCTAGGCTAAGCCATGTAAGTAGAGAAGCTGCACACAAGTAGCTTTACATGTTTGCCATTTCCATGTCCATGATGTAGCCACTAGCTGAACAGTTTACGCTGTGCTATATTTCAATCTCACCCTGACTTTGCCTTCCTGATACTTCCTGTTGCATGCAGTGCCTACATAAATCCACATGAAGAAAAAGTTTCAACTCTATAAAAGCCTATAGCTGAAATATTTACAAGTCATAGTAGACTATCAAGCTACAAACTGGAGAATCAGATTATAAAATTTTTGCTCATCTCTAATCCTATGGCTGATCTCAGGGTTACCAGCACTGGGCATTTGCTTCTAGCGAAGGATGTGATACAAAAACAGCTAGGTACCGTACATCGGTTTACTTTTTTTAAATTTTGAAACAAAGGATAACATGTAATCAAATGTTTTCTATCAATATTATACAATAGAATGCAAACTACATACTACATATACAAGCCAGTACTAAGATAAATGAAAATGCTTCAACTGAAGTTATTTAATGGCAAAGAAAAAATCTTTGAAACAGTGACAAACAGGCTTATTTCATAAACTGGTGCAAGGAAATGTGATGTACAGTAGTCCATGGCAACCAGTTATAACAATGAAACATGAATTGTGATTGCTTGTTCAGTCTGATTGTAGTTCCCATGTTTCTCTTTGCCTTATTTAATAAGAGCTTTGATAAAAGCGAACACTTTTTTACAGTATGTGGGTGACAAGGTCGAAGGTTTTAATTCTGTAAAACAAACAGATTTTGTTGTATATGCCAGCAAAGTGTAACTATACTGTTCTCACCAGGTTATGCATAATACAAGAAGCAATCATTTAACAACAGCTGAGCCAAGCCTCATACTATTTATTATGGGTGAGGTGGAGATCTCTTTGCTACAGATGTGACCGACTGCTTTTCACTGGGTAATTATGAAAAGACACTCAAGAGAAAATGGCAAGATATTCATAAGCTTTTCCTGATGATACATGCACACACAAGATTATTTTCAGATGTTTGTTCTTTCTACATAGGTGACATTGATTAATGTTTAATGATTGTCATTGGTCAAACAGCAAAAAGGACAAGTTACCTACAGGATATGCCTTTGTAAATGTTTTTACTGCTTTAGTACAGATTTGGAATTGCAATCTACACACATGCATATTTTTAAGGTACTTTCTAAGCAAAGACCATAGAGAATAAAATGGTGGTAGTTGCAATTTTTTGTCACATTATCAATTTTTTGTCACATTATGTTTGTGCAGGTATTTATCATATTTTCAGACTTCCGGTTCCAGCGCCACATGAGGAGGAGGTGAGCAGCTCCAGCTCCCGCACAGCTCCTCACAAAACCGGCATCTAAACCAGCCACAGCGCCGGGGGGAACCCTTACTGCCTCTGCTCCATCCCAGGCAGGCATGGATCGCTTCGTGGAGCGATCATACGCTCGGGCGCTGTCCTCGCCCCCCTCCACAGCTCCGCCGGCGGGAGACATAGCGGCCGACACAGCCAAGATGGCGGCCGCTCCGGACATAGCAGAGCGGCCTCAGCAGCAGCCACAACCTCCCCCTGCCCCTGCTATGGCAGAGACCGACCCCACATCCCCTGCTAACATTGTCCAGGCTGTAGTACAACTTCTGGGGCCATCCCTAACAGCCATTGTGGACGCAGCGGTGCACAGAGGGCTGGAACAGCTGCACATAGAGCTCCAGGCTCAGGCCCAGCGCATCACTCAGGTGGAGGAAAGAATTTCTATACTTGAAGATGACTGCACAGCCTCATCTGCAGCACTTGCACGCATCAATGCTTCACATAGAGACATATGGGACAAGCTGGACGATTTAGAAAATCGCTCAAGAAGGAACAACTTGCGCATAATTGGCTTGCTGGAGTCGATCCCAGCCTCCAACCTTACAAACATATGTGCGAAAACCATCCCAGAGCAACTTGGCCTCCGCATACCCTGCACTGTTGAACGAGCGCACCGTATGGGTCAATATTCTGACACACGCGCTAAACCTCGGCATGTGATAGTGAAATATTTAAACTACGCTGACAAAACGCCATGATGCAAAAATTTCGTCGCACGCGCTCACTGGTGGTAGATGGCGCGAAACTGTTGCTCTTCGCGGACTATTCCATAGAGGTAATGAAACAACGCAAGTAGGGCTGAAACGATTAATCGATATTATCGATAATAATCGATAATGAAAATCGTTGTCAACGATTTTCATTATCGATTAGTTGGTCCGCACCTTCCTTCTGTCTGTCCGTCCGTTTTAAATCCTCCCTCCCTGTGTCCTCGGCGCCGCCATTTGTGACCAGGCACGTCTGCGCCGCCGCACGTCCACGGCGCGCCTCTCCTCCTCCTTGCTGACGTCACCCCCCCCGATCTTCTCAGCCCCGCCCGCTGCCTCGCAGCCCCGCCCGCTGCCAGAGAAAAAATCCTCCCTCCTGTGTCCTCGGCGCCGCCGTTTGTGACCAGGCACGTCCGCGGCGCACCTCTCCCCCTCCTCCTCTTTGCAGACGTCATCCCCACTGATCTCAGCCCTGCCCGCTGCCTCGAGGGAACAGAGAGGTGAGGGCAAGAAGCGAGGAGCTGCACTTTCATAGTGAAAGGTAGCAGCTAATAACACAGTAAAAACTGCACCATCCCAACAGTATTACTGGGGAGGGGGGGGGGAATGCCCCATCATTGGTGTTCCTGGGAGGGGGGGGAATAGTGCCCCATTGGTGTTCCTGGGAGGGGGAGAATAGTGCCCCATTGGTGTTCCTGGGAGGGGGGGGAATAGTGCCCCATTGGTGTTCCTGGGAGGGGGGGGAATAGTGCCCCATTGGTGTTCCTGGGAGGGGGGGGGGAATAGTGCCCCATTGGTGTTCCTCGGGGGGGGGGGGGGGGGAATAGTGCCCCATTGGTGTTCCTGGGAAGGGGGGGGAATAGTGCCCCATTGGTGTTCCTCGGGGGGGGGGGGAATAGTGCCCCATTGGTGTTCCTGGGAAGGGGGGGGAATAGTGCCCCATTGGTGTTCCTGGGAGGGGGGGGGATAATTCCCCATCATTGGTGTTCCGGGGGGTGGCTGCCTGGAGTAGTAGTTCCCCATCATTGGTTTTCCAGGGTGGGAGGAGAATAGACATAGTGCCCCATTGGTGTTCCTGGGAGGGGGGATAGTGCCCCATTGGTGTTCCTGGGGGGGGGGGATAGTGCCCCATTGGTGTTCCTGGGAGGGGTGGGGGGATAGTGCCCCATCATTGGTGTTCCTGGGAGGAATAGTGCCCCGTCATTGGTGACCACGGGAGGAATAGCACCCCGTCATTGGTGACCACGGGAGGAATAGCACCCCGTCATTGGTGACCACGGGAGGAATAGCACCCCGTCATTGGTGACCCCGGGAGGAATAGCACCCCGTCATTGGTGTCCCCGGGAGGAATAGCGCCCCGTCATTGTTGTCCCCGGGAGGAATAGCACCCCATCATTGTTGTCCCCGGGAGGAACAGCGCCCCGTCATTGGTGTCCCCGGGAGGAATAGAAAAAAATGGCACATTACGATTTTTTTTATGATTTTATCCGATTAATCGATTAATCGAAAAAATAATCGGCCGATTAATCGATTATGAAAATAATCGTTAGTTGCAGCCCTAAACGCAAGGCATTCTCCTCGGTATGCTCCACCCTGCACCACAATCAAATCCGATTCTCCCTAGCTTATCCAGCTGTCCTCCGCGTTCAAACACCTGAAGGGGAGCAACTCACCTTTCATACACCTGAAGAGGCGGAAACCTACCTAACCAACAGAAGCTCCGAAATGGAACACAGCGCCGCGGCAGAGGGCTCAACATCGTCATCTTCACAGCATGCATATGGACCCTCTAAACACCCCCGAAGCCCGACCAAACCTCCATACAAGCGCAGCCGCTTCACCAACCAGGAAGATCGCTCTGGGAATCGTTGAAGGACTCCACATCACCACCTTTTTCACCTCGCCATCTTCTAACGGGTAGTATCAACCCATCTTATACTTTTTTCTTTTCTTAAATTTTTTATCCTTAAGATGAGGATGCTTTTCATGCCTCTGTAAACTGCCGTACATGATCTTTATGGAGCACTACCCCTACCAGCCTGTAGCTAAAAGTTATGCAGCTAAAAGTTATGCAGTTATAATGTTATGGTCATGTAACTCAATAACAGAGATGGCCCCCCACTACCTGGGAAACCTTCCTTTTCAGGGACACTTGCAATGTTTTGATTACTTGTATTTTCTATCTTCTGGTTTGTTTAAGCCTAATTTAAAGAGGGGGGCCCTCCCCTGTGTTTAGCATACCTCGCCATCGATTAATTTAAACCTGCACTGTCTCCTCAGGGGACCCCCCCCCCTAGACTACTCTCCCTTCCTATCCTGTACCCCCTCCCCCCCCTATCCCCCTTTCCTCCCCCCTACCCTCCCTATCCTCACCCCCCGTTGCTACCACCCTGCCCCTATGTGAGGAGCTGGCAATCAATGGGAGCTATGCTAACTAGATAGGTGGGACCTCATGTGGAAAAAAGAGAAGTCCACAAGTCACGTTATGTATTTCCTTATACGATATACTGCCTTATTAATGTTTATAACTTATTGTTGCTTAGAGAAGTTTAAGTTCATGTTTGCCAATCTAGTTCATATGTCTTCAGGGGCTCTGAGGCGCTTTGGTGTCTCCCAAAAGGTAGATAGCACATCTACAAAGGGGTTCTTATACAAACCCCTAAACCAAACCACTCTTAACTATCAATCATGTCACAGTCTACAGATGGGAGTCATCTAAGGTTTGTCTCGTGGAATGCTAAGGGCTGCGTTCCCCAAACAAACGCATGTCCATCCTCAGACACCTGCGGCATCTCCGGGCTGATGTGGCTCTACTTCAAGAGACACATCTGGCTGCAGACGACTTGCAACGTCTTCGTAGATTGTGGGTGGGCTCTGTTTATGGTTCACCAGCAGTAGGCCGTAAAGCGGGTGTTGCTATCCTTCTAAACAAGAATTTACAGTACACTGTTAGGGATGTCAAGGTTGACTCGGAAGGAAGGAAAATGACTCTACATCTGACTATAGATGACAAACCTGTAGCACTTACTAACATCTATGCTCCCAATTCTCCTGACACCTCCTTCTTTCAAGATTTAGTGAAATGGGTGCTAACTACACCAGAGACGTTACACCTACTGGGTGTGGATTTTAATTCAGTCATGTCCTCCCTAGCTGATCGCACAGGCCCCCCTACACATAGAACACACACCCGTACTGTCACAAGCCGTCGCCTCCATGCAATTTGTGGATGTCTGGCGCTTAATGCACCCAACGGATCGGGAATACACTTTTTTTTCGCCCCCGCACAATACGTTCTCACGTATAGACTATTTTTTTGCCTCCCCGGCCCTAAGCTCCGTAATCAGCGCACCAGACATACAAGACGCAGTGATCTCAGATCACAGCCCAATTGTGGTTCATCTAACCAAAACGGCTCGCTCATCTCCCTCCCCTACTTGGCGCTTCCCCTCCTATTTAGTTGACAATGAGGACTTTCAACATACACTATACTGCGCCTGGGAGGAATACATCTCCACTAATGGAGCTCACATTACGGACCCTAACCTATTCTGGGAAGCAGGTAAGGCCTTCTTACGGGGTAAAATAATTTCATACACAACCCAGTTTAAAAAAAGAACCAAGCAACAATATAGTAAGTCAAGCGAAGCCCTGCGCTTGGCACATGAACAGCTCACATTAAACCGCACCATAGAGAACATACAAAAATGGAGACAGGCTAAAAGCACCTTTGACCTTTGGGCAGAACAGCATGAAGCGGCCAAAACGTCATACTCTCAGCTACATTTTCATAGATTTGGCAACAAGGCTGGCAGGCTCCTGGCCAAGATGTGCTCAGGCCCTAGACGTCCTACCCGTATCTCTGCTCTTAGAGCTAAGACAGGTTCTCTGGTCACCTCCCCAGCTGAAATTAGCAACCTACTCGTGGAATACTACACTAATCTATACAAAGCTGACCCGACTGACTTGCCTACTACTGACTCTCTGCTCGACAAAATACGTCTACCCAAACTCCACCACACACAATTAGAGACGATTAATGCCCCCATTACTGTTGATGATATTTGATCTACGATCAAAAACATGGCCTCGGCCAAAGCCCCGGGACCCGACGGATACACCGCCGAATTCTAAAATGACCAGGGAATTTATTCCGGATACCTTAAAACATGTATACGCAGCCATGTGGGACGGAGGGCCCTATCTTCCTATGGGAACACAGGCCCACATCAAACTAATCTCTAAGAAAGGGAAAGACCCCCTATTACCGGGCTCATACCGACCGATATCGTTAACCAATGTCGATGTCAAAATCCTATCCAAAATAATTGTGTCGCGCCTAGCTCCCATACTGCCATCATTATTACACCCAGCCCAATCTGGCTTTGTTTCGGGCAGATCAGCTACCCTAAACATTCGCAAAGTGTTAATGGCTCTGGAATATGCCAAAGCCCACCCTAACCAAGACATTGCCATCATGTCCTTAGACGCGGAAAAAGCCTTTGACAACATCAGTTTCTCCTGGCTCTTTAGAGTGATGACACAATTTGGATTCTCAGGACCGATTATGCGATTCCTTCTACAAATGTACGCATCCCCTACCGCACGTCTTGTCACCCCAGACTTTATCTCAGACACGATTCCATTAACAAAAGGAATGAGACAGGGCTGCCCCCTGTCTCCACTCCTGTTCAATCTAGCAATCGATCCCCTGTCCAGAATACTAAATTCAGCTGATGGAATCAGTGGCATCACTCTAGAGAACCACACTCTTCGTTCTGCGCTATTTGCAGACGACATACTATTGTTCTCCACTGACCCTATAACAGACTTTGACAGACTCAAACAACTTTTTTCGGACTTCAGACTTTGCTCGGGATTCAGAATCAATTTTGATAAGAGTGAGATCCTACCATTGCACCCCCATCTCTCCAGTAAATGGAAACACCTATCCCCCCTGGCCATAGCCAACCAACATATTACATACCTGGGCATTAAAATAGGATGTGAACTATCCTCTCTGTACTCTTTGAATTACCCCCCTTTGATAACCAAAATTGTGAAGGAGTTGGAGGCTTGGGGGACCCTACCTCTCTCGCTCTTTGGGAGATGCCACCTCTTCAAAATGGTATCTTTCGCACGCTTGCTTTACCCAATGCAGACCATACCTCTTCTAATTAAACATTCAGATATCATATTTTCAGGAAAAATGCACTCAAATGAATTTTAGTGCAAACACAATATTAGAATTATTAAAAAAAATATATATATACAAAATATGGTGTTGCATCGAGTAAACAGACACTGAACATGTCAAGCCTTAAAATTGTGCATGCTGGTGAAATCTCAAAAAACTATGGTACCCAATATTGTCCATAAGCTACACTTTAAAAGCCTTTATAGGTTATCAGTTTAGAGTTAACTGTAAATTATGGCCCTAGATTTTTTGCTCTCACTCCATGTTCACAATGACACTTAATGTGTGTGACACAATTTATGTTTACATAAATTTTTTGCCCTTTGCTGTACAATTGAATTTAGGTGTGTGTGGGGTGACATGGCTGCTTTAATTTATTTATATTACTTTTATATATTTTATAATAAAATAGTATGAGCAGGTGATATCTTTATGGAGACACTGGAGGTATATGTCTCCCCTGGCCTTCACTTCATAGCTGAGAAATGACAGTTGTGAATCCAGAAGTGACGTAATACATGTCACTCCCCGTTTCATTAGTCACAGGAAGGAAATAAGAACATCCATTAACTTCCTGCTCTTATTGTAGGAGCCACTTCCCACAGACCCAGGCTCCTCGTAGGAAAAGGAGAGCACAGGAACCACTGCAGGCACTGCCAGTGTGTGTGTGTGTGTGTGGGGGGGGGGGGGGGCTGGCTAAGGGCACACCTTTAGAGTCCTGTAAAAGTTATCATTTTTATCTGCAAGCCCTTCGCCAGCTGTTAAAGTCAATACCAGGGTCATGGCTGTAGCAGCACCCATAAGGTTGCTTTAACCCTTTGTATACCATGCAGTTTTTAGACTTTTAGGGATAAAATATAAGAGATGAGGTTTCGCTGAGTATATAAATACCTAACATTTCAAGCCTTAAAAAATTGCGTGCGCCAGTGAAATGGCACACGCAAGCAAACTTTGGTATCCTAAATTTTCCATAGGTGATGCTTTAAAAGCCCATACAGGTCATCAGTTTGATGTTAACCAAGAAGAATGGTCCTATAACTATTACTCTTGCTCTGGCATGTGTACCGATATGTAAGATGTGCAGTGCCCCAGACGTGTGTGTTTACATTTGTGTGTGCATGTATGTGGGGGTAGGGGGGGTGTCACAATTTTTTAGAGGAGAGTTTGGATGCAGAGATAATTAGGTTTTTGGGCATAACCTTAATTTATTTATTTATTTTTTAATTTTTCACTAAATATTATCTTTTTATCACATAGGAGCCTGGAAAACATAGTGGTGGGCCCACACAGGGTGGGGAAATCAAACATATTGAGGGTGCGTGGAAGTGATTGGATGAGGTGAGGTGCAGAAGCTTTTGTCAGATTTGAAAATACTCCCATCTGCTGCAGCAGCTGGGATAATGTCTGAAACCCCTGCTACTGCTGATATACATCCGTGGCAGAGAAAGGGTTAAACCTCATATATCTACGGTCTGGTCTTCTCTTTACCATTGATATAATTATGCCAAGGTCAAAAAATTTCTTTAAGGCCCTCAGAAAGTACGTTGTGGCTGGCTATGGGTCTGTTGAAGGATTTAAAAACATGTCCACATGATCTAAAAATCAATCACTTTACTGTAGGGAAAATAATCTACAAGTGGTGTAGAGTTTAAACAATTGTTAATTTGTCCAGGATTGGTCAGCCCAGCAAATTCAGCTATAGTTGTTCATTTAATGCTAAAAGAAATCTGCAAGAACCCCCAAATTGCATTGTAACTGTAGATATTTTTGCGCAAACTGAAGACAGCATTTCGAGAGAAGAACCCGATATCAACAGTGAAACATGGGGGTGAAAATGGAATGATTTTGGGTTGCTTTGCTGCTACAAAGCCTGGACAGCTTGCAGTCAATTATGAAGTCTGATTCATATTTGCTTGATGAGAATGTGAGGCCATCTGTCTGAAAGTTAAAAATAAGGTATACACGATAGGATTTTCCGACAACAAAACCGTGGATTTTTTTCCGAAGGATGTTGGCTCAAACTTGTCTTGCATACACACGGTCACACAAATGTTGTTGGAAATTCCGAACGTCAAGAACGCGGTGACATACAACACGTATGACAAGCCGAGAAAAATTAAGTTCAATAGCCAGTGCGGCTCTTCTGCTTGATTCTGAGCATGCGTGGACTTTTGTGTGTCAGAATTGTGTACACATGCTCGGAATTTCCGACAACAAATCTTGTCAGAAAATTTGAGAACCTGCTCTCAAACATTTGTTGGCAGAAATTCCGACAACAAATGTTCTATGGAGCATACACACGGTCGGACTTTCCGACAACAAGCTCACATCCAACATTTGTTGTTGGAAAATCCTACCGTGTGTACGGCCCATGAGGTGGAAGTAGATCTTTCAATATGATAATTATAGGAACACTAGCAAAGCCACCAAAGGAATGGATTGTCAAAATAATGGCTTGAATTCCATTAAAATGTTGAAGCTGGATTTGAAAGTGGGCAGTCCATGCAATAAAAAAAAAACAGCTCCAGGTGAGTGAGTCTCTGGTTAATCCTTACACACATTAGTCAGGTGCTAGCCCAGCTCGCACGCTGTGTAACATAAGGAAAGGATTCCGGACAGCAGCACTTCCAAAAATCCTTTTATTGAAGCTTCATATGATAAGTGGTTGACAGATGGAGCAGGGGACAAAGAGGTAGACGCGTTTCGCACAAATGTTAGTGAAACGCAGGGTGGCTAAACATGCATCAAGTTCATGCAGTTGATGTATGTTTAGCCACCCTGCCTTAAAGTGATTGTAAAGCTTTTGTTTTGTTTTTTAATAAAATAACAAACATGTCATACTTATTGTACCTGCTCTGTGCAATCGTTTTGCACAGAGCAGCCTCAAACCTCCTTTTCTGGGGACCTCCGCCGGCACTCCTGGCTCTTGCCCCTTGCTGAATGCCCCAATAGAAAGCTAATTTTTATGGGGGCACTCATGCGGGCTTGCTCCCAAGCCACCCTGTCTGCATCTATTGACGCCCCGACCCCTGCTCCCTCACCACAGAATTTGCTTGACAGTGGCTTCCTCTGTTTTCAATCTGCCCTGTGAGGTGGGAGAGAGCTGTTGCTCTCATGCACAGCACTGGATTGAGATTGGCCTCAGGTAAGTATAGGGAGGGGCTGGGGGAATTCTGTGACACAAGGTTTTTTAGCCTAATGCAGAGAACGCATTTAGATAAAAAAAACCTTTAGGCTTTAGAACAACTTTAAGCAGGAGTGTCTACATTTAGTTCTGCATGGCTGAAGTCAGCCAATGCTAATTTGTAGTCTGTGGTTTACTCTGCTTCTCCCAAGTTCAGCCTGGCTGTCAGTTCTCCCTTCATCAATAGGTGGCACTGTTGCCTCTAGTATTAATGAGAGATCTTACAGTAGATATGAATATTCATATCTTTTCCCAGCCCATCACTAGTTTCCTTTGTCAATGGTGAATTATGGGAAAGGGTGTAAATATTTGGGGCTAGTTGATGCAAGCTCTCTTACTTCCTGGCTCTGGCCTGGTGAGGGTGCACATGACGGAGCTGCTGATTTAGGCCTGCCTAGCCTGAAGGGGGTCTGGCAAGTGATGATACCTGAAGCTGAGGCCTGGTGCTGCTGATCCTCATTGGAGGCAGGATAATGTCCCATGGAGGATAGTTGACTCTCCTGCAGAAGATGGAAGCTGTTGTTATGGGTGATGATTGCTAAGGAATTCTATCACAGGAGCATCTGTCCTGACTTAAAGGTTTTTTTATGTGTTATGTGCGGTATCGCGTACCGAAATTCTGCTTTAGTCCTGAGCATCGGCAACCCTAACCCTCTCTCCCATATAACTGTGAGTAAAAAAAGCCTATTTTATCTGAAAGTAACTGGTGCCCCATCTGTCCACATGTCCCGCCACACCCAGGAGTCTTACCCCTGAGGTGAAATGTCAGCCCACCTTGTCCCTGGGGGTACCGCCAATGCCACTGGCAGTCAGGGGGATTTTACACATGGTTTAAAATGTTTAAGTATCAAAAGGGACTCTGGAAATATTTATATTTTCTCACTATGAGAGAACTTAGCAAGGGTTTTTGGTTACAGAAATATACACATTTAACCCAAGAACTATGGAGTAAGCAGATAAAACAATTCAGCCAATTGGTCACATATACGCACTTTTTGCATCTCTTAGGAATTCCAGTGGTAAAGTCTCCTTTCCCCAGTTTTTTTTTTTTTTTTTTTTTTTTTCCAATATTATTTTATTGTCAGTAAAAGTCATGTTTAACAATAGCGATGCACTTCGGTGATACAGAGTAAGTTATATAACATTGTGATGTATAACACGTATTACAATGAGCATCTATTCAATATTATACACCGTAATTTGTCCGTCCATTAATGAACAAACGTATGGAATAAAAGATAACAAATAACAGTAAGTAGTCATAAACCAGGTTTAAACATTCAAACAAGGATATCTATGTCCAGATATGTTTGGGGTCCTAGGTCTTTTTAAATGTAGTGTTGCTTTGTAATGCAGATTGTTTCTGGATATGGTAGTGCGTGGTAGGGTTGCGGTCAACGGACCACTAGCAATCCTACCATTAGTTCATTAGGAAGGATTGGATGTCTGTGTCGGGGGAAAAAGGGGGGAGATGATCTTGGGTTTGGATATATTAGGTAACTAAGGAAGGTGTGTTTAGGGTGTAAGGTGCAGAAAAACATGTCAGTGATAACCTTACTAAGAATCCGGAATAGGAAGGTGGTGATTATGATGTATGGTAAGGTATGAGGTGGGAGGGGAGAAAGTAAGATAGGGGAGTAGGGTGTACTATACTGTGTCCTCCTCCGAGAGGGATTCAGGTGTCTGTGTATAAACTCATGACAATAGATCCGTGTATTCAGCTGTCGTTTGGTAATGTTGCCAGCATGACCAAACATACCTGAATTTAGAGGGCGTATCTCTGGCTTGGTGAATCAGTTCCTCCATTTCGGCTATTCTATTGATTCGTTTGAACCATTCAGCTATAGTAGGGGGCTTGGAGGATTTCCAGAGAGTCGGAATGCACATTTTTGCCGCGTTAATCATATGTAGGGCAAGAGAGCGATGGTATTCTTTTTTTGGGATGGATGTATGGTGCAGGAGCATTTGGGCAGGGGTGAGAGCAATCTGGTAGGTTGTAACGTTAGTGACAATACGTTGGACTTCTTTCCAGTATGGTTGGATGAGTGGACAGGACCACCATATGTGGAGCATGGAACCTTCTCCTTCTGTGCATCTCCAGCAGGTGGAAGGGATGGAGGGGGAAATTTTGTGTAGTTTTACTGGAGTTTTATACCATTTGGAGAAGATCTTGAAACTGTTTTCCTGCGTTGACACGTTAACGGAACCTTTATGTATGTAGGAGTATATATTTTCCCAATCGTGATCAGACAGGTCTAATGATAAATCTCTTTCCCAGCTGCTAGTGGCTATATTGGATTTGGGAGTGTGTTCAGAGAAAAGAAGTGCGTAAATTTTCGAGATTACATGTCTCTGCGGTTCCTGCATGGAACACAGTTCTTCAAAAGGTGTGAGATGTCTGGAGTATGCGGTTTTCTTGGGAGGGTGATTGAGAAAGTGGTTTATTTGATTGTATGTCCATGGGGGAAAGGGTCTTCCGGACATGTGTGTGGGTAGGTTAGTAATAGGTACGAAGGAATTACCGGAGAAGAATTGCTTTGCACGAATATCTCCATGGGGCCAATATCCCGCAAGGAATGTAGCGGACTCACCCGGTGGGAAGTCTGGGTTATTTCGTAGCGGAGTCATGGGGCCTGGGTTAGAGGATATGAGGTGCTTTTGGCATGTTAGTTTAAACGAAGAAAGTGTGGAGGAGATCAAGGGATGTTGTGTGCATGTCAGAGGTATCTGTTGTGAGGAAATCCAAGGTAGTTGTTTAATTGGGATTGAGGAAAATTCATTTTCAATTTGCGTCCAGGCTTTAGATTGTGAGTGGACATTCCAATCAACTATTCTTGACAATTGGCATGCTCTGTGATATTTGGTGATGTCGGGGAGGGCTATGCCACCTTTTAATTTGGGTAGTGTGAGTCTGTCGAAACTGAGTCTGGGGCGACTCTTGCCCCATATGAATTCGCTGCATGCCCTGCGGTACGAAGCGAAAAAGGCTTGTGGCAATCTTATGGGGACTGTTTGCATAACATAAAGTATTCTAGGGAGAATGTTCATTTTAATTATCGAAGCCCTTCCAAACCAAGAAAAAAGACCCGTTGACCAGGATTTAAGATCTTTTTGAATTTGTTGGAGGATCGGTATATAGTTTTTCAGATAGAGATCCGATAGGTGTGCCGGTAGGCGGATCCCAAGGTATGTAATAACATCGTGGGACCACTTGAAGGGGAAATTAGCTTGACAAGATTCAAGGGTTTCCTTCCTTAAGGATATGTTGAGGGCTTCAGATTTTGTAAAGTTAATTTGTAAATTGGTTAAGAATTTAAATTTGTCAAGATCTTTAAGTAGATTGGGTAATGTAATGTGTGGGTCAGTCAGAAACAAGAGGATGTCGTCTGCGAAGGCAGATAGCTTATATGTATTTCCTGAAACGGAGACTCCTTTGATGTCTGGATTCGAACGTATGCGTTGAAGAAGTGGCTCTAAGGTAAGGATAAATATCAGCGGTGAGAGCGGGCATCCCTGGCGCGTCCCATTTGACATGGAGAAGGCATTCGACAGGTGGCCATTGACACGGACCTGTGCAGTAGGAGAGGCATAGAGGGCCATTATAAATTGCAACATACGGTCTCGTATACCGATCCTTTTAAGTACTGCTGACATATAGTCCCATGCCACCCTGTCGAATGCCTTCTCCGCATCCAAAGACAAAAAGAGACCTTGTTGTTGCTCCTTTCCCCAGTTTACTACACTGCTCTCCCACCTTGGAGACTCACTACTATAGAGAGTCTCATTTCTTCTGAAGTAATCTTCATAATTTAAAATAAATTAAAAATTAGCAAGGAAAAAGCAAGCACCTTTTAATAGCTGCTTAGCTGAAAAGTGTCTGGATGTCACACGTGGAGGTCCTGGGAGAATTATAAAACCATTATAAAAATGGTTGTAAACCCTTACATATATCCAGTGAAGTGACTGGCCTCATGCGATACACAGAGATGAAACACATCCTCCTACATAAGTAATATCTGTTTATCTGCATTCTGCAGTCTTGTCTTTTGCCATTAAAAGTACAGAATTTATAAAACGTGTCTGTCAGAGTAAAGAGGGCAGAGAGCTGAAGTTACACTCTGCAGAGCTCAGTGAGGAGAGCTCTGGAAGATGATTGGAGGGAAGGGTCACACCTCCCACCACACAGCTCACAGGAACAGAGCTGAGGCTGTCAATCAGCTGGAGATTTCTCTCCTGACACTTTTTTTCTCTTGGTGTAAGGAAAACATGTCAGAATTGACTCATGCAAATAGCAGAGGAACAAAGCAGCAGACAGAAATTACACTTCGTCCTCTTAACTGAGACAAGTACACACTATAGAGGAATATGCTTTGTTCATATTTCATGTCTGAGGTTTATAAAAACTCTTTAACAAATTACTGTATAAAGAACACAGTATATTTTTATTATATCAATGGGTAGTGTATATATATATATATACACATCAAATATACTGTATATATATATATATATATATATACATATATATATACCGTATTTATCGGCGTATAACACGCGCCGGCGTATAACACGCACCCCAAGTTTAGGAGAGAATTTTAAGGAAAAAAATTTTTTAGGAGGGAAGTTTAAGGAAAAAAACTTACATTAAAATGCCCATCAATGCAGCCTTATCTGTCTATCTGCAGCCTTTTCAGTGTCAGTGCAGCCTTGCCCCAGTGCAGTCTTGTCAGTGCAGCCTTGTTGGTGCAGCTTTGTCAGTGCAGCCTTGTCAGTGCAGCTTTGTCAGTGCAGCCTTGTCAGTGCAGCCTTGTCAGTGCAGCTTTGCCCCAGTGCAGCCTTGTCAGTGCAGCTTTTGCCCCAGTGCAGCCTTGCCTCAGTGCAGCTTTGCCCCAGTGCAGCTTTGCCCCAGTGTAGCCTTGCCTCAGTGCAGCTTTGCCCCAGTGCAGCCTTGCCCCAGTGCAGCTTCGTTAGTGCAGGTCTGCCCCAGTCCAGCCATGTCAGTGCAGCTTTGTGCACTCGGTGTAGATTCAAAAAATGGCGCCGCGACTGCAGGGAGCTGAGATACACATACTCGAGTGTTCTCGGCTTTTTCTGGCGCCGCCGTCACGCCCAGTCCCGCCCCTGGACCTGTGTTATGTCCATCATAGGGCGGGACTGGGCGTGACTGTGAGCGGCGCCGAAAAAAGCCGAGAACACTCGGGTATGTGTATCTCGGATCCGACAAGAGCAGAGATACACATACCCGAGTGTTCTCGGCTTTTTTCGGCGCCGCTCACAGTCACGCCCAGTCCCGCCCTATGATGGACATAACACAGGTCCAGGGGCGGGACTGGGCGTGACGGCGGCGCCGGAAAAAGCCGAGAACACTCGAGTATGTGTATCTCGGCTCCCTGCAGTCTCGGCGCCATTTTTGAATCTACCCACGGCTGTGTATGTCGGCGGCGACCGCGGCGAATGCCGCGATCGCTCCGATGACACAGAAATCGGCGGGGATCGGCCTATAACACGCACCCACGATTTTCCCGATTTTCAGGGGGAAAAGGTGCGTGTTATATGCCGATAAATACGGTATATATACAGTCAGACTAATATATATATATATATATATATATATATATATATATATATATATATATACACACATACACTTTACATTCAGCGTAGCCTATATATACAGTGCATTCGGTGGTGTACATTTTCTAATACAGTGCAGGCAGTGTACACAGTATATAATACAGTGTGTACAGTTTCAAATACTCTTCAGGCGGTGTACACAGTATATAATACAGTGTAGTGCGGTGTTAAAAAAAAATACCTATCATGTCCGGAAGGCCTCCAAGGAGAGACAGATGCTCACAGGCCACTAAATGAGAGCAAGAAGTCTCTGAAATAATATTTAACAGCAGGGACCGTTCCCGCACCCAACAAGAGTAACTGTGAGGGGTTACCATGTTCTGGCACCACCAACACCTAAAGCCCAATGTTTCTGCCCCTGTTTAACAGGGGCATGTATTTACAATTTTTGAAATAATATTTAACAGCAGGGACCATTCCTGCACCCAACAAAAGTAACTGTGAGGGGTTACAGTGTTCTGGCACCACCAACACCTAAGGCCCAATTTTTTAGCAGAGTATATAGTGCAGTCCGTTTAGTATATATACTGCAGTTCAGAGTATATAGTGCACTCAGTGTAGTGTATATAATACAGTGCAGGGTATATAGTGCAGTGTACAATATATAATATAGTGTATTAAAGTGGTTAAGGGGAGCCCTATGACAGAATTCAGAAAAAAAACCACCACGGGTTCCCCCCCATCTATTTAAAAAAAAAAGTTCACCTTATTATCCATAACAGACCAGAAGGGCCTAGTATGGACTGGGGGGAACGCTGTTTTTTTATGTATGTAGCCGGGATCTGGCAATACTGACACATAATCACACACATAGGTTGGACTTGATGGACTTGTGTCTTTTTTCAACCTCACCTACTATGTAACTATGTAATACATTACAGCCGTGAGCAATTTTACATTTGACATCTTTTCCTTTAGAATTGTAATCTTGCTGCAGTACTTTTCTAAACATGGAAAAAATTAGCTACTTTACAGGCAGACTAAGGGGACCCCCCAGGCACGATATTTAAAGGAATATTTCATTATTATTGTTTCACTTTAAGCATTCTTAAAATCACTGCTCCTGAAAAAATGGCCATTTTAAAAACCTTTCTTTGCATTGATACATGTCCCCTGGGGCAGGACCCGGGTCCCCAAACACTTTTTATGGCAATAACTTGCATATAAGCCTTTAAAATTACCACTTTTGATTTTTCACGTTCATGTCCCATAAACTTTAACGGTGTTCCCACAAATTTTTTGTCTGTTCGCAAATTCTGGTGCGAACCGAACTGGGGGGTGTTCAGCTCATCCCTATCTATGACCCGCTTTATGAATTCTAAGAAATATATCCATATATTACAACATAAAGACAGGTACATAAAAAAATTACATCGGAAAGTTACAAGAAGTAGGGAATTTATAGGTGCCAAATCACAACTCCTTAAAAGGCTCCATGAGTTAATACCTGTGAGGGACATACCACAATATAAATTCCTTTTCAAACTCCAGCTATAACTGGAAAGGGAGCATAGTCGATTACCACAATACCTTAGAAAGTAAGGGCATTTCAAGGACCCCACAGCCTCATGATTGCACCTCAGACCTATTGTGAGGATGAGAGACCACCCCTTTAAAAGTGTCTTCACCACCCCGGTTAAAAAGAGGGGGGTGGAAAACAGATCCCCACTTGAGTGTAAGGCTCCAAAAATGCAAACATAGTGGGCTGTTATAATACTTTCATTGTGTAGAAAAGCCTCCCATCCACCACAAGCCAATATAACCCCTTTCACCAGATATATAGTGACCAAGATGCAAACCGTCCACATTACCAAAGATCCATAAGAGCATGACCCACCCCCAGGATGGCCCATAGTGTTAGGGAGAGGCTGTTTGACTGAACCAGGAAGTCAGCTGGTATATAATTATTTTCACCCCCATGTGAGGGCATTGACCTCATATATCCAAAACACAATGGATTTACTCTGAGCCTTGAATGGGATTTTTATCCCAGAAGAGGCATGGCTGATGGCAGTGGATGTTGGGGCCCTCTAAAACTCAACCCTCCCATGATATGGGTGTTCGGTTGTGGAGGGCTTCATCTCAGAGCGGGGGATTTTGGTTTGGTTTATTTTGACCAACAACATTTTCATGTTTGGGCACTCCCATTACCTCCAGGTGCAGGGCGTTGTGATGGGGACCAAATGTGCCCCATTATACGCCAACCTGTACCTAGGAGGGTGGAAGCATGATTTGATTTTAAGGGAAGAACTGCAGGAAACTTTGAATAAGATTATAGTCTGGCGCAGATTTATAGATGACGTTTTTCATGATTTGGACATGCTCCTTCAAAGAGTTGCATGCCTTCTTGGAGGTACTTAAGTGCAGTAGTTTAAATTTGAAATTGAAATATGGTCACTCCTATGGTCACTGATGTCCTCCTAGGTTGATCCCTCTGATGCACAAGCCTTTTAGTTGTTTTGTTGCTTCTAAGCAACCTGTTATGACATTCCTCCAACATGATCAATTCTCTACTTATATGAATGATTATTGTTCTCATTATTGCCATTTTGATTATTACAGTGTAGATATTCATTGTTTATTTTCCACTTATGTTTTGTATATTCTATTCATAGTGATATCTTATGCAGTACTCATAAGACTCCTAAAGAAGCCATATCTTGAAACATGTAGAGCTGGATATTCTATGTGGGTAAAAAGGGAATACATTTTATGCATGTATCCTAAGAGATGGGAGTGTGGATTAAGGGGGTCGCTCACACTCCCAACTATACTACGTTTGCATGGTTATGTGTTTTTTCATGTTTTGCCATTCACACTCCCCATAGATTTTAATATGGCAGATATGAATTTATACATGTCCTTTTGATCTTTTTTAAATTGTTTTTTATGATCTTATAATTTTATTTGTGCATCGGATAGGGACCCGCCAGAAATAATAAAGTATAATAGTGTAGGGACCCCCGGAGGATGGTTTTAATATATTTTGGGACCCAGAGATATATGCACATTGCAATTTTAAATACTTATTTTAGAAATATTTATTTTGTATATTTTAACTATTTTTTATTGGTATCATTATTATTGCATTGTAATATTTTGTGATTAATTTGTTAGGCTTAATACTTCTGGATTAATTGTTGCTGCTTATGAGTATGAGGTGCGCTGTGGTATTTTGAGAATAATATAGCTCCGTCCTGGATTTAACTTTGAAGCTTGTCTAAACACATGTTTGCGTTTTCCCCCAATCCCAGCTATATTAGCTGGATGTTTATAATAGAGCGTTGGTTAGGAAATACAATGTTTACCGCTGATCATATGTACACAGTTGTAGCCAGTTACTAGATTTGTTACTAGATTTGTCTGTGGTCTAAGGCAAAATGGCCGCCGTGAGTATATATTGAGCATAGAGCATCCGTCCAATCAGATCCCCCTGATGAAGGCACGTGATCCCTGTGCCGAACACGCGTAGGGGAGGGGCCAGGACGGAGTGGTCAGTGAGGAGCAGATGAGAAGGATATACCGCACCGCACGCCGTACCATTGTTACTTATATTGCATAACCTTGATTAGGATGGTGCACTCACGCACCTACATAATGTGAGTAACCCTATGAAGGGAAGTGTTTATTTTACAATAATTCCCTATTTTATGAATCGTGATGATATTTGAGCAAATTGGAGGTCAGCGTCTGCATACCAGTTAGAGCTGAGGAGTGGCTCCCATGCGTTTTCAGACATAGTTTAGTTACTGTGTCACACGCTTAGAGGTGAGCGCATATGCTGTTGGGGGTCACTGGAGAGCACTGAAGCATGCTTTATATCCCTGTATACACGATTTTGGATGAGCACGATGGATAACACTGATGATGGACATTATATCTATGCACTTTGAGTTCTGTCATTTATGAATTTTGCATTTATGAACTTTATGGAATTTATATACCACTTTATTGGAGGAGTGAACACACCTTTGATATTTTTATGAGCACTTGGATTTTATATTTTATGCATGTTGCACTTTAATTAGTTATCACTGATTGATAGCACATATGATTGTTATAATTTTTATATATTTTTTATATATTTTTATTTGTAATTATTATGTTCATATTTGCTTTTTGCACATTGTTACTGGTCCTTGGTTTAGCGCAGTCACAGTTTTTTGATGGATATTCTGTGTGATGGTTTTAAATCAACACTATAATGATGCTGTTTTTGAAGTTTTGTATTTGAATAAATTTATTTTACATAAAAATGTTTTTATGGAGTTGTGATTTGCCACCTATAAAGTCCCCACTTCTTGTAACTTCCCGAAGTGCCTTTGATGGGATGTGGCGCCTTTACAATTGGTAACTTTCATAATACATTAAAACATTCCAACAAGCATTTTCTCATTTTTATATTTTATCCTTGGCTATAGTCACACATTTTTTTTTATATTTAAAACTGACCCATATTCTTCTAAGGGCAAGTATCTGGAGGCCAGTCTCCTTACTGCAATAACTAACACAGCCAACAAAGGTATCCAGAAAGGTCCAGCCAGACCTTCACCCATTTCAAGTTTACAGAAGTGATCTTGAAGGGATTCTTTTTTACAACACAGGACACTGTGATGAGCCTAATAAGGACAAGACAGGGAAGAACAACTTGTCATATTTCATGTGATAATGCCAAGATAGCACCATAAGCAACACAGCTCATGTTGCAAAGTGGCTTGTTTCTGACCTCCCAGTCATAAGTCAGAGCTAGCAATTTAATCAAATGTTACTGTGCCATGCGAGCGAAAATGAGAGGGGAGGCCAGCGCAGAGGAACTAAATTTAGATCCTGCCAGCCTGAAATGCAGAAGTCAATCAGCGTTCTCGATAGCAGATTGCTAGGCACTGTCATGTTGTCACTGGTGTTTTATGCAGCGGCTGGGAAATATTGGGTCCTCCTATAATAACAACAATCCACACCCTGGGTGACCTTGCATTCAAATAGATTTACTGGCTCACGATCAGCAGATGCAAGACTTCCTCTTGAAGCTGCCAGACAAAAGACTAATCTAGGAATCTTTGTTTCTACCATGGTGGGCCTGGTTTCCTGCAAATCAATAACAGAGAGTGAGAGTACCTTTCACTCATGGTGATATCTGAGACCTTGTAGGACCTGCAATTCTGCAGCCTTGATATGATAGATAAATAAATCTCTTCCCTGATAGCAAGGTTTGGATGTGGTGGCAGTTAAAAAGGAAAAGGGATCAGCACCAGCAGGAGAGAGAGCTGGGTCAAGGAATATACTGAATATATTACTTAGGTGTACATCTAGGCCAAAACAAATTGGTAATCCCTTTAACTATAGATTTATTAGCAAAGGATAATTTTTGAACAGAAAAATGAAACTTGAAGAAAACAGACATATTATCCTTTCGATGACTACCTGTCTTCACATCTCATGTAACCCTGCTCTTCTAGTATCATAGGTATGATTAAGGAAGTACATAATGTAGGTTATACTTCAGATGTGTGTAGCTATTGTTACATATAAGCAATGAGCAATGCTATAAAAATATTTGCAGAAAGCATCTGTTATGACATAACACCTGTTTTTTCAATGTGTGCCTGTTGTAACCAACATCTCAAATTGATTTACTGCTGCCAAAGTACATGACATGACCCCCCTCTGCCCTTCGCAGAATTTAAAGAGTAACTACACCTTTGCTGAGAAAGAAACAAAGCCCTCTGGGTGATTTTTATACATTGCAAGGAACCTCAACAAACTTTGTAGCAGAGTCCTACCTATTACTGTATGTTCTATTATACTGTATATTTGGCATAAATAGCCATGAAAACAAAAACTGATCTGTCAAATTGTCCAGGAATTTGATGGAAAAAAAACAGACATGTAAACAAAGTACCACATTATGTTCTAGTTAGCAACATTAGCAAGATAGAATATACATTTTAAATGACAACTTTGTTATGATGACATGATATTAACCACTTGACCACTGGGCACTTAAACCCACTTCCTAACCAGACAAATCTTCAGCTTTCGGTGCTCTCACACTTTGAATGGCAATTACTCAGTCATGCAACATTGTACCCATTTGAAATGTTTGTCCTTTTTTTCACACAAATAGAGCTTTCTTTTGGTGGTATTTAATCACAGCTGGGTTTTTTATTTTTTGTGCTATAAATCAAAAAAGAATGAAATTTTGTTAAAAAAAAAAAAAATTCTTTGTTTCTGTTAAAATTTATTGTATTGGCAAGTATTGGTAGAGTATTGGCGATTATAGGTAGAGTATTGGCAGAGTATTGGCGAGTATTGGCAGAGTATTGGCGAGTATTGGCAGAGTAATGGTGAGTATTGGCAGAGTAATGGCGAGTATTAGCAGAGTATTGGCGAGTATTGGCAGAGTATTACATAGTATTGCATAGTATTGCAAAGTATGGCATAGTATTGCAGAGTATTGGCAGAGTATTTGCAGAGTATTGCATAATATGGCTGAGTATGGCAGAATATGGGCACTGAGCAGCGCTGTGGGCTGGATCTGTAGTGCCCACAGCACTGCAAGCGATCTCTCCCCCTCTCCCACTCTCCTCTCCTCTCACACTGTACAGAGAGGGGAGGGAGGAACCGGCATCATGACATGATGCCGGTTTGTGTACAAGTGATGCTCCGTCATTTGACGGAGCGATCACGTGGTAAACGGCCGCTATCAGCGGCTCTTTACCGTGATCCATGATGCACCGGGTCCCCCGGACCCGGCGGTCATGGATGTTCCCGGGTGTGCGCCCCAGGGCAGGAGCGCGATTCTGTGAGGACGTCCCACGGACGCCCACCCAGAATAAGCCGAGCATGCTGTAGCCATCTTTCGGCTATATCCCGGTCAGCATGTGGTTAAAGGGAACATCAGATAGGTTAGAATCCAGCCAGCAAGCCCAAATTTCCTTACAATATTGAAAAGTATATGTTTGATGGTATGTAATCAGAACAGACAGATATGTATATGATTAGAACTGACAGAAGTAGAAGAGATAAATAAGAGATGGCAAGAATACACAGAAGAACTATACAAGAAAGATCTGAATGTGCCATATAACCATGATGATGCAGTCACTGACCTTGAACTGGATACCCTGGAGAGTGAAGTTAAATTGGCTTTATAAAGCATTGTTAATAAAAAAACTTAGTCGGACTGATGGTATCCTAGCTGAGGAATAAAATCCTAAAAGATGATTCTGTTAAAGTGCTGCACTCAATATGCCAACAAATTTGGAAAACCCAACAATGGCCACAGGACTGGAAGAAGTCAGTTTACATTCAGATACCAAAGAAGGGCAGCACCAAAAATGTTCAAACTACTGTACGATCGCACTCATGTCACACACTAGTAAGGTTATGCTGCAAATTCTACAAACTAGGTTTCAGCAGCATGTGAACCGAGAGCTACCATAAGTACAGGCTGGATTTCGAAGAGGCAGAGGAACTAGAGATCAAAACAACATTCTCTGGATCATGGAGAAAGCAAGGGAGTTCCAGAAGAATGTCTACTTCTGCTTTATTGACTACAGTAAAGCCTTTGATTGTGTGGATCACAACAAGATGTGACAAATACTGAAAGAAATGGGAATACAAAACCACCTCACCTGTCTTCTTAAAAGCCTGTATGCAAGTCAAGAAGCAACAGTTAGATCAGGACATGGGACAACTGACTGGTTCAAAATTGAGAAGGGAGTGGGGTAAGGATGTATACTGAACCATACCAGGCCACATGTCCTCAACATGGGGGGGGGGTGCTTTGCTCTGCGCCCCCCCCCACCCAAAAGCACCTTGTTCCCATGTTGATGGGGATGAGGGCCTCTTCCCGACAACCCTGGGCTTTGGTTGTCGGCGTCTGCGGACGGGGGACTTATCGGAATATGGAAGCCCCTTTTAACCGCCCCGTCTCTGTGTGAATGGGTATCGTGTACAAAAAAAAAAAAAGAAGCCTACTGCAGGCTCCTCCATTTGACAGACAGCAGATATACATGTAAAACTTATGTAGGGAGATTTGTTTCCTCTCCTTGTATCATCTGAGGCTGTTCACTTCACTGGGTATATGTGAGGGTTTACATCCACTTTAACCTCCCTGGCGGTATGATTATTTCATATTTCTGATGCTGAAAGCGGTACCATTATTTTGCATGGAAATTTGGCGTTTTATATTGTAGGCCTGTAATTCTTAGGAATAACTCACTTAAATCTGTCCAAACCAGAGTCTAGTAGACATTTCGGGTATGATAAAGTTTGAAACACGAAAACATAAATTATAATATAATAAATAACTATAAATAATTATACCAAATAATAATATAATAATAATAAAAATTATTCAACAATGTAATCAAATCAAAAACACTAAAATTTGCTCAGTTGCAGAATTGTCGCTGTCATTACTTTCAGTGTTTGATGACGGATCTCCCCACAAATCACTATCGCTCAATTCTGCGAGTGATTGTAATATATTATCGCTGTTTTCTAGCTGGTCTAAAACCCCTTTTGATGTAAAAGGACGGTTTTTATAATATAAAACTGCATGCAGGGCACTGGAGAAACCACTAAGGACAAAAGGGAGGTGAAATATTTTCATACAGTAATGTAATCTGTAAGATTACAGTGTACTGTATATATTTTGTGTGTGTTTCACTTTTTGAATTTGGCGCCGTTGTCCATCCCCGTGCGTCGCAAAGCTCGCAGGGAACGGAGCTCAGCTCTGTGATGAATCGAGCAGAGGACGAGCCGCTCACACTGTGGGGAGACATCGCAGGAATCAGGGGACAAGGTATGCGATCCCTGCGATGCGATCCTGAGTCTGGCTCGGGGTTACCGCTTTTGGTTCTGAAATTCCACCCCGAGCCAGACTCGGGAATACCGCCAGGGAAGCTGAATGAAAATACATGATGATGTTTTTGTTATCAGCAGCTCTATCCTTGTGACAGTTGGGATATTCTAAACCTATAATAGTTATTTTAGGGCATGGATTCATGCATCTTAACACTAGAAAAATTTGTGTCAGGCCTTCACAATACTCCCTCTTTCTGTGCTTTCTGTGCTTGCTCTTTTGAATAAGTCAAGGATTTTCTTTACAGAACTAAGATCTTCTAACTCAACCACACCAACAATTGCAGTATGTTTGCTTCTTTCTTCATTCAGAGACAAAAAATTTCAGTAACAATTTTACGTGCAATAAAGTCAGTCCAGGGCAGTTTATTGGCTAACTCCCTGCAAGAAATAATTTCTGCTCTCTGGCAGCTCTAAAGGTTTTTTCTAAAGAAACTCATATATGATTGAAGACATGTTCCTTAGTGGCTTTGATCCATCTCTTGCCTTTGCCTAAAGTGACAATAAACCCTTTAAACCAAAAAAAAAACAAATATGTATTGTAAACTGAAATAAAGAACCGTCTATTGCTCTCAACCTCCTCCAAATCACTAAATTCCATTTTCTTGCTGCTGTGATCTAACTTCCTGTTAGAGGGTGGCTTCATTCGTTCTCCATGGAACCACCCTATGTAGGACATAGCCATCCCTCTCTTGCTCTCCCCCAAGGTGGACTATGGGATATGTATTTTGCAAAGGGCAGTGCACAAGACCACAACTAATGTGCACTGCTTGTTCCAAACAAACAGAAGTACGCGGGAAAAGGAGTGGTTTGGGGGTCATAGAGGATGTAACAAGGAGGCAAAAAACTCACTAAGAAACTATTTAATGTAAAATAGATTATAGGGCCATTAAGTAGTGAATGTGTATGGATTATTTTTGGAGACTAAGGATATTGTTTAGTGTCACTACTTGTAAATATATATTCTAAGCTGCAGAAGTGGATCAGTTAGGGGAAGTGATGTCCTGAAAATGTAAAGGGTTTCTTAAAGGAGCTGACATTTATGTTATTAGAATCAGCATGTATAGTTGGACTCTATGATTCAAAACTCTGTAGAAACAGAAAACCCCTTATACATATGCAGGGCTTTTTTTCTCAGAGAATGGGTGCAGGAACTCCTCCCTTCCGAGTCACCCCTTGACTATGCCCCCTACCCACCTCCTAGCTCCATTCCTTTGTTCCACACCTTACCCACCTCCCAGTACCACCCCTTTTAGAAAATAGAGACCCAAGTATCGTTTGTGGTGCTAAGTATTTTGTATGGAATTTGTTAATGATAACAAGAAAGGCAGTAAAATAGTAATCTAGCAACAATTGATACCCTAGCGACAATAGATCCACCCCAGCAGCAATGGACTCCCAACAGCCAGCATTAATAGACCCTCCAACAGCAAGGCAACATTAGACCCCTACCTCAACACTAGATCCCTCCTAGCAATGATTGACTCCCTGCAACATAATACCCACCCTGAGCAACAATAGATCCCTCCCCAGCAACAATAGACCTCCCTGCAAAAATATATTCCCTCCAGAAACTATAGATTCCCCAGCAGCCAGCATCAATAGACCTTCCCTCAACAGTAGATCCCTCCCAGCAACTACATGCCCCCAAACAACATAAAACCTACCCCAGCCACAATAGATTCCCGCTTCCTCTGCAAAAACAGATCCTCTCAGCATCAATAGACCCTCCAGCACAACCCAGCACCCCTTGCCATTACATACATTCAGTTCTGGAGGTGCTGGAACTGCGTTCCCCCGCATTCCTGCTGAAAAAAAGCCCTGTACGTATGTGATGAGTGCCAGACATTGATTTAAATCGCTGACCTAAAGGAAATGCAACTGAGTCCTTTCTATTGCCCAGGTAGCGGTTGTGTTGTTCCCTTACTCACACCAAATTAGCTTTAGTCTGGTTGGTTTCTTTATATGGGAGAAGCTCTGCAGTATATATGAGTTATGAGAGAACCAATTACCTAGTTCTCTGCAAGGATAAACTGCAGTTAGTTGGAGGAAAACTGAACATAAGCTCAGAATGAACAGGCTGAATAAAATCAGATCCTAGGGCAGCTCAGTGCTGTCCTAGGTATGATATTCCAATGTGCCTCCTACTTTTGACGTCACTGATTGTTATATTATATCTTTGTGTAAAACATGTTAGGATAGGCAGTGATACCCATGCTAGGTTGTAATGTTAACCTTTACCAATTTCCTTACTTTAATTGATTGCCTACACAAGACCTTTGACACCACCTCAGCTGTCCTCTACTAAGTCACAAAGGAAAACAAACTGACACCTCAAGTCTCTTATGGCCTAAATGTAAAGCAAGAACATAATACAAGGCATTTATAAGTCATAGCTGAAACAGAAATCTTAAAAGTAGCAAAACACTAGCGGTACTTTACCAAAAGGTCCTTTACAATATATCTTTAGGAAATGAAAAACATCCTGCCATACGAGGCCTACACAAGTAATCCGTAAGATGAATTTTAAAATAAAATCTTGGCTGCCTGACTCTTGCAGTTCACAGAATGCCTTACCTGTGCCAGTAAATCCTGACTTCTACGCTGTGCAGCAACTGACGTGATTTTCTTCATAAAAACAAATCTCCTTCAGCAGATTTCAGGGACAAAAATTAGAGGGCTGCTCTACTTAAACTGGCTTACATGCTCCAAGCATTGAAACAGCAAAAACACTCACATTGTCAACATAATATTGTGGCTGGTGCTAAAATCAACAGATTGCAAAGTGATTATGCATTCACAGAGCTTTCTTGTTGTTTCTCAGTTTCTTTTTATTTTTTCTTTCTGGGCACAGTCACTTCTCAACACAGCGTATGAAAACCACACAGGAAAAATTCCCAGGTATTAACTATCCGTTCATCTTGCAATCCCAGAATGCTTGTATCATTTTTTTGGGGTTGTTAAAAAGTCTCACTTACCTACAGCAGCAAACCTGTCTGCAAGTGTCTATGCTTTGTGCCTGGATCCTAAGTCCATGTTTCATACACTGTTTGAGTTCTCACCAAAATGAAAAAAAAAAAACCCGCCCTATGTCTAGGATTTGACAGTTAACTGTCAAAGGGCAGTCGATCTGTGTTTGAGGTATTGTTAGGAATCTATTGACACCTGCAGATATATGGCAGCATATGGTAGTGTGTTGCCGTGAACTGACTGCAACGAAGGTGCACTTCATTAGCAGGTTGGGGTTCCATTTATCATATAAAACATTATTTTACTGGAACGTAATGCATGGCAACATACAGTAGTGAGCTAAAGCGGTTCTTCAATCAGTTCTGCTAAAATTTCAAAGTCAGCAGCTATAAAAACTGTACAAACACTTACCTGTCCAAGGATCCAGCATCGGCCTCACCTTAGGTGGTTCTTCACCGGTCTTCAAGTCCCTGGCACCGGCTCCTTAATTGTGGGAAGCCGGCTGTGGTTCCTAGCCTCACAGCTGGCTGCCCACACTGCATGTGTGAGTCATACTTTGTGAATGGTCCCGCAGCCTTCTGGGATCTGTGATGTGTCCCAGAAGGCTGCGGGCAGGGAGTGGGGAGGAAAACTTCCGCTCAGTTTGCCTAGGCAATCTAAGCGTAAGTGGGAGCAAATATCTGTCAAAACTAGGTACCCGCCCCCAAAAAATATGTTCTAAATATGGCAGGCAGAGGAGGAAAAGCGGAATTTCCTCTTTTGGGCAAAGTTCCGCTTTAACATGCATTGCATTAATGTGTTACAGTCCTATTCATAGTGTAAGGCATTGCAACACCTGTACATTGTGCAACACAGTGCATTATGGGAATGCATGTATTACCACAATGGAATAATTCTGGCCTAAAAGCAAAGTAAATTAAAATAGGCGCATCACATTGAAACAAAGGTCTAAATCTGCCCTAAAAGATGCCTAAAGTGCCTAAACATTAGTATTGTGTCCCATACAGGAAGGCATCTGCGAAAGGAAGAAAAGCTCATTTTCACTGCCTAGCTTGCCTGAAGACAGGATCTAGGTCAGTCCCATCTTCGGTTTGGTGCAAACACTGATTATAATGGGCTCTGGAAAATAATCTTAGGCCAGGCAGTAGAAACTCAGTTTTCTTCTTTAAGAATGCACAGGCTTCTATTTACTCTTTTTGTCATCATAGGCTAAGATGTAAAGAGTATTTACTGTGTCCTAAAGTGCATCTATGCAAATGCACGTTTACAGTTTACATTTAGAATATTTTGTACATCTAATGTACAAAATACATTTTTTCTGTTACAAAATTCTTTACTTCGCTGTCCTTCTGGCCTTTACCACTTTTTGACTTCAATGGGTAATCCATTGACGCATAAAGATGCGATTGTGCCCTGGGTCTGACATCTGTGCCTAACCACTGAATGTGCAGATACATGCAAACAGCCCCAGCTTCTATTATCCTGTCAAGGCTCTGTACAGATTTCCTAGCTGCAGCTGTTCGCATACACCGGTGATCCCAGTTGAAAGAATCCTCTGATTCTTGCTGCAGGAATCTGCTCTATGCATCTAATCACTCATGCAGCCAAAGCCTCCATGTCAAAAGATAAAATGGCTGTTGGAATAACCATTCCATCCACTGACACCAACAATGGTGCATAGTTCCTGATGCTGACACCGACAATGAGGCACTATTCCTCCCACTGACCCCATCAAAATGCAGAAATCCTCACACTGACACCAACAATGGGGTATAATTCCTTTCATTGATACTAACAATTGGCAACTATTCCTCCCACTGATACAAACAATGGGTCACAATCCCTTCCACTGACACCATGGAAAAGGTACAATTCATCCCAATGACACCAATAATAGGGCATTATTTCTCCAACTGACTGTCAGGGCTGGCTCAGCCCTTCCTTCTCTGAGCTGGCCGATTAGCTGTTGGCTAATTGCCAGCTCTCATCTCTCTCTGCAGTTAACCTGCTGTTGTGGATCTGCTAGTCGGCCCCACCTACTTAAAGATCTCTGACTCACTTCATACCTGCTTTCGCCTTGGTCACATCACAAGAAACCATCTCCTGCATTCCTGTTTAAAGACTGGCTTTGCTGACATCCCTTCTAGCTCCTTATCCTGCTTGCTGTTCCTCTACTTGGATCCCAGACTTCTGGCCTGGCTGATTACCCGATCTGGTTACTGAACTCTGGCTTGGCTGATTACCCTATCTGGTTACTGAACTCTGGCTTTGCTGACTACCCAATCCGGTTACTGGACTCTGGCTATGCTTTGACTACGCTTACTCTATTTACCTTTTTATTTTTATTAATAAACAAGTGTGATTTTACTGTACTTCTGTCTCGGTCTGGTTCATGGTTTCTGACACTGATACCAACAATGGGGAACTATTCCTTCCACTGACAGCATCGATGAGGCACTAATTTTCATACTGACACCAAAGATAGGGCATTCTTTACTCCCACCGGATGTCAGGACATTTTCTACTCCCACTGGCCCTAGTCAGGCCCCCCTACATTTTAAAGGACAGTAAACTGGCCCTTTGTTTAAAAAGTTTGGAGACCCCATGTAGTATCTAGAGGTTTGTTTTTTACATAAAGTCTACTTGTGCAATAGTAAAAAAAAAAAAAAAAAAAATTAAATATGTAGCACCTAAGCATGTGCTTTTTAACAATATTTAAAATAGTTTACACTGAAAATTAAAGATAGATCTAAAGAATGTTTGAGCAAAATGTTGAAACTTGTATATCCCATTTTAGAGCTGTACATTCATACTTTAACAGTTTGCACAACTGCAGATATTGTTTTTGCAAAGTAAGGATTACCCAGCTTCACACAGGTTAAAGACCAAGCTTAGCTTCACATAAACTGTATTTTGTGTCATTCATCTATGGCAGGGGTCAGTGAGTATGTGTTTCTAATGACAGTTAAAGTACAACAACCCGGAATACATGTCACAACACAACTATTATTAAAGTGTCTTGCTCAGAAGTATTCATTTGCGATATGACCATTATAGGACAAAAGAGCAATAAAAGCATAAAAATGTTTGCTACATCAAGTGATTCATCCAGGACCCTAGCAGTCAATATATTGTAACATAACGTACTCTTATGTTAGGCAAGAGATATGTATTTAAAAACGCTTTAAATACAAAACCAAGCTTTTATAACCGACTTTAAAATGACAAGCAATATATATTTAAAAAGACTGCTGAAAACAGTAACACAAACAGCAATGACAAAAAGCAGAGTGACCTACAGCAACCAACCAGTAATCAATTTACTGAAGCTTTTGTTAAACCTAAACTATTTTACACCTGTAGCACTAACTCTTGGTGGAGCTGCTGTCCTGGCGGACAGGTATGCGTTAGAGAAGCAATCTCGTGGTCCTCCGTTCTGGAGGCCCACGTCGCTGTGGCGCAGGGGTGGGCCCAGAAGCTTTTTGGGGCCTACCACAGCAGCCAAGGAATGGTCCTGAGCTGTCTATCCCAAGGGAGGGAGCTGGACAACCGAGGAGATCCCAGGGGAGGACCCGTCATGGAAGGATCACGCAGCGTGGTCTGGAGAGGGGCCTTGTGACTCGGTTGGAGGACGTATCCTAAAAGTAACTATACAGCATAGTGTTGCCAGGTTGGCTTAAAGGTTCAAGCACTGTGACTAATGTTCATCGCAGAAAAACCAATACATCCTGTGGCAGAGGATCGTACCGGTTTATCCCAAACAAGTCTGTGGCAGAGACACACCCCTTGCTGCCCTATAAACTAAGCTCCTCATATAGGCTGTATTATCCCTACCTACCAGCAGCTCCAGTTGCCAGCACCTGCACACACCAGATGTGGCACACATGTTCTCTGTCAAAGGGCAGGAACTATCTTCGAGACACTGACTGGTTGGTTCTGCTTGAATGTCAACCTTTGCCAGTGCCCATATCACCTGCACCTGTGTTTTTCTTAGATGCTGGCAGATGGAAGTGGCTTGGAGGTAACAATTATACTGTTTTATTTTTTAGCAGTTTAGGTTATTGTACACTGGGGTGTGCAAAATTGATCAGGTTTAACACAGACTTTTTTCCACATTAAAGTATATTTAAACCCTTTCACTGAGTTTGCTAAAACACTGTGTATAATAAACCCTCGATTTAAAAATAAAATACAGTCTTTACCTTTTATAAGTCTTTGTTTCATTTCAGCCCTGCTAAACTCCTCCAGTCTGTTTGCAATCCGTTCATGTCTATGTCCATGCTCCCCATGTGCATGCAACTAATACACATCATTTCTCAGGATGTGTTTCCTGGAGGTGACTACAGTGGAAGCAAGGCTGTTTGTAGTCTCCATTGGCAGATACTGTCCTTCTAAATGCACACTTACCTCTATCCAAACCCACAATGCTAACTTCCTTCTATCAAGGTCAGACACTTGGAAAAAGAACCCAACAATGTCTATGGGATCTACTGTGAAGGCACAGCCAATGCACAGAAGATTTTCACAGAAGGCTGCGGCCACAGAATGAGGGTAATAATGCAAGAGGGGTTGGGTAGTACTTTGGGTGGGGGAAGACAAAAAGAACATGCATAGCTTATTCAAAAGTGCACCTATTTACATCCTATATGAGAGTTTAGTCATTGGCTTTAAATTTAGTGTAGTGCCCACTTGTAGGGATAGAAATATAGCAGCTGTCATAGCTGCCATCTTCAAGTCTGCATATCCTGATCCTGGCTTCATACCTTAGTGTGCTATTTGCAAGGAAGAAATATGAAATATGTAGGATGGAAATTCTGACTTTTTAGACTCCTCTATCTGTACACACTTTGAAAATCACCAGCGCTTTTATCACTGCTATCATTATATAATTAGGTGATTGTCCTTACAAAGGCGTATTAACGGTTACACAAGTCTTTGATACCTGGGATATGGCCAATGATAATTTCACAGTGGTACATAATCAAGTAACTCAAATGCAGGGTCAGTGCAGCCAAGAAGGAGGATCGTTTTTATACTGCTTACAATCTGCTTTAAAAACATTTTCATTTATTAATATCAATTAACTTTGGTTGCACTATGATCCTCATTTCAAAGCTATAAGTGATAAAATAGCATTAGGATGGCTAGAGGCTACATGTAATATGTCACAAATTTGAAATCAAGTGTACTAAAAAATGCCACTGGGATGGTATTAGCAGGAACCTTCAGGTCCTACTTTCAGTATGTTTGATGGAAGCACAAAAACACCAAAACCTGGGATGCTCAAACACACAACTTAAAGCGAACCTTCAATAGTTTTATTATCTTTCCATCTATTAAATCTTCTGCCCTTGTTGTTTTAACTTTGGATAGTAAAACATTTTTTTATCTGCCAGTAAATACCTTATACAGCCCACTTCCTGTTTCTTGTCTGGTACCATGCCTAGGCTTATGACATTATGCACAGCTCTCTCTCTAACTCTCCCAAGAGTTTGCCAGGAAGGGAGGGGGTGAGTCATAAGAGGGCTATTGAGAGCTGCAGGGTTAGAGGTGTGCCTCTGTGTGTCTGTGTAAATCCAGGAAGTGAACGGGCAGCAGCTTCAGCTGCCCACAGTTAAAATGGATGCAGCCAGACTTTGTGGAGGGAGATTTCTGCAGCATATTTGGCAAGTACAGAATTGCAGTATATATAAAATATGATTCAAAGTGGTTGGAGGGAAGCTTTGAATGGCAAATATGTTTTTATTACAGATTATGTGAGCAGACTGTAGTTCCTCTTTAAAGCACAACTAAATGGTATCTGAGCACTACAAACCAAAACCACTATTTTTTTAATTTTTTTTTTTATGTGCAAAGCAAACTCACCCATCTATTCATGTTTTTGTTGCAAAATCTTTGAAAAAACATTATCTCTAATCGCCACCATCTTGAGTAAGGGAAGATGATTATTGTAGCATTTACTTGCTGGAATCCATCTGCCCTTAGCTGAGGCATGCATGCAGGAGGGTTTGCTTAGCTGATGTAGCCACCCTGCATTAAACAGGAGTGTCTAAATTAAGTTCTGCATAGCTGCAGTCAGTCTATGCTAATTTGTAGTCTGTGGTTTGTTTAGTTCCCCTAAGTTCAGCCTGGTTGTCAGTTCTCTCTTCTGTCAGTAGGTGGCACTGTCACCTCTGGTATTAGAGATCTTACAGCAGATATAAATTATGAATATTTTCTCAGCCCACCACTGAGTTTACTGTGCCAGTGTGCATTATGGGAAAGGGTATAACAATTGGGGATGTCTGCTGGAAGCTCTCTTTCACCCCAATTCAAGTCTGGAGAGGGTGTCAGTGATGGAGCTGCTGATTTAGGCCTGCATGCCTTGGGAGCCTGGAAAGTGACGAGGCATGGAGCTGAGGCCTGCTACTGCTTATCTTCACCGGAGGCAGGATGGAGTCCCATGGAGGCTGGTTGTCTCTCCTACAGAAGATTGGAAACAGGACAGAGTTCTATTGAGGTTGGTTAACTCTCCTGGAGAAAAAGGAAGCTATTGCTACTGGTGACGATTGCCAAAAAATTCTATCACAGGCGTCAGTCTTGACTTAAGGCTTCTTTTCCCTCTGATGTGATGAGTACCAGATCCCTGTTGTAGTCCTGAGTATCTAAAAGTGACTGGCGCCCATTTGTCCACATGTCCCACTATGCCTATGAGACCTACCCATGATATGATATCAGCCCATCCTGTCATTGGGAGAACCACAACACCTCTGGGGGTCAGGGGGGTGATACACTGAGAAAATCCCTCCTCCCCTTCTGAAGACTCCTGGGATGTATGACATCCTTTTCGTAGGCCAGGAAGTAACTGAACAAATTATAAAGTTTAAAACAAGTAAATATGATATACTTTCATATTCCTATGGTGTTATCTAGCATCATAAGAATTAAAGATAGTCAACGAGAGAGTAAAGTTCCACTTTAATGTTGATTGAGAGAGTTTAGATCAGTATTTGCATATTGGACTACCCCTGGTTTTTCTAACGCCCAAAGCACTTTAGACTGCAGGTAAAGCTGCAGAAATTAGGAAGCTGGTAATTCACAAATAATAAAGAAAGTGCAATACCATTGAAGGTGGGATCCTGTTGCTCACTGACACTGGATAGGAAAAACTGGTGCTAACAATATATAGCAAGCAGGTCAAACTGGTGTTTTTTGGTCCACATATTGCACTTTCACTCCTTTGATGCCCTAGGTGATTTAAACATTTAAAGTAAACAAAGGTCCGATACTGGATCCATGGCCCACATTTTCTGGTTCTGTCCTCAGATACAGAGGTTCTGGGTCATACTACAGGAAGTATTAGAACAAGTCCGGGAAACTGCTTTCCCCCTTGATCCCATACATTATCTCCTAGAACTTCCATTTAAAGATATCCCTAAAAGTTCCAAAAAGTTGAGCGTACATATTCTGACTGCTACAAGATGTCTACTCCTGAGGCATTGGAAATCGGTAAAGATTCCCTCTCAAAGTTACAGCTATATCTGAGATATGAGCTTTGGAATACCTAACTGTCCTGACTGAGGAATATCTTGACCAATTCAACAAAGTGTAGGATTTTGCAGGAAAACTCCTTTTTTTGGTTATGTCTTCTACCTCAACACAACCCTTCATTACACCTTAATTATATATATACTTAGCAGGGTTTTTTTTTATCATGCTGTGTGAGATACATGTGGGCAGCCACTGGTGGGCACCTACACGTATGCTTAATCTTTATCATTGTTATTTGTTGGTTCCACATTTTAAGAAACATTTTCTATTTTGTTTTGTCTTATAATATTTAGAAGGTTAAAGTCCTGTATTCTATAATTGTATGATTTCTGGGCTAAACTCACCTACAGTATCTTTGTTGTCGATAGTCCAGACTTTTGAATCTGGCTGTTTGTGTCATAATGTTCTTACATTTCGACATGTGTAAGGTGATAACTTACTTAAAGTTCCATTTTACTTCCACCCAAAAATGGAACTTCAGCTTTAAGGGAGGTGACTCCCTGACATGCCACATTTGGCATGTCATTTTTTTTGGGGGGGCGGTACCCCCTTTTTAGATGGTCCCAGCTCCCACTTCCTCCCGGCGCACCGCGAGGGAGATCACCTCTCCCCCCTCCCTCCCGGCAATCACGTCACAGGTCCCAGATGATTGCCCAGCCAGTCATGGCACACGGCGCGGCTCGCGCATGCGCAGTGGGTGCCCAGCTGGACACGCACAGTTACAATGCCAGTGCCGCAGGGAGGAGAGGGAGACGAGTGGGGCTTCCGCCGCATCGCTGGACCCTGGGACAGGTGCGTGTCCGATTATTAAGTCAGCAGCTGCAATATTTGTAGCTGCTGACTTTTAATTTTTTTTTTTTAAACAGAACTCCGCTTTAATGCATACTATACATGGTACATCTTTAATAAAAATTTTAATTATCTAAAAAAAAAGTAAAAAAAGGTCCTAGCTGTACTTCAGTTGCAAAAAGTTAGAATTCCTTACATAATTCTGTTATATATATATATGCAGAAATTCTTTAGGTTGCAATTATTAAAATAATGTTAAATACCAACAACTCATTTTCATGGAATTAGGTATGTGTTCCTCTCAATGAAATGTGGCCCCATACAGTAGCGGTTCGTGCACTGTGGGCGCACGGGCACCACCCCCCATCCATGTGCCCGGCCCTTTTCAGGATGCAGGATGCATGAATTCCTATGGTGGGGGTGAGAGTGGGTGGTACTTTTTGAAACACCTCATTTTCGCTATTTCCACACTAACCTTCCTCCCCGCCAATCAGGAGGCAGGGCATCAGAGAGGAGCTGCTGCAGTGGTAAGGTAAGTCCCCTCGGCTTTGTCAGCCACTTGCGGGGGGGGAAGGGGTGCTGCTGCCAGAGCCATGATCCGCGCAGGGGGTTGTGCTGCCAGAGCCGCAAACCCCGCAAGTGGAGGGGGGGTCGGTGGCCACAGTGGCTGTATTTGATGGGCTCAGTGGTGCATATACTGGGCACAAGTGGCTGCATTTGATGGGCACACCTTCCCCCCCCCACTCGCGGGGTTTGCAGCTCTGGCAGGCCAACCCCCTCATGCGCGGATCGCGGCTCTGGCAGCAGCACCCCCTCCCCCCCGCATGCAGCTGACAGAGCCGAGGGGACTTACTGCACAAGTGGCTGCACATGATGGGCACACGTGGCTGCATATGATGGGCACACGTGGCTGCATATGATGGGCACAGTGGCTGCATTTGATGGGCACAAATGGCTGCATTTGATGGGCACAAGTGGCTGCATTTGATGGGCACAAGTGGCTGCATATGATGGGCACAAGTGGCTACATATAATGGGCACACGTGGCTGCATATGATGGGCACACATGGCTGCATATGATAGGCATATTGGCTGCATATGATGGGCACAAGTGGCTGCGTTTGATGGGCACAAGTGGCTGCATTTGATGGGCACAAGTGGCTGCGTTTGATGGGCACAATGGCTGCGTTTGATGGGCACAATGGCTGCATTTGATGGGCACAGTGAGGCTGCAATTGATGGGGGGGTTTCAGTATTTTTCAGTTTGTTTGCGCCCCCCCCCCCAAAAAAAAATATTTGAGCACCAGCCGCCACTGCCCTATAATAATTACATCAACTCAGAGTGGCACAATTTTTTTATTTGCGTATGAAGTGCCTCCCTTTATGTAAATAGTGGCAGAATCCAGCATGGAGGGTGAGGGCGGGGTTCAGTTGTAAGCCAAATACATATAAGTCTAAGCAGGGGAGTAAATAAGAAATTACAGTACAATACAGCCAAATTTTTAATGGACCACCCTGGACTTTTGCTTATTTAACAGTTTGATTTGTGCTGAGGATAAGCGGACTTTTGTGTTGCACTTACTGAAGTTTGTTTTGCTGCTGGAAGCTCTTTTGTGTTTGCTTAATCACTTCCCACCCGCCATATGACAGAATGACGTGCGCAAAGTGGGTAAGCGGGGGCGCGTGGCGATCTTTAGTGTGGTGTGTCAGTCTGACACACCACACCAAAGATCTCAGTAAAGAGCCCCTGACGTAGGCTCTTTACCATGTGATCAGCTGTGTCCAATCACAGCTGATCACAGCGTAAAAAAGGAAGAGCCGTGTATCAGCTTTTTCTCTATCGCGTCTGACAGACGAGAGTAGAGGAGAGCCAATCGGCTGCTTTCCTGACAGGGGGGTCTGCGCTGATTATCGATGCAGCCCCCCCAAGGATGCCCACCCATGCCCACCAGGGATGCCCACCCAGGACCACCAGGGTTGCCAATCAGTGCCCATTAGAGGTGCCAATCAGTAATGCCTGCCAGTGCCTCATCAGTGCTGCCTATCATAGCCATCTATCAGTACCCATCAGTGCAACCTATCAGTGCCCATCAGTGCCATCTATCAGTGCCCATCAGTGCCGCCTATACGTGCCCATCAGTGCCACCTATAGGTGCCCATCAGTGCAGCCTTTCAGTGCCTATTAGTGTCGCCTATGAGTGCCCATCAGTGCCACCTATGAGTGCCCATCAGTGCCGCCTATCAATGCCCATCAGTGCTGCATATCAGTGCCACCTATCAGTGCCCATCAGTGCCACGTTTAAGTGCCCATCAGTGCAGGAGAAAACTTATTTAGAAGATAATGGTGGCCACACAAAATATTGACACTTTGGGCCCAACTTGGACATTTTCACTTAGGGGTGTACTCACTTTTTTGCCAGTGGTTTAGACATTAATGGCTGTGTGTTGGTTTATTTTGAGGGGACAGCAAATTTACACTGTTATACAAGCTGCACACTCACTACTTTACATTGTAGCAAAGTGTCATTTCTTCAGTGTTGTCACATGAAAAGGTATAATAAAATATTTACAAAAATGTGAGGGGTGTACTCACTTTTGTGACATACTGTATACTGCAGGGCTTGACAAATTTGCTTTGAACCTAGAAACTAGCTAAAAAAGTTAGGAGCCAGTTTTTTTAACTAAACAAAAATATTTTATTGATTTGAGGGTCAGGTGGTTGTCTCATTCGGTTGCGGTACTGCTGGCTTTAAAGATTTTCTCACTGGGTGGCTTTGGAAGATACGTGTCCCTTCAGGGCTCTCAAGGTGTGGGGAATTGACACGAGGTTGTTGGACCTGGAGTTTTTGATGCAATCAATGTTTTTATGCGTAGGCACCCCGACATGGGCGTTTACGTTTGTATGTACGTATATGTGGGGAAAAGGGGCCTCTTTAATGTAAAAGACCCTGGATGCCTCCCAGGTGCTCCACTGAATGTAATGCAGTACAGATTGCACAAGATGGGGACAAGATAATCTCTCCCCTCTACCCGGCGGCACCTGCTATGTTGGTCCCGGGCCCGTGGGGGGCACTTTACTGGGGTGTGTGGAAGCATTTGAGTGGCACCGCAATGGCCAGGGCACTTTACAATGTTCTGCAAATGAGCCAGCAGTATGTGACACACAGACCAACTGCAGAGGAGTGGGTTACTGGCCCGGAATGAGTACTGTAGGTCATTGTAAGCAAGCATACAAGGTTAAATAATGCACCATCTGAAAAGCAGCAGGGGTAAACAGCTGTTTATGACTAGGTCACCTTAAAGAGGAACTGCAGTCTGCTCACATAATTTGTAATAAAAACATCTTTGCCATTTTGAAGCTTCCCTCCAACCACTTTGCCTATTATTTTATATATATTGTGATTCTGTACTTGCTAAATATGCTGCAGAAATCTCCCCTCCACTGAGTCTGACTGCAACCATTTTAACTGTGGGCAGCTGAAACTGCTGCCTGTTCACTTCCAGGATTTTCACAGACACACAGAGGCACACCTCCAGCTCTGCAGCACTCATTGGCCCTCTTATGACTCATCCACCCTCCCTTCCCGGCCAACTCTCACGAGAGTAAGAGAGAGCGCTGTGCATAAGTCATAAGCCTAGGCTAACACCCAGACCTACTCATGCTACTTATGAATCCCCTGCAGAGCAGGAGGGGTTAATGATCATGCATGGCAAGGTCACAATATCCCACCATAAAACCAGTATGGAAGTACGATCCTACCAGCATGGTAACTCATTGACTGACTGTAGGGCAGGAGGGGCCAATGACCAGGACACCACAGGTCATCACACAAATACATACTGTAAGTGAAACAATACCCACAAAGGATACTCACAGACCAACTGCAGAGCAAGAAGCTAAAGGGTGATTGTGGCTAGGGCACTCTAGGCTGCCATAGCAACAATAGAGTGCATCCAGAAAGTATTCACTTTTTCCACATTTTGTTATGTTACAGTCTTATTCCGAAATTGATTAAATCCATTATTTTCCTTGAAATTCTACAAACAATACCCCGTTATGCAAGAAGTTTGTTTGAATTTTTTGCAAATTTATTACAAATAAAAAACCCAAAAAATCACATGTACATAAGTATTTACAGCCTTTGCCATGACACTGAAAATTGAGCTCATGTGCATACTGTTTCCACTAATTAACCTTGAGATGTTTCTACAACTTGATTGGAGTGCACCTGTGGTAAATTCAGTTGATTGGACATGATTTGGAAAGGGACACACCCGTCTATATAAGGTCCCTCAGTTAACAGTGCATGTCAGAGTACAAACCAAGCCATGAAGTCCAAGGAATTGTCTGTAGACCTCTGACACAAGAACGTATCGAGGCACAGATCTGGGGAAGGGTACAGAAGCATTTATGCAGCATTGAAGGTTCCAATGAGCACAGTGGCCACCATCATCATAAATGGAAGAAATTTGGAACCACCAGGTCTCTTCTGAGAGCGGGCCGCCCGGCCAAAATGAGCGATCGGGGGAGAATGGCCTTAGTCAGGGAGGTGATCAAGAACCCGATGGTCACTCTGACGTGGATCCAGCATTTCACTATGGAGAGAGGAGAACCTTCCAGAAGAACAGCCATCTCTGCTGCACTCCACCAATCAGGCCTGTATGGTAGAGTGGCCAGACGGAAGCCTCTCCTCAGTAAAAGGCACATGACAGCCCACCAGGAGATTACCTAAAGGCACCTGAAGGACTCTCAGACCATGAGAAACAAAATTCTTTGGTGTGATGAAGCAAAGTATGAACTATTTGATCTGAATGGCAAGTGTCATGTCTGGAGGAAACCAGGCACCGTTCATCACCACCTGGCCAATACCATCCCTACAGTGAAGCATGGTGGTGGCAGCATCATGCTGTGGGGATGTTTTTCAGCGGCAGGAACTGGGAGACTAGTCAGCACAAGGAAAAGATGAATTCAGAAATGTACAGAGACATCCTTGATGAAAACCTGCTCCAGAGTGCTCTGCACCTCAGACTGGGGCGAAGGTTCATCTTCCAACAGGAAATGACCCTAAGCACACAGCCAAGATAACAAAGGAGTGACTACGGGACAACTCTGTGAATGTTCTTGAGTGGCCCAGCCAGAGCCCAGACTTGAACCAATTTAAACATCTCTGGAGATATCTGAAAATGGCTGTGCACTGACATTCCGCATCCAACCTGATGGAGGTAGAGAGGTCCTGCAAATGGGAGAAACTTCTCAAAAATAGGTGTGCCAAACTTGTAGCATTATACTCAAAATACTTGAGACTGTAATTGGTGCCAAAGGTGCTTCAACAAAGTATTGAGCAAAGGCTGTGAATATTTATGTACATGTGATTTTTTTTCATTTTAACTTTTTAATACATTTGCAAAGATTTCAAACAAACTTCTTTCACGTTGTCATTATTCCATTTTGGAATAAGGCTGTAACATAACAAAATGTGGAAAAAGTGAAGTGCTGTGAATACTTTCCAGGTGCACTGTATGCAAGCGAGCCAGCACCCGCAAAGTTTACCCAAATACTAACTCATGGAAAGAACTAGCAGAAGCAAGTCAGTTTTGGCACTGAACAATACGATAAAAAAAGAAACCATTCATTCTGTAAGTTATAGAAACTCATGTCCACTGAAACCCGATTATGGTGTGACCTATTCTCCCTTGAAGAATACCAAGAGGTCTGAAAATCAAGAAATTCCCCTCTTTTGAAGTGGAGGACCAAGATTTTAGAATAAAATGGACCACCATACTGGACAATGCCTCCAAAGATCTCATGAAACTCTACACAACAGGACCTGGATAGGCTTCGCCACCTACCAGACTTTGAATCAAAAGACTCAGACCAAAAGATCCAAATTTTTTAAGGAATAAGTCGGACTATGAAGGAGGGATGGTGTATAGATGGCCAAGTTACAATCAACACTTCAAAAGAAGAAAACAAAATTAATCAAAACACTCCATTCTCAGATCATCCTTGGCCATCACTAGTACACCCAAGAGAGTCAGCTTCTCTAATACTGAGGGTGACAAATCTCTTCCCTCAACCTCAACTTCAACAACCAGCCTTCAAGATAGGAAAATAAAATTTAAGGACACTTTTTCAGATGAAGCGATCCCAATCCCCATCCCCAAGAAATTATAAAAAACGTAGAGACCCCCAAAGGAAGACACAACAATTCGAACAAAAGAAAAAAATAAGAAGGGAGAAAAAACACTGCCATCCAATTTCCAATGACAACTCTGACACCTCCATTGTTTTGAATCTCTCCAACCAAACGCTATCTAAGGAAACATTGGAGGTCGTGTCCCGTGGTCTGAACTTTGCACCGACTACTAATTTTGACTTATTTTCTACCTGATAGACATGAACAACTTCGCTTGTCGTCTTACCCTTAAGAAATACTTCCTTAACACAGACCTGGAATCCACCAACCCCACTCTCATACCTCCAACTGGTAATCACCCTTCGGTTGGTACTGAGTTTGACTTTCAAGATTTGTGTCTTATCCATGACATGAGTACATTAGACATTTCTGGATACTCGAGAATCCGGGTATATGACAGAATCAAAACACTAGACCGCCTCAATATCTCCTCCCATGGTAAATCTGACTTTTACTCTTATACAAACTAGGGGCAAACAGATGGATATTTTTCAAAGATCCATTGAACAAGACCCTGTGGCTCTGGCTAGGTCGACAAATACACCCATGAACAACACGACAAAACATTGCCAAAACCTTACACAGAAGGAAAGGACACTCCTGATTTACAGGACAACACCAGCATTATCATAAATAATTCTGACAAGGGAGAAGCAGTGGTCATACTGGATGCCCAGGATTATCTTAGAGAAGCGGATAGACAACTTTCAGACACAACCACCTACACCTGTATATCTTTCAATCCCACCGATAGCTACAAACAACGTCTAAAACATTTATTGGATGAAGCTATCTCCATTGGCATTTTGAACTCTTCAGAGGCTACCAACCTTATCCCCTCCCATCCTGTTACAGATATATTCCATCATTTGCCCAAGACTCATAAAAATTATATCCCCATTCAAGGGAGACCAATTGTGACCAGCATTGGCACCCTTGGGGAACCTTTGGGCAACTTCATAGACATTTTGTTACAACCCCTAGTCATTAGGATACTGTCTCATCTCTGGGACACAACACTCCATACAGGCTTTAGAAGGACATTCATGGGAAAACAATTATAAATGGATAGTATGTGATATTAAGTCCCTATACTCGTGTATACCCCACAATTTAGGATTGAAGTTGCTCAAACACCACATGGATCTGTATACAGAATATTCATCAGAACTAAAATGGTTCATTCTGGAAGCTGTCTCATACTTTCTATATCACAACAATTTTCTTTTCAACTCTAAATGGTACATACAAAGACAAGGTGCCTCTATGGGAGCCAGATTCTCACCAACCTAAATCTGTACATGGGTTGGTGGGAGGAGCTTCGTATCTACAATGCAGACAAAATAGATGATTTGATCTTTATCACAAAACAAGAGTTGTCAGCCACTGAGTTTCTAGATCTTAACACAAATGATTTGAACTTAAAGTTCACCATAGCGGAACACCAAACTGAAACCAACTTTCTAGCTCTCACCCTATTTGGATCCTTTCAGGACAAGACTGTCAAAGTACATTCATTTAGGAAAACCACCTCCATGAACTCTCTTCTGCATGCAACCAGCTGTCATGCTCCCCCACACTATCAAAGCAATACCTCAAGGCCAGTTTATCCGGACAAGATGAAACTGTTGTTACCTAACCGATTATGATAGAGACACGTGGCTACTCGAACAGAGACTCTGTGAACAAGGATATTGCAAACCAATGGTCCGAAAGGTTTGGCGCCAAATCAGGAGCCTTGATAGAACCTTTTGACCAATGGTTCGCCTTAAGATACCATCAAATTAACCAGTGTTTTCAACCAATTACAGTCTACAATTCTCAGAGCTAAAAAACATCATTACAAAGACATCTCTCCATTTTACATAGTGATGACAGCTACAAAACCATCTTAACCACTTGCTTACTGGGCACCTAAACCCCCCTCCTGCCCAGACCAATTTTCAGCTTTTAGCGCTGTCACTCTTTGAACGACAATTGCGCGGTCATACAACATTGTACCCAAATGACTGAATCATTTTTTTTCCTACAAATAGAGCTTTCTTTTGGTGGTATTTGATCACCTCTGGGTTTTTTATTTTTTGTTAAAAAAATTTAAAAAGACCAAGATTAAAAAAAAAAATACAAAACCGTTTTAAATTTTGTTAATGAATTTTGCAAACAGGTAATTTTTCTCCTTCATTGATGTACGCTGCTGAGGCTGCACTGATGGGCACTGATAGGCTGAATTGATGGGCACTAATAGGTGGCACTAGTGGGCACTGATGAGGTGGCACTGGTAGGCACTGAGAGGTGGCGCTGATGGGTAGCACTGATGGGCAGCACTGAAAGGCATTTATAGGTAGAACTGAAGGGCACTAATAGGTGGCACTGATGGGCACTGATGGGTGGCAGTGATGGGCACTGATGGGTGGCAGTGATGGGCACTGATCGACACTGGTGACACTGATAGGCAGCACTGCTAGATGGCACTGATTGGCACCACTGGTGGGCATTGATAGGTGGCACTCGTGGGCATTGATAGGTGGCACTGATTGCTGGCACTGTTATGCACTGGTGGGCACTGATTCATGTCACTGTGGACACTGGCAGGTGGCACTGGCAGACGGTACTGGTTGGCACAGATGAGGCGGCTTCACCTTCCCCTTTTTGGGACCGATGTCTCTTGCACAGAAGCTGGTGATCGGCTCTTCTATTTACATCACGTGATCAGCTGTCATTGGCTGACAGCTGAACACGTGATAAGGGGCCGGGATCGAACCCTTACTCCAATCTGTGATCACCTGAGTCTCATTGACTCTGTGCAGGGGGAGCGCGGGGAGGACCTCTCAACAGTCTCCAGGCAAAGTAAGTCTGCGCTGTAGCCGTCATTCGGCTATAGCACGGATTTGAAGGGGTTAAGAGGTGGGATCAGATGTGTTGCAAGAAAAACACGAACAATAGGCAACATGATCTCCCCTAGTATGTACACTTCCAACACAACCACTAATACTTGGTTGAACACCATTGGATTGTTTAGATGCAATGCTACAAGGTGTTCCACCTGCAATCTTTTAGGCAGTCCCCATACTATAATCTCATACAATATACAGTGGTGGCCCATCCATTAGGGGTGCACAGGCGCCACCCCGCCTATCCATGTGTCCGGCCCCCTGATTTACATACAGGGCGCCGGATCATGGATTCCAATAGTGGGGGGGTATATTTTTTGAAGAGGCTCTAATATTCTTCAAAAAAGTGTGGGCTCCAGGCGCAGTGCTCACCCAGTTGTGTGAGATAGGGAATTCCCTATTTTCACACTAAATCTCCTCGCCACCAATCAGGAGGCGGGTCGTGAGACCTGTTTCCCCATTTGGCCAAAACGTCAGGTGATCCTATTGGACGCCTAGCGCTTAGGAGTGGAGAGTGGAGATGCACGGAGGAAGCCGCTGGAGGAGCAGACACCAGAGCCGCTGCTCGCACCTCGCCACCTATATATCCCCTATTTTTTGGACGCTATAACTTTTGCACAAACCAATCAATTTACGCTTATTGCGATTTTTTTTACCAAAAATATGTAGAAGAATACATATGGGCCTTAGGCCCCTTTCACACTTTTACGACTTCAAAGTCGCGCGATTTTACCGCGATTTTGTGGGAGCTATTTTGCCGCGATTTGGGAGCAGTACTACTTTGTATGACTTTGCCACAACTTTGGCATTAACAAATGAAAACATACATGGTGCGAGGCTTGTGCTTACAAAGTTGTACTGAAATCGTGTCTATATTATTCATGTACAATTTGCATGCTAATTGAGGGTTTAACATCGAGGTCTATGGAGTACAAATCGTATGGAAGTTGGACCAAAGTGGTGCAGGGACTACTTTGAAGTCGGCACGACTTAAAGTCGTGCCAATATGAATGGTAGTCATTGAAAACCATGAGGAATGACTTATATGATTTTGCAGTACAAAATCGTGGGACAAGTCGTATAAGTGTGAAAGGGGCCTAAGTGAGACAGTTCCAACTCTGGGTCAAAGTCTTTATGTATAGTGGTTACTGAGAAGTGACAATTCCTAAGAAAATTGATTGGTAACCACTGCAGACTGCCCTGCTGCAGTCTACACAAAGGAATAATGTGGAAAGAGTAAGTTCCATGATTAAATTAGAGGCATCCTAGAGTCTTCGAAGATTAGTTCTGCTGTACACTTGTTAATTAGACTAATGGCCTTCTACAAACAAGCCATCATATGAAAGATTCCTGCATATAGAAGCCCGAGTAGATCCCTTTTCCTCCAAAGTGACATTAATGTATACAGTTTGGCACTAAAAAAAAAATACTGGCAACATAATAGCAACCCAGTGGATAACCATTTCTGTGTTGTTTTTTTTTTGTACGCTGCCATGCTATGTTAACCCCCAGCTTATCCTCAAAGTTCATAGCAACTTAGTTGTAGTTGATTTCTGCGTTTGCTGTATGTCTATATTCGAAGGTTGATAGGCCACTACTGGGAGGGGGGCTGAGGTTTAAAAATTCTGACAAACCTGGCTAAAACTGACTTCAATGCCCTTCCTATGAACTTTAAGGATGATCTGTTCTACAATTCCTGCAACTACAGCAGTCAATAAAGGTTTGTTTAAAATCATTTTCACCATTTCACAGGCGTACAAAATTTTAAGTCGTGACATGTTTGGCATCCATTTATGCAACATAAAGCTATCTAATTTTATAAAAAAATTAAAATAATAGTAATATTGTGTTTGTGTGTATTAAAATTCATGTTAGTGTAACTTTTCCTAAAAAAAAAAATGTCTTTGACAGATGTGCAAATATTTAATAAATTACAAATTTGCTCCAGTAGAAAAGTGGTTAAAGTGACACTAAACAATATCTTTATCCTCCAAAAACAATCCATACATATCCAATACTTGATGGCCCAGTAATCTATTTCTCATGAAATTGTTTTTTACTGTGTTTATGAGCCTCTTGGTAAAGTCCTTCCTGAGCTCTGAAACCTACTTTTCTACTTCACTTCCATTTGTTTGGTAGAGAAGTGAATATTAAACATCCCATAGTCCCTAGCCCATCTCAGCAGCAAGGAAAAGAAGGTGGCTACTTCCTTACATACAGTGGGACCATGGAGAATAAAAACACGGTTCCTGATGACATCAGGCGACGAAACGTACGTCGAGGCGCAGTATTCTGGTCAGGCCACTTCCGGGTCCCTGGCTTCCGGTTTCTACTAATCGGCTAGTGAAACGCGCGCTGGCTCTAGAGCTAGAGCAGAGCAGCGGCGTCTCCCTAAAAAGTATATGTGGGTATTCCTAGTGCCGGGCAAGGGCACTCTACAATGCAAGCAGCTTCTTAATTGTTTTATATTTGTGAGTAATAAACTTTTTTTCACTATATTAGTTCACTTTCTTATATTATGCGGTGCCATGGTTTAGAGGAGGAGAGGTATTTAGAATCCCTGAAAGGTGCAAGAAGATCTTAAAGGAGACTTATGAACCCAGGCGTTTTTTGACCCTTTTTTAGGTAAATCAGTGACGGCCTGCTGATTAGTGTACATCTAATTGAGCACTATCAGGTGAACGAGCAATGAGTTGGTGATGGTTTATAACATCATAACATGTTGAAAAACTAAAGGAATTCATTGATTTAGAAGATTTTATGAACTTTATTTAAAAGGACTTTTATTTTTTGTCACTTTGTATTGATTGAAATCTAGCACTTTGCACTTTATTCTTAATTGTTTTGCAGCATATGAATTTTTCACTTTATATGTTCCACAGCATATGAATTTTGCACTTTATTTCCACCTGTGTATATGACTAGAGTTTGAGAGTTTTGAGAGTATTATAGCGCCCCCTCACATATATATGATTTATAGTCACCCTCTAACAGGAAGTTGGATCGCAGCAGCAACAAATTGGAATTTGAAAATTTGGAGGAGGCTGAGAGCAATAGAAGGAGGGGAATTGCTACTTAATGCAAGAATGGTGCTTACTAGCATAAGGCTGGGTTCACACCCAATACCGATGCGGCTCCCAGCAGAGGTCCTGTGCGTCCTGGTTCACAGTTTCAGGTCCGATTTCAGCCCGAATTTTGGGCTGAATTCAGACCTGAAACGAACCAAAAGACACAGAGGGCTCCTGTGCAAATTCACACCGGAGCCGCATCGAAGATATGTGAACCGGCTCCATAGAGAGCAATTTACAATCTCCTGCTATTGCGAATTGGATGTGGGGACCCCGCATCCAATTCGTAATAGTGTGAAACCTGCCTGAATCCTCTCCCCTATACAGCTTAATTTCCATGATGAGCAGTGTTTAGAACATTACTGTGGCAGAACTTTTAAGGTAAGACTTCACTTGCGCTATGTGTATATTAGCACATAAACAATGCTCTCAAAGGGGTCTTTTTAATAATTTTTTTATTTAGAATATTTTACATTGCATTTAAGCCATATTCCAGTCCAGTGTGCTTTCATACACTTGCCTGTTTCTGTGACGTCAATAGCAGTGTAGGCTGATGCACAGATTAGTTGTGCGTTTGTATGCCATTCAGCATCTCTGAAAATCATTGCAATTGATGGAGCTGAAAAAAGACAGGGCTAGCTAGCACAGAAGGCAAGACTAAAAACCCAACCACAGCCAGAACATTTTTAATTTCAGTTTTTGATAGGATGGGAAAGGCTTGGAAACTCTGAGTTTACACACAAATTACCCCTCATTTCCTGTGCTAGTTACAGGATATCACAGACAGGGATCATAAACCTCTTCAATCTGTATAGAAAGAGCAACAAAACCCTTGGAGATGGGTTAGAAACACTGTCACATTTTACAGGTAGGGGAGGTAAAAATATTTGCTTATAACTGCCTTGTAAAGATGAAATTTTTTTTTTCTAATAAATAGATTATTGAAAGAAACCCAGACTTCATATATATATTATTATAAGAAAAAGCTTAGAGTAGTGACTAAAATAGTCGTGAAAAATTACAGAATACTTTATTAGACAAATACATTTTTAAGCCCTTAGGATAAAGTCCACCTCTGTAGGGGCCCTCCCTCCTCTCTTCCGACCCCTTCTTACACCCCAAACCCTATTTATTTTCCCATCCCACCTCACCCCCATCTTTCTATCTCTATCCCTCTCTTCATAGTCCTACAACATCTATTCCCCCTGCCTGCACCCATCCTAATCTTTCACAGTTTTTGACACTGAGAGAACAACCCATTAACAGTATTGTTCTTTTTCCCTTCCTATGCTATCCGCAGGAACTGAGGTTCAGATCACAACAGGATTATCTTATAGACAATAATACAAGACCCCAAAACTCTCTTATTAAAGGCTATTTTGCCTATCTTCCTGTAAGTGACACCAGCTGCCCCCATTTCTTCTCCTGATGTTTCTACTGTATCCTAACCTAAAAAGTGTTTCACTGAAAAAAAAAGATTTGGGGCTGCACTTTAAGAATACATTTAAGTCATAAAGGATAGGTTCACATCTATGCGGTTGCAGTTTGTCCGTTTTTCCTGTGCTCTGTTCGGTGCGTTTTTGAATACATGTTTTTGATGTATTTTTGATGCGTTTTACTTTTTGTTTTTTGGCCAATAGGATAAGAACACTGGTTTGATGTCACAGGATGCAAGATAGCTTTTTCACTTCCTGATTCCTGTCCGTTGTCTGTGCGTGGCTTTGCTTTCACCATCACGGCTGTGATTTAATTATTTCTTGCAACTACCACAAATACAGTTGCAGTCATGAAGAAAGAAGAAGAGGAGGAACAGAGGAGGAAACGCAGATATTGGGTACATCCTGTGATAGTCAATAGGGAACAGAGAGGGCAATTCTGTGTCATATACATATGATGTCATATACAATGATTTTTTGTTTTTAATTTCAAGTACCTTGCAACTAGACATTCTCTGACAAATCTACATTTTCAGTTTATGATTGGGAAATCAACTGCCAGCTACATGATGTGTGACACATGCTCTGTTATTTGGGAAGTACAGAAGGATGTTGTCTTCAAGAAACCTACAGCGGCAGAGTGGTCCCGGATAGCTTCTGTGTTCTATGAATGCTGTAAAACCAGTTTCTAGTGGCAGCAGTTTTTATAATTACAAAAAATATTTTTAATTTGTGTTATTTGCAGTGGCAGATGCCAATTATCAGTTCACTTAATATCGATATAGGGTCTTATGGCAGCTGTTTGGTCTAAAGTATTTTTTCTCATTCATCATTTGAACAGATGATGCAGAACAATGAACTGGGCCTGCCACAGAGCAGTCCGCTAATGGGAACAAGGGTCCCTGCCCTACCTTATGTATTTGTTGGTGATTAGACTGAAAGAATCCCACCTAGGCTACATTTCTTCAGCAGTCTCCTGCCAGCCAAGGTGCGGTTTCACCCGCTCCTTGTGGTCTGGGTTGGCAGGGCTATAAAGATAGGTCCTGGGTCTCACAAACGGAATTGGTAGCTTTTTTCTGACCCTCTTGGCTCTGTGGGAATAAATGTCCTGGTTTTCAGGGAAGCCTAGGAAGTCTATTGTCAAGGTTAGGTGATTGTTATCATGCATGTGAAAAAAAATCGGTACCTTTTCGGTCGAAAATCAGACGGACTTTAGATTTGAAACATGTTTCAAATCTTTCCGACGGATTCGAGACTGGTCGAAAAATCAGTTCATCTGTATGCTAGTCCGACGGATGAAAACCGACGCTAGGGCAGCTATTGGCTACTGGCTATCAACTTCCTTATTTTAATCCGGTTGTACGTCATCACGTATGAATCCGTCGGATTTTGGTGTGATCGTGTGTAGCCAAGTCCGTTTGTTCGAAAGTCTGTTGGAAGTCCATCAAAAGTCCATCGGAAAGACCGTCGGACCTTTGATGCCGAAAAGTCCACCCTTGTGTACACGGCATAACAAGAATTGAATCTATAGTGCAGTGTTTCTCAACCTTTTTTCAGTCAAGGCACCCTTAAAAATGTAGACACTCTCACTCTCTAAAATGTAAAAGACTATTCTAATAGTTTTACATAATGCAGCAACATACACACGTGTTAGAGGTGATTTATTCTTCCAAAGCAAATATACTTTTGCACACTGGTACTGACTAGTACTCCAATGTTTCTCTTGTCCCTCAATTTCTCTCCATCAGTAAGCTATTGTGACCCCTGTGCTGAGGGAGAGGGGCACAGGAGGGTCAAACAATGATGCCTTGGAGGAGACACACATCTTCCTTATTAACTGATGACATCACTGGTTGTTAGGATGCCAGTGTTTAGAAAGTCGTAATGGTGCATTAATGAAAACCTGTGGCTTTGTGCAACTAAAAGGGAGGCTTGATCCACCAGCTGGCTATACAATTTTTGATCAATTTTTTGGCATTTTGCCAAGGCACCCCTAAAGAAACCTCAAGGCGCCCTGGTTGAAAAAGGCTGCTATAATGCATGTTTTGTGGTCATTATTTACAAATGCAGACATTTCCATGTTCTCAATGTATCATGTCATCTGCCAGCATGAATTCTCAAGTCAAATCAAGTCAAACCCCAAATCAAGCCATAATAAAACCTGCTTATAGACTGGGCCATTAAAAGAGTTCAGATAGAAAGACCAGGCCTAAAAGACCGCCTATTTCACATTTTACATTTTTCTGCACATTTTTTCTCTGTTTATAGCTTCTCTAATGCTAAGGTGGAAATTATTAGAAATAAAGCTGATGCATGAAAAAGTAATGATAAAAGAAAGATGAAACGGTTATATTTATATATGTACCTCACATAAGTTCCAAGCAGAACCAGATTTCTATGAGGTTCAGATAAATATGATAATGTGAAACCTTCATTTCTTGCCGTTTGATTTCAGCTATAATGTTCTAAAAACTAAACTCAAGGCAACTCAATTTTTAGGGTTAACGTTCTTGGTACAGCTCCTATAATCCTTTGAACAGTATGGCTATTTAAGTTTATTAGTGAGTTGTGCAGCAGAACATTATAGTTTCCTTTGAGGGGGAAAACGGCTTTCTTGAAGCTGCAGCAGTTTAATAAAACTACAGCATAAGGATCTTGCAGTGTCAGATAACTTTTTTGCCTCGCTTTATGTCTGTTTGCAATTTTTCTACTCATGCATAAAAATCAGAAGCGTTACTCCATTTGTCTGGGAAAAAAATATAAAATGAGCCACAAACGTTGGTTTAAAGCGAAAACTCAAATCAGCTTTTAAGAAACTTAAAGAGAGCAAAGCTGCCATCTTCAGGCTGTCTCCAACTGTCACATGTATTTCCAAGTGATTTTGAAGTCACCGTGTACAGCTTGTGTCGCATGATAATCTCTTGGAAAAATGCAAAGCCATTCACTGTTTTCCTGCACTGTATCTTAAAGAGACACTACACCTAAAAAAAATGTACAATATCTCACAAAACTGAGTACACCCCTCACATTTTTGTAATGTTATTATCTTTTTATGTGACAACACTGAAGAAATGACACTTTGCTACAATGTAAAGTAGTGAGTGTACAGCTTGTATAACAGTATAAATTTGCTGTCACCTCAAAATAACTAAACACACAGCCGGTAATGTCTAAACCGCTGGCAACAAAAGTGAATACACCCTAAGTGAAAATGTCCAAATTGGGCCCAATTAGCCATTTTCCCTCCCCGGTGTCATGTGACTCATTAGTGTTACAAGGTCTCAGGTGTGAATGGGGACCAGGTTTGTAAAATTTGGTGTTATCGCTCTCACTCTCTCATACTGGTCACTGGAAGTTCAACATGTCACCTCATGGCAAAGAACTCTCTGAGGATCTGAAAAAAAGAATAGTTGCTCTACATAAAGATGGCCTAGGCTATAAGAAGATTGCCAAGACCCTGAAACTGAGCTGCATCATGGTGGCCAAGATCATACAGCAGTTTAACAGTACAAATTCCACTCAGAACAGGCCTCGCCATGGTCGACCAAAGAAGTTGAGTGCACTTGCTCAGCGTCATATCCTGAGGCTGTCTTTGGGTAATAGATGCATGAGTGCTGCCAGAATTGCTGCAGAGGTTGAAGGGGTGGCGAGTCAGCCTGTAAGTGCTCAGACCATATGCCACACACTGCATCAAATTGGTCTGCATGGCTGTCTTCCCAGAAGGAAGCCTCTTCTAAAGGTGATGCACGAGAAAGCCTACAAACAGTTTGCTGAAGACAAGCAGACTGGATTACTGGAACCATGTCCTGTGGTCTGATGAGACCAAGATAAACTTATTTGATTCAGATGGTGTCAAGCGTGTGTGGCACAACCAGGTGAGAAGTACAAAGACAAGTGTGTCTTGCCTACAGTCAAGCATGGTGGTGGGAGTGTCATGGTCTGGGGCTGCATGAGTGCTGCCGGCACTGGGGAGCTACAGTTCATTGAGGGAACCATGAATGCCAACATGCACTGTAACATACTGAAGCAGAACATGATCCCCTCCCTTGGTAAATTGGGCCGCAGGGCAGTATTCCAACATAACAACCCCAACAGTGCCATCTTAAGAGCATTATAGGCCCCTAGGGCAATACAGTGCACTAGGGCTTTGTCTACACAATCACGCACAAGAATAAAAATTCAAATTATCAATAAGGCTAATGGTGTGTGAGAGAGAGGGGCTGCAATGGTGTGAGAGAGAGGGGAGCTGCAATGGTGTGAGAGAGAAAGGGGCTGAAATGGTGTGTGAGAGAGAGGGGCTGCAATGGTGTGAGAGAGAGAGGGGCTGCAATGGTGTGAGAGAGAGAAGGGCTGCAATGGTGTGTGAGAGAGAGGGGCTGCAATGGTGTGAGAGAGAGGGGTTCTGCAATGGTGTGAGAGAGAGAGGGGCTGCAATGGTTTGTGAGAAAGAGGGGCTGCAATGGTGTGAGAGAGAGGGGCTGCAATGCTGTGTGAGAGAGAGGGGCTGCAATAGTGTGAGAGAGGGTGGGCTGCAATGGTTTGTGAGAAAGAGGGGCTGCAATGGTGTGAGAGAGAGGGGGGCTGCAATGGTGTGAGAGAGGGGGGGCTGCAATGGTTTGTGAGAAAGAGGGGCTGCAATGGTGTGAGAGAGAGTGGGGGGCTGCAATGGTTTGTGAGAAAGAGGGGCTGCAATGGTGTGAGAGAGAGGGGGGCTGCAATGGTGTGTGAGAGAGAGGGGCTGCAATGGTGTGAGAGAGGGGGGACTGCAATGGTTTGTGAGAAAGATGGGCTGCAATGGTGTGAGAGAGAGTGGGGGGCTGCAATGGTTTGTGAGAAAGAGGGGCTGCAATGGTGTGAGAGAGAGGGGGGCTGCAATGGTGTGTGAGAGAGAGGGGCTGCAATGGTGTGAGAGAGAGGGGGGCTGCAATGGTGTGTGAGAGAGAGGGGCTGCAATGGTGTGAGAGAGAGGGGCTGCAATGGTGTGTGTGTGTGAGAGAGAGGGGCTGCAATGGTGTGTGTGTGTGAGAGAGAGGGGCTGCAATGGTGTGAAAGAGAGAGGGGCTGCAATGGTGAGAGAGAGAGGGGCTGCAATGGTGTGTGTGTGAGAGAGAGAGGGGCTGCAATGGTGAGAGAGAGAGTGGCTGCAATGGTGTGTGTGTGAGAGAGAGAGGGGCTGCAATGGTGTGAGAGAGGCTGCAATGGTGTGAAAGAGAGAGTGCAATGGTCTGCAGGCCATTTACTTTTACCTGTAAAAAAAATTAGTTTGCTTTGAGAGAGAGAGAGAGACAGGCAAAGGGAGAGATAGAGAGGCAGAGAGAGAGAGAGAGAGATGCACCGTGAAATGATGAGAGAGAGATTATACAGATTGCAGCACCTTAATTCTTCTACTCCACGGCCGTTCACTTCTCCTATTCTCCTGCAGTCATGCTGCCCTCACTCGTGACTCTGCATGCAGACTTGTGGGCGGAGCTGGCGCCGCATGGGCCAGATGGAAGGAGGAGAAATCAAGCAGCACCACGGTGTTCTCCTGCTCCCCTCAGGCATATCACTCAGATCAGTGGACGGCGCCAGATCAGAAGAGGAGGCATTGCGGCAGCTGCCACTGCTCTTCATTTTACTGATAGGCAACTGGGAAAGCACTAAAAAATAAGCGGCCCAAAGGCACTAAGTGCAGGCGGCCTTGGCTGGGGTCGCTGGGCAGGTGGGGCCCCCGGGCAACTGCCCAGCATGCCCATGCGAAAATACAGCCCTGGACCCAAACACACCTCCAAGATGACAACTGCTTTGCTAAAGAAGCTGAGGGTAAAGGTGATGGACTGGCCAAGCATGTCTCCAGACCTAAATCCTATTGAGCATCTGTGGGGCATCCTCAAACGGAAGGTGGAGGAGCGCAAGGTCTCTAACATCCACCAGCTCCGTGATGTCATCATGGAGGAGTGGAAGAGGACTCCAGTGGCAACCTGTGAAGCTCTGGTGAACTCCATGCCAAAGAGGTGTAATTTCTTCAGTGTTGTTACATGAAAAGATATAATACATTATTTCCAAAAATGTGAGGGGGTGTACTCACTTTTGCGAGATGTATAGTACATATATATTTGTATATTCCATTTATTTGACTATTTTTTGATTTAAATAGTTACAACTGTTTGCAATAGCAAGGAAACCTGAAAGGTTTTGCAATCATTTGGAAACAAAAGTTGTATGTCCACTTAATGGGAACACCGCTTTTAAAATATGACTGCCAAACAATCTATTTTGTAGTTTGACATTATTGAACCTTATCTTTACAATCTGCAGCCAGACAATAATTTTATATATTTGCCAAATACAATTCAAATTTATTTTCCACGCAATCATTGCAACAATCTTTGGCCAATAATTAGGATTTTCCAGAATTTGAATACCCTCCCCCTGCTATTGGCACACTGCTTCTTAGGGATGGGGGAATGGTTCGGGCCGAACTTTGGTTTGGCAAACACCGAACAATATGCAGTGTTTGTGGCAAATTCAAAAGCTGCCGGAACACCGTTAAAGTCTATTGGACACTAACATGAAAAATCAAAAGTGCTCTTTTTAAAGGCTTATATGCAAGTTATTGTCATAAAAAGTGTTTGGGGACCTGGGTCCTGCCCCAAGGGACACGAATCAATGCAAAAAAAGTTTAAAAAATGGACGTTTTTTCGGGAGCAGTGATTTTAATAATGCTTAAAGTGAAACAATAAAAATGAAATATTCCTTTAACTATCGTGCCTGGGGGGTGTCTATAGTATGCCTGTAAAGTGGTGCAGTTTTTCCATATTAACCGCTTCAGCCCCGGAAGATTTTACTCCCTTCCTGAACAAAATTGACGTCCTTTTTTTCCTACAAATAGAGCTTTTGGTGGTATTTGATTTCCTCTGCTATTTTTATTTTTTGCGCTATAAACAAAATAGGAGCGACAATTTTGAAAAAAACGCATTATTTTTTACTTTTTGCTATAATAAATATCCCCCAAAAATATATAAAAAAAACATTTTTTTTCCTCAGTTTAGGCCAATCGTATTCTTCTACATATTTTTGTTAAAAAAAAAATCGCAATAAGCGTTTATTGATTGGTTTGCGCAGAAGTTATAGCGTTTACTAAATAGGGGATAGTTCTATGGCAATTTTATTAATAATTTTTTTTTTTACTAGTAATCGCGGCGATCAGCAATTTTTATTGTGACTGCGACGTTATGGCGGACATGTCGGACATTTTTGACACATTTTTGGGACCATTGCCATTTATACAGCGATCAGTGCTATTAAAAATGCACTGATTACTGTGTAAATGACACTGGCAGTGAAGGGGTTAACCACTAGGGGCGGGGAGGGGTTAAGTGTGTTCTAGGGGAGTGATTCTAACTGTAGGGGGATGGGCTGTGTGTGTCATTACTCTGATCATAGCTCCTGATGACAGGGAGCTGTGATCAGTGACACTTGCCACTAGGCAGAACGGGGAAATGCTGTTTACATCAGCATCTCCCATGTTCGTCCTCTCCATGAGGCGATCGCGGGTATCCCCGCGGCGATCGAGTCCACGGGACCGGCGACCCGACTCACGGATCCGGCAGCGCGCATGCAATGGGATGGCGGGGAATTCAAATGGACGTACAGGTATGCCCATTTGCCCAGCCGTGCCATTCTGCCGACGTACATTGGCGTGCGCCGCTCGGGAACCGGTTAAGAACAGTACCACAGCAAAATGACATTTCTAAAGGAAAAAAGTCCATTACCAGTCCCTTTGGGTCTGGTATGAATATTAAGGGGAACCCCAAACCAAAAATTTAAAAAACATGGTGTAGGGGTCCCCCCAAAATCCATACCAGACCTGATTTTAACAGGAACTCTGTGCCAAAATGTAAAAAAAAGGCATAGGGGTCCCCCCCAAAATCTATACCAGACCCTTATCCGAGCACGCAACCTGGCAGGCCACAGGAAAAGAGGGGGGGACGAGAGAGTGCCCCCCTTCTGAACCGTACCAGGCCACATGTCCTCAACATGGGGAGGGTGCTTTGGAGTAGACCCCCAAAGCACCTTGTCCCCATGTTGATAAGGGTCTCATCCCCACAACCCTTGCCTGGTGGTTGTGGGGGTATGTGGGCATGGGGCTTATCAGAATCTGGAAGCCCCCTTTAACAAGGGGACCCCCAGATCTTGGCCCCCCCCCTATGTAAATTGGTAAGTGGTACAGTGTACCCCCGCCATTTCACAAAAAAAAGGTGTCAAAAGTAGTACTCACTCGCCGAGAGCCTCCCATGGAGGCGGAGCTGTTGCAGTTTTTTCTTTTTTTTCGGTTAGTCGGGCGGCGTGATAGAAGATGAATGGACATTGCGGGACATTTTTATTTTTTTATCTTTTAATAAAGGACTGCTCTCCAGATTCGGCTTATCACTTCCCACACAGGTTGACAGGAGTAGTGATGCTGCTGTCACTACTCCTGTCAGCTTGTATCTGCAGGAATTCTTCATGTGGCTCCCCCCACCTCACATGATACCAGCGCCTGGGGCAGCTACCTCTTCTGCCTCCCCCTTGTTTCAACTATGTTTCCATAAATATCATTAGATTCACTCGACTGGTAGTTTCACTCTTTGTTACACACCTAAATTGCTGATTAGATTAAAACCTGTCAAAATCCCACTGTTGTTGTCGCCATGCCATTTTTAAAGCGGAAGTAAAGTTAACTTAAAAAATAAAATAACAAATCTTCTCCCTGCAAGGTAAAGTCACAATGTGCTAGTATACATCACATACAAGAACATTATGAAAGACTTACCTTGAAACGAAGCCCTCCAGCGACTCGCTGTCACTGCTGACAGGGCTTCCAGCTTCACCTGGTCTTCCTTTGGAAGGCCGCAATAACGTCACTCCAACGCATGTGTGCGGGAGTCACTGTTTACGGCACAGAGCTCTGAAGGAAAGGCATGGGTATGCTATTTCTTCAGAGTGCATGCATCCGTGATGTCACCAGCTGCAGAGACACTGAATATATCCTAAACGGTGCATGTTTAGGAGACATTCCTTGTACCTACAGGTAAGCTTTATTATAAGCTTACCTGTAGGTAGAAGTGTCCAATGGAACTTTACTACCACTTTAAAATTATTCTGCTTTGTTCTATGGTGATAAGAGAGGTTAAAGAGGAACTGCAGTCTGCTCACATAATTTGTAATAAAAACATCTTTGCCATTCTGAAGCTTCCCTCCAACCACTTTCCACTTTATATATTCTGTACTTGGCAAATATGCTGCAGAAATCTCCCTCCACTGAGTCTGGCTGCATCCATTTTAACTGTGGGCAGCTGAAGCTGCTGCTGCCTGTTCACTTCCTGAATTTACACAGACACATAGAGGCACAGCTCCAGCCCTGCAGCTCTCATTGGCCCTCTTATGACTCATCCCCCCTCCCTTCCTGGCAAACTCTCACCAGAGCGAGAGAGAGAGCTGTGCATGATGTCACAAGCCTAGGCTTTTTACCAGACAAGAAACAGGAAGTGGGCTGTATAAGGTATTTACTGGCAGAAAAAAACATGTTTTACTATCCAAAGTTAAAACACCAATGTCAGAAGATTTAAAAGATGGAAAGTTAAAAAAAAATTGTCTGAAGGTCCACTTTAAATAGTCTTATAATTTATATTACTGGGTAAATATTTGGAACTGAGGCTATAGTCTCCAAAATCCAATTGTTATCTGTCATACTTTCCTCGCTACCTGTTTATCACCTAAAGGTCATATTAGTTCCGCAGCTAATACTGTCTAATTTATAACCAACAGAATATTTCACTTTTAAAGGCCAACCATATCCATATATGAAGTACAGTTCTGTACAATAGTTGCCAAGCTGAATCGCAAACTAATTTTTGGGGTAATATAAAAAGGGCATTTGCAACACATTTCTGGTGGTGTGGATGTGGTTGGAGGCCTTGTGGTAAATTCATGAAAATCGAGCAACATTTTCATTGTTAGTATCATTAGTGCAGTTCTTATTTGTGGCATTGTACTGTCTGTTGCTATTGTTGCAACAAATTCCTAAAGAAATACAGCCATATCAGTAATAAGGAAAGTGGAAATAGAGAAGACCTTTTCCATAATGGAGTAAATTCTGTCAAATATGACAATTCTGCCACAGATTCATATACACATCTGACACATACAGTACATGAATCTGTTGCAGGTTGCACCATTTTTTCACACTACAGAGACAAATTTCTACTGCACTCTTCAGTAACCACTTGAGCTCCAGAAGGTTTTACCCCCTTCATGACCAGGCCATGTTTTGCTATTTAGCACTGCGCTACTTTAACTGGCAATTGCACAGTCATGCAACACTATACACAAATTTAATTTATATAATTTTTTTTCACACAAATAGACCTTTCTTTTGGTGGTATTTGATCACCACTGGGTTTTTTATTTTTTTATTGTATAAGTACAAATGACCGAAAATTTTGAAAAAAAAACCCCGATATTTTCTATTTTCTGTTATAAAACATATCCAATAAAATCAAATGTCTTCATAAATTTAGGCCAAAATGTATTCTGCTACATGTCTTTGGTAAAACAAAAATCCCAATAAAAGTATATTAATTGTTTTGTGTGAAAGTTATAGCATCTACAAACTATGGTATATACTATGGTATATATACATTTAACAATTGATCAATTCTGATGTAATGACAGTTCTCATCTCATTTTTTAAGACCTTAAAATGCCAGGACAGTCTAAAACCGTCCCAAATTACCCTTTTTGGAAAGTAGACAGTCTGCGGGATTTAGTAAGAGGCATAGCAAGTTTCTTTAAGTCGTAACTTTTTGTGACAATTTTTTGGAAAATGAAGAAATTAACCACTTCCATACCGGGCCATAGTAATATGACGCTGCCAGGAACATCGGCTCCCTCCGGGTGGACGTCATATGATGTCCTCCGGTTCTCGCCGCACCTGTGGGCCCCCAAGCGTGGCAATAGGGGATGGGGCGTGTGCCTCAGGACACAGCCCATCCCCGATGAGGGCAAAAATGGCTCTTTACCAAGTGACTGGCTGTGTCCATTCACAGCCGATCACATGTGTTGTGCTTGTACTCGCGGCTCGTGCACGCCCCCGGGCGTGCAGCGCAGCGATCGGGTGATGAGGACCTTCAAAAATGTGCTAGGTTGTCAGGAAACTAAATGTGTAATTTCTGCTCCTAGAAGGCCAGATGGTGCTCCTTCCATGTTGGGCCTCTCTATGTGGCTAGGCTGTGTAAAAGTCTCACACATGTGGTATCACCATACTTAGGAGGAGTAGCAGAATGTATTTTGGGGTGTAATTGGAAGTATCCTTATACTGTGTGTGAGAAATAACTTGTGAGAAAAAATTAAAACTTTCATTTTCTTTCCACGTTTTCCAAAAACTTTTGGAAAAAAATTACATGTTCAAAAGACTCATTATGCCTCAAAAATATACATTGGGGTGTTTGCTTTCCAAAATGGGGTAATTTTGTGGATAATTCCACTGTCCTGGTGCTCCAGGGCCTTCAAAGGTGTGTTAGGTCATCAGGGAATTATATGTGTAATTTATGCTCCTAGAACATCTGACGGTGCTCCCTGTATGTTGGGCCTCTGTATGTGGCCAGGCTGTGTAAAAGTCTCACACATGTGGTATCACCATACTTAGGAGGAGTAGCAGAATGTATTTTGGGGTGTAATTGGAAGTATGCTTATACTGTGTGTGAGAAATAACTTGTTAAAAAAAAATTACAACTTTCAGTTTCTTTCCACGTTTTCCAAAAACTTTTGGAAAAAAATTACATGTTCAAAAGACTCATTATGCCTCAAAAATATACATTGGGGTGTTTGCTTTCCAAAATGGGGTCAATTTGTGGGCAATTCCACTGTCCTGGTGCTCCAGGGCCTTCAAAGGTGTGTTAGGTCATCAGGGAATTATATGTGTAATTTATGCTCCTAGAACATCTGACGGTGCTCCCTGTATGTTGGGCCTCTGTATATGACCAGGCTGTGTAAAAGTCTCACACATGTGGTATTGCCATGCTCAGGACGAGTAGCAGAATGTATTTTAGGGTGTAATTTTTGCTATGTACATGCTATGTGTTGGAAAAATCTTATAAATTGACAACTTTGTGTAAGAAAAAATATGTTTTCGTTTTCTTTCCACATTTTCCAAAAACTTGTGGAAAAAAATGACGTGTTCATAAGACTCATAATGCCTCATAGATTATATGTTAGGGTGTTTGCTTTCCAAAAATGGGTCATTTTGTGGGTAATTCTACTGTCCTGGGGCTCCAGGGACTTCAAAAGTGTGATAGCAAGGTTTAAAATTAGATGTGTAATATAAGTTCCTAGAACGCCTGATGTGCTCCCTGCATGTTGGACCTCTTTATGTGGCCAGGCTGTGAAAAAGTCTCACATATGTGGTATTGCCATACTCAGGAGGAGTAGCTGAATGTATTCTGGGGTGTAATTGGAAGTTTGCTTATACTGTGTGTGAGAAATAACTTGTTATTATGACAATTTTGTGTAAACAAAAAAAATATATATTTCTTCATTTTCCCCAATACTTGTGGGAAAAAAATTCAACTTTCAAAAAACTCACCATGCCTCTTACTAAACACATTGGTCAGTCTACTTTCCAAAAAGAGGTCATTTGGGGGGTGATTATACTTTCCTGACATTTCAGGGCCTCAAGAAATGAGATCTGCCGTCAGTACATCAGGTGTGATCAATTTTTAATGATTTGCACCATAGCTTGGGGACTCTTACTTTCACACAGACCAAATAATATACACTGATTTGGGTTATTTTTACCAAAGATATATAGCAGTAAAAATTGTGGCCCAAATTTCTGAAAAAAAATACTTATTTGCAAAATTGTATAATAGAAACTAAAAAGGTGTTTTTTTTCAAAATTGTCGCTCTTTTTTTACTTATATCGCAAAAAAAAAACCCAGTGGTGATTAAATACCATCAAAGGAAAGCTCTATTTGTGTGAAAAAAAATGATAAAAAATTTGTTTGGGTACAGTGTTGCATGACTGAATAATTGGCATTCAAAATGTGAGAGCGCTGAAAGCTGAAAATTTGTCTGGGCAGGAAGGGGGTATAAGTGCCCTGTATTGAAGTGGTTAAATAAAATTTGTTTTTCTTCCACAATTTTTTTTTTTTTTTTATATATAATGTCACCAGTGCAGTAGAGCGTTATCATATGACTGGTGCGGTGGTGATCAAAGATACTGACTAATGACAGTATGTATAAAAAAAGAGATATTTAAAAAACATTTTGTTAAAAAATTTTTTTAACAGTTTTGTTTCTTTTTTCTTTTTTTACATCCTGTCTTTAACTACTTCAGCCCCGGAAGGATTTAACCCCTTCCTGACCAGAGCACTTTTTACAGTTCGGCACTGCGTCGCTTTAACTGACAATTGCGTGGTCGTGCGACGTTGTACCCAAACAAAATTGATGTCCTTTTTTCCCCACAAATAGAGCTTTCTTTTGGTGTAATTTGATTGCCTCTGCAGTTTTTATTTTTTGCGCTATAAACAAAAACAGAGCGACAATTTTGAAAAAAACGTATTATTTTTTACTTTTTGCTATAATAAATATCCCCCAAAAATATATAAAAAAAAATTTTCCTCAGTTTAGGCTGATATATATTCTTCTACATATTTTTGGTAAAAAAAAAAATCACAATAAGCGTATATTGATTGGTTTGCGCAAAAGGTATAGCATCTACAAAATAGGGGATAGATTTAAAGCATTTTTATTATTTTTTTTTTTTTACTAGTAATGGTGGCAATCTGCAATTTTTATCGTGACTGCAACATTATGGCAGACACATTGGACAATTTTGACACATTTTTGGGACCATTGGCATTAATACAGTGATCAATGCTATAAAATTGCATTGATTAATGTAAAAATATCACTGGCAGTGAAGGGGTTAACACTAGGGGGCGCTCGAGGGGTTAACTGTGTTCCCTAGGAGGTGATTCTAACTGAAGGGGGAGGGGACTGACTGGAGGAAGTGACGGATCGTGGTTCCTAGCTAATAGGAACACATGATCTGTCACTACTGTCAGAACAGGGAAGTGTGTGTTTACACACACTTGTCCCTGTTCTGTCTCTCCTGCCCGTGATCACTCGTAGCCGGCGGTCATCGCGACCGTTGGCCACAAGCACTGGCACCCCCACTGTGCAGCGGCACATGCGCGCCCGCTATCTGGACCCCGCGAGCCTACGTATAGCTACAATGGCTCACGCAGGGGAGTCAACCTGCGGCAGTATAACTGTGGCGGTTGGTCGGGAAGCTGTTAAAGTAGCTCAGTGTCACCATAGTGCTCTGGGGAGGTTATCAGGGATTTCTTTTTTCTGTTACACTGCTATTGCTTATACAGCGATGATCATTGTATAAGCAATAGTTTTGCTGTCATGATTGGGCTTCACATTCATGAACAGCTTGCTTATGGTTGTGAACTGTGATTGGCCGGAGCTAATCACATGGTACAGATAGCCAGGCACCACGTGTTTGCTGTGGGCCAATCACAGGTCAAAACAGTAAGCAAGCAATCATGTGATTGCAATGACAAATCATAGCAATCATAGCAAAAAGTTGGGATGCTGTGTAAAATCTACATAAAACCAGAATGCTTTCTTTGCTGATTAGCAAATCTCATAAACCCATATGTATTGTTTAAACATACAAATTGTACTGTTTTAAGCACTTGCTGACCGCCTTTCGCATATATACTGTGGCAAAGTGGCTCGGCTGCACAAACCGACGTACCTGTATGTCAGGTCAGTACATGTGGTACTGCGAGCATGCTGCGGGAGGTCATTCTGACAGGGGAGGAGAGAGAGATCAGCTTTTCCTAGTGATCAGGAACAGCGATCTCTCTCTACTCCCAATCAGTACATCCCTCTGACAGTTAGAAACACCTCCCTAGGGAACATTTAATCCCTTGATCGCACTGTAGTGTTAAACCCGTCCCTACAGTGATCAGTGCATGTTTATTGCACTGAGCACTGTATTGGTGTCACTGATCACCAAAAAGTGTCACTTAGGGTCAGTTTTCCCTGCCGCAATGTTGCAGTCCCGCTAAAAATTGCTGATCCCCGCCATTACTAGTAAAAACTATTTTAAAAAAGCCCCTAAATCTTTCCCCTATTTTGTAGATGCTATAACTTTTGCGCAAACCAACCAATGTATGCTTTTTTGCGATTTGTTTTACCAAAAATATGTAGCAGAATACATATTGGCCTAAATTGATGAATACACTTGTTTTTTTATATATATTTTTTGGATATGTATTATAGCAGAAAAGTAAAAAAATATATAGTTTTTTTTCCAAAATTGTCAGTTTTTTTTGTTTATAGCGCAAAAAATAAAAACCACAGAGGTGATCAAATACCACCAAAAGAAAGCTCTATTTGTGGAAAAAAAAAAGACGTCAATTTTGTTTGGGTACAACGTCGCAATTGTCAGCTAAAGCGACGCAGTGCCGAATGACAAAAAAAAAATGCTCTGGTCAGGAAGGGGGGAGATCCTTCAAGGGCTGAAGTGGTTAAGAGGGTGGAGCCTCACTGCTTTAGATCTAGCATGCAACCTGTGAGCCACAGTGTCTACTTCCATCACAGGCTTCTGAGACAGGTGCTCAGCTATGTGACAGATTTTAGTTTTTTTTTTTTTTGTTATTCTTTATTTAAGGGTATGCAACATAATACATTAGTATGCTATGACAGCACAGTCCTGACAAAGATTATCAGCGATGACATGATGGAAATGAAAATAACATAGATCAGGGATTTGCAATTAGCGGACCTCCAGCTGTTGCAAAACTACAAGTCCCATCATGCCTCAGCCTCCAGGTGTCATGCTTGTGGCTGTCAGAATCTTGCTATGCCTCAAGGGACTTGTAGTTCTGCAACAGCTGGAGGTCCGCTAATTGCATATCCCTGACGTAGGTTGTCACTAACAATCTATATATCCTATGTCGGGGGTCAGCAGCCCGTCAATCGGGATCCACCTGTCAACCACCTGCAGGTGACAAGTGGAACAGGTTCCTGCACCGCCAACCTCCTCCTTCAAAATGCCGGTCCTTGCCTTTCCTCCCAGCCGGCTCCCATCCCAGTGTCTCTCTCCCTCCTGCCTCCTCCGCGACTCCGCCGCGCTTTCTATGTCCTGGTCCCTCTCTTTCCCACCCCCTCCAGCCTCCTCCACCACTGTCATCAGTGAACAGCGGAAACCGAGAGGAAGCACAGCTCTGGACAGAGGGGAGGGGAAGGAGCCAGCCAAATTAACTTTTTAAGTTAAACCACTGGTGGTTGGTTGCTAGGACACAGGGTGGTCTTAAACAACCAAACACAAGATTGCCAATAGGAAAATTGACTCTGCCAGCTCCCGCCCCCAGTCCAGAATTGTTCTGCTTCCTGGTCTCCGCTGTGAAAAAATGGGAGGGAAGGGGGGCCAGATGTTACTGCTATAGGGGGCAGAGGACACCACTGTGTGTGTGTGTGTGGGTGATGTGAAGGGGGCAGAGGACACTATTATGGGCAGGGTCACCCCCATAGCAGTGTCCTCTACCACCCTTCACATCACCCTCCACCCCCAAACCCTGCATTATGAGCCTATTACACTCCTTAACCCTGAATTCTGAATGCAACACACTCCTGACCCCTGTATTCTGAGCGCAACACACTCCTCTGATCCTTGCATTCTGAGTGTAAAATGCACTCCTGAACCATGCATTCTAAGCATAAAACACACTCCTGATCCCTGCATTCTGAGCATAAAACGCACTCCTGATCACTGCATTCTGAGTGTAAAACGCACTCCTGAACCCTGCATTCTGAGCGTAAAATGTACTCCTGATCCCTGCATTCTGAGTGCAAAGCACTACTTAACCCTACATTTTGAACGCAAAGCACTCCTTAACCCTACATTCTGAGCGCAACACACTCCTTAACCCTGCATTCTGAGCGCAACACACTCCAAAACCTTGCATTCTGAGCATATTGCACTCCTTAACCCTGAATTCTGAGTGTAATACACAGTGGTGTAGTGGATAGCACTTTCGCCTAGCAGTAAGAAGGGTCACTGGTTCGAATCCCAACTACGACACTACCTGCCTGGAGTTTGCATGTTCTCCCTGTGCCTGCGAGGGTTTCCTCCGGGTACTCCGGTTTCCTCCCACACTCCAAAGACATGCTGGTAGGTTAATTGGATCCTGTCTAAATTGTCCCTAGTATGTATGAATGCGAGTTAGGGACCTTAGATTGTAAGCTCCTTGAAGGTAGGGACTGATGTAAATGTACAATGTATATGTAAAGTGCTGCGTAAATTGACGGCGCTATATAAGTAACTGAAATAAATAAAAAAAAATAAAATAAAATAATACACTCCTTAACTCTGCATTCTGAGCGCAAGGCACTCATGATCACTGCATTCTGAGCATAATGCACTGGTGAACCCAGCATTCTCTGCATAACGTACTCATAAAAAAAAAAGGTTGGGCTTACTGTCTTATTTTTGGGTGGGGGGGTGATCTTTGACTTCATTAGTGTTGTTCAAGTAGATCTCCATCTCTCGTTGCCTACCCCTGCCCTATGTCAATTCGATGATAAATCATGCCTAACAACTCAGGGTCATATTCAACTTTACGGAAAAACATAACCATGTGTAGAAAAATATTTGTAGGAACATAGCTCGCATGTACATAATGAGAGGATCAGATCACCTACAGGCACACATCATTTGTAATTAAAAGGCAAGCGATGACCCTCTTCAAAAAGGGGGTACCCTGCTCAGCTCAAAAAAAGTCGTACCATACGGTCAGTGCATACCGAAAGGTATTTTCCTTTTTTTTTATGAAACATGTCCCAATAAAGTCAGCGCATTTTGTGTTCCTCCGTCTTGTCCCTAAGGACCGCAGTGAGGTGTTCCATCTGCTGAGTATCATTCACCCTGGCAAACCTTTGCAATATAAGGGATGGGGCTTGTTTTTTTTCACATACTGGGATTACATGCCCTAGCGGCATTCAGGAGATTTACGGTATCTCTTACTCGACATATGAGTCAAATTAAGATGCACTGCAGCAGGTTTGTCGAAAAAGAGAGTGGTCTGTGAGTTGGTGCATGATTTGTAATACCTGTTGCCAGAAGCGGCGAATCTTTGGACAGTCCCAAAAAATGTGAATTAGCGTGCCAGTCTGGATACCACATTTCCAACATATTGGGCTGTGTCCAGGGAAAAGGGACGCTAACCCAGAAGAGGTCCAGTACCAGTGCATTCAAATTTTGTAAGAGGTCTCCTGATATTTATTACAAAGGGAAAAATTGTGAGAAAAATAGGATTTTTGACTTACCGTAAAATCCGTTTCTCTGAGTTCATTGACAGACACAGCCTTCTTTATTCAGAACCATAGGGTTATATCGCTCCCTACAGGAGCTATAGGCCTTCAGTTATGTAACAAGCAGTACTAAAAGTATTAACTCCATAGAGGGGCGGGTGCTGTGTGTGTCAATGAACTCAGAGAAACGGATTTTACGACAAGTCAAAAATCCTATTTTCTCATTCGTTCATTGACAGACACAGCCTTCTTTATTCAGAACCATAGCATGTCCCAAAGCAGTGCCAAACATGAGGGGTGGGGCAGGCAACAAAAAAAACAGGCCAACCAGACATTCTGGAGCCTAGCGAGAACAACTGGAGCTCAACCTGAACAGCAAAAAAAAAAAACAAACCCTTCACGAGGGAAAAACCCTCTAGACCGCAGCCTGCAGAACCTTGCGGCCAAAGGAAGCTTCCACAAATGCCAGCACATCCACCTTGTAAAATTTTGTGAAAGTATGCACCGATGGTCAGATGGCCACCTTGCAAACTTGCGTTACTGACGCCTGATGACGGAAGGCGCAGGAGGCACTCAGTGCCTGAGTCGAGTGCGCCTTCACCGGGAAGAGAGGAACCCAACTCTTGATAGAATAGTCCTGAGTCACCGTCTGCCTGATCCATCTAAAAATGGTTGCTGAGGAAGCAGATAGCCCCTTCTTTGGTCCGTCCGTGATCACAAACAGGAAGTCTGACTTTCGAAAAGACTCAGTGGCCACCAAATACACCCTGACAGCCCATACCACATCTAAGGTGTGCAAGGCAAATTCCCTCGGATGTTGTGGCCTGGGACATAGAGAAGGCAACACGATGTCTTAATTTAAATGGACATCAGAGACAACCTTTGGAAGGAAAGAAGGACAAGGACGAAGCTCCACCTGGTCCTTATGAATCACCAAGTAGGGCGTGCGACAGGACAGTACCGCCAACTCTGACACCCTGTGAGCAGAAGTAATAGTCACCAAGAAGGCCACCTTCTGTAATAGCACGAGCAGGGGAATTTCTCGAATATTTTCAAACGGAGGCTTCTGTAGAACCGAAAGTACAAGATTCAAGTCCCACGGTGGCAAGGGAGTTTGCACCGGTGGAACCACATGTCGCACTCCCTGAATAAAGGTACGCACCAGGGAATGCGAAGCCAGGGAGCGATGAAAGAAAACCGCCAAGGCCAAATTCTTTTCAATGCCCCTCTGAAGAAAAGTCAAATTCCGAGCCACCATAAAGGAACGTGGGTGAAACCCCGCTGACTCACGCCATGAAATGTACGCTTTCCGCGTCCGATAATATACCTTCCTGAAAGTAGACTTTCTAGCTTTGAGCAGCGTCGGAATCACCGACGAAGATAAGCCCCTATCCTTCAACACCTGGCTTCAATAGCCAGGCCATTAAAGCCAGTGACAGTAAAGCAGGGTGGAAGATTGGACCTTGGGATAGCAGATCCTCCCTGAGAGGCAGCCACCAGGGGGGCATCTGCGACCAGACCCACCAGGTCGGCGTACCAGGGCCGATGAGGCCAGTCCGGGGCCACTAGAATGACAGGAATTCCTTCGGCCTCGATCCTGCGCAACAGCCGCGGCAGAAGCTTGAGAGGAGAAAAGACGTAGATAAGATGATACTGGCCCCACGGAGCGACCAGAGCATCTGAGGCATCCGCCAGAGGGTCCCAACACCTGGCCACAAACCTCTGTAACTTCCTGTTGATTCAGGATGCCATCAGAACTACCTCTGGAGACCCCCAGCGTAAACAGATCTGTTGAAATACCTCCTGATGGAGGGACCACTCCCCTTGGTCCAATACTTGACGACTTGAGGTAATCTGCCTGCCAGTTGTCCACCCCTGGAATGTGAACAGCGGAGATGGCCGGGATGAAACACTGCCCACATTAGAATGCCGGCTACTTCCAGGCTGGCTAACACACTCCTTATTCCTCCCTGGTGGTTGACATAGGCCACCATTGTCTGACTGAATCCGTATCGGGAGCCCCTGAAGTCGATCCGTCCAATGATCCAGAGTCTGATCGCCCGGAGTTCCAAGATGTTGACAGGTAGCCTGAACTCGTCCAGTGACCCTGAGCAAAGCTCAGGCCCAGGATTCCTCCCCACCCAGACAGACTGACATTGGTGGCGACTACCATCCAGTACAGCGGGAGAAAGGAATTTCCTTGCCGAAGAGCCGGGAAAGAAGCCACCAGATCAAGGACCCTTTGGTTCCTTGACTCAGCCGAATCTGACTGTCTAGAGACTCAAACGATTTGTCCCATTTTAACAAGATCTCCCTTTGCAGGGGTCTTATATGGAACTGAGCGAACGGGACCGCCTCAAATGTAGACACCTTCAGGCCCAGTACCCGCATGCAAGTCTGCAGGGAGACCCACCTGCTGGACAGCAGCAAGCGGGCTGCCGCCTGTAATTTCTGCAGTTTGTCCTGCGGAAGGACCACTCTGGCCTGAGCGGAATCCAGAGTCAGACCCAGATAAACCAATTTCTGAACTGGAATCAACACAGACTTTTGGTAATTTATCAGCCACCCAAAATCTGCCAGAGTCTGAACAGTGATCTCCACGTCGCCCCTCAGGGCCGCTGGGGACTCTGCTCGCAGCAGAAGATAGCCTAGAACAGCAATTCCCCACTGGCGCAGCATAACCGGGGCCAACACTTTGGTGAAGACCCGAGGAGCAGAGGCGAGACCAAAAGGTAACGCCACAAACTGATAATGCTCCTCTCCCACAGCAAAGCGGAGGAACTGTGCACAAATCGGAATGTACAGGTAGGCATCCTTGATATTGATGAAGAGATGCCACCACGGAGCAAATGGACTCCATTGTGAACTTCCACACCAGAACATAGCGGTTCAGGGCCTTGAGGTCCAGAATCGGATGTACCGTACCCTCTTTTTTGGGGATTGTAAATAGGTTTGAATAAACCTATTTTCCAGGATCGGCTTTTCCCTTTGATAAAGTCACGTGTGTTGTGACGCAACGCGTCAGGGAGGAGTCAGGTGCCGCTGCTTCCGGGTACGGCCGAACCCGGAAGCTTCCTTTTACACTGTGGAACGCAGGCTATTTTTATGTAAATTGCTATATTTTTAGAAATAAAATTTTTTAACTACTACACTATGGAGCCATCCTCTCTCTTTCCGCTATCCACCTGAGGGCATTTGAGGCCATTGAGGCTATTCACTGACTGCAGGAGATCGATGTGCTGGAATCAGTGTATGCTGTGTCCCTGGAAGCTGTGACCAAGACCGGAAGCTCGTCCCCATTTTACTGTCGCACCATCTGTGGGTACACGTTAGATTCGGCCCATTGGGGGCCGCAACTACAGGTGAGAGGCTGGGGGAAACGATCAGCGCACTCCGGAACCCAATTGGATTGATAAGCACACCAGCGGACACTGACCGTCACATAGCTCTGGTTACTGCACTTGCACTTTGTTCATCACCTTCAGAGGACTCATACCGGGCTGATATTAGAAGTCACACGCTACTATTTTTTTTAACTGCACTGTGCATGGTTTTTTGGACACTTTTCTTTGCCTTAGCTCATTAGCTCATTTATATTTGGTTTCACATTTATTTATTGCACTTGCACTTTATGTCATTTTTACTGTCATTTTTTGTGTGGTGATTATTAGTCTACACCTGGTTATTGTTAATTTTGCATATCATTATTTTAATTTGTAGGTGCATGTTATTATTAGAACTCACATATTATTGTCTATTTTGATGGTTCATCATTGTTGTAAATGCATTATGCACTTTGAATAGTGGGTTTTCTTCATCATATTTTGTGCACCTTTTTAAAAAATATTGTTATTTATCCAATTATTGTACACCTAGTGAATACAGTTTGTGTATTATATCGTATTTATTTTAGGAGTTCACACAATATGTAAATTTTGTTTGTCTTGATGACTAAGGAGTCCACAATTCACATTTAATTATTTTCATACCAGGAGCTCATACATCATGCTGAATATTGGGTCACACATACTCTGTGGTTTGACGAGTTAGGTCACCTTTCATATTTTATACTTTTGTGCACATTTGGATTGTTACTGTTACTTACTTGACCATTGCACGTGTCATTGTGAGGTCTTATATTGCAGACCAATTTTTTTATCTATTTGATTCTAGAACAGGTAGCGCTACATATATTTATATCTATTTTTCTGTTGTTATGCGAGTATTTTTTATGTTGGCGGCTTCCTGATGTTTTTATATTAGCTGGGTTTTGCGCACTAGTTATTGCTTGTTGCCTGATATAACCCTATGGTTCTGAATAAAGAAGGTTGTGTCTATCAATGAACGAATGAGAAAAAATAATATTCGGTTCTTTTGATCTTCTTCTGAAAAGGCTAAGTTTAGGTCTCTTTCCCATTTGAGCAAATATGGTGGTACATGCTGAGACGTGACTGCAAGTAAAAAAACGAGAGATTTCCGAATTGGCCCCTCTCCCAAACAAAGGTCTTCAAATGAGGTAGGTTGTATTTGAAACCTGGAATGATCGGAAATGGATTGGAGGAAGTAGGTTAGTTGCAATAGTTTCCATTGGCCCAGAGTCGAAGAGCTAAAAGAACCAAACAGTTCTGACAGGTGGACCCATCCAGATGGACCAAGGAAGGAAGAAGCTCTAGGTTCAAATCATGTCGGATTTGAAAGGCTCGATCAGTCAGACCTGGAACGAAGTCTGGGTGGCCGATGATACCGAGTCAGTGGCGAGGGGAAACTGGAAGTCGCTGCCAGTTTGTAATATCTAGAGAGTTCTATCAAGGTGGATTCAATCAAGGATAGGGGAGGCGCCACTCAAGAGAGTCCATGTCCATGGAAGGTTGGTTAGGGAGACAGCCACCAATTCCTGCTCCAAAGACACCCAAAGTTTGTGAGAGGCGTGTCTACACCAACCGACCATTCTGGCCATATGTACCGCCGTACAGTATAAGGCAGGGTCAGGGAGTCCGACGTCACCAGTTTGATCGGCAAAGCTTGCAGAAGGTATAGGAGACGTGGCATGATGTTCAATTTTAAGACATTACATCTGCCAAACCAGGAGACTGCCAGGGTGTCAGAAACCATGAACCAGACTGAGACAGAAGTACAGTAAAATCACACTTGTTTATTAAGACAGCATAATACACAGCATAAAAAACCTTTATAAAAAACGATAAAATACGTTTTTAGCTGGAGTTCTCCTTTAAAGTTACTTTAAAAATGAAAGGAAAAGGGAATAATAAATTGATATGTTCTTCACATAAATAGGATGCTAATTGATCCCTGGCTCAGCAAAGAAAAAATTCTTGTATCAATATGTAAAAATGCCAAGCCTTTTCTCCACTCTGCCTTACGCTAGGGATAATCGAGTGAAATGACTTGAAAGGTTGGCCGGACGTGGAATCAGCTGGCAGCAATGTAAATGTTTTACAGAGGACGGAAGATTGAGGAACACAAGTTGCCTGATGCTTTGCTTTTAACACGTTGGACGGCTTAGAACAGCTTGAACGCATACAAGAATTTTAATCTTTCATCACAGTGTGAAAATCAGCACAGCCTGAAGCTGTTTATTTAACCTGAGGCCATGTGCAATACCTCCAAAGTAAGAATAATGAAAGAACTTAAAAGGGAAAGCAATAAAATGTTCCACTGATAGCCTAATCTGAAAATAATCTGTCTGGATATTGTGCATTAACCAGTGATATGCTGGTTGTGCAGCAGGCAATTTTCTACACCAAAGCAATAGATTTAAGCATTGCTGGTGAACATTTTTGATTGTAAGATTTAAAAGGAACCTGCCAAGACATCGTGAGAGAGGGAGCTGCCTTTCTTGACCTGCTTTTGACATTCAAGTTCCTGGGCTGTCATGCTTATCACTGATTCACTACTTAGTGAGTCAATGACACAGAACAAGCATGTGTGAGTGAAGGATAATGATGACAACCCAACAACATTCACCTTCAAAGATAAGTCAGCAATGGCAGCTTTCCTATTTTAATTCTGACAGGCTCCCTAAATGAACAGCCATGACTCATCTCATGAAAATTTTCAGGGACAGTCACAAACATCTTATAGTATGCAAAATAATATCCAAAAAGTAATATCCGCGCTGTGTAAAATAGTTTATAGTAAGGCTGCTTACATCAGTATAATTGTGCTTCAGTGAAAATGTACAAAATGATAGTGAAGCGCCTCCAAAAACATAAAAAGCAAAAAACATAAAACATAAATAATGCAATAAAGTTCAAATATTGACATTCCAATGTGATGTCCAATGTAGTGAACACATATCAATCAATAACACCAGTGTTGATGTAGCAATTCTTGATGTGTTGATGTAGCAATTCTTCATAAAAGTGCTTCAGTGATCTCCCACCGCCAAGTAAATTTCAAACTCACCAAAGCGAGTAGCTGGGCGTTTTTGCCAGCAGCAAAAACGCCCAAAGCAACATGGTGATCCAGCAGGGGACAAAACAGCATAGGGACTTCAAGGACCTTTCCTTTTAAAAGCCACCAACTGCAGATGAATGAATCTCACCAAGAGCCAGGGAGACAGTTCCAATAGTGTATTATTTATTATTAAAATGCATACAGCAGATAAAGGACAGTGAATAAAAGAACTCACATCTGTTGACCCAGAATCGAGCAGTGGTGTGATGTCAGTGCCAAAATCTCCGCCCCAACGCGTTTTGTCCAATGGGACATTATCAAGGGGTCTACTTTTATGAAGAATTGCTACATTACATTACATTGTTATTAATTGATATGTGTTCACTACATTGGACATCATATTGGAATTTCAATATTTGGACTTAATTGCATTATTTACGTTTTATGCTTTTTGCTTTTAAATGTTTTTTGAGGCGCTTCACTTTCATTTTGTACATTATGTAAAATAATGTTTGCCCTTAAATAGAAAGGGTACCCACAGACATGAGATAACATTGGCCAATTGTGAGAACTGAGCAATCAAACATTGCTGAACACTCAAGTTCTCCCCCTCTGCTCTAAGCAGAGAGCCGTGAGCGTCAGTGACCGGTTTTTAGCTCTCTACAGAGCAGTGGAGGGTTGTGGAGAGGGCTGGCTCAGGCCCTCTCAGGCTTCTGGGCAGATACCGATGGTTGGGATACCATATGGTTGGGATATTTTTAGAGCCTGGACCGACTGTGAGATGAAAATAGATCACATTAGTGCAGAACTAACTACACTCCTGTGATACATACAGGAGAAGTATGGCCAAAAAAAGCTTCGGTCATACTTCTCCTTAAATGGGCCATGTCTGTGGTGATGTGATGAGGCTTGCCGTTGGAAAATAATTTTCTGATTGCCAATGTATCCTTCTATATATTTGTGTAAGCTTTCTGCTCCCCACTCCACTTTCTTCCCCTTTGGAATTTTCTTGTAAAGCTTTGCCAAACAGATCTGCTCTAATAAAATCTTACACAAAAGGGGGACTGTACAGTCAACTATCTTCTAAACTCCACATCCACCTTATGAACCATTAAAAAAAAAAGAATGTTTCCAAAGATTTTTGGACACAATTTGAAGCCATTTGTCATAAGAACAGACTCATTTTATATGATACTGTATCTAGTTGTAGAAATTGGCTTTCCATCTATTAGCAGCTATGTCTGGAACTGTACATTTTTGATGATGGACATAATTATCACTGCTGTTTCTTTGCATGTGCCATAATATGTGCATTTTGCTCTAGGCAGATCTGTGTAAAAAATACTTTAACAATGACAGATGTATAAACTGTATCTGCAGTCCTCTCTCCTTCAGAGCCTTCCAAAGTACACAGAGCAGATCAAATGTCTCAGGAGGCAGGGGATGGGGATCTAATATCACACACGCCACAGCACACAAATGAGAGCTGAGTGTAATCTGACACCTGAGTGAAGGGAATGGACAGCCCCCCTCCATCTTACACAGCCTTATTAGGAAGCATGCACATCTAAAACTGTTAATCGCCTTCTCTGTGCTGGAGGAAGGGGACATCACCAGGAAATGTCTTGAATCAAAAATACTGTCAGAAATTACACATGCAAGTTGCAGAAAGGGTGGCCGGGATCCACACTAAGCGCTATGGATTGAGACTGGTACACACTATATGAGGATATGCTTTGTTCATTTTGCATTTCAAAGGTTTATAACCACTTAAAATAATGTTTACTTTTGAAATTTGTCAGTGTTTATACAGGTTATTAACCATAACTTCCTCAATCTTCGAACAATATACATCTCAAATACTATGATATTGTCAGAGAAGGACGATATGAGGCATTCCATCGTGGTTAGGAGCAAGGCTTGTGGGGTCACCAAGCTTCAGACAGGTCTCTTAGAATATTATGTCTGGAAACTTTGACATTATTAACATTGCATGTCATCAATTAATATTTTTAAAGGCACCTTTCGAAATGTATAATGCCTCACAGGCAGTAAAATCCTAAAGTGTATTTACCACAACATTTTATATTTCTGATATGTGTCTGTGTTGTCATGTACTTGTGTGAAAAAGCCTCCTGTTCTCTTTGCATTGCTTCCTTTGTGTTTTTCTTTTTTAATAAATCTGCAAAAATGTCAACAATTCTGTGTTTTTCTGTCAATATGGGGTGCTGTGTGTACATTAATGAGGAAAAAAATGAACTTAAATGATTTTAGCAAATGGCTGCAATATAACAAAGAGTGAAAAATTTAAGGGGGTCTGTATACTTTCCATACCCACTGTGTATATATAAATATATATATATATATATATATATATATATATATATATATATATATATATATATATATAAATATATATATATACCCAGCGGGTACAGAAAAGAATCATCCCCTTTAAAATAATCACATTGGCGCTAATTCAAAAGTGAAATATGTGATTAGTGGTTATCTGTGCTCCACCACCACTTGTGTAGGAGAAAAACACCAGAACTCACCAGATAACTAAAATATAAAAACTTTTGTAGAAATCAAGTCCTTGGAATGATGGGGAAAATCAAGTAGGTATATACCTTTAGCTTAATCTCGTCGGGTGATATATCGTTAGACTCATGTAAAGGCAGAAACTCGGAAAAACAAGAATCATCACATAGCGCAATATAGCCTGGACGAACTGGAAACGAAATTGCTAAATTGTGCACTTACATTTGTGGGTGCTAAAAGGCTAGCACTAACATGGACAACCAAACAGCGGAGGCATACGGCATTCCGGGACTTCTCTGCGTGCATTCCAACACACCAGAGTTTGGAACCTGGCATACCAGAAGTGACATCAGTGCGGGCGATTGCGCAGCCTCAATGCATTTCGTGTTTCCACGCCATCAGGAAGCTTCCTGACATGGAAACACAAAATGCATTGAGGCTGCGCACTTGCCCGCACTGACGTCACTTCTAGTTGGTGTATGGATCAGTTTATATCAATAAGGGTATTATATTGGAGTGTGGCCATCCAATTTTTATTTCTTTTGCTAATTGCCTTTGCTGAGCTGGCACCCTTCATCTCCTAAGCACAAGGATGGTGTGAATACGGGGTCATCACCTAGAGCGGTAATCTCTTTGGCGCAGGCTAGAGTTGGTGCTGTGGAAAAGGTACATAGATGACGTCCTCCTCCTCTGGAATGGCGATTTAGACCCTGAATTGTTTCATTGGCCAGCTTAATGATAATGACAGAGGAATTATCCTCCAGCATGAGGCCAGCAGTGTAGAAACACATTTCCTTAATTTGAGGATTAAGATTCTAGAGAATAAGATAGTCACTTCCACATTTTTTAAAGATACCGACCGTAACAGTTTTATTGGGATGAACAGTTTTACCATAAGTCATGGCTTATGGTGGTACAAAAAAGATACATTTCAACACCTTAAGGGAAATTGCACATTTCAGAGTGATTATTTAAAGGAAGCTGATTTTCTAAAAAAATGATTCCTGGATAAAGGCTATGACCCAGATGAACTAGATCATGTTATTCAGGAGGTAGACAGACGGGACAGAAAAAATATGTTGGTGGGTAAGGGAAAGCAAGCAAATTCATATTTTTCTTCCAATTTTTTTCTTTACCTCCTACTCAACCCAACATTTCTCTATAAAGAACATTTAAAAAAAAACATTGGGGTGTTTTGAGGAACGATAACATTTTAGGTCCTTTATTGCCAGAGACTGCTGTGGTTACATATATAGGGGTCTTCCCATTGAGGTTACAAATAGCCCCTAATGTTGTTGAGCCCCCTAAGAAACAAAATTTTTTTCAGGAAATGAAGGGCTTTTATCCTTGTAGAAAATGTGGAGTTTGTAAATCAATTGTCTTAAAAATAGAAAATATCCATCTTTCCTCTTTAATATTACATTGAAATTCTATGATATAGGTTCTTTTTTGACCTGTTCCTCTAAAAATGTGGAGATTGTAAATCAATTGTCTTAAAATAGAAAATATCTGTCTTTCCTGTTTAATATTACATTGAAATTATATGATATAGGTTCTATTTTGACCTGTTCCTCTAAAAATTTAGTGTACTTAATCCAGTTTCCATGTGGCATCCAATATGTAGGCCGCACAGTTCATATGCTACAAAGGAGATTAAAAGAACATATCGCAAATATACGTAAGGGTTTTCCTAATCACAGCTTGTCTAAACCCAAACGAAACATCCTTCATGGTGATAGATAGATTTTGCCCTAATTGGAGGGGCAACCATGTTAGGAGAGAGATATTCAAGCCTAAAACTTTGTGAATCTATTTACTAAGGTCATATAAACCCTATGGTCTCAATATCAAGTGGGGTGTGAATGATTTTCAACCTCTTGGCAGTCTTTAAATATTCCAGATTCTTGTGATCTGTATAAACAAGAATCGGATGAGCTGCTCCCTCTAAAAGATATCGCCATTCCTCAAGCGCAGCTTTGATCGCTAACAACTCTCGATCGCCCACGTCGTAGTTCCTCTCTGCTTCCGATAATTTGCGAGAAGAAAAAGCGACTGGGTGCAGAAGAGCCATAGGCCCCTGTCTCTGGGAAAGCACTGCACCGACCGTTATCTCCGAGGCGTCCACCTCCAAAATATAAGGCAATGTGGAATCAGGATGCTTTAAAACTGAGGCTGAGACAAACAGATCTTTCAGTGTTGTGAAGGCCGTCTGAGCTTCAGTAGACCAGTGGAATTTAAGGCCCTGCTTGGTTAGCCTTGTAATGGGAGAAATGATGGTGGAGAATCCTTTGATGAATTTTCTGTAAAAATTTGCAAATCCTACAAAACGCTGGATTCCCTTCTTGTCAGTAGGAGCGGGCCAGTCCAGAATGGCGGAGACCTTCTGAGGGCCATTTTAATGCCTTCCACAGAGATAATTAGACCAAGGAACTGGATACTTTCTTGTTCAAAGACACATTTCTCGGGCTTGGCGTAAAGGCCGTGCAGGCGAAGTCGGGTCAAAACATTTCTGACATGTTCACGATGTTCAGCTAAGGAAGAAGAAAAGATTAGGATCATATCTAAATAAATAACAACAAACAGGTTGAGATAGTCTCTGAAGATGTTATTCACAAAATGCTGAAATGTAGCAGGAGCATTACAAAGTCCGAAAGGCATGACTAAATATTCGAAGTGCCCAAACCGAGTACGGAAAGCAGTCTTCCATTCGTCTTCCTTGCGAATGCGGACAAGGTTGTAGGCACCACGAAGATCTAACTTAGAAAACACTACTGCAGACCCCAGCCTCTGAAAAAGTTCTGGCACTAATGGTAAAGGATAACGGTTCTTGATCGTGATCTTATTAAGTGCCCGATAATCCACACAAGGGTGTAGAGAATGGTCTTTTTTCTCCATGAAAAAGATTCCTGCTCCTGCTGGGGACATGGAGGGTCGGATGAACCCTTTTTTCAGATTGTCATCAATGTAGGTTTTTAATACTCCTAGTTTTAATTCTGACAAAGGGAAAATTCTCCCAAAAGGAATCTCTGCCCCTGGAAGGAGCTCAATTGGAGAATCGTATGGCCGGTGGGGAGGAAGGGTCTCGGCACCCTTTTGTCTGAAAACATCCAGAAAGCTGTGGTAGACTTCAGGTACAACTTGACAGATCTCGGCGTCAGTTTCCATGCACAACAGGGAAGAAGGGGCCTTGGTGAATTCTGGTAGACAGTGTTGATGGCAGTAAGAAGAAGGGAACTCAATCTTCCCCGAGGTCCAATCAATTTGCGGATTATGGGCCTTGAGCCATGGCATGCCTAATATGATGGGAAATAGAGGAGACTCGATGGCATCCAGAAAAAAGTAGCTCTTGATGAGTGCCGGCAATGGTGGTGAGCAGAGGTACAGTCTCCTAGGTTACTGGCCCTGATCTGAGGGTAGAGTCCTTTCGCTCTGGGCCGGAGGGAAATGTGATGTCTGGAAGCGAAGGACAAGTCTATGAAGCCACTGCAAGCCCTGGAATCAATGATAGCGCTGGTTGGTATATTCCCTCCTGGGAGCTGTAGGAGAATCGGAACAGCCAGACGAGAAACATTATTCAGTACAGCAGGGGTAAGAGCAGGGGAGACAGAAAGGCACTTACGAAGCTTTGCCGGGCATGTTCGTACAAAATGTCCGGGTTCCCCGCAGTATAGGCACAGGTTACCAGCCCAACGACGTTGACGCTCTTCAGGAGTGAGTGAAGGGCGTAAAAGACCCAGCTGCATTGGTTCCAGCGTATCTGAGGCCATGGTGGTGGAAGCTGGAGGAGCAGAGTGGAGAGAACTAGGCACACGGGGCAGCATCCAGACAGGACGAGCAGGACCAGAGGATCGCTCCGTACGCCGTTCTCTCAGGCGTCTGTCTATTTGAACAGAAAGGACTATGAGGCCCTCTAAAGTCTCTGGAATACTCACTCGGGCTAGTTCATCCTTTAAAGATTCTGAAAGGCCCATACGGAACTGATACCGTAGGGCGGCATTGTTCCAATTTGTGTCGGAACTCCAGCATCTGAATTCTGACACGTAGTCCTCAACAGGTCTGCGGCCCTGCTCTAGGGTGTGCAAGGCTGCCTCTGCAGTAGCGGTCAGCTGTGGGTCCTCATATAATGATGACATGGCCTGAAAGAAGGTGTCCAGGGTATCAAGTGAGGTATCTTTCTTTTCTAGGAGGCGATGGGCCCAGGACTGGGGCTCGCCTGTCAGCAGCGAGATCACGAACCCCACTTTGGTGGTTTTCAGGGAGAAAGTCCTTGGTTGAAGGGCAAAAAAGAGTTCACATGAGTTGCGGAAAGACCTTAATTTACTCCGGTTACCCGAAAATCTTTCAGGCGTGGGAACCCGGGGTTCAGGCGGCAACATCACCACTGAAGGTGCAGCAGAAGTCCCGGATGCTGGAGGTGCGGAGGCTTCTAGAGCTTGGACTCGGCCTTTCAGCTGGGTATAGCCCTCTTGTAGGCTTTTTACCGCCTGGGTAAGTCCAGCAAGATGGCGGCAGAGTTCATCCAGGGGAGAGGCTCCCTGCGTGGGCTCGGACATGGCTGTCCGGTACTGTCGCGTACCTGGTGGCGGAGCCCAGAATGCAGGGAGTAGCCTCTCGTGTGTCTCTGGCTCGAGAACCCCTGATAGAGAAAACAGGGACTCAAGAGCACAGGGGGCCACAAGTGCTTGGCAAGTGGCAGATGTGGAGCTGATCCGAACCTCTGGTGCAGCAGAAGGAGGGCTGGCAGGAACACTGGAACCGCTGACTGAGCAGAGAAGTACTGTAGCTGGCAGGAACTCAGGAACAACAGGCAGCAGGGAGGTGTTCTGTAGTCCAACTGGAGCACTGGAACAACTGGTAGTAGGAAAATGAACCGGAACTCTGGCAGGAACACTGGAACAGCTGATTGAGCAGAGAAGTAGTGTAGCTGGCAGGAACTCAGGAACAACAGGCAGCAGGGAGGTGTTCTGTAGTTCAACTGGAACACTAGCGAGGTCAGACAGGCCGGGTCAACACTGGCGGGCAGAGCAGGTATCAGACAGAAGCAGAAGAGTAGTCGGGGCACGGACCGCATCGGCAACAGACAGGCAGCAACAACCGTAGGATGAGGCAGGAGAATAGTCAGACAAACCGAGGTCGCGGACTGGCAGCAAACAGGAGTAGTCAGGAGCGGGCCGGGTAACAGGAATCAGGTAGACAGGTATACTGATAGCTTAGGGTCACAGGAAACGCTGTAGACTGGACAGCAAGAAAGCATGCTGACAGGCTCCTTTAAATAAGTCCATTGGCGCAAAACACTGTCACATTGTACGTCCGCGCGTACCCGCGCGCACCTGAGTACCGATCGTACGTGCATACACTCGTTCCTGCTAGCGTGCCTCCGCATGCGTTCGTTCGAGCTAGCGCGCACCCGCACACGTCCACCGGCTCTAACAACTGTGCTAACAGGACGTCTTTCATGACATATCCGTGTTTGACCCTCGGCCTGCTCTTGGACTTTGCTTCTGCCTCACGCTAGTGTTGGATCTTCTGCCTGCTTGACTACTCGTGTTTGACCCCTGGCCTGTTCTTGGACTTCTGCCTTCGTGTTTGACCCTCTGCATCCAGCTTCAGTCTTCATCTTCAGACTCCTGCCCAGCTGGCTCCGGTGAGGTGTCAGCCACCCAGCACGGATCTCTTCTCTACCTAAAGAACCTCCCAGCTATTCCACTACCTGCTGGCGACCCGTGCTTCTCCTGCCCAATACCCACTGTGCCACTTCCAGAGGGTATCGTGCGCCCAGCTGCAAGGGGAGCCTCTCTCAGCAACTCGGCCTTGGTGAGTACCTGACAGCCTGGCTCGTAGTCTCTGCTCTAATTCATCGGGTTAAGTTCAGGACTCTGTGCAGGCAAGTCAGGTTCCTCCACCCGAAACTCGCTCATCCATGTCTTTATGGACCTTGCTTTGTGCACTGGTTAAAATCATTTGGTGGAGGGGGGATTATGGTGTGGGGATGTTTTTCAGGGGTTGGGCTTGGCCCTTTAGTTCAGTGAACAGAACTCTTAAGGCGTCAGCATACCAAGACATTTTGGACAATTTCATGCTCCCAACTTTGTGGGAACAGTTTGGGGATGGCCCCTTCCTGTTCCAACATGACTGCACACCAGTGCACAAAGCAAGGTCCATAAAGACATAGACTTAGCAGGGGTGTTGGAAAATGAACTAAGTGTAATAATTCACATTATAATAGTGACTAAAACATATAAAATGAAGTGTAACAATCTAAAAAATAAAAATTCCAAAGTGCTATAATGGTGTGCACCTCCCAACCAAAAAGTTGTTGCACTTGAAGTTAATTTGTATTGCAATTATCTGTAGAGGTGTTTCCACCATCCTTGCTAAGTTTCACTTGTTATGTCTTGTTTTCAGTTTAATGTGTATTATATGTGACATTACATATCAGAGACCGGCATTGTGGTAATTTTATTGAGATCTCCATACATTAGAGGGTTCCATTATTATTGTTAAGTTATTGATCACTGATTGGCAGCACTGATTGGTAGCGTTGAAGGGAAGCATTTGGCAGCACGGATGGGTACTGATAGGTGGTATTATAGGTGGCAATGGTTGGAACTGACTGGCAGCACTGATTGGCACTGATAGGCAGCACTTATGGGCACTGATTGTCAGCACTGATGGGCACTACTGATGGGCATTGATTGGCACTGATAGGCAACACTGATGGGCATTAATAGGCAGCACTGATGGGAACTGATAGACAGCACTGATGGGCATTGATTGGCAGCATTGATTGGCACTAATAGGCAGCACTGATGGGCACTGATTTGCAGCATTGATAGGCAGCACTGATGGGCATTGATTGGCAGCACTGATTGGCATTGATAGGCAGCACTGATAGGTGGCACTGATTGGTATTGATAGGCAGCACTGATAGGCAGCACTCATGAGCACTGCTAGGCAGCACTGATTGGCAGCACTGATAGATTGCACTGATTGGCACTAATAGGCATCACTGATGGGCACTGATTGGCAATGATAGGCAGCACAGATGGGCACTGATAGGTAGCACTGACTGTCACTGATAGATTGCACTGATTGGCACTACTGATTGGCATTGATAGGCAGCACTGATGAGCATTGATAGGCAGCACTGTTGGACACTGACAGGGTAGAGGGGGCGTTTCACATGGAGCAGATTGTGAGGCTTGCCAGAGCCACTGACTGTGTGAGTGTGTGTGAAACTGTTGTAGCACTAACTCACGGTGGAGCTGCTGATTTACAGCGGGTTTTTACCATCACCTTGTTACCTGTCTAGGGGTCTCCGTTGAGCTTACTGCGAGACAATGTAGGCACCAGTCATTTAAGTACTTTTTCAATGCTTTAATGGGGATAACTGGAAGAAGTAGCAGGAAAGAGGTAGAAGGAGAGTTGCAGGGGTGTTCAAATACCTTTTCTTGGCGTAGCTTCAAGGAATTTAAATCTTTAGGAAGAATGTATCCTCAGCTTAGGATTAAATCTTTGCCCGCCCGATAGGTTTCTCTCACTGACCTAGCAGCCGGAACGCAGCACGAACAAAAAGTCTCTGCCACAGACTTTGGTGGGACAAACTCATACGATCCTCTTCCACAGGATGTAGTAGTTTTCGATGAACAGCAAACACGGTACCAGAACCTTTAAGCCGACCCGGCAGTACTTGTGTGGTAGGGCCATCTAGGATGCGTCCTCCAATTGAGTCACCAGGCCCCTCTCCAGACCAGCGCTCTGCATGGTCCCTTCCAAGACGGGTCCTCCCCTGGATTCTTCTCAATCGGCCGGCTTCTTCCCGCAGGACAGACAGCACAGGACCATCCCAGCAGTAGCAAGCCCCAGACAGACTTCTGGGCCTACCCGCCCGGCTGCAGCAGCGTAACCCTCCAAGCCGGAGGGCTACGAGATAGCACTCACTGACACATACCTCTAGGCCAGGAGGGCCACGAGGCAAAAAAGCTTCCCGAAACATGGCGTCTGCCCCATAAATACCCTCTCTAGGAATGCAACTCGGAGGACCACCTCTGCCGAGTTATCTCCGGGACAGAGGAGCACTCATACACTTCAGCTTGTTGCTTCTCCAACATTGACCCACGATGACAACGACACCCACAGGCGCAATGTGGAACTGCATGCAACACAGCCAAGCTGGAACAGAGGCTAAACTAACCTTAGACTAAACCTGAACAATGTATAGCACAGATGATCCATTAAATTTACCTATAAGCAGTAGATTAGAAATCTACCAGCGCTACAATGTCATGTAATGAAACTGCTTGCAGGGAGAGAGACCAGCTGTCACAACTCAGCCGCGATGTCGGGGATGGGAGCCGTGGGACAGAGCAGCTATCAAACACCAGTCAATCATTGGGCTGTTTAAGAAAGGGGTGGAGACACATAAATGTAGCAGCCTGCCCAGACCCCATCCCATTGGCTGGTGTTCTATAGCTGTATAGTCCCGCCCACCCTTGACATCACCGCTGAGTTGTGACAGCTGGTCTCTCCTTGCAAGCAGTTACATTACATGACAGTTTCACACACACTGAGCTGCTCTTACAAGCCTCATGATCTTCTCAATGTGAAACTGTTTCACAGGCAGCGTGGGCTACACATTCCTTGGATGCAACATTTCAGTGCAGATCTCGGGAGGCAGCACAAGGTAATTAGGGTGTGCCCAGGCACGTCCGACACACCCCGTGCGTACGCCTATGCTATGATTGTTTTTTCTCCCTGAGAACCTTGCTGATGACATCCCCAGAAAGCATAAAAATCCAACAGATGACTCATCAGATTTCACTTATGACTCAAAAAAGACCTTTCTGGAAAGACTAGCGGTTTCAAATAGGTTTGTCATTTGGTAACTTTCACAAATTAAAGCTGATCCACAGGCAGAAAACCAGTAAGCCAATCACACCTGGAAATTACATTTTAGGGGGCGTTCTGTACACCATGTGTGTACTGAAAGCCTCCAGGTAGCTATATTGCATTGCATTTTACAGAAAATTACAGCGCTGCAGATTGAAAAGGAAATGTAATTTTTAATACCATTTAATTACAATATGACTTGAGTCACAATTACTCTTTAATGCAGAGAATGCATTAAGGTAAACAAAAAAAAAAAAAAAACATGCTTTAGGTCTATATCGGTCTACCTTGGGAACTCAATGCCTCAGCAAAATAAGTTTTGGCCCTCTGACAAATGCATTCTTCTAAACATAAGATACACATAAAGAAACAGTGTTTTTTAAGAGATGTAAGGACCTGGTGGCGATTTAACAAACCAATACCCATTTTTCAGGAAAATAAGTCTACTTCAATGCCTGTGCACATCAATGAATATGGCAGAGATTTGGAGGAAAAATCCCTTCGGATTTGAATCCAAGTTAATAGATGTAGCTGAATTACCTAAATGTAATTTATGTAAAACAGGGATCCAGAGCACCAGTAAAAATCAAAAGAGCCAAGGAACACAAAGGAAAGTTTCTTTTCGATGTTGCTGGAGGATTTTGCCTTGAAGTTTGGCTCAGTCTGCTATAACTGTCTTTTCTACTGCAAATTACACATGGCAGGTCAGGAGGGGTTCAAAGTTAAACTGCGAGCCTTCCAAACAAGAATCTGTCTTATGTAAATATCACTGGATCCCAATGGGACAAGGAAAGTGCCCTCTTTATATTAGGTACACTTTTCACAGCTACCTCCCCTAGGCCTGAAACATTTGTTTTCGCTCACTGAGAAGGAAATACAAAGCCTCTGGGGAACACTTAAGCGTTTGATTTTTCCCTCGCTGTCCCTTCCAGTACTCTTTGAAGTTATTCATCCACACTGAAGAGAATGGTTATCCCATAAATTTATAAGGATCTGGAGCAAATACATTTACGATATATCACGCAAAAAAAGCTGGAAGTTTTTCTCTTTTTTTGTCCACTTGAATAAAAGAAGGCATTTTAATCAGAAAGCTGTGTTTGTGCAGATAATTTAAACAGGAATAGTAAAAGAAAAAAAAAATACTTGTTAACAGTAGTGAGGCATGTGACAAAGTCTGGCCATTTATTTTTCCACCAATGTTGTGCTAGACTGATCTCCAACATAGGATTTGCACTTCGTAACACTATATTTTCCTTCAGTACATGAAAAAAAAACATTCAATGGTAAAAAGGATATAGAGCAGGGGTCTCGAAACCACAGAACGTGGTCCAAATCTGACCCTCTGCAAGATTTTATCAGGCCCTCTGATTAAAGAGGGGACTCTGATGGGGACTGTCATGTGAGAGTGAACTCTGATGTAAGGGGGACTCTTATGTAAGATGTATGAGGGCCATGATGGGGGCCCTGATGTAAGGTGGGACTTTGATGGGGATCCTGATATTAAGGTAGACTTTTATGTAAGGGGGGACTTTGATGGGTCTACTTTTATTTAAAATTTCTTTACTTTGTTTTACTAAAAACAAATCAAATAATGCTGATTTTAAAAAAAACCTCCAAGTAAAACTTATCTATTATTATGTTTCATTTATTGATTCATAAACCTGATTTTTTTGGCCTGCAAATATTGATAAAAGAGAAACAGTCAGATTGGGGTAACAAGCTCGTGTCTTTATGTCCTGTAGATGTGACAAGAAAAACAAGCTCAGAGGGAATTAGCATTTAGATAAGTTAGAGTAGATAAATGTTCATTTTTATACAAGCTTTGATGCACCTCCAATCCAATCATACGACCACCCTAAACATACACTGCATGATTACAGTTTGTTGTCAGTGTACAAGTTGCAGTGGCTATGCAGTCTTCAGCACATAATAATTTGGAAAATAAAGTATTTCTTCTTTTAATGATTAGTTGCCACGTAATAATAATTACTGTGTGCCTAAGTGTCTATTAAACCAGTTACAACTAAATACAATGTCACCTGTGCTGTGCACACTGCATTCCGCTTTTGGGATCTGGGGGGGTCTCAGGAGGTAGATGGGGGGGAGTTTTCCATAGAAGAAAGCATTATGGATTCACTATCTGCTTTTCTCTTGTATAATGAACAGTAAATGAAACTCATCCATTTCTGAAACTGAAGAGTACTTACATGACAAATCTCCAGGCAACATGCTCATCAGTAATCCAGCTGGAAGAGAGAACAGCATTCACTTAGTGGAGTTGAAAGACGATACAAGAAAGGTGATAGGCCCTTTGTAGTATCTCCCCATGAGCTGTGATCTTAGACATTCCATGGGGCAGGTAGTAACTGTGCTGGGTCACTTGATCTGATAACAGGCTGCAAATCCCCAAGAGCTATTGTTTTATCAGACGCATGGGTCACAGTTTATCATAAACAGTATTCATGCTATCGTAAATCCTTTTTCAAGTACATTACAACAATCAGTTTTTTTTTTAATAGAACATTTAAATACAGTGTAAAATATGAAAGCAGAACAGATCTGTAAAGTTGAAAAGAAATGCCTGAACTAAACAAAAAGTATTCAAGTTAAATAAAAGCTATTGTTTCATGACATTTTGAAAAAGAGACTGATTCCATAGAAAACAATTACTGACAGAGTGGGAACATTTTTCTAGTCTAGAGAATGCAGCATAACCAGTATTTAAATGTATACCCCAATCAAATTTAAAAGTAGGACATTTTTTTTTTTTAATGAGAACTGGAACTACAAAACAGACAGTTAACATTTTCTAAACATTTTTAATTGATAAGAAGCAAAAAATAAAGTCAAGGAAATGCCCTGAAAATCTCTGTTCACCCTCTTCACTTTTCCAGTGACTATACCAATTTCACCCTAAAATAGAGAAAACTAGAAGGACTACTTCTATGAAGGCAGAAAAGAATTTGTCCCAGGTTAGGATCTAGTCAGTAATGTTGAGGAAGACGAACCCACCTTGCTGTCGGATGCTAGCATTAGCAAAGTATTACCTGCCTGTTAAGAAATCAATGCTGACAACACACATTACAATCTAAATGAACAACTGGCATGTCAAACTGATGGTTTATAAGATGTATGCAACCCACTACTTTATTTTCTGCAACCCCCAGCGATGTATTCACATCTTTTTCTGGAATTAATTAAGTGCAACCCTTAGTAGACAAATTGTGACCTCTTTGAAGTATTAGTCTTCTCAATAGAGCCCACAGTTTCGCCTGAGTTTAACATAACTTGTTGGTGAATCTATATAGTGTAAGGGTCCATTTATGCCCTTTGCCCTAGTTCATGGTCACCAGCCAGGTTGGAGTTATAATTTGAAAACACATCACTGGAAATCATAAAAAATTGTTTAACACCACATTTTCAGAATGATAGCAAATTGTTCTCTGATTGGATGAGGTGTAGAGCATGATGTCACCGCTTCAGCTCTTTACCTTGTCCAAAGAGAATGCTCTGTCTTAATTCCCATAACGCAAGGCATTCTCTGAATGGCGCCTCTACCGGGTGGCTTATTTCCTGTGTTCGGAATGCATCAGGCTAGTCGACCACCACAGGACCTAACAGATATCTAAAAGAAGCTTCTAATAACACTAGGGACAATGCAAGTCGCATAATGTTGAGTCACCTAAGCTACTTGGTTATGACTAAACGTGATATGAACATAAGACCTAACAGATGTCTGCCACCTTAATCAGGCAAATACCACCTTTACTAAGGTTGGTCATGGCCTAATCATATCCTCAAACTGAAGGCCCAATCTGACACTCAAGCAAGGATTAGGTCTCTAAAGGCTACCTTAGGAAGATCCAGTGAGCGCAAAATCTCTGAGAGGTTGAGAATAGAGGAAAAAAAGATTAACTGGCACCTGTCTCACTGGGTTTAACTTTGACTTCAGGATTGTCCTAGCAGTATATTAAACTCTGAGTTTTTCCAGTCTCACAAACTGTATTATATAATTTAACTGGTGAAGGGAACATACACTATTAATACCGGCTGTATCCAACTGAGAGATTAATCAGATTGGCTTTTCCTATATGCCAATTACACTTTTGATCTATGTAGTATCATGCATTAAACATCAACATTACCATTTAAAGAGTGTCTGTTTTACAGCTAAAAGTGTTACATGAATAGGACACCTACCACCATGCTCCAGCTGGTCCATAGTAATCACCAAAGAGAGGTAGACAGGAGAGAAGAAATGGTACTCCCCAAGCTGTAACATGGTATGCTCTAAAAAGAAAAAGACTGTGTTATAATACATATCACAATCATGAGTAATTTGCAGTATGTATGATATTTGTATGGAAACTATAAAACATCTGAGAAGAGAAAGACACAATTCTGATATGATTGTAAGCAAATATGTATTTTTTTGTTAAATATAAAGTAAAAAAAGAGTGAAAAAAGATGTACTTAAAATTACACCGATCAGCCATAACATTAAGATTACTGACAAGTAAAGTGAATAACATTGATCATCTCATTACAGTGGTATCTATAATTCATATTAGGCAGCAAGTAAACATGTTGTCCATTAACTTGATGTGCTGACAAAAAAAAAAATGGGAATCGCAGTTTGTTGTGCTGTGTAGCTGCAGACTATTCAGGGTGCCTATGCTGACCTGTGACCACAGCCAAAAGGTGCCTATAATGAACACGAGCATTCAAATTGGTCCACAGAGCAATGGATGAAGGTGGCCTGGTCTGATGAATCTTTTACAAAATTTTGATAGCCAGGTGCGTGTGTGTCGCTTACCTGGGAAAGAGCTGGAACCAGAGTGCAATATGGGAAGAAGGCAAGCCAGTGGAGGCAGTGTGATGCTTTGGGCAAGGTTTTGCTGGGAAGACTTGGTTCTGCCTTTCATTTGGATGTTACTTTGACAAGTACCACTTATCTAAATATTGTTGCTGACCAAGTACACCACTTCATGGAAGGGGTATCCCCTGATGGCAGTGGCCTCTTTCAGCAGGATAACGTGCCCTGCAAAAATGGTTCAAGAATAGTTCAAGGAACACAAGTTTAATGCGTTAACTTGGGCTCCAAATTCTCCTGATCTTAATTCATTAAGCATCTATGGGATGTGCTGGAAAAAAAAAGTCAGATCCATGGAAACCACACCTTGCAACTTACAGGACTCAAAAGAATCTACTACTGATGGCTTGGTGCCAGATAGCACAGTATAGCATCAAAGGTCTAATGGCGTTCATGCTGCGATGAGTCAGAGCTGTTTTGGTGGCAGAAGAAGGACCTACTCAATATTAGGCGGGTCATCATAATGTTATGGCTGATCAATGTAGTTTTATTCAACTCCAAATTTAACTTGGAAATTAAGACAAGCAAAGCACTATCTCTGTTTGTAAGGGTTCAATGGAACTCACAGGTAACATTAAAGCATATCTAAACCCAAAAGCAAAAATGTATTACATTGCAGCTTACCAATCCTTAAATGTGCTGGCTGCATTCATTTTTTTTTAGGCATTACTTTATTTTCACCTGGTGATCCGGCCAATAGGTCTGTTACTTTTCAACTGGCAGTTAGGGGGTTAAGACAAACAATTTAAACTGAGAAGGTGGTTACACACTGAAGTAGGAGAAGCACTTAATTCTGCACTCCTGTGAGCCATATTCAGCCAACGGGCTAAAGCCCGCTGTAAGCCGACGTCACCTCATCAGTCCAGGGTCTGGAGAAAGCCCGACTTTAATGTCGGGATCCATCCAGATGCCTGAGCAGCAGCTGGCTCAATCACTCAGCAAGCCACTTAGATCCTCAGCCAGCCGCTCCCACCCCCTCAGACCCCGGCGCTCCAGTGAGTGCTGGAGGGGCAGAGCAGAGAGCAACAGAATGACAGTCACTGGCTCTCTGCTCAGTGAAAACTGATAACTGAGATATCATAAGTCTTTGATCGCTTAGCTCTCAATCTTAGAGGTGGGGGAGATGAATACAGCATCACGCCAATGCTGCATCCACCTAGGTGAGTTTAAATGTTTATTTTTTTTTAATTCCAAAAATTATCTTTTAAGATAAAAAAGTGTGCACAGAACTGTCCCAGAGTGTGAATTCTCAAATTCACTGACAGTACCATTCAGTGTTAAATGGTTTGTCTCAACCCCCTAACTGCCACCTTTGCTGGATAGTTTGGTCTGTTAAAAGAAGTTGAAAAATAACAGATTTACTGGCCAGATCACTATATAAAAACGAAGGCTAAAATAAAGGCAAAAAAAAAAAAGAATACAAATGCAACCACCACATCTAAGAATGGGTATTAGACAGTATATAGATAAATTGAATCTATGAATACGAGGTAGAATATAGAGAGGGGTAAAGGGGTACAGGATGAGTTGGTAACAGAGATGGAAGCAGCCAGCTGTAGGCAAAGCTTAGTAAAGGATAGGGATTTTATTAGATAAGGTGTAAAAGGTGATTTGGATTTGTACCCGTTAGTCTTTTTTCCCCTTATGTGTCATATCTTGTGGGTTCATGTTTGTATGTGTAAGGTTTTAGTGCTATATCCTTTTTTTTAAATGTATAAAAAATAAAATATTTAAATACAAGAATTGGTATAGTGCAATACAATACATTTTTGTTTTTGGGAAAAAAACTAATTTATTGTTGACCTCAATTTATTTACTAAGATCTTAGCAATTCTTTCAACAAGTCTTTCATCCAGATCACGTAGGGTTTGTCCCAATAAAGAGGCCAAGGATATTAACATCGAGGTCTGAAACGCGATCCATCTGGCATACATCAGAAAAACCCTGACCATGCTTCTTTTGACCTATACCTAAAGGGTTTTCGATCTGGTAAATTGGACATTACTAAATAGCCACCTTACATCATATAGGCCTAGATGAGATGATGGGAAAATGGTTTTACTCCATCTATTCTTTCACCGCTGCGACACTCAAGATAAACGATTCCCTTTGAGATAGAACCACACAGGGCTGTCCCCTCTCGCTACTGATTTTCACCTTTTCCCTGGAACCCCCTTCCCCCCTGTGTACTAACAGAGCAAATTCTAACACTAACCCCTTTATCACATCTGTTGGTGGCAACGGAGGAGCATTACACAGGCACCCGGGACCTATGTGACAGGTGCAGCTGGGTAGAGGGGAGAGAGACCAGCCATCTCCTGTTACAGACCTAGAAGAAATGTGTAAAATGTTGCTTCCAGGTTTAAATGTCACTTTCTCCAGCCAGTATAGGTGGGAACGAAACTAATACAGCGAAATCTGTTTTATTGGAGGACAGGTGAGACATCGGGGGACTTTTAGATCTCTGATGTCTCATTAAAGAGAACCTGTCACCAAAAATGCATCACATAGGGGACTTTTTCCCCCTTAAAGGTTAAAGTGATTATAAACACATTTAAAAAAAAAATAACAAACAGGTTTACACTTACCTGCTCTGTACAATGGAATTGCATAGAGCGGCCTGAACTCATCTCCGGTCCCCTGATGGCACCCTCTGCTTCTCCTCTTCTCGGTGTGCCATCATAGGAAGCTGCTTCCTATCATGGCAAACCTGTGGGCGCGTCCCTGAGCCACACTACCTTTGTCCATAGACACAGAGAGCAAAGTTCTACACCCCCCGCTTCCCCTTGACAGGATTTGACTGACAGTGGTGGGAGCCAATGGCTTCAGCTGCCTCAGCAAAGCCTGTGAGACCAGGAAGCAAGAGGAGAGAGCCGCTGCAGATGGGCACAGCGCTGGATCAGGCGAGGGCTAATAGTATTGGGGGGGGATGAGGGAGAGATACTTTTACCTAAACATTGTTTTACCTTAATACAAGGAATGCTTTGGGCTTTAGAACCACTTTAAAGTGTTAGTTCACCTTTACAGAAAATCTGTAAGGTGAACTCGCACTGGAGCTTGTCCCCTTCCCCCTGGTCCCGCTAACCTGGAGTCCAGCAATCAATTGTTCTGACAACTCGTATTGCCGCTTTACTAGTCAGAGGATTTGAAATCCCGCAGCTTTCTCTCCTCTTCGCCCGCAGTGACAGGACAGGCTATTCGGGTTCTGATTGGTCGGCGCCGCCCATGTGATCGTGCCGACCAATTAGAATGTTCCTGACGAGATACATTTTGGAGATTAAGCCAAGTGGATTTCTAAGCCCCGGACCAGTGAGGCGGCGACACTGTGTGTCAGTGCTGAGGTGATCGCTGCACTCCAGGTCAGCGGGACTGGGGTGGTGGGAAAGGGGTCCCCCCCAGGCCCCCAATTACTTACCTAAGCCTGATCACGATCCCGCACTGTGCCAAAGAGCAGTGGCGCTGCTCTCTCTGTTCCTCCTCACTGGACTCAGTGAGAGCAGTGGGAGCCATTGCCTCCTGCTGACATTTGTTATTTAAAAAACAACAGCTTTACAATCACTTTAATTGCTGTTTTTTGTCTAGAGGAGAGATGAAGGGAGATAGACTTACCTGATCCTCTAATCCAATCCTCCCCTCACAAGGCTGGTTCCTGCAGCACCTGTACCCCCACGCTCCAGCAGTCTTGAGCAGTGGACTGTTCCTGACATAATCAAGCCCAGAGCAGGCTCCATAGACCTGCTCTGGACATGAGGACGCCAGGAACAGTTCATCACTGGATTGTGGGGGGGGGGGGGGGGTGCCATTTGCTGGTGGGGCAGAGGATCAGGTGAGTATTAAGCCATGTACACACGATCAGATTTTATGACTGGAAATGTTCGATGACAGGCTGTTGGTGGAAAATCCGACTGTGTGTATGCTACATCAGACAATTTTTCGCAGATAAATGTTGGCTAGCAGGTTTTAAAAATTTTCCGTGGACAAATGTCTGTTGTCGGATTTTCCGAGCGTGTGTACACAAGTCTGTCGGACAAAAGTTCAAAGTACAAACACGCATGCTCGGTAGTAAAGACGAGCCAGAAGTGGTCCGTCTTGTAAACTAACGTTCGCAATGGAGAATTAACATTCGTGACGTGACAAATTATGAAATCTCGAAATGCAGCACACATTCTCTTCTTCTTTAATGGGATAATAATGAAGCTGCTTTGCTGGTGGTACTGATGGAGTTATTGCAAACATATTTTCAAAGGCTATTTTTTTCTAGTGATATCAAGAATAATATTATTATGCTTTTTTTTTTTTATTTGGGCAAGTTACCACAACACCATTATCCCGTAGATTTTAAGATCAAAGATACAACATGTTGGTGTCCATTGTCAATTTTACATTGTATTTTTTTAAATGTAACTGCCTACTCCCAAACTGTCATTTGAAGTAAAACACATAGCCAAGTATCATTCTGCACAATTTTTAAACAAATAAAATTAGACATACTATCTGCCAATAGAACTTAACCAAAAAGTTCATTCTATGCATCCAAAAATATAGAAAATATACCAAATCAAATCATTATTAAACCAAAAAAAAAAAATCAAAGCAATAACTCCAAGGCCAATAATAAATAACACGTTATCTCCTTCGATTCCGTAACATGGCTGGTTGACTAAGGGCCGTTCAGAAACGAATTGAAAAGCGAGAAATGAAAAGCGAGAAATGAAAAGTATGAAATGAAAAGCGCGAATCAACACTCACCAAACTTTTACTAACACAAAATTAGCAGAAGGAGCCCAAAGGGTAGTGCTAAAGAGCTGAAAAACAACGTAGTACGTCACTACGTTCGTATTTGTTGGCCAACAATTGTGTGGCCGTGTGTATGCAAGACAAGTTTGGGCCAACACCCTTCGGACAAAAGTCCACGGTTTTGTTGGCCAACAATCTGATCGTGTGTACGAGGCTTAAGGCTTTCTCCTCTCCTGTGGACAAAATGAGCACCTAACCCCTGCAGTGTGCACAGCCCCACTGCAAGGGAAAACATTTTTTTGCCCACAGTTGAGCTTTAAGATCAACTTCTAAAAATTGGAGGCTTTAGCTACTTGCCGACCGTGCTATAGTCTAATGACTATAGATCTGTGATTGCTGTAGCCTTCAGACACAGCTAATCACAGATTGGGGTAAAGAGCCAATCACAGCGGCTCTTTACTATGTGATCAGCTATTTTAAACACACTTGCTGGTTATCGACATTCCTTTCCTCACGTTGTCACAGCGTGAGGAGAGGAGAAAGCCGGTAACCAGCAAGTGTGAAAGGGGACGTCTACACTGATAATTAGGGCACCAAAATATCCCAGAAACCAGACCACAGACTATATCAAACAATTTCCCATTCAATGTACAATATCACTAGAGCCAATGTAGCCAGCAACAGTGTTCCTGATCACTGCCACACCAGTGCAGCGTTGACTCTGCCTGCTCCCCTATACTGACCCTGGCCTATTTATTTACCAGGTTTCTGCCTACCACCTGAACTGACCACATTCCTGCTATAGACAACAAAGGAAAATCGCCGCTCCAGGTGAGAGACTCCAGGCACAATGAATAATATAAGACTCACACAGGTGCAATCCGCCTTCTACGGCTCGCCTGCCGTAGAAGACTGGATGAAGGAAGAAATTTGCTGCACATTGACGTGATTAAAGTCCATTTATTGAATATTCATTGACGTGATTAAAGTCCATTTCTTGAATATTGCATGCAAACAATAACACACACCATGGTTGCAGTAGCCGGAACAGAGGTGGACTAGTTTCGCACAGCTACACTGTGCTTACTCATCACCTTGAGATGTGCTACTGACATTCCTTAAATAAATATAAATAAATACCCTGGGACGCTCCTTGTCCCCCAGTTTCTTTAATGGGAAACCAATTAAATCTTTAACATGGTTGTACTGCAAGGGGAATTATAAATGTGAGGCCGTTGAATGTCCCTGCTGTAGGTATATTTTGGGGGGAAATTCGTTTATCTCCATGTCCAATAAGAGAGAATTTAATATTGACTCCTTTTATAATTGTAATACGAGCTTTGTGATTTATCCAATTTAATGTAGTGCCTGTTCTGTCCAATATGTGGGGAGGACAACTAGACATCTACGCGACAGGTTCTATGAACATGTCTATACCATTGACAAAAATAAATCTACAGATATAGCTAAACATTTTATTTCATGTCATGGAGGCAATAAATCCACCATGCAAGTTCAAGTCATAGACCAGATTAGAGTCCCAAAGAGAAGTGGAGATGCCTTGCGCCTGCTGTGCTGCAGAGAGGTATTCTGGATAGTCCATCTTCAGACTCGCATCCCTTTGGGTTTGAACTTTAAATGGAATAGAATGTGAGTCATTTTTATGAATAAGTTCTGGCACCTCCCTGCGGCCCAGCAGCATACATATTGTATGCAGGTAGTTTATAATACACTCTTATTTGCTTTATCTTTGCCTTTTGCTCCATGTTTGTTTACTAGTTAATTTTTCCATCCCTTCCAGTATCTGTATTTGTATTTTGTTTGATGAGATCATTTATATAGCCATATACCATTTTGGTGTAATGATCTGGAGGGTGGGAGTTCACATGTATGGTACACACAGTCCCATACATGGCATGGCATGGCTTCGCCGCCATGTATAGGTCATATTAACAATTTATTATTTACAAATCAGTCCTTCTATTGGTTATTTTATAACCTTAGGACATATGCATTAAATAATTATAGGTTAATTTAGTATATGATGCTGATATGTGCACTCATGATTTTTCTCTATATACAGAGGATTATTCATGATTGTTTATGCAATTTTTGGTCTTTTTTTCCTTTCCCTTTCTTTTTTTGTGTCATTTGAAGTTTGTCCTCTTATTATATACACATATATAATGCTTATTCTTTTTTGTGTACATTTCTTTATATCGTTATATCTATATATGTTTGATGGTTTTATATGTACTGTCATGGTCAACTGTCTGTTGGTATTTATTTGTATATGGGTGTTTTTAGATTGGTAGGGAGTGATCGGCTTCTATTAATGTTCATTTGATACTTCAAGTTAAATCTTGTTCTTTTGCTTATTGTTAAACAAAATGTGATAATGTGTGTCATTTTCCTTCTCCCCTATCTGGTTCTGAATATGCAGCTCTATATGGAATTGGGACAGGTGGTGTGTCTACTGATACCCACTCACACCCGTGGACACGGGTGTTGGGGGAGAGGGGAATGTCAGTAGCACACCTCAGGGTAGCTGTGCAAAACTAGATCACCTCTGTTCCGGCTACTGCAACAATGGTGTGTGTCATTGTTTGCATGGAATATTCAATAAATGGACTTCAATCACGTCAGTGTGCAGCCAATTTCTTCTGTAGCACCCTGATGTTTAGGCAGGGTTGCTATTAAATTTATTTGCCAAGTGATAGTTGCCTTGTCCAATTGATAGGAGGTCAATTGATTTCACCCTAATTCTGGAATTGCTGCACTTCTCTCTACTGTCACTAGATGGCCGGGTATCTGGTGGCATTAGATAAGACAAGGGCATTGCAAGGACAGATTAGGAATGAATGGGTGTCTCAGCCAATGGACAGGGATTTTCCTGGGTCCCTTGGCCTGCTGGGTGTCAGGAAAGGTTTCACCTGCTGGTGACGCTGTCAGATCTTTGGGCCACAGTACTGGTGTCCATCAGCGGGTATCTCCCGGCAGTCTGGAGCTAACATTATCTCCTGCAATCAGGCATAACTGAGACTGATTGCAGGAGGTGTGTATATATACCTGGCAGATGCTCACACATTTGCCTTGGTATTTTTCCTTGAGCCCTGACCTGTATTCCTGAATCCTGTACCTTGTGACCTGTATTCCTGAATTCTGTACCTGTACCTTGTGTCCTGTGTTCCTGAACCCTGCATCCATCACTGGACCCATGTCTTGCAGACTTATCCCTTCCTCCTGTTGTCTTCTCCCTGCCCCGTCCTGCCCCCTGTTCTATCTGACTGATCTCTCCTTTATGAACCTGGCTTGATTACGTTTATGATTATATCTTACTCCTGTATTCACGTTTGGTTTAGAGAGCCATTATTGTGTCACCGTGGTTGTTTGCTGGTTTGCTTTATTGTTTACGACTTATCCTTTTAATAAATCTTACTATTATTACTTTACATGCGTTTTGGACTTCCCTATTGCAGTCCACATGTAGCTCCCTGCCCCTGTTGATCAGGCGCTTGCATGTAAATTTAGTGGGTTATCTGTTCTGTGCATAGTTCAGATTCAATGATATGGCCAAATTAGCCTCTGTTCCAGCATTGGCTGTGTTGCGTGAGTTTTACACTGTCGCCTGTAGGTGTCATTATCACCACAGGCCAGTGATGGAAGGGCAACAGGCTAAGTTGTATTGAGTGTCCTTCTTCCCCAAAAACAGCCCAGTGGGAGTGGTTCACCGCTGTGCATTCTGGGAAAGGTTACTTAAGGGGCAGACATAATTTTTTTCTCTCTCTCACCTCCTGGCCCTCCTGGTCTAAGGTATGTGACAACTCCTTTTCTGTCTTGGGGCCCTGCTGCTCCGAGGCTATGTGACCGCAAGTAGGCCCAAAAGCTATCTGGGATCAACTGGTTCAGAGGTGATGCTGTGCTGTCTGTCCTGCGGGAAGAAGCCGAGAAATTGAAAGATCCAGGGGAGGACTCATCTTGGAGAGGACCGAGCGAAAGGCTGGTATCTCAAGAGGAGACTGGTGACTCAATTGGAGGATGCATCTTAACCAACCTACCTCACAGTACTGCCGGATGGCTTAAAGGAATTATTGGTACTGTGTTGCTGTGTTCAACTAATACTAAATCCTGTGGCAGAGGATCGTTCAACTAATACTAAATCCTGTGGCAGAGGATCATTCAACTAATACTAAATCCTGTGGCAGAGGATCGTTCAACTAATACTAAATCGTGTGTGAGAGAATTGTTCAACCAATGCTAAATCGTGTGGCAGAGGATTGTTCAACCATTATTGTACTTATCAAGTCTGTGGCAGAGACTTTTTGTCCGTGCATTATTCCGGCTGCTAGGTCAGTGAGAGAGGCCTATCCGGGTGAGCAAGATCTGTTGACTGAAGGAGTACTTGTCTCCGGGATCTAAAAGTTCCTCAGTGATCTGCACAAGGTATCTGAGCTTCCCCTTGAACCCTCCATCCCTCTACTACAAAAGTTGTTTAATAAAAAGCATTGGAAAAAGAGCCAAGTGACTGGTGCATATATCGGTGGGCGCAAGGCCCAGTACAGACTCTAAGTTTCTGGTGTGGTGAACTGTGAGTAAGGGGTAACGGCAAAGACCCAAAATAATAATCAGCAGCTCCTTCGGGGGTCAGTGCTATACACACATTTCTGGTCAATCTGCTCCAGTCTGCCTCCATGCCAGCCGATCTGCTCCAGTCTGCCTTCATGCCAGCTGATTTGCTCCAGTCTGCCTCCATGCCAGCCGATCTGCTCTAGTCTGCCTCCATGCCAGCCGATCTGCTCCAGTCTGCCTCCATGCCAGCCGATCTGCTCCAGTCTGCCTCCATGCCAGCCGATCTGCTCCAGTCTGCCTCCATGCCAGGCGATCTGCTCCAGTCTGCTTCCATGCCTGCCGATCTGCTCCAGTCTGCCTCCACGCCAGTCGATCCACTCCAACCTGCCTCTATGATTGCCAATGGGGTCAGGCTAGACTCTGATGGTCCTGAAGCTGATGACCCACCTAACCCTGCCAACCTTCTGCCTGCTGTCCGGCCTGATGCCTCAGTATTTGCTGTTCAGCCTGATGTTTCAGTGTCCCACGATCCAGCCTGAAGTTCTGGTGCCCCGAGGGTGGAGCCGGAGGCCTATCCCGGGGCATCTGGCTGCTAGGCTGTCTGAGGGGCCTATCCAGAAGCAAAAGAGCAGCGCACGGTTGGGGCTGCCCGGCCTTTTGTTCAAGTGCTGGCTGTTCAGCCAGTCGCTCCAGTGCCCACTGCCCGGCCTGATGTTCCAGTGTCTGCTGTCCAGTCTGATGACCCGATGCCTAATGCCCAGCTCGACGATCCAGTTCCTGATGCCCGGCCTGATGTTCCAGTGCCCATTGTCCAGCCTGATGATCCTATGCCCAATATCTGGCTTGATAGGAGAGCCTATTTATTTGGGTGGAGTCAGGTGATCTGGGTTCTTTGGCTGTCTGAGGGGCCTATCCAGAAGCAAGAGAGCAGCGTAGGGTTGGGACTGTGGCTTGCAGTCCAACCAGAAGTGACAGTTCTGCCAGCTGGAAAACCTGACATGGTCGGAGGTAGGGGGGAAGCTGTCACCACTAAGGGACCATCGACCTTGTTACCAGGGACCACTGTGAGCAACTGAAGCAAGTACCAGAGCCGTGTTCTCACCAACCGGGGACGGTGAAGAATTGGGAAACTTCAGCAGGTGCCAAGCCAGGGACCCAGCCAGTGGAGGCAATGCTTGCAGAGCAGTATCGTGTGTCAAGCCAGGGACTGAACAGGGTAACGCTTGACGAATATCTGTGAGTGCCAAGCTAGGGACCCAGCAGGGACACGGGGGTGACACTTGAGGAAGATACTGTGTGAGAAGATTGGAAGAGCTCAGGGGATCTAGTGGCAGTGGATCAGCAAGTCTAGTGAGAGAGACTGGGAGTTCAGTTGAGTGAAGATCTACAAGAGGAGATTGTAGAGGAAGTAAAGGAGCTCATTACAACTTGTGTTAGAAACTGTTACAAGACTGTTGCCATAGGAGACAGCGATCCTACTCGTGCAGATGTGGTGTCTTGCTGGATGCCTTTCCCTGCATGGCTGTCTACCTGTAGAGATCTTGGAGTCTGACAATTAACATTGTAACTGCTAAAGGGTGTCCTGGCCCTAACCCTCTCTCCCACAGTTCTGTTTAAGAGACAATAAATCTCTTTGCATTCAAGAAGTGTCTGGCGCCTATTAATCTACCTTGCATTACACCCACCATGCCTCGTAACCCACTCTACATAGGAGGATGTTGGCTGTCCCTAACTCTGGCAGTCACCATTAGGCCTGGAGAGGCTCGGGACTCCTTTCAAAGTCAAAACCCATGGGTGGTATAGGTTTCCTAGACCCTATTTTATACCACAAAGCTACAGTATACAAGTGTCCAGAGTACTCGACTGGTGCAGGAACCACTTCACTAAGCACTTGATTGAACTTGACCAGTCCAGCACCAATAAACCCTTTTGCAATATACCTGGCTGAAAGGAGATATCCCTTCAACAATTAAAGGAAATCCACTAATCGGAACTATTAGAGTCAGCGACCTGATAGGAACTTGAGTTGTGATAACTCCAACCCCTTCAATATGACCTCAGTTATAGGTAACCTGAGTTTCCCTTCTGGTATACAGGATGTAACTTTTGCCCACTTCTACAATCCCATCAAAAAAAGCAATGCAATAACCACATTTGCACCAGTTTGCGAGGACTGAGACCCAGAGTGTCTGAACATGGTGCCCATATTCTCTCAAATTTACTCAGGCAGCCTCTGTGTTGGTATACATGTTTTTCAAAGATAAGAGTGTTACCCATATGTGAAGAGGTCAATTCTTAATCACTTGGTCTATCCGTTTGAAAAAGTATGGGGATGATTTACTAAAACTTTAGAGTGCACAATCTGGTGAAGCTGTGCATGGTAGCTTCCAACTTAAGCTTGTTCAATTATGCTTTGACAAAAAGAAAAAAAAAAAACCTGGAAGCCGATTGGTTTCTATGCAGAGATGCACCAGATTTTACGATCTGCGGTTTTAGTAAATCAACCTCATGTCTTGATATAGGTCCCTTGAGACATGGACTATGCATGACCTACTCTTTTCTCACCTGGAAGGCTTTTTCCCCCATACATGCAGACGTGGAAAAAACTAGGCATTGATTTTTCCTCTCACACAGTGATTCCATATCCGGAAGAAACCAGAGAACAAGATTTAAACTCCTTTCCAGTGGGTACTGAGTGCCATCTGTACTCCATAAATTTTACCCACAAAACTCCCCTCTCTGCTGGCAATGCTACTGACACATGGGAACCCTCTTACACATATTCTGGGAATGTCCAGTTCTCAAACCATTCTTGGAGCAATCATCTCAATCACATTTAAACTTGCGGATGTTGATTTGTATAATAATCTTGCAGCTGTCCTCCTCCATCTGATCCTAAAAACCACAACAGAGACACAAATAGTCCTTGCTCATTCATCAGAATATTGCAACAAGGGCACGTATCCAAAGCCATGGCACTGCTCCAAACCTGTAGCTCTTAGTGTTCACAGACCATCTCCCGTCTCCACTCCAATATGAGAACATAACAAAATGAGAGTTGAACTTTGTAGTTACCGGCTTTTTTCATACTTTATCAGCCCATTCTGTTATCTATTCTATATTTGTGAACAAGTCCATTGGGCTAAAACATGTTTAGGGAGTGTTGTGCTTTTTCAGGTAAAGACTATACGTATACAACCACTTTATCGTTAACAGAAAACAGTATACAAAAAAAAAGCGAACTATGGAGTGTGAATCTCTAGGGCTAGCAGGCAGTGAATCTCTCTATCAGCAACATAGACAATGAAACAGGTATTCTAACCCTTCACCTGTCAAAAACTAAAAAAATGTGGCTTTAATGCAGCCTTTTTCAACCAGGGTGCACGGACATCCTGGGGTGCCTTCAGGTGTCTTCTGGGGGGGACGGGGACGTCAGGCACCTGCACAACATCCTCATTTGTCCCTCCTCATTCCCTCTCTGTCAACACTGGGGTCATATTAGCTGAGTGAGGGAAAGAAACTGAGGGAGAAGAGAAACATTGGAATACTAATCAGTGGCAATGTGCAAAGGTGTGTTTGCTCTGGAAGAATAAATCACCTCTAATGTTGGGTGTCCTACGCATGTGGATGTTGCTGCATTATGTAAAACTATTTGTTTGGATTACAATTTTAGAATGGAGTGCTGTGAGATGGTGCAGAATTTGAAAGGGTGCCTTGTTGAAAAAAAGGTTGAGAAACACTGCTTTAATGAATGAATAAGGCAAAAAAGCTTGTACTGTAGAATATGTACCCAGGAGTATTTGATTTTCTTCAGAGATCAGGATTTTTTTTTTCTTTTGAGAATAAAGTGAATTATAGCATATCGTATATGGGTTTGCTGCATTATCAATATTTTGGTGTGGTGTTCCTCTTGATCAACTGAGAGAGCTTATGGTTCTTAGGATTCAATATATTTTTACCTTATAATGTATATTTTTGTCTTTTGGTTGAATATGACTATTTTACAATATTTTGTTCATATTTTTTTTTTTTTATACTATGTGTGCTTGAAGTTTGGTTTTAAAGTATTAAGCATGGTGTTGAATTTAATAGCAAAAGCTAATATGCAGGATTCAAGTATTTTAAAGGAATGTAACATGAACGATCACTGACTGAAGTAATGGGAAGCAATTTCATTTATGCTGTCCCTTGAAAACATTAATACTCAACAATATCAGAAGGTGAATGTACATGCTACAAAAAAACCCAAACACAATTTAGTTTGAGCAATCAGAGAAGTAGGTGGTAAAGTTTGCAGCTGAGGAAATGAACAAACATAATTTACTTTTGCTCTGTTCAAGGTGAAGTATTTATAAATATGCACAACATCCAATGTACAAAGAACGCAAGTACAATAAATGTCTATTGTGGCTGGCAAACAAAGGAAAAGCATTCTCTACATGGTAGAGAATATTTTTTTTTTACTGAAGGTCAGATAGTATGATAGAGAGACTGTCTGAAAAACTGTACTGTTTTAATTTTCAAAATTAAAACAAAAGTGACTGTAACAATAAAAACTCAAGTATGGTTGTGTGCACAATGTCAAATTGTGTCTCCAAAATAGCATCTAGCAGTCTGTCTGGATTTCACGTTGCCATTAAAGTGAAGATATTACTACGCACTTCATTTTATTGAAACTGACAGTTTCAGGATCAGGGACCACCAGCTGTAAACTTTACAATGTTCTTTCTGCAGTGATTGTGTTCTGATTATCCAAAACATGGTAAGGTATCTTTTTCCTGAATTCTTTATGGTCTGTGTGTGAAATTAAGGTAGTGGAGACTGACAAATGTATCTACACTGTTGTAAAAATACAGGAACAACAGGGCAGCAATGTGGGGCCTACAGCAAGAGGATATTAACAAGGGTACCGCATACGAGCCAAAGCCTCAAAACAACGTTAGCCACCGTACTACAATATGCTATTTTAATTTTAAAGAATGTACTGTACAGTATAACTGATAAGTTCTGGAGTTTAAAACTCTAACCCTATGGACTGATAGCAGGCACCACCTCGTGCCCGCAATCTCTAGTGGCAAATATAAATGGGTTTTTAGCACAGTTCCAGGAACCCCCAGATTTTGCACTGCAGTTTCCAATTCAGACTCTAGAGCCATGTGTCAGAATGCGAGACAGGAATTTGATGTTTCATATCTAACTCTGACACATGATTTTAATAACTAAATCTGATACTCAAGTCAGACTCTTGACATGAATAGTTGATGTTTTAACAATGAAACAGTAATAAAAAAAACTGAAGTGAAACCTGTTATAGAAAAAACTTGAAAGTTGTTGTTGATGAAGTCTCTTTCTAAAAAGTCTAACTGAACATCTGGCTTACATATTTTTAATCATTGGCCAACTAGCATTTTTAGAAGGAAGTGCAATCTGTTTTTTTTTTCTTTTTTTTTAAGACAAATGTTTTTTATTATTCTTTACATCACAGTCCTACTCTGTGAAAGCCCAAACTTTTTATTTAATTCAGTATAGGGTGGTGTGAGGTTGTAAAGTTTTTATTACTGTCGGCGTCTCCACTAGAGAGATTCACTTTTTCTATCCTGGTAAAAATGTCACATGGACTGAAAGTAAATGATAAATCCACATGATGGAGTTATCACCAACACAGGAATAGAGGGGAAATCTTTCAAGGGTACACTGCCCAAGAGGGAATTTAACTTATTTGTGAGAGATTACTTCACAGTTCTTGGTGTGTTTACAGGACAGAAAGTGAATAAAATTCTCAGTGGGACACAGATGACATAAAAACAGGGGTATAAATCATTCCCGAATCAACTGAATCACTGGAGTCAGTAGGGAGGTCATTGGCCAGACATCCACCCCACTGACGCATTTCATGCAACAAATAAGGGCTGTCTTCTACTCTATCCAAAATGGAAAACATATTTTTGGTTAAAGATATACTTTAACTTTACTATATACTGTATATATTGTGAGGCTCTGGTTGGCAGTATTGTGGATGATGTATACTGTAAATGTGAAGAACATATACCACCATTAAAAAAAAGCACAGATCTGTAATTCAAATCTAGCTAGCTGGGGATACCCCCACATGCAATAACACACACTTAAGCTGAGCATACACACTGGGGAAGATTCACTAAAATCTGGTGCAGCTCTGCATAGAAACCAATCAGCTTCCAGGTTTTAATTTTCAAAGCTTAATTGAACAAGCTGAAGTTAGAAGCTGATTGGCTACCATGCACAACTGCACCAGATTCTGAGTGCACTCGTTTAAGTAACCCCCCACCCCCCACTGGGTTTCTTTCCATTCAATCTGCAGGTTGAACGAAAGAAAAAAATAAACCTTACCGATTCCCGCATTCCATACAAATGAGGTACAGTAGATGCAGGAGTCTCTACCCCCCCCCCCCTCCTCCCATCAGAACACATTCATCAGCACTGCAGGCATTTGCTGCTGTGGCTGATCAGATGCTGGTTTCCCACCAGGACTGCTTGATAGAAGCTGGTCCAACCATCATCTACAGTTGAACAGAGAGCAGTACATGTGGATCAATTCAGTTGCTTCTAAACAAGCTGAATTTTGATACATGTATACCCAGTCAAAGCCAACTATTTCCTGATGAGCTGAAATAATTTTATTGTTCATTATACAGGATTTATATAGCACCAACAGTTTGTGCAGTGCTTTACACTGTACTTCAAATATACAGAGAAATATCTTCCTTTTACAAAATGAACAGGGTGAATAACACCTCTCAGTGGAATAATACTATAGTAGTAAAGTCATCTCAGGAAAAATTGTATTGCACAATAACAACCCCTAAAAATACTAAAAAAGACTGAAGTAGCTACAGTCTCCAGACTATAAACACAGCATCAATAGACATATACTCATGACAATGTGCATCTGTGTGCTTCCACCACTTCAGACAGCATATATGATTTTACCCCTATGTGCAAAATAAGCCACATTTCTTCTAGTGCAGTAATAACCTAGTGTTTAAAATGTAGTCTGAAGCAATCTCATATCTCCAGAAAAAGACTATGGAGTCTGCATATTTCCCCCGACATATGCAAGTTATCGATTCATATACATGAGACAACTGTCAAACGCCAAGCTGTTATGACTCTATGACATGAAGTGAACTGTATCTTCCACTTCTTTAAGATGGCCATCTCCTATCGTCTTTAGCTGAAACTGAAAGTCCTTTACAACCAGATCAGTAGTTATTAGTCATTTCTGATGCTTATTACAGAATGCAGATGCTGCATGGCTGTGATCAACGTGTGGGGGCACTGTGGAGGCTGCCATATCACATCAACATGTTTCAATTAAACTGTGAGCTTCATCGGGATTCTACTTTACATGTGTGTAGGACTTTCCTTTATACATGTTCAAAACACCACACACTACTCAGATTAACCTCTTAATTTATCTGAAATCTTACATATAGTTAGAATTTACCACTGCTTCTCATAAATACAAAACCTATTTTAAAAAACACACCTAATTTTACTTCATAATTTAACCTTTTAGGCTGTAAGTTGAACACATATATCCAGAAGGACTTTCTTTGATGGAAAATAAGATCAAAATCACCTCTACGTGGGCTTATTCATAAATGGTTTATTTATTTTACTTTTAGAAGAATGTACAGCAAATTGACTTTTTGCACTCCGCAAACTTATATCTCTATCTAAATGCTCCATATTATGTGTTCTTTACTGCCATTTTTGTCTTTCCAATATATTTTAAGTTGCAGGAGCAGATCATCCATCCACTACCCATGAAGTTGCACAAGCTGTCCATACTAAAAAGGTGTGAATCATCCCTATTTGCAAAGTTTGTCCCCACTTCCGTGTACCTGCATATAAGTAAGAGGGGCTGATTTACTAAAGGCAAATAGACTGCGTACTCTGCAAGAGCATATGCTCCAGAGCTTAGTAAATGAGGGGAAGCTCTGCTTACTTCTATTATCCAATCATGTGCAAGTTAAAATGCTGTTTTTTTTTTTGTTCCTTGAATGTGATTCTGTATTCTTTGCAAAGTGACGCTTCACATCATTTACTACACACTGGAGCAAATGCCCTTGCAGAGTTTACCTGCACTTGCAAAGTGCACAGTCTATCTGCTTTTAGAAAATCAACCTCGTTATGTTCTTGCAGATCCTTGCACTATCTTTCCAACATGCTCCTACATGCTTCCATATCCTATCCATAACCCTATCCTGTGTGGAACGGACATGTACAAGGGTTCAACATCCAATTCCACCAGGATAAAGTTTCCTTAATTTTCCACCTCCTGTAATTTCTTTAATTTCTCTATAGAATTTTGCAAATAGGAAGGCAACTGGTTTTAACTTCAAAACAATGGGATAGCTTGCAAGATCTACTAGGTCTACTAGGTCCTGATGGATCTTGGGTAATATATAGAAAACTAGAAAGGCATACTTATTAATGTTCTGTGTTTTCTGCACCCATCCCAATCTAAAATCAGCTGCCATTCTGCCTCCCCTTTCTTCCCTATGCTCTACAGTCAATTCCTGATCTGCCATCAGTGGCCAATTATCAGCTTTTGTTTTGCTTCAAATACCACCTAGCCTTCTGTTCATGGTACAATTTGTCTTCCCACATAATCAATTCAAGTGAGATGATACACTTGACCACATGATACATGTTCAGGTACAACTTTGTCTGATTAAGCAGCAATGCATACCAGTGTGTTATGAACCATTCAGAAGTCAAAAGCAATTCAGCTTAAAGCGTATTTCCACTTTTACAGTCAAATTTGAGAAAATCTCTTAAATGTTTGTTATGTGTTCCCATTCACACAGTATACCTATTTTTTTTTAATATGATCATTTTGATGTTTCTAAGGAGAAGGTTTAATGGCTGATTTTAAGAATTTCTGGACAATCTCAGATGTCTTTGTCCCCACCATATCCCACATTAACATACAATGCAGAAAGGTGGTCTCTAAATTTTTAACCCCTTGTGAGGACAGACAGTGTTTAAATTTAGTTTACAGGTGATAATAAAGAATTGTGAATACAGTACAGATAGAGTTAAAGTTTATTGTAAAACCTCCTTTTTTAACCTACATAAAAAAAGGTTTATTCCATAACTTACTTTTCTTCGTTGCACTGATATTGCACAGATCAAGCCTAAATCTCATCTTCTGAGGTCCCCCGCCGGCGCTCTCCACTCCTCTTCTCTGTCTGCCCCATAGTAAGCAGCTTGTCCATAGACACACATAAAGTGATTCCCTTTGCTTTTGGTAAATCAACCTCACCATGCCCAATTATTCTTCAGATACAAAATGTATTCTCCCTGGTAGAATATATAAATACAGCTATCATGGTGGATTTTGTCCCAGCACAGTACCCTCATATTGGACAAATCTCTACCTTTATGGAAGAGGAATGCCACACTCAACCCCTAGATGGAACAAATGTAGTAAACCGTGCTATCTTGTGGATGTCCATGGGGACCACTGAGGGTCTAAGTAAGTCATCACAGATAGATGTTGCCAGATCATCTATAATGCACATTTAATAACAACCTGCCACTTTCCGAATCAGTGTCCAATATCAGTGTCATATAGTAATGAAGACAGTCACTAACTGCTTGAAGCAGCATATAAAAGTTATGTGGATGATAATCAAGTTTCCTGAATTTGGATTTCAATGTATCCAGTGTAAAGCCTTGTGGCTTGTGAGAGTTTGGATTCTGCAATCTTGTGCCTGTGTGCAGTTGGACCAAGCCTGCTATTAGCTCTTTTTGTGCCCAGATTTCTGCCGCTTGACCCTGGGCCTCAATCTTTGCGGTATCTTGTTGCTGTTTGCTCCTTGCTGTGCCCCAATCTCTTCCTTGTGTCTCCCTGGACTTATCTCCTCGCTGTTTTACATGTCTGGCATGTGAAATCACCAATCACAGTAACTCTAGCTGCACCTCAGACTGCTATCACTGAGACTCTGGAACTTATCCTTGCTATTCCATAGTGCTGCTTTGTACCCCCTGGAATTCCTATTTGCAATCATGTGTTTTCAACCCTGGATCTATATGCTGTTGTGCCCTATTAAAGGCCATTACCTTGCATAACTATACTTTCTATGTTGCCAGGCTTCTATAAACAAATCAAGAAAAGCTTAATTCGACATTTTCTTAAGGCAGCCCGTTCTGTTATCGCTAGACATTGGCGCCAACAGTCTGTTCCTTCCTTGACTGATTGGGCTTGTGAGAAAGACAGGATTGAACACCTTGAATACATTATAGCCTGGGAGAATAATAGGACTGATTCTCACCATCTTACGTGGACCGCTTTGTTACATTTACGTTTTTTTTCCAATTTTGAGACCTTTGTAACTGTGCCTTCTGGGGCCTCTCAGGTATAGGTAATGCTCTTCTCTGCTCCATCCTTCCTCCTTGTCCCTATTCCTCTTCTTTTTCTCCCCACCCCCCTTTATTTATTTATTTTTTTTTCCTTTCTTCACTTTCATTTTCTTGTGCTTTTTTCTACTTCTTTATGAACTTATTTACTTTTCTCACCTGTTTCTCGTATATATGATGCTTTGAAATGTACTGGCAGAGATGGGAGACAGTCAGGAAATCTTCCCATTTACAGTGGATATAAAAAGTCTACACACCTCTATTAAAATGTCAGGTTTCTGTGTAATAAAAATTAGACAAAGATAAACCATTTCAGAACTTTTTCCACCTTTAATGTGACATATAAACTGTACAACTCAGTTGAACAACAAACTGAAATATTTTAGGTGGAGGGAAGTAAAATAAAAAAATATGGTTGCATAAGTGTGCACACCCTTAAACTAATACTTTGTTGAAGCACCTTTTGATTTTATTACAGCACTCAGTCATTTTGGGTATGAGTCTATTAGCATGGCACATCTTGACTTGCAATATTTGCCCACTCTTCTTTGCAAAAACACTACAAATCTCTCAGATTGCGACAACATCTCCTGTGCACCGACCTCTTCAGATCACCCCACAGATTTTTAATCAGATTCAGGTCTGGGCTCTGGCTGGGCCATTCCAAAACTTTAATCTGCTTCTGGTGAAGCCATTCCTTTGTTGATTTGGATGTATGCTTTGGGTCGTTGTCATGCTGAAAGATGAAGTTCCTCTTCATGTTCAGCTTTCTAAAAGAAGCCTGAAGGTTTTGTGCCAATATTGACTGGTATTGGGAACTGTTCATAATTCCCTCTACCTTGACTAAGGCCCCTGTTCCAGCTGAAGAAAAACAGCTAGAACAACTGGTGATGTGTTGTTTTTGCGCAAAATCTATCTTATGGCCAAAAAGTTCAACCTCGGTTTCATCAGACCATAACCCATTTTCCCCCATTCTTTTGTGAGACTTCTGATGTGTTTTTGCAAAATTTAGCTGGGCTTGGATGTCTTTCTTCATAAGAAAAGGCTTCCATCTTGCCACTCTACCCCATAGCCCAGACATATGAAGAATACGGGAGATTGTTGTCACATGTACCACACAGCCAGATATTCCTGCAGCTCCTTTAATGTTGGTGTAGGCCTCTTGCCAGCCTCCCTGACTAGCTTTCTTCTTGTCTTTTCATCAATTTTGGAGGGACGTCCAGTTCTTAGTAATGTCACTGTTGTGCCATATTTTCTCCACTTGATGATGACTGTCTTCACTGTGTTTCATGGTATATCTAATGCCTTGGAAATTCATTGTACCCTTCTCCTGACTGGTGCCTTTTAACAATGAGATCCCTCTGATGCTTTGGAAACTCTCTGCGGACCATGGCTTTTGCTGTAGGATGTGACTAAGAAAATGTCAGGAAATACCTACTAGAACAGCTGAACTTTATTTGGGGTTAATCAGAGGAACTTTAAAATGATGGCAGGTGTGTACTGACTCCTATTTAACATGAGTTTGAATGTGATTGCTTAATTCGGAACACAGCTACATCCCCAGTTATAAGAGGGTGTGCACAGTTATGCAACCACATTATTTTAGTTTTTTTATTTTTACTCCCCCCCTAAAAGATTTCAGTTTGTTTTTCAATTGAGTTGTACAGTTTATAGGTCACATTAAGGCTGGGTTCACACCTAATACCGATGCGGCTTCCAGCAGGGGTCCCGGGCATTCCCATTCACTGTTTTAGGTCCGATTTCAGCCCAAATGTTTGGCTGAATTCAGACCTGAAACAGACCAAAAGACGCACGGGGCTCCTGTGCAAATTCGCACTGGAGCCGCAGCGGAGACATGTGAACCAGCTCCAAAGAGAGCCAGTCAAAATCTTCTGCTATTGTGAATTAGATGCAGGGAACCCGCATCAAATTCGTAATGGTGTGAACCCAGCCTAAAGGTGGAAAAAGTTCTGAAAGGATTTATCTTTGTCTAATTTTTTTACATCACAGAAACCTGACATTTTAACAGGGGTGTGTAGACTTTTTTTATCCACTGTACACCACTCTGGAAAAACCCAGTTACCTCCATTTTACAACTACCCAGACCCTATTATGTGGACCAAATTCGGTGTTAAAAATGTCGGCGATATAGTGCGTAATGGAGTACTCCTTTAATTTGATGTCATGAAAGGTTTATATTGATTACCTAATTCGTACTTGTTTTGCTATTTGCAACTTTGTCATGCCTATAATGACCAATAATCTATTGCTATAATCTATTCTGCTATAATCTATTCTGCTATAATCACTGTACGTATGGGAGACTTGGAGGCTTTGCTCCGGGATGATACATCTAATGTATACAAAGAATTGTGTATTGATAAGTCTAAAGTCCTTGTAGAAATACCTGGGTGGCAGTTCTTCCTCAGCTAGACGGGGATGGTTGGGATGATCTCTGGGAGGTTACTTTTTCCAGATTGATATTGTCTAGAGATCATCTCATACATTATACATTTCTACACAGAATATACCTCACTCTAGCCAGGCTGGCCAGGATCTTTCCCACTCAATCACAGAATTTCTGGTGGTGTACCTCCTCTAGGGCAGATTTTATCCACATTTTTTGGGAATGCACAGCCATACAACAGTTCTGGTTAGAAGTTACACAATGCATTCAAGAAATAACCACGATTGGTATCAGACTATCTGTGGAAGTGTGTCTTTTGGGTTTGGTGGACTCCTTGGCCCCTAAAAAGGTGATCCGTACCCTCATAACCTTACTGTTTCATTATGGAAGGAAACTTATTATCCCCTCATGGAATAAAACCCATGGCCCCCGATGTCCCTGCTTGGAAAGCGCTCATCGACAAAGCATTTCCTTTTATACCAGCAGAGGAGTACCCAAAAAGTATGTCAAGGTGTGGGGGTGGGGGGAATAGTCTGTCTACGGCATCAGATTGAGTTGTCTGGTCCAGCTGCAACTGCAATATGTAAATATAAGGTGTGTAGAGCTTTGAACAAATTAACAGTAATTGGTCATTGAAGTATTTTATATGGGGGTTATACATGATTCCCAATTAGTAGGAGCTTTTTCTTATGCAGCTTATGTCAGTCATTAGATATTGGAGGCAGCAACTGTAAAATGCAATATTTTTGTTTTTTGACGCACATGTATAGATAGTTTGCTGTTTAAAGTATCCTGTTATAGACTTGGAGTCATGCAGGTGACCTGGTGCTGATATTTTGTATGATTTATTGTTCAGTGTCGCCTGGTCGTCAGGCTGTCATTGTGTGATATTAGTATATTCTTAATGCAAAATTCAATAAAAAGAAATTTTTTTTTACAAGAAAAGAAAACATTTAAAAAAAAAAAAAAGTTTATATTGCATAGAGCAAGAATCATAAAAAAAACAGGCAAGTCCTTCTATTATGGAAATGTTTGCAATATTTAAAGAAACAGATGTCAATTTTCAAATGAACTGCTGACCCTGCTGAAACTGAAGTTTTGTTAAAAAAAAAATGGCTGCATGGGGTTGTAAACCATCATGCAATGTTGCCAGTAAACATGTTGTAGTTCGTGATTTCTCAGTAAATGTCAACAGAACTGTTTACCACTGCGACTATTCATAACCTCATTCTTGGAAGCTGAGAAGCTGAGGTTAGTGGTGTAAGTATTGACAAGTCCCTGTCTCACCCCTCATCATCTGGCTAACAGCGTGTTGCCTTGTCTGTGAACATCTCAGATATATTCTGGGAGAGCGGACTCTGGGAAAGGATTCATTTCTTCAGCGCAGTCAACAATTTTGTGAGCTGTATTTTAGCAGATGCAGTGACCGCTCTGTGTTTTTAGTTCTTGCACCTGTATGCCTGTTTTTTTGGACGAAATCCCAGCTGTTCTATATCAGAAACAGAGGGAGCTGTTGCTTATCTTGCCGACACTAATACCTAAACAGGTTTATACTGTGATAACACATCTTTTCACACAGGATAGTTTCAATTGTTCTGCTATAGCCAGTTATACACTGATCAGCCATAACTTTATGATTACTGACAGGTAAAGTGAATAATGTTAATTATCTGGTTAAAATGGCATCTAAAAGTTGGTGGGATATATTGGGCAGCAAGTAAACATGCTGTCCCTAAAGTTGATGTGTTGAAGGAAAATAGGCATTGCAGTTTATTGTGTATGGGGCTGCGTAGCCAAAGGCCGGTCAGGATGCCATGCACCTATAATAGGCATGAAACATCAAATTTGAACCACGCAACAATAGAAGAAGGTTGTCTGGTCTGATGAATCATGTTTTCTTTCACATCATATGAATGGCCAGGTTTGTGTGTGTGTCACTTAACTGGAGAAGAGATGGCACCAGAATGCAGTATGGGAAGAAGGCAAACCGACAGGCAGTGTGATGCTTTGAGCAATGTTTTGCTGCCAAACCTTGGATCCCGTCATTTATGTGGATGTTACTGGACATGTACCACCTACCTAAACATTGTTGCTGACCAAATACACCCCTTAATGAAAACAATATTCCCTGATGGCAGTGGCCTCTTTCAGTGGGATAATACACCCTGCCCACTGCAAAAATCATTCATCTGTGGGATGTGCTGGAAAAACAAGTCTGATTATTGGAGGCCCCACCTTGCAACTTACAGGACTTAAAGGATCTACTACTGACAACTTGGTGCCAGATACCGCAGCATGCCATCAGAGGTCTAGAGGCGTCCATACCTTGACCAATCAGGGCAGCAAAATGGGGACCTATTCAATATTAGGTGGGTAGTCATAAAGTTATGGCTGATCAGTGTACCTTACATCTAATGGATGTAGGCAGGTCACAACCAGGGGCTGTGCAGTTGTACCCGCCAACAGTTAATTGTCACCACGGTTCCTTCTGTACAGTACACAGGGGAGGATACACAATCGGGAGCCATTACTCTGTATGGAGAAAATGGCGGCACCTGGGCACAAAGCATGAAGGAAACAAAATACATGAGGCATAAGCGGGATGTTCACAGGATAATATAGAGAGTAAAAATGCACATTAGAAACAAATGAATGCCCTTATATTATAGGCACCTTTATAATAACAATAGATTCCTTCTGGCTAGAGTCCAGTTTTATCTCTATTCTTGAACCTAAAGGAAAACCCAGAGTGTGCTTATGAGCCTGAATACTGGAAGCTGCCTCAACCATGACCATTCCTCTTGAGTGCAAATTGCGGAAATAATGACAGTGCAGCTTCATCTGTCAGAATAGGAAATAAGATCAGCTTTCTTGAATTGGACAAATTGTCAGATCAAAAAACAAAAATCGAAGTGTGGTGAGTTGCAAACACAAATGCCTACTATGAACCATGACAAGGATGGATAGAATAAAATATTTGGGTATAAATTCAGAGTGAAGCTATCATTATAATGGTTTAACCCTTTCATGACTAAGTCTATTTTTGAAATTTGGTGTTTACAAGTTAAAATCCATATTTTTTGCTAGAAAATTACTTAGAACCCCCAAACATTATATATATATTTTTTAGCAGAGAATCTAGAGAATAAAATGGAGATTGTTGCAATATTTTATATCACACGGTATTTGTGCAGCGGTGTTTTAAATGCAAATTTTTGGAAAAGGGACACTTCCATAAATTTAAAAGAATCCAAACAGTAAAGTTACCCCAATTTTTTTGTATAATGTGAAAGATGGTGTTACGCCGAGTAAATAGATACCAAACATGTCACGCTTTATAATTGCACGCACTCGTGGAATGGCGACAAACTATGGTAGCTATGAATTTCCATAGGCGACACTTTAATATTTTTTTACGGTTACCAGGTTAGAATTAGAGGAGGTCTAGGGCTAGAATTATTGCTCTCGCTCTGACAATCGCGGCGATACCTCACATGTGTGATTTGAACACCGTTTACATATGCGGGCGCAACTTCCGTATGCGTTTTCTTCGCTGCACGAGCTCGCGAGGACGGGGCGCTTTAATAAACTTTTTTTTAATTTATTTATTTTTATACTTATAAATTGTGTTAAAAAAAAAATGTTTCTTTTTTACTTTTATTGCTGTCACAAGGAATGTAAACATCCCTTGTGACAGTAATAGGTGGTGACAGGTACTCTTTATGGAGGGATTGGGGGTCTAAAAGACCCCGATCCCTCCTCTGCACTTCAAAGTATTCAGATCGACGAAAACGGCAATTCTGAATACTGTGTATTTTTTAAAATTCGGCGCCAATGGAAGCCGAGTAAATGGGAAGTGACGTCATGACGTCGCTTCCGCGTTTACAATTAGAAGGTTGGAATGAAGCCATTCATGGCTTCGTTCCAGCCTGCCCACAGCCGCCGGAGGCAGCCGATTGGACACCGGGCCTCCTGATCACACGGGAGGCCCGGTAAGAGCGGCAGGAGGCGGCGGGAGGGGGGTGTCCCCTCTCGCTCCTCCGGTATAACAGCCAAGCGGCTTTTAGCCACATCGGTTGTTATATACGGATAGCCGATCGCCCGCTCGAAACAACAGTACCGGGATGATGCCTGCAGCTGCGGGCATCATCCCGGTATAACCCCCGAAAGCCGAGTACGCAGATGTGCGTATGGTCGGCGGGAAGGGGTTAAAATCAACATTTTAACCTGTTGTTTTAGTGCTGGTTCACCCCAGGAATTACACAGGAATGAAAACAGACCAGCCTAGGCAGCAAGTACCTGCTGTCCCAGGCCAGTGATCTTGGTTATACAAAGTTTAAAAAAAAAAGTGCAAAAGTGCTTAGTACAAATATAAATGTAAGGCAGCAGCACTCTCTACTGTTTGAACACCAACAACGCAAAACACATCAAAAACTGCATTTCACTAGCTCTTTAAACTCTTAATTATAAAAAATTATATGTGAAAAAATTCAGTATTGCAATAAAGATGTAAAAAATCACACCTACAGAGCTATAAAAAAAACAAAAAACACACAAACATATGAAGTGCTTTAAATCGATGACATAAAGTCCAGCTGCGTAGTTAAAGAGGAGCTCCAGTCTCGAAAAAAAATTAAAAAGTCAGCAGCTACAAATACTTTAGCTGCTAATACTTTTAATAATATCTGTCCAGGAATCCAGCGATGCTGGCACTCCGAGCCGACTCGTCAATCGCCTTCAGGTGCAGGCTTCAGCATTGTAAGTAAAGGAACCTGGCAGTGAAGACTTGCGCGAGTCACCCCATGCCCTGCATGCTCCCAGCACAGAGACCGACAGGTACTGGAAAGATCCGGATGCAAACTTGCGATCGGGAGCTTTCTGATCATGTGACGGCTGTAAGGAGCCCTAAATGCTGGGGGGCGGCAGCACAAAGTAGTTAAAAAGTGAATTGTGGGGGGCGTGGCTTGGACATGGCGGAGTGAAGACTTCTCTTGATAGAGCTCCCGACTCCTGACCGGCCTATTACTGCGGATATGACAGATCCAGGTCTACCATGAGCTATTCCAAACACCGGAGAATCAAGAAGACTAGAGGGGCTTCACCCACCCCAGCCATTAGCTGATTTTTCCCGGACACCTCTCGATCTCCCTCGGTGGGCATCCTACCTGACACGCGTGGTGCCCTGAGGCCTAGTGGGCAATCACCTACTCCATCCATGGCCACCTTGCAGATGCCAGTAACTGGCTCACTGGCAGGCCTCCTAGAACCCTCTTGTCAGCGCTCTCTTAGTCCAGGGCCTTCCACACAGTCCCAGCAGGTTGATGCGGATATAAGAGCTGTGCTCCAAGCTCTGCCCACGAAGAACGGCATAGAAGTGATCAGGTGGAGGAGCAGCATAGGCGAGATTTCCTGCAGCTCCGCTCGGAGTTACATGTCCTAGGTGACAGGCTGTCCAAAGAAGAGACCCTGGTCTCTGCCCTAGAGTTGCAGGTGTCTCAGTTGGAAAGGGGTCATGCAGCTCATCGGGGACACCTGGTTGAGGCTCAGCTACATATGGAAGACTTGGAGAATCGGAGCCACTGAAACAATTTGCGGCTCAGAGGTCTGCCTGAAGCGACTGGTTCAGAAAACCTGACTTACACCGTTACTGCAATCTTCCACACTGTACTGGATGCAAGCCCATTGCCAGCCCTGGAATTTGATCAAATTCCCTGGGCATTAGGACCCAAATCCTCTGACCCAGACAGCCCTAGAGACGTGATCTGTCACCTCCATAGGTATTCTCAGAAGGAACTGATCCTCCGCAGTGCCTGGCCAAAGGGTCAGATCAATTTTGATGGAGCGGATTTCAATTCTGCCCGATATCTCCAGAGCCACCTTGCAAAGGAGTGCGATGATGAAACCTCTGCTGGAGAAACTGCATCAAAGGCACCTCTCCTATCAATGGGAATTCCCCCTACAACTTACAGTCTGCAAGGAGGGTTTATCTTTCCTACTGCGCCACCAGGAAGACTTGCCTGACCTCTTTCTGTTCCTTGATATGGAGCAGATACCATTGCAGGACTGGATGTGCCTGTTACCAAGTCGTGATCCCCGCTCATCTGCACATACCCTCTGCCCTAGTCTTCCTCGCCGCACGCTGAGACGGAGAAGAGCAGATAGGACCCCGGTCCCGGTGGATGCCCCAAAGTCTTAACCAGCATTCTATTTGCCCATGAGTACTTTGCCTTTAGAGCTGACGATCTCACTGAACTGGCTACAATGCTGAACTGTCCTGGCTACAGCCAGGTGGATCCTGCCCCGCTTTCTCCCTTCTTTCTATCCGACAGACAGTCTATATGCTTTAAAAGATGAGACTTTATGCCCCTCTCCAACTTCCAGTCTCCCCTGCTTGTCATAGAACAAACTTCTGTGCCCTCTGGCCACATAAGCAACTGCTGTACATTTGCATATGGCCATTCTGCCTGTGCAAGTGATCCAGGGAACTCTAGGTGTCAGCGGCTGGCTCTCTTTTATCTCTCTAACACCATTAGTGTCTTATGTTTGTATTCACAAACTAGCAGCTGCTGGTTGCTAGTATCTTTTTTGCTGCTTAATTTCTTTGATTCCTTGTTTCTTCCTTCTTCTGTTTTTCTACCCGAACCTCTCCCCCTCCCCCCCTTTTTTTCCCCTTATTTCCCTCCTCAACTGCCACCCGCAGCCATGGCCCCTACTAAATCTGGGTCCATCCGGCTGGTCTCCTTTAATGTGAAGGGGCTAAATACCCCAGAAAAATGCTCCATAGTACTCTCCAACAGTGGCGGCCCGTCCATAGGGGCGCCCGGGTGCCGCCCCCCCTCCTGTAGTCACCAAAAAAAAAGAAAAAATTTTTTTTTTTAAACTGTCCCTTTAAAAAAAAAAAAATCGAAAAAAAGGTCCTTAAGTCAAGTGCACTGTGTCCGAGCGCCGGACACAGTGCAGTATGGGAAGCGCCACGTCTATGCAATCACAAGATTGCAGACGCGGCGCTTCATTTGTGGGCTTTTAACCTGCCTTGTGGCGCGATCCATTGCGCCGAGTAGCTTCCGCATTACTATGCATATTGTATGCATTAGAATGGCCGAGGCGTTGAGTGACAGTTGAGTTCTGATGTCACTTCCGCTTTCATCTCCCAGTGCGCCCGAGCAGAGGAAGGAAGCATGGGGATTGGACTCCTCTACTGCCGTGTGACTACACAGTCACACCGAGAAGAAAACATCCTACCCAGCCAGCCAGTGTATGGAAGCAAGGACACAGAGGAGGTGTCAGGACAGCTGTCATTAGTCACGGACTGCAGCCTGCACAGGACGGAGCCTCAGAGATATGCAAGTCCTCATCAACTGTCTACCTATCTCCCCCTCCCCCCCGCAGTGTCTGTCTGTCTATCTAATATGCAAGTGTGAGAGTGAGACAAGCACCTCCACCAAAGACATTAGTAGCTGCTCACCTTTGCTAATGTCTTTGGTGGAGCTGCTTGTCTCACTCTTACACTTGCATGCCTATTTGGATATACATCCTCACAGTGGCAGACATCCTGTTGATTCCTGCAATTGTGAACTTTCTTGGAGAAATTGCCTTTTTAACTATTTATTATTGATTGGTTTTGCACTGTTATACTTTGAATTTGTATTGAGGTATGTGTATTTAATTAATTTTATCTAGTTAACCTTAGGCCCCTTTCACACTGGGGCGGGGGCGGAATCGGCAGTAAAGCGCCGCTATTATTAGCGGCGCTTTACCGTCATTTTAGCGGCGGTATTCGCCCGCTATCAGGGCGGTTTTACCCCTCGCTAGCGGCCGAGAAAGGTTTAAAAACCACCGCAAAGCCCCTCTGCAGAGGCGCTTTGCCGGCGGTATAGCTGCGCTGCCCCATTGATCTCAATGGGCAGGAGCAATGAAGGAGTGGTGTATACACCGCTCCTTCACCACTCCGAAGATGCTGCTAGCAGGACTTTTTTCCAGTCCTGCTAGCGCACCGCTCCAGTGGCTTTTACACTGGAGAGACAGCAGCGGCTGTTTCGGGTCGGTTTGCAGGCGCTATTTTTAGCGCAATAGCACCTGCAAACTGCCCCAGTGTGAAAGGGGTCCTAGGGGTCTTTGCTGAATATATATTTTTTATTACATCCATAGTTTTGCTCAGCCAGGCATGGTCCCTATCTATCTATCTATCTATCTATCTATCTATCTATCTATCTATCTATCTATCTATCTATCTATCTATCTCACTTATTCTCCCCCTCCCACCCAATATCTGTCTGTCTATCTCTCCCACCCAGTGTCTATCTATCTGTAGGTCCTATTGTGGGCAAGTGGGGGGGGGGGGTATGGAGAACTTGCCACACTGGCAGCATTTGATGGGCACACTGGCAGCATTTGGCACAGTGGCAGCATTTGATGGGCACACTGGCTGTAATTGATAGCACAGTCGCTGCGTTTGACGGGCACAGTGGCAGCATTTGACGGGCACAGTGGCAGCGTTTGACGGGCACAGTGGCAGCGTTTGACGGGCACAGTGGCAGCGTTTGACGGGCACAGTGGCAGCGTTTGATGGGCACAGTGGTTGCGTTTGATGTTTTTTTTTTTTAATTTTTTCAGTTTGTTTGCGCCCCCCCAAAATTTTTTAGCACCAGCCCCCACTGCTCTCCAATCTAAAAAAAATGAAGGCTCATCTTTGTTTTTTTAGGAGACTAATTTTCGTGCTGACAGAATACCTAGACTCCATGATCGTTTCTTCCCAATGGTCTAGTATGGTTGCTCACCTGATTCCAAATCCAAGGGGGTTAGCATCCTGCTCCGCAGTTAAATTCCTTGGGTCTTTCGAGATCAGTGGTGTTATGCAGAAGGTCGCGCTCTCTTCGTAAATGGGAATATTGGACGCTCCTTGGTTACCCTGGTAAACTTATATTTACCCAACTGAAACCAGATCACCTTTCTGGAATCAGTTCTTGCCAAACGGGAGCGGATAGCTGAGGGGGAACATGAACCTCTCTATGGCCCCGGCTTTGGATGCCTCAAGGAACGCTTCTCATATATCTTATTCTGTTCTAAAATGAGTGCAGAACCTTCACGCTTTTCACCTGATGGACGTTTGGCGGATACTCAATCCAAACAAACGAGATTATACTTCTATTCTCACCCACATGACTTGTACGCTAGAATTGATCTCTTCTTGATGCCTCAATCAATCCTGTCAAAGGTCACGTCCGCATCCATTGGCCCAATCACTTTCTCGGACCATGGCCTGGTTTTCATGGACATAGATTTTTTGTCTGCGGCCCCAGAGCCATGGCTGTGGAAGATTAATGACTCTTTGATCTAAACTCCAGAGGTGGCAGAGGAAATCTCCAGGGAGTTGAGACTGTTCTTCTCTGCTACTGTGAACCCAGAGAGTGCACCCATGATGGTCTGGGAGGCGCATAAGGAGTACATTGGGGGAGCTCTGATCAAGATTGGCATGCGCCTTAAGAGGGACAAGGCAAAACAGGTTACAGAGCTTCTGGGGAAGATCAGCTCAATACAGTAGCCACCATGTGAACAGTGTATAGCTGGGTACTGTGTTTAGTTCTGACCTGTGGAATTCCATGGTTAGAACAGCAGCTCAGTTGCAGTAGCCAGCTCTACACTGTACACATTGTAGCTGTGTGACTAAGAGAAACAGAATGGGAGGAGGAGCTCTTTGTGCTGTGCTCAAGCTGTGTGTGCCAAGCAGGGATGGGAGACGGCCAGCACAGCATTAGGAGTGGTGGAGGGCTTTTGGGGGGTGCGACTGAACTCTGGGGGAGAGGAGGAGGGCAACAGCCCCCTAAATCTGGCCACAATCTTACCACTGCTCCTTGTGTGGGTGGGATGTATACGGCTCCAATCCCTGCTGTCTTCCTCCCCCGTTTATCCCATGTGATTGGAACAGAACACACCCCACCCACACAAGCAGCAAATGTTTCGCCTTGGGGCTTTTTCCTTAACCCCTGCAAAGTGCCAGAGGAGCACAGGAAAGTGGGGGGAGGGGTCTGAACTGCAGGGGCATGTTAAGACGGCCCTGATGACAAGGGGCAGCTGCCATTTAACCCCACCTGTCAGCACCCCCCCTCCCCTCTGATGCAGCTCTACACTCGCTTTCAGCTTATTTCCACTCGCCTAATGCGAGCTGGTGGGTGGAAATTTTGAGGGCTGATGAATGTATACTATATTTTCATTGCACATCATACTGGACTACTCCTTGTGGTCGGTGCTGTAATAACCATCATTAGGCATTGTCAGCAGAACTCTATATTGACTTCTTGTTTAAATTTCGCACTTCTTCAACATCACACAAGCTCTGATGAAGGCCTGCAAGGCCCCAAAACATTGTTCACTGTATTGATCAGGGGAGTTTGGTAATTGGTGGTGCAGTATGAAGATCAGGTGAGGTTAGCAAATGATGAAAGGTGGAACGAGATTCTGAAAAGGGAAGGTGAGAAAATGGTGGATCAAAAAGCTGACTGGAGGATTGGTGTGAATAATGAAATGTGGAACTGATCTGGGCAGTGGGTGGGTTTTGCCAATATTTCCAGTTTGCAACCCCTGCTTCTATGACAAGCAGGGGTGGAGGGCTTTTGGGGGGTGCGACTGAACTCTGGGGGAGAGGAGGAGGGCAACAGCCCCCTAAATCTGGCCACAATCTTACCAATGCTGCTTGTGTGGGTGGGTTGTATACGGCTCCAATCCCTGCTGTCTTCCTCCCCATTCATCCCATGTGATCGGAACAGAACACACCCCACCCACACAAGCAGCAAATGCTCCGCCTTGGGGCTTTTTCCTTAACCCCTGCAAAGTGCCATAGGAGCACGGGAAAGTGGGGGGAGGGGGCCTGAACTGCAGGGGCCCGTTAAGACAGCCCCGGATGGGTGGATTTTGCCAATATTTCCAGTTTGCAACAGAGGTAGAGAGACATTATTAAATGTGTCTCTATTTCCATTTCTGCATTTCTTTTCTACAAGTAAACATTTAATAGATAATACATCATAATACAAATGCACCATTTTTAAATAGCACACTTCAGTACTGACAGGTCTCTGCTTGCTGTCGCCACTCCATCCTCCGCTACCGCCTTTTTCTTAGTCATTATTCTAGGTTGAGCTTCCCTCTTGTACGCCCACAGGGCATGCACACAGGGGTAACATCGTCCTAGTATCCAGTTTCATCTTTAGCATCTCACAGATTGCAAGTGTGTTCCTTGGGCATACATTGCACTGTGCATGTGCCACAGGGGGTGTATACAAAATAAAAAATTGCTAGGGGACAGAAAGAAGATATTTGGCAGAGGGGCATTGGCATTGTCTCACCTGCCAAAAAAACTCTGTCTCCTAATTTTTTTTGTTTTCAGACTTCAGTTTTGCTTTGTTTCTCAACATCTGAAGAAATGTATTGGCTAGTAAAGCCTTGTACTAGGTCAATTAAGGAATTAACCAAATGTAAAATTTAAGGTCACATTTTAAAAAATATTATTCAAGTTTGATTTAAATTTTTTAATAGATTAAGCAATTTTTTTATTCACAATGGGCTGGTAAATAACAAAAAGATGGAATAAAAGCTTAAAGTACAACTAAAGGCAAAACTATTCTTTTAGTGTTGGGCAGAGCGGAGATAGATTAGAACACGTCAGTTATTATTGCTGTCTGTGCCCCTTTTAGGGAGATTCACCCTCTCTATTTGTCCTGTTTGCCAATATTAATTGAAAGTGAAAGAAAAAAACCTAAACTTTGGGTTGTGGCCAGAAAAGTAAGAGGGGAAATCTTCCAATGGAGACACTAGTTCTGGTGACATGGGGGGTCCCCAAGGGATTCCCTTAATTTGGGGAAATCTCCCCAATGAGACACAAATGGGAAAAACTGACATGGGGTTGACCCTCCCTTACTCTATCCAAAATATCAAAAAAGTTTTGCCTATAGTCAGCACTATTGATACTGAAATACCTGTCTAACACTCCTGAACCAAACAAATATGTTAACTTATGCAAATAATAGGCACATTTTAGGATTTCACGGTTTGATAAATTTGCTCTTTAACCCTTTATTTTCAATTTTTTAATTGTTACAGGAAAATAATACATATCATTTTCCAATATTAAGAAAACTTAAAGCATACATACAAGTATATGGCTTAGCAATATGCCAGATCAAGGACATTAACTATACAATGTACATAACGGAGAGGAGGCACAAGGCCTTCACAGCATATCAAGTCAAATAGGAGAGCAGCTAACATTCTAACATTGGACCAATTACAAAAATATCCAGAATCGAGAAATAGGAGGTTTACATGGATGAAACCTTGAAAAGTCAGATTCCAATGTTTTAAGGTGGGATAAGATGAGGCCAAATTAAAAAAAAAAGGGGGGGGAGAAAGGAGAGAGAAGGGCAGAAAAAGGAAAGAGGAAAAAAGAAGTAAAAGAGGTCAACCGCTCCAGGGGAACCCTGGGTCCACAACTTAGCATTCATCAGGAGGACAAGCCTCAAGGTTCCAGGAAGGACTCATCGAAGTCTGAAGGATGAAAATGGTCCACCCAGGGTTGCCAAATCCTGAGGTGTTTGGGTATTTTATCTTGATCAGTTGCCTGAAATTTACTGTGTATCATAGCCTGGGTGACCCTATGTTTAGTTTCAATGGTGCAAAGCGTAGGGGACTTCTAGGCACACACTATTTGTTTGGCTGCTGTCATAAGTTGTAGAATAAGGCAGAACTGGGCTCTAGTGCAGTTCAAGGTATTGTGGTTCAATAGCACGAGTGATGAGTCAGGATCAAGCTCTTTAATTCTTTCAACTATGTCAAATCTCAGAAAGTCCCCTAACTAGGTACCGATGAGATCCTAATAAATATGTGTGGCTAAACTCTGACAAGGTCTTTTGGACATCCAATGTTCAGTGCAGCTTAGTGCTGAAAGCATCACAGGATGCCATATGAATGAAAATTGCAGATTTATTTATGGCTGTATTGAACTCACACGGTTTCTGTTCCAGCATTGGTTTGAGGCAAGTTAAACAGAGTTTGAGAACAAATGCTAAAGAAAAGCTCAGCCAGTTACAAATATAATAAGTGGCTCAAAAACAAAAAAATAGGTTTGGTGAATCTTTTGTACAACTAAAGATTTCGGATTCAGGGCTTTCCCTTTTGAAACAGTATTAAAGCAGATAGTGCATTTTAACAAGCTTGCAGCTGACAAAATGCCCCATGATATAGGTTTCAGCATTTGAATTAGTGTCATTCCAGACCACAGGTGCACCCTATGCAAATGGCTAAGCTTTAATTCACTGCTGTAAAACAGGAAGACTGTTATAAGCAAGCGTAATAGAAGACTGTAAGCCCTCCAGCCATGTGCTTGGAGAATGATCTCTTCATGGTCTCTTCCTGCCCTGCTGTGTAAGAGGGCTGACTTCAAGCATGTCAAGGTTAACACAAGGCAACGCGTTCTGAAAGAAGAGCAGTTTCAAACAGCCCAGGATCCTGGCTTTTATCCATGCGGCAGGATCAGCCAAAGGGCAGCTCTTCTCACTCAGAGCAGGATTTACCATCACAGACTGTTCTCTCCTTCTAGCGATACTCTCAGCGAACAGTCATTATATTACTGGGGAACAACACTCCCTTGTGTTATCACGACACATAAGGCAGATAAAAAGAGGCATACTCTAGGGCCTTACCAGCATAAAATAATACTCAGAATTTTGCTGTTTCAATGGAAATAATTAATTTAGAAATAAATAAGTTGGAGTAAAAAAGTAAGCTTTAAGATAAGAATGAGGGGACATGGATGCAGTATTGACTTTGTCATCTTAGCTAGGCCTACGAGAAAAAATAAGCATCTCTGATTCCACTATACTATAAGTAGTTAATTGAGCTTATAGCCTTTAGTACACACTATTTTTAAGTGTATATTACCTTGTAGTTGTACTGTAAGATTACAAGTGCACTCCACCTCTAAGCCTTTCTACCAGCCTGGAGAGCGATGCAGCAATAGCTGCAAGAGGAAAAGAAGGTCAGTGTTTTAAACAACACATACACTGGGAATAATAGCTTTTGCAATGGGCATACAAGCACCTATAAACCAACTAATAGGCTGCTTTCACACTTATCTACGGTTGCAGCACAGTGCACCTGCGGCTTTCCTGGGGGTTAGCTGCACTGAGCCATAGACTTCTATTATATCTGGTGGGTTTGGTGTGCTTTCTGAAAGCGCACCAAAACTTCTCAATGCAGGAGTTTTGGTGAGCTTTCAGAAAGTGCCTATAGAAACAAAGGGGGAAAGTGGGTGTTCAAGGGTGGCCTGCCATTTTTTTTTTGTATGGTCTTGCAAGATACACCAAACATCATATAATATAAAAATGTCCTAAATGTATTATACAAAAATTGATATAGCATTAAAAACATATACAAATCTTAATCCATAGATGAATGCATTGAGTAAAAGAAATTACTGTCCAGTGTATTGATACAAGATTGCAAACGGTTAAATCTTCAGATCACCATATTCACTTATAACAGTTATCCAGTAGAAAATGTATTTAAAAGATATATACAGAGCAGCCCCAGTCCTCCTCTTCTCTGGTCCCCCGCTGGCAAGCCTTGCTCCTTCCCCCTGCTGAGTGCCCCATACCAAGCTGCTTCCTATGGGGGAACTCATGCAAGCTTGCTCCTGAGCCACACTTTGTGTGTCTAATAACACACATACAATGCATTAAGGTAGAAAACCTTCTGACTTTAGAACCACTTTACTGTGTAGGTTGCAGGAGCTAATAATGTAAATGCTAAAAATCCTAAAAAATATAAAGAAGGCATTATTAAAGCTGGCCATGTATGAAAATGCAAAGTCCAAAAGAAAGAACTACACCTCTACATCCTGGCTTCCAGCCCTTTCCTTTAAGGGAAGGTGACTTCACTGGTACTTCTTTTTATTTTATTTTTATTTTATTTTTTATTTTATTTAATTTTAATTTAATATATATATTTTTCTATATGTATTGATATTCAGATACATTTGCACAGGACTATGATTAGCAAGAAGGAAAGTATAAACCTTTGGTACAGTTATATAGATTTTTTGGAGCAATTCTATGGATAGAACCATAGTATGGATATAAGTTGATTAGCCAGGATAACATTTTTAATTTTTAATAATAAAATAGATTGTTTTTTTTAAATATAATATGAAAATGTAAGGTGCTTCCAGACGTCTGTTTTGGGTATCCAAATTATTTAAAGAATAAATCCAAATGGGAATGATAAGTAATGGCCCTCAATCATATACATAACATCGTAGTTCGGGATTACCAGTAATTACAAGGGCGGATGATATACTTCCGGCATTGTAACAACAAGAGTAAAATGATGATGCACTTCCGGTTTCCTCTAACGACTGTATTGGCTAAATGATTACCATTAAGGGCATAAATAGCATTTCAAAGATGACATACCCAGCTTCCTGATGACGCATGTATGTATGCAAAACACGTAAAGGCTTCTGGGTAATCGCGGACATCACTTCTTGTCACAAACCTGCACCAGATCAATGCTTGCAATGCACGCCAAACTCGAGGAATGAAGCGGCGTAGCAGAACTTTAAAAAAATCGCTGGAAAGACTTAGTGCCGGTCCTAAGACACCCTAAATTGTGAGTGCACATTTTACATATTCTGGATATTAACTCGTTGGTCAAAATAAATTTTATATAAATATATTGCGCAATGATGGATGTTTAATTTAACCTAGTGGTTAACTAGCTGGCGGAACACCAGGATAGTGGAATGGTTATCCCTATATAACCAAAGGCAAAACTTTTTCTAGGCTCTGGTGAGTGCTCATTTTAGAAGGTGGTGGTGGCACATGAAGTGGTGAAAAGTTCCTGTTATAAAACATGGATGAGAATTGAAGCATATTGCGCACATTGAATGTATATGATAAATGCAAGTGGACTTTTGGGATTATTATAAAATATGTTCTAGGTTGTGATAGTTTGCACTTTATGATATTTTGCACTTTATATTGACTTATTGTCATGTTGCACTTTATAGTTTATAGATTTACTGTTAAGGTTGGTATACAAGGTTTAAACACTGTATCAGTGGTAATATTGCACTAGCACCTTTGGATCAGCGCAGTTACACTTCTTTGAATATTTCTTCCAAGAACCTGGATTTGTGAGAAGCCCAAATTTGAATTTCTAGGCTTTTACAAAATCCAGAGAGAAGGTCCAGTTATAGGCCCTCACCTATGCATGCTAACCAAATGCCAGCCTGTAATGGAAGTATGTTTTACTATCAATTAATGTTTATCTTATTTTCTTTCAGCTAGCATATTTTTTTTGAGGTGTTGGGGGCTACAAAACATCAACTTTTCAATATTCATGCAAGGTCAATTTTAAAAACACCCAAGTATCAGACAGAGTGCTTACAGGTATAAAATTGTTATGTTGTGATATATTTTAGCATCAAGCATCAAACTATCAGTATTAAGAAATGTATTTTCCCACTATCAAATTCAAACTTTTAAATTAGCCTGCACGTAACCGCAAGACCCGGCAGCTGACCATATAAGCTGTCATCTTGTACCCTGCATCAAAAATAATTAACTCAGCACAGTCCAGTGACTCAGAATTTGGCTTAAGTTGCTGTCTGTATAAGAATAGGCAAAACCTCCAACCCCCCCCCCCCCCCCCACAAACACACACACAACTACTATACAACACTACCATTTGCTGCTGATAGCTAGCTCAATTGTATTGTGGAATGGGGAAGGACCGAGATCTGATTCTTGAACCTTGGTGTTGAATGTGTAGAATGCCTTTCATATTGGTAGTCACTGTAGTGCCCCTTTACATTGATGGTAAGGAGACAGATTGATCTCATACATTGGGGTTCAGTGGGGAGGACTGCCCTAATAAATAGAAGTTCAGTTGAAAGATGTATTGCCCACTTACATTGCAGGTTAGTGCAAAGCTCCCTACATTGATGGTTCATGGGAGAAGCACCCCCTGACATTGGTGGTCAGTGGAAAAAAATGCCCCTTACCTTGGTGTTCAGTGAGAGGAATGCCCTTTACGCTTTACATTTTTATCTGTGATATTTGTATTATTATACTTTCCACGTTTTCTTTAGAACGTCCTTAGTTTTGATGGGGCTTTGCTAGGTTATCTCTTTAAAAAAAGTGCACTGCACCCTGGTTATCTTGTCTTGTCTTCTCATACTTTAGGGGAACTCTGGGGTTCCACAGATTCTGGTAATAAAAGGCTAAAAGCTTGATCACTCATTTATTTGCACACATTTTGCTTTCAATTCCTGTGATCTCGTTTAAGCCCAATCTTGGATCTAACCTTAAAACGATGTTAGTTGTTTGTATTTTTTATACTTAAAGTGATTGTAAAGTCTTGTTTTTTTTTTCTATTAAAATAACAAACATATCATACTTACCTGCTCTGTGCAGTGGTTTTGCACGGGGAAACCTGGATCCTCCTCTTCTCAGGTCCCGGGCTGGAGCTTCTGGCTCATCCCTCCTGTTGAGTGCCCCCTCAGCAAGCAGCTTGCTAGGGGGGCACCCGAGCCAAGATGCGGGTCCCATTCAGACAGGGAGACGCAGTTTTGCCCCACCCCCTCTCTCCTGATTGGCTGAGTTTGACATCAGTGGGAGCCTATGGCATCATTGCTGTGTCTCAGCCAATCAGGAAGGAGAGTCCTGGATGGCCAAGGCACTCCTGGGCATTGCTGGATTGAGATGGGCTCAGGTAAGTATTAGAGGAGCTGAGGGGGGCTGCTACAAACAGAAGGCTTTTTATCTTAATGCATAGAATGCATTAAGATGAAAAACCTTCTGAATTTACAACCACTTTAAGACTCAGGGGCATATTTATAAAGTAGTAAATGAGATTTATATGACTGTGTCTGTCTGTCACCTAACACCAGATATTTAACTTTTACAATCCTGGGCCTTGCTGCTGGTCCTGAGATTTAAGAAACTCAGGAGCAGATTGACTCTGCAGCATGCATTTATAGAACTAGTGAATGCAGTTAAATATATTGTGCACTATGTTTTTAGCTGAGTAGGGCTGGGAACTTAGAACTCCTTGTACTGCACTACCACAGGCCTGAGCCTAGGACAGTTTTGATCAACAATAGAGAGTTGCAGAACAAAGCAGTTTGATGAACAGAATCCCTGCCAGGATAATTGTAGAAAATAAAAAAAGTCTGCATACAAAATTTTGCAGTCAAGATTAAAAACTTAAAATAGTAATACTAAATTTTCATGTCTGACGGATGTGTATTTTTACAAATACGGTAGGTACATTTTGGCACTGTGACTCTGTTAAACAAGGAGTTTATTTAAATAAGTGAGCAGGGCCCTCTGATTCCTCTTGTACCAAATTGTATTGTAACTGTAATATCTGCCTTCATTTTGTAAAGAGCTGGGCAAACTGTTGCCGCTATATAAAACCTGTATAATAATAATAAGAAAGTTTAAAGCAGAACTAAACCCTCCTATCCTTTTCAGGGAAGCTTCCATCTTAGCCTCTGTTTGATCTGCAACTAGCATGAGGCTGCACATGTGATCAATTATGACAACAGCCATTTGATGGTTTGACGATTTAGTTGAAAGCACAAGTTAGCATGCCGGAAATGTAACAGTCTATTGAAACTGTTAAATCGATGGGTTTAGTTCTGCTTTAAGTGTTGGGTTACAGTGATGTTAGTGTAAGGGATATTGTTACAGAGGGTTAGAGCGAAGGAGCTTCCCTCTCTGCGCTGGGAGCCCTATTACAAAAACTGCAAGCATGATCTTGGGGGCTCAAAGCTAAAGTATCAGTATCTTAGAATGACATCAAGCAAACCCAACCTTGGTTTACTAAGATAGCACTATACAGAAGTTAGAGTTCTTGCCTTTAGATCAGACAATGCAAATATGCTGTGTAAGGTAAACTGCTGTTGCACTACACAAGATTTTTCTATAAATTATTTTTGCAATCTTGGGAAATGGTCAAATACAACTAAATTCTTCTTCTTGGAGTGAGGATACTGTTGCAAACATATGAGTGTTAAAAGTAACGCCCAAGCAAATCCTAGCTTCAAGATTCAAGATACATTGCTGTTCTACTGTAGGGAATTCGCCCCCACTGCATTTATTAGCTTGGATTAGTACACTGTCCATCACTAGACTAATAGGTAGTTAGCTAAAGCATCCGCCAGAGGCATGTTGCAGGCAATTTTCACAATGTGCTAGCGGAATATAAGCACACACACAGAAAACTGTATGTAGTCAGACATGGCTTTTTCAGAACATTCACTGAGTTATCATACCTACCCTGAATACTTAACCATCCTTTGAAGAGAATTTGTCTGAACACAAATGAGAGGTTTGCCACTGCTAACTTATTTTTAAGAAAAAAGCTTATGCAACATGTTTGTATATATATATATATATATATATATATATATATATATATATATAGTGTACATATATACAGTGGGGACGGAAAGTATTCAGACCCCCTTCAATTGTTCACTCTGTTCACTCTAATGTACACACAGCACTCCATATTGACAGAAAAACACAGAATTATTGACATTTTTGCAGATTTATTAAAAAAGAAAAACTGAAATATCACATGGTGCTAAGTATTCAGACCCTTTGCTGTGACACTCATATATTTAACTCAGGTGCTGTCCATTTCTTCTGATCATCCTTGAGATGGTTCCACACCTTCATTTGAGTGCAGCTGTGTTTGATTATACTGATTGGACTTGATTAGGAAAGCCACACACGTGTCTATATAAGACCTTACAGCTCACAGTGCATGTCAGAGCAAATGAGAATCACGAGGCCAAAGGAACTGTCTGAAGAGCTCAGAGACAGAATTGTGGTAAGGCACAGATCTGACCAAGGTTACAAAAAATTTCTGTTGCACTTAAGGTTCCTAAGAGCACTGTGGCCTCCATAATCCTTAAATGGAAGATGTTTGGGATGACAAGAACCCTTCCTAGAGCTGGCCATCCGGCCAAACTGAGCTATCGGGGGAGAAGACCCTTGGTGAGAGAGGTAAAGAGGAGCCCAAAGATCACTGTGGCTGAGCTCCAGAGATGCAGTCAGGAGATCGGAGAAAGTTGTTGAAAGTCAACCATCACTGCAGCCCTCCACCAGTCGGGGCTTTATGGCAGAGTAGCCCGACGGAAGCCTCTCCTCAGTGCAAGACACATGAAAGCCCGCATGGAGTTTGCTAAAAAACACCTGAAGGACTCCAGGATGGTGAGAAATAAGATTGTCTGGTCTGATGAGACCAAGATAGAAATTTTTGGCCTTAATTCTAAGTGGTATGTGTGGAGAAAACCAGGCACTGCTCATCACCTGTCCAATACAGTCCCAACAGTGAAGCATGGTGGTGGCAGCATCATGCTGTGGGGGTGTTTTTCAGCTGCAGGGACAGGATGACTAGTTGCAATCGAGGGAAAGATGAATGCGGCCAAGTACAGGGATATCCTGGACGAAAACCTTCTCCAGAGTGCTCAGGACCTCAGACTGGGCCAAATGTTTACCTTCCAACAAGACGATGACCCTAAGCACACAGCTAAGATAACGAAGGAGTGGCTTCACAACAACTCTGTGGCTGTTCTTGAATGGTCCAGCCAGAGCCCTGACTTAAACCCAATTGAGCATCTCTGGAGAGACCTAAAAATGGCTGTCCACCAACGTTTACCATCCAACCTGACAGAACTGGAGAGGATCTGCAAGGAGGAATGGCAGAGGATCCCCAAATCCAGGTGTGAAAAACTTGTTGCATCTTTCCCAAAAAGACTCATGACTGTATTAGATCAAAAGGGTGCTTCTACTAAATACTGAGCAAAGTGTCCGAATATTAAGGACCATGTGATATTTCAGTTTTTCTTTTTTAATAAATCTGCAAAAATGTCAACAATTCTGTGTTTTTCTGTCAATATGGGGTGCTGTGTGTACATTAATGAGGAAAAAAATGAACTTAAATGATTTTAGCAAATGGCTGCAATATAACAAAGAGTGAAAAATTTAAGGGGGTCCGAATACTTTCTGTCCCCACTGTATATATCTGTTTTACAATTTCACAAAAATGTTGTCTGTGGTTGGAAAAAAAAAAAGGGGGGGCATTATATGCCAAATGTGGCATGTCAGGGGGTCACCATCACTTAAAGTGGGAGTTCCATTTTTGGGTGGAACTCCGCTTTAAAATTTCATAGGACTGCAGGAGCAAACAAGAACAAGAAAAATCCCATTCATTTCAATGGCCCCTGTTTGCATGTGAGCATTTTGTTGTCTGTAACAAAATGCCTGTTGCTCCAAAAAGCTACGTTTCAGGCCTATTTGAGCCTTTTTGTCCACATAGACTTCAATGGAAAATGCCTGGACAGGGAGAAATTAACATTTTTTCAGGCATTTTCAGCTCAAACAACCTTTTCCAGCATCACTCCACACCTTACACAAGTTTCTACTGGCCACAGAAAAAATACCTAAATGAAAAACTCCTTGAAAAATTGTCTATAATATTTGCAAATCTCCTAAAAAAACACTCCAAAACTCCTAAAAAAAACACTTGAAAAAATGCCTGAAAATGCTCAGCTCAGGTGTTAATGTAGCCTAATTCAAAAGTAAGGCAAATAACAAACAAACATACACAAACCTTCATTACAGGTTATGACTGCACGTTAGGCCAAATGCACACTGGGCCCACACTGGGCCCATTTAGCCCATGTGCATCAAATCCTGGCATGTTTATGTGCCCAGGATACACAGGTGCAACGTCCATCCCCATTGCTCACAACCTATCTAAGTTTATGACAGGCTAAAATATACTGCTGCTGGATACTGGGCTGAAAACCATACTGAATGGTACTCTCGTTTAGGGCTGCATGCTTTCAAACATATGGAGGAGATCATACTCATTTGGTAGGTGAAAGAAATGGAGCTGGTGGTGTGTGTGGCTTCATTAAATAAGGCACCTCATCCCAAAAAGTAAATGGAAGAGTGGATGGAATAGTAGGATTATTGCGGTGCCCAAATTGTTACAACACAACAGATTATTAAAATTAAATACATTTTATTACAAAAATATTTTTTTTTAAAAAGAGCGTAAATACATTTCATTTACAGTACAGGTACATATAGGAGCATATACAGATATATTACACTCAGTAAATGGAGGAATTAAATGAATCCATACTAGTTTCGCCAATACATTGGCTTCTTCAGGGGATATAGTGGGTTGTAATTCTACAAAAGAAAATTTGAAATTAATGTGATAAAGTGTACAAAGTATACAAAAATGCAGGATACAACGTCATGCAAACCATCAACAGAAATACATGGTAGCTAGACAGCAGCGCCCAATCAATGGGTCCCATTGATTGGGCGCTGCTGTCTCTTGTATCCTGCATTTTTGTATACTTTGTACACTTTATCACATTAATTTAAAATTTTCTTTTGTAGAATTACAACCCACTATATCCCCTGAAGAAGCCAATGTATTGGCAAAACTAGTAGGGATTGATTTAATTCCTCCATTTACTGGGTGTAATATATCTGTATATGCTCCTATATGTACCTGTACTGTAAATGAAATGTATTTACGCTCTTTTTAAAAAAAAATATTTTTGTAATAAAATGTATTTAATTTTAATAATCTGTTGTGTTGTAACAATTTGGGCACCGCAATAATCCTACTATTCCATCCACTTTTTCATTTGGTAGGTGCTTTTCCAATGAGCTGCGCCAGATCAAACTGTATTTTAGCATATGGCAGCTCACTTTTATTAAATAAAACCTAAAGTTCACATAGACATCAGTTGCTCACGCAGTGGTTCTTCCACATCAATATAAACAGTCAAACGAAAATATCAAGCCACCTGGCTCCCTTGTTGGCAGCACTGCTGCTCTTCTTACTGGTCCCTCTGACTGTGTTGCCCAGCTCTACTGGTTCACTTGGCTCTTTTAGCCTTTAAATGCAGTGCCCTGCTCAATCCTGGCCTCTGGATTATGGTACTCCTGACATCCTGAAAGTATCCAACCTGACTCCTAGAACGAAACCTCTTGTCTCCTGGCTTCTGGCTGGGGCACCTCTGACCCCTGGTGTGAGAAATTCTGTCTCTTGACTCCTGGCTGGGGCACCTCTGACCCTTGGGTGAGACCTCCGGTCTTTTGGCTCCTGTCTGAGGCTCTACTGGCCCCTGGGGAGACCTCCTGTCTCCCACAATGGGAGCCGGCTCCAAACTGGGAGCTCTGAGCTATCCTCAGGCCTGAGTATATAACGACCCTGGACACCTGTGTACCTAGTAAAGCCTGGACACAGGATTGAAAGTTCCGATTCAGAACTACAGAATCCAGAGAAAACCAAAAACACAGCTTTCTCTGCTCAGGAATGATAGTCCAGAACCTCACATTAACCCTAAAGCCTCGTACACACGGTACGATTGTTGGCAGGGGATTGTCTGTTAACAGACTGTTGTCCTAAAATCTTACCGTTAGTACTCTCCTTTTGACAACTGTTGTCCAATTTTCCGCCAACAAATGTTTGGATGACAGGCTAGTAAATTTTTGGCAGACATCGGTTTGACGTCAGATTTTCATATGGTCAGTGCACAAAGTCGAAAGTACAAACACGCATGCGCGGGATCAATGCTCACCAAACACGAAATTAGCAGAAGGAACGTTGGCGCTCAAGAGCTGAAATTCCTCGTAGTACGTCACTACGTTTGTGTTTGTTGCCGGCAATTGTCTATCGTTAGTATGCAAGACAAGATCCTGGCACACGCCCTTTTAACAAAAATCAGACGCTTGGTTGGCCAGCAATCATATCGTGTGTACGAGGCTTAAGGCTCTATTAACATTTGTGCAACTTTGATCTGACTTTACATGCTCTGGCACTAAGTCGCATCAAAAGTTACATCAATGTAGTGCAAGCACTTTAAGCCACACTGATCTGAATGGGTGCCATTGAAAACAATGGGCTGCAACTTGTCATGCGACTTAATATGTGTCAAAGAAAGCCTTGTCTGTCCTTCTCAAAAGACACACATTACATCTGTATCATAAGTAATGACCAAATTAAAAATCTATACTATTATTGTGAAAACGGCTCTGGTCCATAACTCAAAAATACGAAGTGCAGAGTTCAATGATAATGTACAGTAATCTACAAGCCAATCAGATTTCACCTTTTCTGTAGTCAGATGAGAAAGGCTGATTGGTTACTATGGGTGACTACACATTCTATTCTAAATCACTATTCTTTTTTTCTGCTTTGTTGAATACACCAAATAATCTTAAGACAAGCCTGAGAAGGCAGACAACGGCCCTTAAATGGTCTTGACAGATCTGAGCATCCCTGATATTAGCAGCGTTTGTAAGGTTGCTAGAACAATTATCACCATTTTCTCGACTCTCATTAGCCTGTTCGCTATAGTGCTGTGCGCTTCCTGAAAAGACATCCTGAAAAAATACTGTAACAGCGTAGGTGGAAGGAGTTAACATAAAGCACAGGAGCCTACGCTTGTTAAAACATGTTCTTAGAGACGGATGTTGAGGTTAGCATTAGCAGCTGGATTCGTGTCTGGCACCAGCAGACCGTCCTGCTCCTTTCTACTTGTCAGCTTGGAAGAAAATCATATTCTCTCAGCGGCTGCTGCTCTGGGCCACAGGCAGATGAGAAGCCAATCAAGTTCTATTTCATCAGTCTTACCGTTTCAATCACCCGGCTGACAATGCACAAGCCTTTTTTCTCATTCCACTTCTTTAATAACAGGGATTTGCTGTGATTGTGCATATCTGGCTTATCAGCTCAAGATATTACAAATGTTGTTGCAAGAGAAAAAGAGACAGCACACTTCCTGGTGTTACATGAGATAACCTGACATGAACTCCCTTGTGTGTGTATAAAAGCAGAGAAGAGGCTCGCCGGTGTCAGCCTTTTCAAATTAAAATATGCAATTATTCCAACATGGGCGATTAATGGTTAGACACAATACGAATAGTGAAGCAAGTTATAACTTTTGGTTTAGTTTTGTACAAACTTTTCAGAAATGTGTCTATTTTATTGTCTTTCCTTTAGACATGAAATTCAAATAGTCATTTTTTTTTAACTGATCAATCCCCTTCCTCATTCCTGTATGAGAAATGAATGTAACATGATCTCTGCATGGGGGAGAGTCAGATGAATGCTATATTCTGTCATAGATGTGGAAGTGATTCAGGTGGCTGTAAAGCCACCTTATCACCCTTTCTCCTTCTAGCACCCACACTCCAGATCCTTGGACCTATCTGGACCCTCTGTAAGCCTAGGGCTGCTAGACGGGAGATTTCAGGAAGGAGTTCAGTGGATTTTCATTCACTGATCTCTGTACAGCAAGATTGAGATTGGGAGAGGGAATGAAAGACTGCATTGTCGAGGGAATTCCATTTAAAGAAGACCTTTCCTGAGAGAAAACATGGTGGCTGCCATTACTACTTTTCATTCTGCACATGCCAGTTGTTTGATAGTCATGCTTCATCCTTTAAAACACTGATCCAAAACAGGTAAGCTTATAATAAAGCTTACCTGTAGGTAAAATAAATATCTCCTAAATGTGCACCATTTAAGAGATATTCCGATGGCAGACAGGGACGTCACTGGTGCATGTGCTCTAAAGGAACGGCATACCCGTGTCATTCTCTACCCCTCCCCAGGTATGTGTCAGCTCAACCACATCTTCCACCTTTAATTGAAACTTGGATCTGCTTGCTATTTCTGTGTATGTGTCAGCTCAACCACATCTTCCACCTTTAACCACTTTGAGATCCGGGCCATAGCCGAATGACGGCTACAGCGCGGACCTCAATTTCCGGGAGGCCGTCATGGGACGTCCTCCCCTGTGCACGCGCACCGCGTGCACCCTGCAGGGCGCGCGGTGCTCGCGCTGTGATCACCGAGTCACGGAGACTCGGATGATCACAGATCCGAGTAAGGGGACGATCCCGGCCCCTTACCATGTGATCTGTCAGCCAATGACAGCTGATCACATGATGTAAATAAAAGCTCGGTAATCAGTTTCTTTTTCTCCTTACGCTGACAGGGTGAGGAGAAAAAAAAGCCGATCACCGGCTTATGTTAAAGGGACATCGGTCCCGAAGAGGAAGGAGGCACATATGCCTCATCTGAGCCTGCCAGTGCCATCTGTCATTGCCACCTGCCAGTGCCCACAGTGCCCAGCAGTGCCACCTATGAATGCCCACAAGTGCCACCTATCAATACCCATAAATGCCACCTATCAATGCCCACCAGTGGTGCCAATCAGTGCCACCTAGCAGTGCTGCCATCAGTGTAAGCAATCTGTGCCCATTATTGCCACCCATCAGTGCCCACCACTGCCACCCATCAGTGCCCATCACTGCCACCTATCGGTGCCCATCAGTGCCGCCTCATCTGCGTACATCAATGAAGGAGAAAAATTACCTGTTTGCAAAATTTTATAACAAAATATAAAAAATATATACATTTTTTTTTTTTTAATTCGGTCTTTTTCAATTTTTTTAACAATAAATAAAAACCGCAGAGGTGATCAAATACCACCAAAAGAAAGCTCCATTTGTGGGAAAAAAATGATTAAAGTTTCATCTGTGTACAGTGTTGTATGACTGCGCAATTGTCATTCAAAGTGCGACAGCGCTAAAAGCTGAAAGTTGGTCTGGACAGGAGGGGGGTTTAAGTGCCCAGTAAGCAAGTGGTTAATTGAAACTGGGACCTGCTTGCTATTTCGGTGTATGTGTCAGCTCAACCACATCTTCCACCTTTATGAAAAATGAAAAGGTGCGCCAATCTAAGTGCAGTATCCAAAAACGTTATTAATAATATAAAAAGAAGAACGGCCAAATGGCTACTCACAATATGTCAGTGGGGATAAGGCATGTACTACATAGAGGTAGCCCATAGGCACAACCTCAGCCACTCTCAGTGCGGGGCCCCAAGGTAGGTGAGATGCTGTAGATGAAGTACACAAGCAGTCCGTAATGTGTAGTCCTCTGCCGATGGGGGCTTGGGTATGTGGGGAGCGAAGTGCCCACGGTATCAGCAAGGTCGGACCGGCGTCTCTCGAGGACCGGAAAACGGAAGTCGGAACGAGATTAAACCAGTCTGGAACGTACCGTACACTGGAGAGGAAGCTGCGGAGATGACGTCTGGACGTGTCAGATGATGCGTTTCAATGCTTCCGCATTTTCTTCAGATCTGATTGGCATGCCAGGTGAACATCATTTAAATAGGAGGGGAGGCCGGCGTTCGTCGCTAGGCGACGGCGTCGGCTGAAAGAATGAACATCATATAAAAACAAGTGAAGACTGTGAGGGATGGTATAATATATAACATGGACCATGGATGAAGATAACAATAAAAATTAATACCTTGATAAAGCGAGAAAATGGGCATAAAAGAATTAGAGAAACGGAAGGTGAGGAAGAGAGAATTGATAATAAAGATTAAAAGCGGAAATAATAACGAAATACTGAATCATGAGGAAGATAATTGGTGTTTGAAATGGAGCTATTTATTAGGGACTTTAAATGAACGCATGACCTGGTAAGGTCAGTTATTCCATCCCTCGGGACTTTGAGTGAAATTGTGACCTGGTAAGATCACACATTTCCATCCCTGTCTGAGTCAAGAAGGGGGAGGGCAAGGGGGTGGGACTTTAATTGAGGCACGTGGTTACAAAAGAATAGATTGGTGAACAAAGTTGGAATTTATTAATTGCCAAAGAGTACAATGAGAATACATCATGTAAAAAATGTAAAAACATCAAATGGTACAAAGGAAAATACAATACATCTTACTTAATGTTACAATATCACATAATATGGCATATGTTTGCCATATTGAAGATAATTGGTAAATATAATATTAATAAAGAAATAATCCATCCCTCCATACTCTGTAATACCCTGCAATACTCTGCAATACCCCGCAATACTCTGCAATACCCTGCAATACCCTGCAATACTCTGCAATACCCTGCAATACTCTGCAATACCCCGTAATACTCTGCAATACCCCGCAATACTCTGCAATACCCTGCAATACCCCGCAATACCCCGCAATACCCCGCAATGCCCCGTAATACCCAGACATACTCTGCAATACCCAGCCATACTCTGCAATACCCAGCCATACTCTGCAATACCCAGCCATACTCTGCAATACCCAGCCATACTCTGCAATACTCGGTGATACCCAGCCATACTCTGCCATACCCAGTCATACTCGGCAATACCCTGCCATACTCGGCCATACCCAGCCATGCTTGGCCATGCTCGGCCATGCTCTGCCATGCTCGGCTGTACTCTGCCTCTGTATGTGGCCAGGCTGTGGAAGTCTCACACATGTGGAATCGCCGTACTCATGAGGAGTAGGTGAATCTATTTTGGGGTGTCATTTTTAGGTATGTACATGTTATGTGTTATAAATATTGTATAAATGGACAACTTTGTGTTAAAAAAAAAGCGTTTTAACCACTTCCCGCCCGCCGTCATATGACGTCCTTGATTTTGCGTGGGGATATCTGAATGATGCCTGCAGCTACAGGCATCATTCAGATATCAGCTTTTTTCAGCCGGCGATTCCCTACACCATAAGAATGATCATAGCGGCTATTCCGCTGCTTGATCGCTCTTACAGGAGGCGAGAGGGGACTCCCCGCCTCCCACCGCCCTCTGGTGCTTCTACTGACTCACCGCTACGATCAAAGCCAGGATCGTTTTTTGTTTTTTTTAATTTCAGGCTTCCCAGCCCAGAGGTGAGATGTGGGGTCTTATTGACCCCATATCTCACTGTAAAGAGGACCTGTCATGCCATATTCCTATTACAAGGGATGTTTACCTTCCTTGTAATAGGAAAAAAAGTGATCAAAAAATTAATTTTTTGGAAAAAGTGTCAAACTAAAATAAATAAAGTAAAATGAACAACAAAAAAATAAAAAAATTAAAGCTCCCCTGTCCCCGTGTGCTTGCATGCAGAAGCAAACGCATACGTAAGTCCCATCCACATATGAAAATGGTGTTCAAACCACACATGTGATGTATCACTGCGAACGTTAGAGCGAGAGCAATAATTTTGGCCCTAGACTTCCTCTGTAACTCAAAACATGTAACCAGTAAAAAATTTTATAGCGTCGCCTATGGGGATTTTTAAGTAGCGAAGTTTGCCGCCATTCCACGAGCGTGTGCAATTTTGAAGGGTGACATGTTAGGAATCTATTTACTGGGCGTAACTTCATCTTTCACATTATGTAAAAACATTAGGCTAACTTTACTGCTTTGTTTTCTTTTAAAGCACAAAACTGTTTTATTTTTTTTAAAAACACGTCCGAAAAATTGCTGCGCAAATACCATGCGAGATAAAAAGTTGCAATGACCGCCATTGTATTCTCTAGGGTCTTTGCTAAAAAATGTATATGTGTTTTGGGGTTCTATGTAATTTTCTAGCAAATAAATTATGATTTTTACATGTAGGAGAGAAATGTCAGAATTGGCCTGGGTTCTCCAGAACGCCTGAAGGTGCTCCCTGCATGTTGGGCCTCTGTATGTGGCCATGCTGTGTAAAATACTCACACATGTGGTATCGCCATACTCGAGAGTAATAGCAGAATGAGTTTTGGGGTGTAATTTGTGGTATGCATATGCTGTGTGTGAGAAATAACCTGCTAATATGACAATTTTGTGAAAAAATAAAAAATCTTGATTTTGCAAAGAATTGTGGGAAAAAATTACAACTTCAAAAAACTCACCATGCATCTTTCAAAATACCCTGGAATGTCTTCTTTCCAAAAAGGGGTCATTAGGGGGTATTTATACTTTTCTGGCATGTTAGGGTCTCAAGATAGGCTGTCAGTACTTCAGGTGAGATCAATTTTTAGATATTGGCATCATAGCGTTTGGACTCTATAACATTCACAAAGACCAAATAATATACACCAATTTGTACTTATTTTTACCAAAGATATGTAGCAGTATACATTTTGGCCAAAATTTATGAAGAGAAATTACTAATTTGCTAAATTTTATAACAGAAACAAAGAAAAATTATTTTTTTACAAAATTTTCAGTCTTTTTTCTTTTATAGCGCAAAAAATAAAAAATCCAGCAGTGATTAAATACCACCAAACGAAAGCTCTATTTGTGTGAAAAAAAGGGCAAAAAATTCATATGGGTACAGTGTTGTATGACTGAGTAGTTGTCATTCAAAATGTGAGAGCACCGAAAGCTGAAAATTGGTCTGGTTAGGGAAGGGGGGTTTAAGTGCCCAGTGGTCAAGTGGTTAATGCAAAGTCCAGATCTCTAATGATCTCTAGGGCTTAGCTCTGATTTGTTAAGTATGGATGGCTCCCAGTAACTCAACATTGGTAAAAAACAACTATGAGTATAGCAGGCAGTAAAATGATTTCAGAGCAAAAGAGAGTGTGTTAAGGATCTATGAACCTAATTGTGTACCACCTAAATAAGCAGATTCATGTTCCCATCCATTATATACTGTACATGTCATTTTGCTTTGTCTCTACTCTGCTGCATTTTTTATGGATTAGAAAGAAAAATAAATGGAGAGGCAGAGGACATAATACAAATTGCACAGACAGTGCACTCCTTGTCCCCAGATCTGAAAGGCAAATGCAGATAACAGGGAACAGATGGAAATACATAATACATTTGTTATTCTGGTCCGTTTTTCAATGTACATTTGTAGCTGTAGGGACAAGGAAAATTCTCCTCTGTTATTTTGTCTTTAGAGGAGAAATTGAGCAAAGGTGTCCTGTGCAGTTATTCTCTTCACTTCTGCCCCATCACCTAGCCTATTCCTGTCAATCTTTGCACAACAATGGCAGCAGCAAGAAATGGTAATTTGGGGTCTGGGAACAAGGTGGGAACTATGGCTTACTTTTAGTCACTAGAAAGTATAATCTTTAAAAAAAAATAATACAGTAAGCACTTTACACATCAGCTATCCTCCACCTATTAAATAATTGAAAAAGCTTAGCTTAAGTCATAAATGCAATGTAGCACACCATTACACCTACCCTGGCTCACTTCAATTCTTTTTCACATGCAATTCAATTCACTTTTATCCAGAATTGTTGCATCGTGATGACACTTGCATAATTCTTGAGATTCCCAGTTATCTGTGACCATTGACTGCCCTATCTTTGAAAGGTAGTTTCAATTAAATCTGTTAATTACTGATATTGCACCTATTACCAAAGAAAAGATAAGCAAAGTTAGCGTGGCACAATATGGCATGAAAAGAAATGCTGCTAATTATCAGAGTTTTTTTTTTTTTTTATCACCACTATTAAAAGGAATAATTAGCTAAATGCAATCTACATAATAGACACAGCATCCATCCATACAGGCAGACATTTATTTTTTTCTGCTTAAATAAAGATCAGTCTATCCGACAAAGCAGAACTCTGGTTAGAAAATATTGTTAACCCTCATAACCACTCCTAACCCGATCAATGTCCACAACGTTTTAGACAAAAAAATAAAATAAAAATTAAAGTACCTTCAATTCTGGAGTTGCAGTCATGTGACTGCTTGGTACTCCTCCTCCCCCTCATAAAGCTCTAAGTGAGGGCAGGGAGCAGCAGCACTCATCCTGACATCAAGGAATCATATACCAGCATAGGAACTGAATGTCCCAGAAGAATTTGCAACTCATGCTGCAAGAAGTGTGAGCCTGTGATGTGGTTGGGTTTGACAATCTGTGTTACTATGCCCAAACTCATCACAAGACAGGGTAAGAGAGATGTCTGCTACTGGATGTGGGCATTGCTCTGCCACTAATAATGCCTGCTGGCAGCGTTAGGAAAGTAATTATGTATCCCATGAAGTTTGATGAACTAAAAAGGGGTAAAATCACGACAGTGGACAGGACAGGAAACACTTGTCTGATGCTGTCTGTCGCACAAATTGGTTTAAACAAAGCCAGAGCCAGACATATGTTTTTTGCAGAGTCAGACAGGTACTACATAGAACTGTTATGCAGACAAAATGAATTATGGGGGTCAAGAAGCTCTGAGTTAGACCAGGTAAGTGAAACTGAAAGTAAAATTTAGAGTTCTACTGTAATGCTTAAATGAGGATATGGTTGTTTATGGGAGATCAAAAGCACTTGTTTTTGAGAACATATATTTTCCAACTTGCTGGAAACTCTCTGAGGCTGGGATCCTATTATTTCTTCTTATTAAAGAACCAAAGGTTGATGTGCACTGGACAGTGCTATAATGGAGCAGAGAAGGTCAAATCATTATAGTTAATGCCACTAGTAAAACAATTCCAACAAATAAGAAAGGTTTAGAACTCTCCATCACCTTCCTTGTCAAATGTGTCATTTTCCTACTCATCCCATTGATCTGGTTCCCCCATTCTGGTTGGCACTCTTTCATGAATACATATGAGAATGCCGAATCAAGTTATAATGTACTGCCACATCCCAAATAGACAAAATACAAAATTCAAGAAATACAGTCACAGATACAAAGTGTGTAAAAGGTGAATGGAATGTCATTTTTTTTTTTTTTTTTACAAAAAGTCATAAAAAAGTACCATAGCCCCTAATAAACTAACATCATAATTTTTCCAAGAATGGTAGCATACATATGTAGCAAAAACACCATACAACAATGTATATATATATATATATATATATATATATATATATATATATATATATATATATATATATATATATATATATATATATATATACTCTACTACGTAGAGATACACCTAGGGACTTCCAACAAACACGTAGCTTGGCCAGTTTGGGTTGAAACTTCTGGTAGATCCTAACGTGTTTTAGAAGATGATTTCCTTCTTCAGGGTAAAGAATAGCTATAGACAATTCTAGAATATAACATACAACAGTAAGTAATAAGTGATAGATATGTTGTCTTGATCTATCAGATGGATGGGGTACTTGAATTTCCACTACACCCATTACAAACACCCATTTTTAAAAAAATCTTGAAAATTTAGAGCATTGTGTCACAGATATCAACACATTTTTCTTTAGCCTAGGGAAAAGTTCCAAACACTAGGTCATATAGGTTGGCACCTTGAAAGTCCTGTTTACAAATGGTTTCTTTTATCTTAAATTTGGAGATGCACCTATAATCTGCAACCTATAATAAGAATTTAATATACTATAATCTTGTAATATAAATGTCCACAAACTATATACAGCTTTTGCATGTGCATACATCATATTGTGCCACAAGCTTAAAACTCATAACTCCATACTCACAAATTAGTACCATACTTTCTCTGACATTGCATAATTTTCACCCAGTCTTATGATCACTTAATGGAGGATTGCTGTTTGAGCTCTCAAAAAGCTGCCGCTTAACAACTGATCATTCTCCTATCTTCCACCACGTTCAAAACACTTCTCCACATGAGTAGAGTTCTGTATACTTTATTTATTTATTTTTAGTTCAGATTTTAGTTCTTACATTTTTTTTTTTTTTTTGAATAACAAATAAACAACACCAAAAACGACCAATAAAAACAAACAAAGAAACTAGCATTTAAACCAAGGTCAAATCACCATTCTAAAGAATATTAGCATTAGTACATTTGATGCATCTTCATCTAATTTTCCCAGAGTATTTACATATAGTCAGAGATAAAGGAATGCTCCGGAGCAAATAGTATATAAGAAAGCTTTTTTTTCATTTAATTTCTTTCTCATTCTTTGACAGACCTTACCCTCCAATAAAAGTATACCCAATCTTAATTATAGATTTAAATAAAAATAAAAATTAGATCGTGAGGCATCTATCCATTTTTTCCATATCATTTCAGACTTCTGAGAGGTGTTGCGTTGAGCGTTAAGTGTGTTTTTCGAACATTACATATTTATCCATTTCACAAGTCCAGTCCCCAAGAGTAGGAGGGTTGAGTGATACCCAACGGTAGCTGATGTGCTATCTCATAATGGCCACTGTCTGATCACAATCTAGGCCAGTAGAATTTACATAACCCAAAAGATATAAAACAGGATCTGGGATCAGCATGATATCATATACAGAGTTTAACAAATCCAGTACTTCTTGCTAATACTGAAATAGCTTTGGGCATCTCCAAAGGAGGTGCATAAAGGATCCAGATTGCACGCATCTTGCACATTCAGAGTTTTCTCTCCTGCCTACTCTGTGCAACAACTCCAGGGTGCGATAAGCCCAATACAAAATAAAAAGTTGGGGCACTCTGCGAGTAGGAGATATTGAGGCAAGCTGAACATTCTGTAGTATTTGATCCCATATATCCCCTAGGGTCACATTAATCTCTACCTCCCACCTTTGCCTACATGGAACAGTAACGTTAGAAAGCATTTCAGATAACAATCGCATATAAACCTTAGTAGTAAGGCCCTTTGTAGTATTTGCACTAACTATGCTGTTCAAAATGGTAAAAGAAAAAAAGGGGACCGTTGGGGCCAAGCCTTTAATCTTCAAGGCATGTCTTAGTTGTAAATATTGAAAAAACTATTTTTGGTCTAGATTATATTCAGTACAAAGTTGTTGGTACATTTTCAAGAATCCATACATTTGTATAAAGGTAGTAATCACTTAGCGCTCCCATCTTGAAAAACCTGCCAGTTGTGAAATTTCCAGAAATGCTCTGTTCGACCATAGTGGTGTGAATCTAGTATAACCCAAAATGCCCAAAATGCCGTATATTTTTAGTGGCAAAAAGTCCAGAATCACAGATCCTCAGTTACAGTAAAATTAGTATACAGCTCAGTGCCTTCTGCTGCATAGGACAGATGTTAGCACTTCCCCACACAACTCAGAATTTTTGGATCTTTCTGTCTTGGCTACAATGGTCTCCAGGACAAAGAGAGGTGAATATCCATAGCAGGAACACAAATAGCACAAGAAACTATGTAACATTTCATCATAGGAGGTAAAAAGCAAAGATTATCTCTGTTAACTTTATCCAAGTTGTTGCACATTTGTAAACAACTCACCAAACTGAAACCTGGTTCTACCAAGTATTACATGGATAATGCCATAAAATAGACTTTCCTTCTCCCATAGCTGTGAAAACTGCTTGGAAATCCCACTACATAAGTGGTAATGTTGAATAAAGACAACAGTCCATCCAGTTCAACCTGTGTAGGTGTGTGTGTGTCTGTAGAAAAATAATTTCCCATCCCCATATATTGTTTTTGCTAAGATGCATGAGTCTTTTAACCACCTAGAGACTGCCCACTGAATATATACAGTGGCAGGGCGGCTCTATTACGTGAAACAACGTGCCTGTACCACCTGCGATCGTTCTACAGAGAGGCAGAACGGGGATCCGCCTATGTAAACAAGGCAGATCCCTGTTCTGACAGGGGAGGAGAGAGAGATCGTCTGTTACTAGTAATCAGGATCAACGATCTCTGTGTTGTACCTGTCAGTCCATCCCCCACACAGTAGGAAAACACACTGTGGGAACACAGTTGACCCTTTGCTCGCCCCTAGTGTTAACCCCTTTCCTGCCAGTGTCATTTATACAGTGGTCAGTGCATTTTTTTAAGCACTGATTACTGTGTTGGTGTCACTGGTCCCCAAAAAGTGTCACTTAGGGTCAAATTTGTCCTCCACCATGTCGCACTCCCGCGAAAAATCACTGATCTCTGCCATTACCAGTAAAAAATTTTTTTTTAAAAATCCCAAATCTATCCCATAGATTTTCAATGCTATAACTTTTGCGCAAACCAATTAATATATGCCTATTGGGATTTATTTTACCAAGAATATGTCACAGAATACATATTGCCTAAATTGATGAAGAAATTTTTTTACTTTTTTTTTTATATGTATTATAGCAGAAAGTAAAAAATATAGTTATTTCAAAATCGTCCGTCTTTTTTTGTTTATAGCGCAAAAAATAAAAACCGCAGAGGTGATCAAATACCACAAAAAGAAAGCTCTATTTGTGGGAAAAAAAGTACATCAATTGTATTTGGGTACAACTTCGCAGAACTGCACAATTGTCAGTTAAAGTAACGTAGTGTTGTATCGCAAAAAGTGGCCTGGGGGGGAAAATCCTTTCCGGGGCTGAAGTGGTTGAATAAATCTATACTTCCTGCCGACATCACCGATTGTGGAAGAGTGTTCATACATGAATGTGCCTAAAAAAAAAAAAAAAAACATTTGGAATTTTTTTTTTTACTCACTTCTAAATGCCTGTTGCTAGGGGGTCCCTCGTAGTCTGCCTCTTTCAGTGCCTGGGCTGGTGACATCACTTCCCCTCGGCACAGGAAGGGCTCAGCTCTGCTCCCTCCCTCTTGTCAATCATCTGGGACCCATTACAGGTCCCAGATGACTGAGCGGCCAATCACGGCGCGCAGCCCACAGTTGCAATGCCGGCGCCGCCGAACGGAGGGGGAGAGGAGCGGGGCTTCGATCCCCCGCATCGCTGGACCCTGGGACAGGTAAGTGTCCAATAAAAAGTTAGGAGCTGCAGTATTTGTAGCTGCTGACTTTTAATTTTTTTTTTTAATTGAACTCCTCTTTAAGGTTAAACGGGTTATTTTCCAGTCTAATCGTGTGGCCCTGCATCTTCCCACACTCCCTGGGACTGAAAAGTTTCATACTTACGCTGGAATCACTGTTGAGATATTTGTATATCGCTATCATAACTCCTCTAAAGCGTCTCTTCTCCAAGGAGAAGAAATTTGGCGCTTGTAGTTGTTCCTCATAATTGAGGTCTTCCAGTTCCCATATTAATTTAGTTGCCCTTCTCTGGACTCTCTCCAGCTCCAATACATCCTTTCTGAGGATTGGTGTCCAGAACTGGACGGAATACTCCAGATGCGGCCAAACCAGAGTGGGAGAATTATGGTTTTATCTCTGGAGTAAATTCCCTTTTTAATGCATGCTAATATTCTGCTGGCTTTGGTAGCCGCAGCTTGACACTGCATGCTATTGCTTAATCTGTCTTTTACTAGGACCCCTAGACCCTTCTCCATCCTAGAATCCCCTAGGGGTTCTCCCTCTAATGAGTAACTTGCATTTGTAATTTTACACCCCAAGTGCATTACCTTAGATTTTTCAATGTTAGACTTCATTTGCCATGCAGTAGTCCACCCCATTAATTTATTCAGGTCCTCTTGTAAAGTTTCTATATCCTGGTGTGTTGTTATTGCCCTACATATTTTTGTGTTGTCGGCAAACACTGAGATTGAGCTATTTATCCCATCCGGATTTCAACCCATTTGAAAATCTGTGGTGGAAGTTAAAGAAAATGGTCCAGGACAAGGCTCCAACCTGCAAAGATGATTTGGCAACAGCAATCGGAGAAGGCTGGAGCCAGATTGATGAAGAGAACTGTTTATAACTCATTAAGTCAAAGCCTCAGAGACTGCAAGCAGTTATAAAAGCCACAGGTGGTGCAACAAAGTACTAGTGATGTGTTGGAGTGTTATTTTGTTTGTTTGTTTTTCTTGATTCCATAATTTTTTCTTCAGAATTGAGTGATTCCATAATTTATTCCATGTGCTTGTTCTATAAATCTAACTGTTACTGGCCACCACAATTCTTTTTCTTGATTTCTTTTAGTGTTTCTTAAAGCCAGAAAGTTGCCATTTGAAATGCCTTTAGTTTTTGGCCATGTCTGTGATCTGCTTTTTTTCTACAACAATAAACAACTGAAGGAACATCCTCAGGGACTGGTGATTCCATAATTTTTGCCAGGGGTTGTAGATAACCATCAAAAAATATAAAGTGATTTCAGTGCATAAACCAATTGAACGTTACTGGGTGTGTAACCTCAAGGCTAAAAGCAATCACTCTGTGATGCCCCTAGTCATCCAGCGATCGCCAAACTCTTCACACTGTTAAATCAGCAGCAATAGAAAATAGGTATATAAACATGCAATATAAATAATGATGCAAAACATGTAATAAAGTGATCCTAGTGCATAAATAATAACTTGTGTCTCAAGGCTGGACACCTAACACACAAATCTAAACAACAATATAATGGTGCATGTCCATCGATAGAAGTCTTTTTATAAAAAGTCCTTTTTGTGAGGTAGTGCACAAAATCTATACACCCTTAGTGGTGATTATTCATAATATAGGTGACACTGTTGCTTCCACATCACCTCCATGCTCTCTAGCCTCTCACCTCAGGTAAGTATTAAATCAGCATAGCCTATGGTTCCTTAGACGGTGTACTGGCGTGTAGTCACCCCTTGGGGTCCTCTATAGTTGTTTTCCGATGATCTGCTCTCACATATGTTGTGTCTGTTTTCTCCCAGGGGGTTCTCACTAATGTCCTCTCAAAGGGGTATATATAAAGGAAGAAGGGCGCTCTCGTAGTGTAATAACTTAGAATGAATTTATTAAAATCATAACATCATACAGTGCGCTGACATTAAAAAGCCAAGTAACGGCATATATCCACGAGCTCCGAGCTCGTTCCACAATCGCGTCACTTCCGGTATGCCTCCACTCACGCCCTACGCATTACATCACGGTCACGTGACTTTATATATTTATTATCAAATACACAAAATACAGTGCTGAAAACAAACTACTCTTGAAATAAATGTGCATATCTAAATGACAAAAAAAATCAAAATCCACCATGAAAAAATGATATGTATAAGAAAATCTGCAACAGTAGCACAGATACCGTATTTATCGGCGTATAACATGCACTTTTTTCCCCTAAAATCAGGGGAAAATCGCGCGTGCATGTTATACACCGATCCCCCGCCGATTGTGAGCCTTTTGGCGGCTCTCGGCGGGTTTCGGCTGTTCTCGGCGGCTTTCGGCCACTCTCGGCGGCTTTCGACCATTCTTTTCGGCCACTTTCGCGGCTCTCGGCCGTTCTCGGCGGCTTTTTTTTTAAACTAACCAGGCTCCCTGCTGATACCACTGCTTGTGAAAGAGAATTCCACATCCTTACCACTATGACAGTAAAGAACCCTCTACGCAGTTTAAGGTTAAACCGCTTCTCTTCCAATTTCAGTGAATGGTCACGTGTCTTTTTAAACTTCCCTTTCACTGAAAAGTTTTTTCCCTATGCTAGGGTCACCAGTACAGTATTTGTACATCACTATCATATTCCCTCTCAAGCGTCTCCTCCCCAGAGAGTATAAGTTAAATACTTGTAGTCTTTCCCCATAGCTGAGATACTTTAGTCCCTTTATTAGCATTGTTGCCTATCTCTGGACTCTCTCCAGTTCCAACACATGCTTCCTGAGGACTGGTGCCCAGAACTGGACGGCATACTCAAGATGCAGCCGGACCAGAGAATCTTGTACAGTGGGAGAATTATTGTTTCATCTCTGGAGTCTGAATCCCCTTTTTAATGCATGCCAATATTCTGTTGGCTTTCCTTGCAGCAGCTTGGCATTGCATGCCATTGCTGAGCCTGTCATCTACCAGGACCCTCAGGTCCTTTTCCATCCTAGATTCCCCCAGAGGTTCATACCCTAGTGAGTAACTTGCATTCATATTTTTAGCACCCAATTGCATTCCTTTACATTTTTTAACATTAAACCTAATTTGCCATGTAGTTGCCCAACCCATTATTTTATTTAGGTCTTCTTGTAAAGTTTTCACATTCTGCTCAGAAGTTTTTGCCCTGCTTAACTCTATATCATCTGCAAATATTGAGATTGAGCTGTTTATCCCATTCTCTATATCGTCTCTGAATAAATTAAACAGATTGGGTCCCAGGACAGATCCTTGGGGGACCCCACTTACCACACTGGACCATTCTGAGTACTTAAATACTGAGTACTTTTTATCACCACCCTTTGGACCCGCCCTGTATCCAGTTTTCCATCCAGGTACACCACATCCACAGGCCTTCCTTTATTTAGATAGCAGCTAACTTCTTCATAAAATATTAATAGATTGGTCTGGCAGGAATGATTTTTCATGAATCCATGCTGATTACTACTAATGATAGTGTTTTTATTACTAAAATATTGGATATAGTCCCTTATCACCCCCTCCAATAGCTTGTAGACTATTGATGTTAGGCTAACTGGGATATATCTTGGCCCTTTTTTAAATATTGGTATCACATTGACTTTAAGCCAATCAGCTGGTACCATTCCAGTCAGTAAACTGTCCATAACAATTAGGAAAAATGATCTAGTTATCACCTGACTGAGTTCCTCAAGGACCCTCGGGTGTAAGCCATCTGGCCCTGGTGACTTATTTATGTTAAGTTTTTCAAGTCTATTACTGATACTGGCTTCTGTTAGCCATGTGGGTACATCCTGTGACGTGTTATTAGTATTACAGTCTTGATTACTATATCCCCCTTTTTCCTTTGTGGAAACTGAAGAGACTAATGCATTTAAAACCTTTGCCTTCTCTTTGTCTTTTGTAACCACATTCCCTTCATCATCCTTTATGGGGCCAATATGTTCTGGCCTCACTGTCTTATGCCCCGTACACACGGTCGGACATTGATCGGACATTCCGACAACAAAATCCTAGGATTTTTTCCGACGGATGTTTGCTCAAACTTGTCTTGCAAACACACGGTCTCACAAAGTTGTCGGAAAATCCGATCGTTCTAAACGCGGTGACATAATACACGTACGTCGGGACTATAAACGGGGCAGTAGCCAATAGCTTTCGTCTCTTAATTTATTCTTAGCATGTGTGGCACTTTGTGCGTCGGATTTGTATACACACGATCGGAATTTACGACAACGGATTTTGTTGTCGGAAAATTTTATAGCAAGCTCTCAGACTTTGTGTGTCAGAAATTCCGATGGAAAATGTGTGTTGGAGCCCACACACGGTGGGAATTTCCGACAACAAGGTCCTATTACACATTTTCAGTCGGAAAATCCGACCGTGTGTACAGGGCATTACTGTTTATATATTTAAAGAATTTCTTGGGTTTTTTGTTACTGTGCTTCGCTATGTGCCTTTCGTTTCTAACATGTCTTTTTGCATTCTTTGTGTTGTTGGAATGCTGACATTGACCCCTCAGCCTTATATTTCACTATATATGGTTCACTCCACACAAAAGTCTAATTTTTTCAGCACTCCATTAACTGTGTATATACATACATTATATCATAATTTTGGGTGCTACATTGTAAATATTGCACTGTTATAGATAGAAATGTGTTTTCCATATAACTAATGCATCTACGTGATTTTTAGTCTACCATTACATTTTAAATTCTATATATTTTTATTTGTTTGATTTCTGTTTAGAATTAGCATTATTTTCTATATCATTTAGTAGCTTTATTTTATAGGTATATCATCTTTCTATATTTCCTATCAGTACTTGACTAATATTGTATAGTACCCAATATCCATACTATTTACAATTTATATTCTATATCCCTTACACAGCAGTCAATTCTATATATTAATCAAAATATTTATGTGTTGATTGTACCCCAATGAGGGTGGAACCCTAAAATGTGTTGGTTATTTATGACATAAGACTCTGAAAAAAAAACAAATGTGCACATTGTTGTTCTGCTTTTTTATTTTTGTATTTGTTGGTAATTTTCACTCACTTTCTGTCTGGTAAAACCATTGTCAGCAGGGCAGGAAGTGAGGGGAAATCTCTCTCACGGAGCCGCGGGTAACGGTAAAAACCAGAAGAGCCTAGTCCTTTCCTACTCTATCCAAAACTAGAAATACATATATGCTTGAAAAACACTTTATTATACTTAAATATGCTGGATCTTACTGCCTGGAGTTTGCATTTTCTCTCTGTGCCTGCGTGGGTTTCCTCTGGGTACTCTGGTTTCCTCCCACACTCCAAAGACATGCTGGTAGGTTAAAAAGCGCCCTGAGGCGATTCAGTTCGCATAGGTAGCGCTATACAAGTCACTCATTCATTCATTCATTCATTCACAGTAAAGACCTTCTCCTAAAAGTTCAAAATGTAAAAAAATGCCAACTGAGCCCATCACTTTCCTATAACATCATGTGACCTTCCAGGAAGCTTCATATCCCATCATGCTTTGCCTTACTGCATCACAGAAATAGGAGTATTTTACTTCTGTGGATCAAACCTCCCTCATTACTATACCACCTCTTTTAAATTTCAACTCACTTTCCTACTTCTTCACCTAAGGTGGCCATACACTGTACAATCTGAATGTACCATCTCCTTTAGATGTACCATACCATACAGTGCAAGGGCCTGTCTGATTTGATGCAAAATTGAATGGATTGTTCATGTCTGTTCTCCTATGACATACAATAGTTTTGGATCAGATTTCATAGTGTATGGCCAGCTTTATACGAGTAAATGGATGGAAGACATTTAGCTGTCAATGTCCTTGTAATCCAGGTCCAGCTCAGGAAGGGTGAGGGTGTAAACACACCAATTTCAATTTCAGGCCCCATTCACACAACATAGTGGGACTGAACATTTTTCAGTATGTTTTTCCAGTGGCACGCATAGGGCAGCACATTGATTTCAAAGGGCTGCTCTATGTGCGAAAAAGCAGGCAAAGCAGCTCATGGGATACTTTGACGCGTTGTGGCTTGCACATTTTTACTGCACATTTGTCATGTGTTTTTGAACTCGAAAAAATATACATTTGCTTTCGCGTTTGAGTTGCTGTTACCAATCAATGGCACCGAAAGCACAACTGGTTCTTTTTAAGTGTATAAAAGGTGGCCATACGCCATACAATACAATCTCTGTGCAATCTCCTTTAGATTTACCAAAACTATATAATAGGAGGAAACAACAACCATCTTTCTAATCATTCTGTTTCCAATTAAGTAGGCTCTTTCACTATATAGATGATGGTAGATATAGAAAAGATTGTACAATCAGATTGTATAGGGTATGGTGAGCTTTAAAGACTTCCATGGACACACTTTTGTTTTTAATACTACAGCTCTACTCCACATAGGCTGTTATGTGATCGCTCAGCCCTTGCACACTATGCTAAATGAACAATATTTGCAGGTAAGGTACAAAACAATTGATCAGCAGAGGAAGACACTGGCTAACTATTCATTATTTTTGTATTACTGTTATATTGGTCAGGCAACGCACTGACACCTTTGCAGTCATTGCGCTGGGTGCTCAGTGTGCCCTTGTACCTAAGAAGGGGTGGGCTCCCTTCAGTCCACCTGCTCTCCATCTATCCATCAGAATGCATGTGCTTCCATTGTGGAGTCACTCATTAGCTAGTGATAGGACTACAGATACCAGGGTGCCTTGGCGGGGGGTCTCTGTAGCTTACGCATGTATTTGCAAATGTGTGCAGACTAAAGCCCTCTTTTTAATGCATACTGTTAGACAAGATAATTTGGTTGTCTGCAAGCTGGTCAGTAAGTGAGAGCTTTTAGTTTTCCTTGGATTTATCCTTGGTCTTTTCTCTAACTATTCAGGGAGAAGGATGCTCCCTGACATTGCCTGCATTGGAGAAACTACAGAGGTGGGTGGGAGCAATTTCCTGGAGGAGGGAGGGTAGGTGCAAGGTGTGTTTTAATAAGGTCAGCTGCTGAAGTACATCCTAAGTTAAGGCAAGCTCTAGAATACAGAGAAAGCTTTTCCTTTTCTGCAACAGAGGTACATTAATGGTATATTGGTACATAGGGAAGCTACAATTTAGAAAAAAAGGTAAAGTTAGCCTTTAAAATTCACCTTTGGGAGCATGTTACATGTTCCACCGGATTTTAGGGTGGAACATGTAACATGTTCCAAGTGCTGCAGCCGCTGCCCACTGCCCCCTCCCTGTGGCAGCAGTATAGGAAGAAGTTCCCTGTACTAGCTGTCACTGTTTTAAACCAGCGCGGCCATGCCCACACGGCCACATCATTCATACACACAGCTCAGTGTCCTTAGCGGCTGTTGGCTTGTAGTTCTCAATGAATTACCACAGCGCTGTGGAGTGCTGTGGTAGTTCATTGAGTCTTCCTGTCAGAGTATCGGCCTACCCGTACAGGATGTACAGGCAAACACCTACAGTGTGCAGGAGACCTGCATGGCATCAGCGATCTGCTGATCAATGGTGCAATGGTTTACAGGCTCCTACTACAAAAAATAATAAATGCACATTTTTTTACCTGCAAATAGATTTATAAATGTGCATTTATAAATTTTTGTAGAAAGGTGAATTTATCCTTTAAATAGACTCCCAATTCTCTAGTAGGCCACTTGCACACAGTACTGATTTTTGAGCATTTATGTACATTTGTTTGTGTTACTCGTATTTACGCATGTTTGCAAGTATGCACATTTGTGCATTCAATACATTCCTTATGGCAACATTTATGAAAATTCTAAATATTTATGATCATATGCACTTGTTCACACATACCGGTGCAAAATACTGACCAGGAAAGCTGATTTTTCAGTTGGATTTTTTACACAAGAATATGCAGCACTTGTTTATGCACCTGTGTGTACAGGCACATTGTAAACAATGGGCTGCATTTTAGATGTCTGTGAGTGTTTGTACATGCGTTTGTGTGTGTGTATATGTGTCTCTATGTTTGTGTGTGTGTATGCATGTTGCTGTTAATCCTGACCCCCCTATTCCTGTATCATTAGAACTGCTTTTGAAGGGCATATTTGTGATAGCAGCAAGAACTGCCGTTTCTCTGAAAAGTAATCCATGCTTAGATCCCTTTTCACAGGCATTTGGGATGCAGTAAAGAGGCAATATGTTGCCTCCTCACCATCTGTTTTAAGCCCGTAAATGCAGCATCACTACACCGCAACTGTGCAATGCAGCTGGGCATACCTCCAGCTGCAGCCACAGCATGTGTACACACCCAGGTGCTGCCTCTACATCTAAAGGGGGAGAAGTTGGGGGTGGTAAAACAGCTCAACCATGTGGTTTTACTGCCCCTCCAACCTGACATGTGAACAAGCCCTTGGTTCACATCTGTGTGGATTCGTGCTGCGTGTAGGGCAGCCCATTCATTTCAATTGGTTTCCCTACCCGCAGAAATGCAGGGAAAGCAGTCTCCGACTCAATTTAAAATGTGTGGGGTACCATTAAGAATTAATGGCACCCTTAAAGAGCAAAACATTTGTCTGTGTGTCAGGAACAATCGTGATTTTGCATGTGTTCCGTGATACACAGTAATGTGAACCAAGCCTTAGACAGGTGTGCCTTATGACTGAAAATACTTTTCAAGGGTGTCCCGACTGGAAAAAGGTTGACAAAAACACTGGTCTAACACAATGCACTTACAGGAAGATCTTTAAAGATTATAATAATCAGTATTAGCAAAAATTGGTATTAGTTTTCAAGCACTTTCGTCACGGTGTGAACATCAGACTTTACAGAAAACATTATTTGTTGGAAAACTTGTTTCCATTTGAACAACTGACTCAGCTGTTCCTGTAAAATCCCGGATTATTCATAAAGTCACAGTAGACTGAACAGAAAATGAAACATGGGAGCAGTGAAAATATCTATGTGAATTTACCCTCAATTAATTTTAATGGGCCTTATGATTTCTAGCAAGTTTTCCCAGGTGGCAGTTGAGTTGAAAATGAAATGAACCTTTAATACATAGTGTGTTTCCTGATCATTGAGAAAGTCACCTCATTCTTGTCTCTACAGACTGCATTGTTGCCAGATAAGTTGTGTTTTATGAGTGCCCATTTCCCCTTTATCTATTAGCAGCTGAAATAGCAATTTTTCTTCCAATATAAAATGATCCTATCAATTGCTTACAGCAACCTAGATTTTTAACACTTATTAAAGCGCTTAGAAAATATCACTTTGGAAAGAGGAATATAACTAGTTTATTACCTAAGCTTTGTATTCTACAACCTTAGGATAGCTAGTGAACTTATGGTAAGGTGTGCCAAAAGGAACCGTAAGGCCCCTTTCACACTGGGGTGGTGGGTGCCTAAAAATAGCAGTGCTTTACCGTCAATTTTGCTGCACTATTTGCCCGCTAGGGGGGGGGGGGGGGGGGGCGCTTTTACCCCCCGCTAGCGCCTAAGAAAGGGTTAAAACCACCGCAAAGCGATGCTGCAGCAGCGCTATGCCGGCAGTATAGCCGCACTGCCCCATTGATTTCAATGGCCAGGAGCGGTTTAGGAGTGTATACACTGCTCCAAAGATTCTGCTTGCAGGAGTTTTTTTAACGTCCTGCAAGCGCACTGCTCCAGTGTGAAAGCACTCGGGCTTTCACACTGGAGAGACAGGAGCGGCGCTTTACAGGCGCTATTTTTAGCACTGTGGCGCCTGTAAAGCGCTTCAGTGTGAAAGGGCTCCAAAGCTTTTCTCAAAAGCACTGTGAAGTATAGCATTACTGTCTTAAAATAGAAGGCATTTACATTTCATCACTTACCTGAAACAGGTGTTTGCAAGTGAGAATAAATGACCAAATTTACCCGTGTCTGTGCTATTCAAAATTCTGGACAGCTGGCCCAAAGGCATAAAGGGATAATTTACATAACTTCATTATTCCAGAACGAAGAATAAAACCCTTTTTTGGGGTTTGTGTTGGAAATGATTGAGGCTCATCTCTTGAAAAAAAATGTAACCCCCTCCATTACTGTAACCCACTCCACCTCAACTGAGTCCCAAATTTAAAAAAAACTTTTTCTGGAGTTATGAGTGGTGATCCACCACTGCAGTCCAGATTTGCTACTGACTGGTCTTGTTACTGTCCCTCATTGTGATGTCAATGCATCACTGCTGGAGTATTCAGATGACAGAGAGGATCCCACCGATGGACCCAATGGGAAGTATCCATGTCATTAGACTGGACATTAGAAAAAAGCCCCTCCCACCCTGCAGTTCAAAAAGAAAGAAGACTTGAGACTCAACACATCTTGTGACCATGGATATAGGTAAAATATTTGGACTATTTCATCTTTTTTTATTTAATGTACTTTTTTCAACTACTAGGATGAACTGTGGGAAGATCTCTACACTTCAATATTGATACGAAGGTAATATGGCCACAATTAGATGATCTCACACTCCCTGTTAGATTTTTTTCTTTGTTATCATATTTTGAAGACTGCAACATAATAAAAAGTATTACCTTCAACTGCAGCACAGGGTGCAAGACTCCCGGTTGAAGGAAAAGAGCCAAAAATAATGGCAGGATACCTCACTGCTCGAGCCTCTGACACATATAAGAAGCCAGCAAATGATTCAGCTCACCAATGTAATCTCATAACTAAAATATCCAGCTGTATGTGAGTTTCATTTATAGGAAACTAATGAATGTCTGACCCATGAGAGGATAATTAAAAAATATAGCAATACGTTTAGAGAAGACCAAAAGAAATAGCCACACATGTTAAGATCTGAATATACGATTGAATTAGTGAGAACTGCACACTATGTGGGCTCACATAATTTTAATGCATTTACAGAAGCTAAATGAGGTTTATAAAAAATATTATATATATATATATATATATATATATATATATATATATATATATATATATATATATATATATATATATATATATACACATACATACACAGTTGTGCTCATAAGTTTACATACCCTGTCAGAATTTATGATTACTTGGCCATTTTTCAGAGAATATGAATGATAACACAAAAACATTTCTTTCACTTATGGTTAGTGTTTGGCTGAAGCCATTTATTATCAATCAACTGTGTTCACGCTTTTTAAATCATAATGACAACAGAAACTACCCAAATGACCCTGATCAAAAGTTTACATAACCTGGAATGTTTGGCCTTGGTACAGGCACAGAAGGTGACACACACAGGTTAAAATGGCAATTAAAGGTTAATTTCCCACATTTGTGGCTTTTTAAATCACAATTCGTGTCTGTGTATAAATAGACAATGAGTTTGTTAGCTCTCACATGAATGCACTAAGCAGGCTAGACACTGAGCCATGAGTAGGTAGAAAAGAGCAGTCAAAAGACCTGCGTAACAAGGTAATGAAACTTTACAACGATGGAAAGGGATATAAAAAGATATCCAAAACCTTGAAGATGCCACTCAGTTCAATTACTTAAGAAGTTGAAAATTTGGGGATCTCTTGATGCCAAACCAAGGTTGTGTATATCAAGAAAGATTTCAGCCACAACTGCCACAGGAACTGTTTGGGATACAAAGAAAAACCCACAGGTTTTTCATCAGGAGAAATACAGGCTGCTCTGGAAAAAGATGGTGTGTTTATTTTTAAGGAGCCTAATATGATAATACTAAAATAATACAAAAAAGAGCTGCATGGTCAAGTTGCCAGAAAGAAACCTTTACTGTACAAGTTCCACAAAAAAGCCTGGTTACAATATGCCCAACTATACTTTGACATGCCTCGTTGTTTTTTTTGTGGCATTGGCGCAGTAAAGGCTTCCTTTTGGCAGCTCCACCGTGCAGCTCTTTTTTGTTCAAGTATCATTGAATTGTGCTCCTTAAAAAAAATGCGCTGTCTTTTTGGAGAGCAGCCTGTATTTCTCCTGCGGTTACCTGTGGGTTTTTTTTGTATCCTGAGCAATTCTTCTGTCAGTTGCGGCTGCAATCTTTCTTGGTCTACCTGACCTTGGCTTGGTATCAAAAGAGCCCCTAATTTTCCACTTCTTAATAAGTGATCGAACAGTATTAAGAGTATCTAGCATGTATTAGACAAATATGTGAAAAACGAATAAAGTACTTAATAAACATGTGCATTAACAAAATAAATAGTGAAAAGCCGTCAGAATCCAGCTTAATTAATCAAAGTGTCCAAGTGGAAAATGGAACAGCAAACAGGGGCATGCCCCTGTTGAAGCCTATTCAGTCGAAACGCGTAGGGATAGCATTTTCAGCTTCCCACATTGCCATTTTTACCCTGTTTGTGATCACTTTTATCTCATATGGTTTTTATTCAATAAATCCCATTTTTTTGACCTACACCATGTGAAGCTTCCTTTTTTCTTTCCCCATGGCCCTATTTTGAACTCCTTCCTTTGGATCTTTCCGGTCTGGAATTGGAGGACGTATGCGGGAGCTGTCCGACTTCCACCTGGGACTACCACTCTTTACTGGTGACCGCGGCCTGTGGGACATCATCCGGCTGGATATCACGGGAGATCATCCCCTTATGCCTATTTGATGCACTGCTATATAGTATGTGCATCCTACGGATCTGGTAAGGGTATATATTTATTCTCATTGAAGATCTGTGTGCTGTGGTATCTACTTTTGCCTTTTCATTTGAGTGCCCATACGCCTCCTGGCGTCTACTGGTACCCTCCAATTGGAGAATACACCTTCCTTCACCTCACATGTTATGGACTCTCACTATTTGCTGTCCCATTTTCCACTTGGACACTTTGATCAATTAAGCTGGATTCTGCCGGCTTTTCACTATTTATTTTGTTAAGGCACATGTTTATTAAGTACTTTATTCGTTTTTCACATATTTGTCTAGTACATCCACAAGCACCCCAACAGACTAGGTCATCTGACCTACCCGTGTTTTCAACACACTACAGTGTACAATTTCAAGACATAAAGCGCTTCATATCCAGACGCCATCCCATCTTGTACAGCGATGATGGCTATAGGACAGTATTAGAACAAGGGGTCAGATATGTTGCTAGGAAAGCACACACAATAAGAAACATGGTCTCCCCCAGTATGTACACTTCCAATCAACCCATACGCACGTGGATAAACACAGTTGGGATGTACAGATGTGGTACCACCAGGTGTTCAACTTGCGACCATTTGGGCCACTCTCACACTATAATTTCATGTTCTAGTCTTGTCCTTCATTAATCTATTCATTACTTTTTGCTCAAAAAATTGTATACAGCATTAAATTTTTAATTTTTTGACCTGCTCTATCTTGCATCAATTCACATTTGCGTGTACTGCCTTTTAGGGAATTCCCATAAATCTTCTGTTACAGAGATTTAGTTTGTTCTCAATTTTTTGATTCTTGATTCTTTTATACCCAGCAAAAAAACTTTTTTCTTATATATTTTGACCTTAAAGTGGATGTAAACCCTCACATATACCTAGTGAAGTGAACAGCCTCAGAAGATATACAGAGATGAAACAAATCTCCCTACATAAGTTTTACATGTATATCTGCTGTCTTTGGATTTATATACTGTTTAGAAATACTGTTTAGATGCTCACCCTCGTTTCTCCAAATTGGTACTATATAAACAACAAAACAGAGGGAGTTTGGGATCACCAAATCTATGGTTGTATTATTTGGCAGCCCGTTGGTCACAATTGACCCAACGGCATGTACCAAAACCAAAAATTCCATGGGTCAGGTTTGAGAGTGATTCGATCCTCCCCTTATCATTATCAGGTCTTCTGTGGAGTAAAAATATTCTACCGCATACCATAGCAACAAGAAACCAGATGGTACAACAATCATACCAAATGTGGAGACTTTACAACAAAAAATTCAACATGTCTCCCCCCCCACAAGCCTCCTTTATAGGTGATCCTAAATTCCCATTAGAGGAGCATAGATCCACATATTTCTCATGGTGGATCAATAATGATTTAACCAATCTAAGTTTATAGAAAATTCTAACTTCACTTCTTCCTCCTCTATACAAAGGAAGTACCAAATCCCCCAGAATGAACACTGTAAATTTCTAGAGATTAGGCACTTTTTTTTTAACTCAAACTTCCAAACCTCAAATACAGACCCTTCTTCATTTTATGAAAAAATCTGTCAGAAATCCCCTAGAAGACAAGGTCTGCAGAAATGGGAGCTCAAATGTATAATATCCCTCTCTACAGAAGAATGGGATTCCTGTACTGAAAATCTTCGCAAATGCACCAGATGCATTACAATTAGGGAGACGGCCACCAAACTATTTACTAGGTGGTACTATGCACCTACTTAACTACACAGAATTTTCCCTACGGTACCCCAAACATGCTTTAGAGGTTGTAACCTACTAGGTTCATTCTCCCACATATTCTGGGAATGTGATAAAGTTTTACAATAATGGAATCATTTAAGTAATTTTGCAACATCGATATCAGGTTATCAAATAAATCTCACACTTCATAACTGTCTATTATTCACTAAAATCAAAGGATTATCTATACTCCAAATGAGATTGGTTCACACCATATGTGTAGAAATTCATTGGCTCATAGCCTATCACTGGAAATCTCCCTCAATTCTGATAAATCGATTAAAACAAGAATGAGTTCCATAAACCAGATGGAAAAAATCTTTCACTTATTATACAACTATATACAATTTCATAATAAAAAAATGGCACTCTTGGTTCTCACATGGAGATGTATTGTTCAGAAATGCAAACAATTGAATAGAGATGTTAGTTCAAATTTATATTTCTATATTTTTTTATCTATTTTTTCATCATATATACCGTATATTCTTTAAACTATTGTACAGTCATTTATTTGTACAGAACCCTTGATAGACTGTATCAATATATTTTCTACTTGTCTATTTTTCAATAATTATATAACTGAATAACCTTTATATGTTAATTTTACTGTAATTTAAATCTCTTATTGTACCACAATTAAGCCTCAATAAAAAAGGTTTGTAAACAAAAATATATATATATATACTGTCTAGAAAGTGCACATCGTGTTAGAATTTTCTCTTCCTGATTCACCTGTGGGTGTGGATTCTTTGCTTACCCTGGGAGACAGCCGATTGGAGGAAAGGCACACACCTCCCTCCACATAGGCAGATACTTTCAAAGTTGTGCTGTGAATAGACCAGCTCTCTGCTCATGTATTTATAGCACCCACCCTGACACAAAATTCAGGCTGGTTTTTATCACAGTTGACAGAGAACTTGTCAGAAGTCATCATGCTGATAACAGAAGAACGGAGCAGGACTTAGGGCTTTGAAGAGAGATAAGAAAACACTGCAGATGTATGTGCCCAGCTCAAATTTCATGAATAGGGTTTACACCCACTTTAAGGTGGCTTTATCCAATAATATAATAAACAAGTTTTTATAGGGCTTTTCTGATAGAGGGAGTTTTTACATTTTTTGCATTTCTGTTTTTTCACTTTTGGTTTCTTACTTTTACGTATAATAGGTTTTGCGGTCTAACCATGTGCATTATATCCTTACCAGGGTATTTATAGAGCCTTATAATAGACCCGCACACACCTGAAATCCTTTTTTCATTCATTGTGACAGCCGATGATGCATATAACCTCCCCTTTAAGCTTGGGATCTCCTGCCCCATGATTGAGCTCCGAGGGGCAGAGTGAAATGTGTTAGGGGCGTGGCCTAGCCAGAGTACAGGCTGAGGCTGCCACTAACCATCGATCCAAGGGATTGTATAGATGTGCGGTATAAGGGAGACCTTCTTACACATTCAGAGTTGACAGGAGTGGGGTGAGACTTGTGCCCCTTCGAGAGCCTGAGCGGCACACACATTGGGGTTGATTCTCTAAACGCAAACAGACTGTGCACTTTGCAAGTGCAGTTGCATTCTGCATGGGCATTTGCTTTGCAGATTAGTAAATAAGGGGGAGCTCCGCTGACTTCCATCATACAATCGTGTGCAAGAAACAATGCTGTTTAATTTTCCTTGTATGTGATTGGGTATTCTTTGCAAAGTGAAGCTTCACCTCATTTGCTAAGCTTTTGAGCAACTGCACTTGCAAAGTGTGCAGTCTATTTGCCTTTAATAAATCAACGCCATTGGGTCTTTTGGATTCACAGACACATTGTGATGGCAGCTCTTAGGCAGCACTTTTCTCTTTAGATCATCAGCATGAAGTAAAGGTTCACTGTGAAGTATCCTAATATTTTGGAAAATAATTGTTAGATGCTGATTGGACAAAGACATGCATAGACTGTATGATATCACCATGATGTCTGATGTCACCAAAACAGTAGAGGTTATCCTGGTCAAATACTGAATAAAAACGTTTCTACATGGTCTAATCTTTGTACTAATGCAGCCTGTTGTCCAAACTAGCAAGACATTTCCATTTTAAATGATCTTTTGCATGATATATATAAGTAATATAGGTTTTTTGCCAAGATTATAGTGTATAGCAGTCTAAAAATAATCACACTTTCATAAAGCTCAGACTTATGCATTCAACATTTTTAGCTGAGTTGAAACATTTGTGAAAAAAATGTTAATAAAATCTGGAATCAGATTTGATTGGAGTCAGAAAAGAACAATAATCTAGAAGAAGGCACTGTACCTTTAACTATATACCCTCAGAAAATGTGATTTGCTGTCAGAGAACACTGTCACCACAATATATCAGAGGGCTGTCTGTTGTCAGTTTAATAGCTTTTCCTAAGAGAAAATCATGAATCCTGCAACTTTTATCATATCACGAGCAACCCCTTGAATGCCAAAATTATTTGAATACAGCTGACATTAACTAGATTGCATTATATCCTACATCACGAAAAAACTCAAATAAGAAAGTTTAAAGCTGAACTCCAAGCAAACAGCTAAAAATACATATATGGGAGCTGTTTTACCAGGCAATGATTACTATTTATGGCTATTCAGTGCTAAGATTTACATAGCCCTGTCACACAACACGATTCTGTCTGCCAGGGCAGAACGCCTGCTTTTTTCTGCTGCGGTTAAGTTACATTTACAGGTTTTGTCCTGTCCCAAGCCTGGAATAGACAGTGAATGGAGCATCAGCAGATTAGCTCATCCCTCTGTCAATCTGCTTTCTTCCTATCAGCACGTAGCCTATTAGCACATGAGCATTGCAGCCCAACCACTTGGCTTATTGTGCTTCTTTGACCTATCTCAGCCTGAGCTCTGTTGTACAAGTGAAATAAGTCGATACCAACAACAAATGTGTTTACCTTGCTAGCATTAAAAAAAAATGGTGGCATGTTTATAAGGCAGTTAATTTGACATTCACCAAATATTCACTGCAAGTGAATCTTTCTAGTGCAGGTGTTTTAAATGACAGTAATTTATTCACCACCAGTGAATGTTTGGTGAAAGTCACTGCTATATAAATATGCCGTTAGTAATGTACTAATAAATACGGAGCTGCAAACATTTGTGTATTTTAGATCTGCCTGAATTTCAGCACCATCAAAAAACATTAATGCAAGAATTACCCAAGAAATAATTAAACTATATTATACTTTTTTAAGCAAAAACACAGCAACACCTGGTCTTTTTAACTATGTCTTGCACTTTGCACCAAAAAAGTGAGCAATAGCTACAAAATCCACAGTGTCATCTGTTGGCATTACATTGTAACCATACATGCATGTTTTTTTTTTATGGGAGATAGTGTACAATAAGTGATGATGCTTGCTAAAACCTCTTGTGGTCATAGTTCTTTGCAGCAACACAGCAATGGCGAAAATGGCTAGATGACACAGGAAGTCCAATCGGGGGCTAGGGTGAAATTTTCCTATGGGGGAATATGTATCTGATCCATGCATGGGCTCATCCCAGGGTTGCCAACTCCCCTGGACTCTTTTTTACTGAAAAAACATGACATATTTACTGACAACCTTGAATATGAAACGTCTATTACAAACTCAGGAAATGAACATTTAAACAATTTAAACAATATGTTAAGAAAAAAAATTGACACTACCAATAACAAGTAATCTGCCTGGCTTTACAGTTAAAAAAAAAGTTAAAACAGTGTGAAAAAACATTAGCATGACTAGAATAATGAAAGACCTAGGGCACCCTGGGATACAACAGGAAAACAAGTTCTGTGGCATGTGTAGACCGTCATGGTGAACTGTGGGCTTAGCCAGATTTTGCCTAACAGTGGTAGAAGCTTTTTTAAAACATGTGTTAAAATCAAGCTCCTATATATTTTCATTTTTGTTTACAAATGATTTTTATTATTGTAGAAGGTCAATGTTTCTTTTACACATTTGCAATAAACTAAGGTACAGCAGGTGTATTGTATATAAAAAAACAAAAAAAAACAAAAAAAAAAAAAAAACAACAAACTTAGAAAAACATAGCAATACAACAATAGAGCAATAAGAATAAGATATGAGAACAATTTTTCCTACAAGGTTGTATAGTTCAAAACACATTATTGTTCTAAATTGATGTGTAATTAGGTTATATAAAAGGTAATATTTAGGATGGTGGTAGTCTCAAGGGGACCATTTTTTATGAAAAATATGCATGGTGTCAAAGAGTGTATGGTGGATACGCTCTGAGAGTCGTATTTGTTCCATTCTATTCAACACCTGGGGCCAAGGAACCGTTGATGAATGCCAATTAAAAGCTATCATCCAATAAATTGAGTTAAACAGTGTGTGTATTAGTCTTATATCATGTATGGGTACATTAGGTATAGATGCAAATAATAGACATATCTGAGGGGTGAGGGGAACTTTTTTGCCTATAATATACTCAATCTTAGCAGCTGCTTGTAGCCATATAGGTTTAAAAATTTTGCAGTTCCAGAAGGTATGTAAAATGGTAACTTGATCTGGGCATCCCCTGAAGCATGTGGGAGATACCAATGGATAAAGCGAGTTTATTTTATACGGGGTTAGGTACCATCTTATGTGTAACTTGATGGCTGTTTCTCTCACCGAAATTGAGCGAGTACATTTCAGTAGGTTTTGGATCATCGCGTTCCATTCTGGTAGTGCAAAAGATTGTCCTAAGTCAATTTCCCATTGAAGCATTGGTTTTGACTTTTCTGTGATGGAGAATTCATTTAAACAGCTGTAAATACGAGAGATCAGTCCCTTATCCCTTGGAGAGGAGATACATATGTGTTTCCAATTGGCAATAAGGGGTTTATAATGTAAGAGAGAAGTATTTTTGGTAAAATTTTTCAATCAGAGTATAATGTGGTAATTCTGATACTGTGATATTGTATATTTCGCATAGATCTGTAAAAGGATATTTATTATTTAGGGATTTCAAGGTAGTGAGGTTGTGTAGTTTCCATATATAGAAAGTGTTGCTATTTCGAAAAGCTGGGGGGGAAACGGGGGTCTACTATAAAGGAAGCTAGGGGGGGGGGGATCAACTCAAATTTATCTTTGTATCTGTGCCATAATTGAAGTGAGTATGCCACCACCATATTTAAGGGACATACCTCTCTGGGTTGAATCGACCTGGACCATAATATACCTTGTATACCTTGAAGATGGAATGCTATAATTGTTCTTCAAAATGTAACCAGGGAACTTGATTTGAAGGAGCAAACCATTGGGCTAACTGTGTAAATATTGCTGCTAGGTAATAACACCATACATTGGGAAGGCTTAAACCTACATTTGATTGGGATCCATGCATGAGAGAGTAACCAAACCTCGGCTTTTTGTTATGCCATATAAATTTGTTAATTTCTCTTTGTAGGGAGTCTATAGTGCTTCTAGGGATCAGTATGGGTAAAGCTCTAAAATAAAAAAGTAGTTTAGATAAAATCACCATTTTGGTAGCAGTTATTCTCCCCAAAAAGGAGATGTGATATTAGACCATCATTTTAGTAGTGTTTTAATATTTGTGAATAGTTGTGGATAATTGGCTTGAAAAATAGTTTTATAAGATCGGGTAAGGAGGATGCCCAAATATTTAAAAGAGTGTGAAGTTCATGAGAAAGAAAATCTCTCCTGCAAAGATGCTGTTAACAAAGGTGGAATATTTATAGGCATTGCAGTACATTTGGATACGTTAACCCCTAGGCCAGTAAGGTCTTCAAATGTTTCTAGTTCCTTGATAAGTTTTGGAAGGGATATTAAGGGGTCTGATAGGAACAACAAAAGGTTATCGGCGTATAGGCTCAGTTTAGATTTTAATGTTAATATTATTTCTAATGGCACACCCAAGGGGTTCAATGGCCAGGGCAAAAAGGAAAGCGGAAAGGGGGCATCTCTGTCTAGTACCTCTACCTAATGCAAAGAACTCAGAGTTTTAACCTGGAAGTTTAATTCTAGTTTGGGGATTTTGCTATAAAGCTTTAAAACAATGCATAAATTCATTGCAGAGACCGTATTTGGGGAGTAATAGTTTTAGGTATGACCAACTGACACTATCAAAGGCCTTATGTATATCAAGGGGAAGTGTAACTACTGGGTTTGCTTGTAGGTTAGCGTTCTGTATTATATTTGTGACAAGCCTTAAATTGTCAGTAATCTGTCTGCCTGGAATAAAACCCGTTTGGTCTGGGTGGATTAATGAGGTGATGACTGCCGCCATTCGGTCCGCCAACAAATGGCCAAAAATTTTTAGGTCATTATTTATAACTGATATTGGGCGGTAGTTCTATGGTGGGGTGTGATCTTTATGGGGCTTAGGTAATAGACACATATTGGCTAAAAGCATTTCCTCTGGGAACTTATTGCCTTGTAAAATATAATTGTATAATTTGGATAGATGAGGGGCCAAAATATGGGAATTTTTTTTATAATATAAGGTAGAATACCCGTCTGGACCAGGTGCTGTGGAAGTTTTTAATGACTTGATAATCTCATTTATTTCAATAGCGGTAAGAGGGGCGTTCAGTTTTTCTATTTGCTGGACAGATAGAGTGGGAAGCAAAACATCTTCAAGCCAATCCAAAAAAGAATGTTTTGGTAAAGAGTGAGGAGCATATAACAAATTCTTGTAGAAATCAGAGAAAATCTCCATAACGTCTTTAGGGTGAGAGACTAAATTTCCATTAGAATTCATAGACATGCGGGGGGTTTGTAGAATGTGTTAGCTTTCTAGCAAACATGGTAGAGGCAGAGTTGCTATATAGTAGGAATTTTGCTTTGGACCATCTCAAGGACTTCTCTGTGTCAACAGACAATATTGTGTCAAGGGCTCTTCTTTTGTCTTGGATTTGATTATATAAATCTGGAGATGGGGATTGGAAATGCTTGTAATATAGTTTGTCTAGTTATTTAGTTAGAATATTAATATCCATTCATTTTGATTTATTTTTGGCTGAAGCGGTATTAATAAGGTGACCTCTCATAACCGCCTTATGTGCTGTCCATAGAGTGGTGGAGGGTATGTCTGGAGTTATATTATGACTAAAGTAATCTACTAATTGTGTTCTAATTGAGGTCTACTGTACATGTGAAGGACACATGCTGCTACAGACAGTGTAGTATGTACAACACAACACAGTGTGGATTATCTGGTTTATCAAAAAAGTGGGGTAATGCAAAAAGGGAAGGCATTTTTACGGCATACTTCTTTCTGAGGAATGTTACATTTTATGCTTAGCTACATTTTAAAGCAATATTTGCATATACATCAAGGCTAAATGTGCCAAATCACTATAAAAAAATGCAAAACCTTCTGTAACAGCATATGTGTTATGGGCAGGACATACAAAGGCAATATATTTTAGCTTTTATTGCTGCTACATCAATCTACATTAAATTAGCTGATTTCTAGAAAGTCAGGTGGGAAACTGCATCAAATGTCATTAACACTCCTTCCACATACTGGATGAAGATCTTATTGTTAATCCACACAATATTATCTGTTATAAATTACAGTATACATATGTATCCATGTGGATTTTATCTATATACAGTATCTCACAAAAGTGAGTACACCCCTCATATTTTTGTAAATATTTTATATCTTTTCATGTGACAACACTGAAGAAATTACACTTTGCTACAATGTAAAGTAGTGAGTGTACAGCTGGTATAAACAGTGTAAATTTGCTGTCCCCTCAAAATAACTCAACACATAGCCATTAATGTCTAAACCGCTGGCAACAAAAGTGAGTACACCCCTAAGTGAAAATGTCCAAATTGGGCCCAAAGTGTCAATATTTTGTGTGGCCACCATTATTTTCCAGCACTGCCTTAACTCTCTTGGGCATGGAGTTCACCAGAGCTTCACAGATTGCCACTGGAGTCATCTTCCACTCCTCCATGACGACATCACAAAGCTGGTGGATGTTAGAGACCTTTCACTCCTCCACCTTCCGTTTGAGAATGTCCCACAGATGCTCAATAGGGTTTAGGTCCATCATCTTTACCCTCAGCCCCCCATTTTCACTTAGGGGTGTACTCACTTTTGCTGTCAGCGGTTTAGACATTAATGGCTGTGTGTTGAGTTATTTTGAGGGGACAGCAAATTTACACTGTTATACAAGCTGTACACTCACTACCTTCTTCAGTGTTGTCACATGAAAAGATATAAAAAAATATTTACAAAAATGTGATGGGTGTGCTCACTTTTGTGAGATACTGTATCTACTGTAAGACCATATATATATATTAGTGTACCTGGCGTGCAGCCCATCAATGTACCTGTCGTGCAGCCCATCAGTACTTGCCGTGCAGACCATCAGTACTTGTCGTGCAGACCATCAGTTTACCTGTCGTGCAGCCCAGCAGTGTATCTGTCGTGCAGCCCAGCAGTGTACCTGTCAGCACAGCCCATTAGGCTACCTGCCGTAGCCCATCAGTGTACCCGTCACAGAGCCGCCATCACTGCCGCAGTTTACCTGTCATAAAGCCACCATGTCCAAAAAATTGTATACTTTTGAGGAGGCATATCAAATCCTAAGTATGACAGATGAGAGCAGCGGGGAGTTCTCACCATCCGATTCTGATTTAGAATATGAGCCCATTGAAAGTAGTGGATGAGCAACCGAATCGGAGAAGGCAAAGGCCCCTCCTAACAGGATAAGGACGTCTGAAAACCAGGCAGCCACCAGCAGCCCCATACACCCCAATGATCAAGTGGCAGACACCAACGGTGCTAGACCATGGGATGAAAGGTCTAGTACCAACACTGGAATATCACGCCAGACCCAAAGAATCAGGGCCCAAACCTATATTCCAGATGCCCTGGCAAACCCATTATAGCTGCCTTCCAGCTCAGGGTCAGCTACAATCCCCCCTTTCCCTACACAGCCAGGTGTGCAGGCCAACCCTGACAATTTTTCAAAAATTAATTTTTAAATTTTATTTTTCCCTGACAATTTACTTCAATTGTGGACCAGACTAACCCTTTCACCCGACAATATATTGATAACAACCCCAACTCATGCTATGCCCGTCCTTTCGAATTGAGATGTCTAACAGTGGAGGATTTTAAATTGTTTTTGGGCCTTACGATCAACATGGGGCTTACAAAAAACAAATTGCATGCTTATTGCTCCACCCACCCCATCCATCACATGCCAGCTGTAATGTCCAGGTCATGGTATGACATGATCATGAGCTTCCTGCATTTCAGTGATAACTCACAGTGCCCTCCCCGAGATCGTGCCAACTATGATAAACTATATAAAATTTGCCTCCTAATTGATTTGCTGGACTTTACGTCCCTGACCAAAACATCTGTATGGACAAATCCTTTGTCCACTTAACTGGCTGGCTGGGATTCAAGCAATACATTCCCAGTAAAAAGGGCCAGGTATGGATTGAAGAAGAGTCTAGTGACCACAAGGCTACAAAGGGAGGAATCTGCAAGTCTGAGGAACGAGTAAATGTTGGCCGTGAAGTGGAGGGATAAGAGAGATGTGTATGTCCTGTCCACCATCCACAATAACACCTTGGTGGAAATTCACAAAAAAAGACGCAGTCCCATCGTAAAGCCTGAAGGTATCCACGATCATAATCAATGCATTGGGGGTTGGATTTAAACGATCAGATGCTACAGCCCTATTTATCAACAAGAAAGTCCATCTTCTGGTATAAAAAAGTTGCAATTTACTTTTTCCATTTGCCCATTTTTAATGCATATGTCAAAGGTAAAATGGAAAGACCAGCACTTTCCTCAAATTTACAGAAGAAATTGTCACTGTCCGGATCTACCAGCAAGGAACCCTCCCCCTCAGAAAGCATTTGCTCTGACTGTGTAAGCAGAATTCATGAGTGTCATTTCCAATATTCCATCAACAGAAACAGGAAGAAGATGCCAACAAAATGTTGGGTATGCAGCAGAGAGGGAGTTAGGAGAGACATCAGTTTTCATTTTCCTCAATGTCCCTACCAACCAGGTCTATGCATCGGAGACTTATTCCGACGTTATCACGCTTCCCTAAAATATTAGCCCATATTTCTAACAGCCTGCCATTTCCCAATTTTTCTGTGCTGTTCATTTGCCTGCTGCCTCAACCAACCATGCCACTGCTTTCCACCTGAACCGACCCTGGCCTGTTTATCGACTATGCCTCTGCCTGCCGCCTGCATTGTTTATCCACCATGTTTCTGCCCTCCACCTGAACCGACCCTGGCCTGTTTATTGACTATGCCTCTGCCTGCCGTCTGCATTATCAACCATGTTTCTGCTTTCAAACCTGCACTGACCATGGCCTCTTAATCGGCCATGTTTTTTGCATGCCGCTTGGACTGATCTTTTGCCCTGCTACTGTAGTAGTGGGATTCTAGATAACACAGGAGCCTCACATATGTGAGGGGCTTCAGAATAGTGTACTGAGTAGAGAAAAACTGTTTTTGGTTTTCTCTGGGTTTTGTAATTCCCAGATCAGGGTATAGAAACCACTGGCTTTGAAGAGATTTGGGTGGGAAGAAGCCTCTACCCTTGTCCCCATTCTTTCCTGACCGAGGCCCTAAGCTTGATGTTCCTGCCTGTTGCCTGGACCAATACTTTGGCTGTGTTGACCATATCTCTGCCTGCACTGACCCACGACTTTTAATGGACCATGTTCCTGCCTGTTGCCTGGACAAGTACTTTGGCTGTGCTGACCATTACTCTGCCTGCTGCCTGTACTGACTATGGAAAGTATTCCTACCTACTGCCTGGACAATTCCTTTCATTGTCGCTGACCACATCCCTGCCTGCTACCTGGACCAATGCTTTGGCTGTGCTGACAATATCTCTGCCTGCTGCCTGTAGTGACTATGGACAGTATTCCTGCCTGCTGCCTGGATGATTCCTTTCACTGTCACTGACCACGTCCCTGCCTGCTGCCTGGACCAATGGTCTCCGCTGTGGACCATTGCACTACTAAAACCACAGGTTATCTTTTGTTTACCCTTTGCTCAGCAGAATGTATCTTAGGGTATAACTGGTATGTACATGCTATGTGTTAGAAATATGAAGGGCCTTCAAAAATGTGATAGGTTGTCAGGAAATTACAGTATATGTGTAATTTATGACCCTAGAACACCTGATGGTGCTCCTTGGATGTTGGGCCTCTGTATATGGCCAGAATGTTTGAAAGTCTTACGCATGTGATATCGCCATACTCAAGAGGAGTAGCATAATGTATATTGAGGTGTAAATCTTGCTATGTACATGCTATGTGTTAAAAATATCTTATAAATAGACAACTTTGTGTAAAAAAAATAAAAAAAATAGGTTTTCATTTTCTTTCCACATTTTCCAAAAACTTGTGAAAAAAAATGAAATGTTCAAACAACTCATTATGCCTCATAGAATATACGTTGGGGTGTTTGCTTTCTAAAATTGGGTCACTTTGTGGATAATTTCACTGTCCTGGTAGTCCAGGGCCTTCAAAAATGTGATACGTAGTCAGTAAATTAAATGTATAATTTATGCCCCTAGAAAGCCTGCAGGTGCTACTTTTCAGGCCTCTGTATGTGGCCAGCCTGTGTAAAAGTCTTGCACATGGCCATACTCAGGAGGAGAAGCAGAATGTATTTTGGGTTGTAATTCTTGCTATTTATATGCTATGTGTTAGATATATTGTATACATTGACAACTTTGTGTAAAAAAAAAAAAAATACATTTTCATTTTCTTTCCACATTTTCCCAAAACTTGTGGAAAAAAATGACATGTTCAAAAGCCTCATTATGCCTCCTAGAATATACAATGTGGTGTTTGCTTTCCAAAATGGGGTCATTTTAAAGGGTAATTCCACTGTCCACTGGTGTTTCTAGGGCCTTCAAAAGTGTGATAGGTAGTCAGGAAATTTGACGTGGAATTTATGCTCCTAGAATGCCTGGAGGTGCTACTTGGATTTTGGGCCTCTGTATGTGGCAAGGCTGAGGCTGTGTAAGTGTCTCACACATGTGGTATACTCAGGAGGAGAAACAGAATGTATTTTAGGGTGTAATTCTTGCTATGTGCATGCTATGTGTTAGAAAAATCTTCTATCTTCTTTACAACTTTGTATAGAAAAAAATGTTTTAATTTTCTTTCCACATTTTCCAAAAAAGGTGTGGGAAAAAATGACATGTTCAAAAGACTCATTATTCCTCATAGAATATACATTGGGGTCTTTGCTTTCCAAAATGGAGTAAGTTTGTGGGTAATTTCACTGCCCTAATGCTCCCAGGGCCTTCAAAAATGTGAAAGGTAGTCAGGAAATTAGATGTGTAATTTATGTCCCTAAAACGCCTGGAGGTGCTACTTGGATGTTGGGCTACTGTGTGTGGCCAGGCTGTAGAAAAAAAAATTACACATGTGGTATCGTCATACTCAGGGCGAGTATGTTTTGGGGTGTAATTGCAAGTATACCTATGTGTGAGAAATAACTTGTTAATATGACAATTCTGTGTAAAAGAAATACTAATTTCTTTGTTTTTTCAAGAAATGTGGGAAAAATGTTATTTTAAAAAACTCACCATGCCTCTTACTACATACAGTGGGGACAGGAAGTATTCAGACAACCTTAAATTTTTCACTCTTTGTTATATTGCAGCCATTTGCTAAAAGCATTTAAGTTCATTTTTTTCCTCATTAATGTACACACAGCACCCCATATTGACAGAAAAACACAGAATTGTTGACATTTTTGCAGATTTATTAAAAAAGAAAAACTGAAATATCACATGGTCCTAAGTATTCAGACCCTTTGCTGTGACACTCATATATTTAACTCAGGTGCTGTCCAGCTGTGTTTGGATTATATGGATTGGACTTGATTAGGAAAGCCACACACCTGTCTATATAAGACCTTACAGCTCATAGTGCATGTCAGAGCAAATGAGAATCATGAGGTCAAAGGAACTGCCTGAAGAGCTCAGAGACTGAATTGTGGCAAAGCACAGATCTGGCCAAGGTTACAAAAAAATTTCTGCTGCCCTTCAGGTTCCTAAGAACACAGTGGCCTCCATAATCCTTAAATGGAAGACATTTGGGACGACCAAAACCCTTCCTAGAGCTGCCCGTCCAGCCAAACTGAGCTATCGGGGGAGAAGAGCCTTGGTGAGAGAGGTAAAGAAGAATCCAAAGATCACTGTGGCTGAGCTCCAAAGATGCCATCGGGAGATAGGAGAAAGTTGTAGAAAGTCAACCATCACTTCAGCCCTCTACCAGTCGGGGCTTTATGGCAGAGTGGCCCGACGGAAGCCTCTCCTCAGTGCAAGACACATGAAAGCCCGCATGGAGTTTGATAAAAAAACACCTGAAGGACAAGATGGTGAGAAAAAAGATTCTCTGGTCTGATGAGCCCAAGATATAAATTTTTGGCCTTAATTTTAAGCGGTATGTGTGGACAAAGCCAGGCACTGCTCATCACCTGTCCAATACAGTCCCAACAGTGAAGCATGGTGGTGGCAGCATCATTCTGTGAGGGTGTTTTTCAGCTGCAGGGACAGGACGATTGGTTGCAATTGAGGGAAAGATGAATGCGGCCAAGTACAGGGATATGTTGGACGAAAACCCTCTACAGAGTGCTCAGGACCTCAGACTATGTCAAAGGTTTACCTTCCAACAAGACAATGACCCTAAGCACACAGCTAAAATAACGAAGGAGTGGCTTCATAACAACTCCGTGACTGTTCTTGAATGGCCCAGCCAGAGCCCTGACTTAAACCCAATTGAGCATCTCTGGAGAGACCTAAAAATGGCTGTCCACCAACGTTTACCATCCAACCTGACAGAACTGGAGAGGATCTGCAAGGAGGAATGGCAGAGGATCCCCAAAATCCAGGTGTGAAAAACTTGTTGCATCTTTCCCAAAAAGACTCGTGGCTGTATTAGATCAAAAGGGTGCTTCTACTAAATACTCAGCAAAGAGTCTGAATTCTTAGGACTATGTGATATTTCAGTTTTTCTTTTTTAATAAATCTGCAAAAATGTCAACAATTCTGTATTTTTCTGTCAATATGGGGTGCTGTGTGTACATTAATGAGGAAAAAAAATGAACTTAAATGATTTTAGCAAATGGCTGCAATATAACAAGAGTGGAAAATTTAAGGGGGTCTGAATACTTTCTGTCCCCACTGTACATTGGAATGTCTACATTCCAAAAAACGGGTCTTTTGGGGGGTATTTGTACTGTCCTGACATTTCAGGGCCTCAAGAAATGAGATAGACAGTCAGTATATCAGGATTGATCAATTTTCAATGATACATAGCATCGCTTTTAGACTCTATAACTTTCACAAAGACTAAAAAATATGCACGAATTTGGGTTATGTAGCAGTATACATTTTGGCCTAAATTTATAAAGAAAAATTACTTATTTGCAAAATTTTATAATAGAAACAAAAAAAATTTTATTTTCATAAATTTTGCTTTTTTTTGCTTATATTGCAAAAAAATAAAAAATTCTGTGGTGATTAAATACCACCAAAAGAAAGCTCTATTTGTGTGAAGAATATTATAAAAATGCTGTTTGGGTACAGAGTAGCATAATTGAATAATTGTCATTCAAAGTGTGAGAGCACTGAAAGCTAAAAATTGGTCTGAGCAGGGAGGGGGTAAAAGTGCCCTGTATTGAAGTGGTTAAAGGCTTCCAGGGAAAACCTGTAGCATTTTTAATTAAAAAAATACCTAAGCAAGCATGGATGTCTAATCAGTAGCTTCAGTGCCACAGCATGGAGCAAACCGGACCCTACACTAAGACTGGATTCACCAAGGGGCCGAGTCTAAGGGATGGGAGATATTCACCAGGTACCACCTTATGGGCATTGGAAAATGCACTAGTACCACAGTGACAAGGTGACCAGTGGGGAAACAGGAGCTGGTGGGAGAACTGTTGGAGGAGCATGGAACATACCAGGAGTAGTAGAGCCCAGCAGCAAGGGTTTAAAGGAGCAGAGTTGGCAACAGAGCATACCAGGGGTGCCAGTGCCTGACTGCAGGGGCTCATAGGAGCAGAATTTGGCAAATGGAGCATCCCAGAAACAGTGCCAGCATGCAGGAGTGACAGGTGGAACATACCATAAATAATGCCAGCAGACAGGAAAGACAGGAAAGACAGGTGGAGCATACCAAGAACAGTGCCAGTGGCCAGGAGTAGAAAATGAAGCATACTTGCAACAGTGCCAGCAGCCAGAGCTACAGATTGAATGTACCGGGAATACAGCCAGCGGCCAGGACCAACAGATGCAGCATAGCAGGAATAATGCCTGATGTGTATCCGATATGGACTGCATTGACCTGGCAATGGTGGCAGGGGCCCAGGGATGTTCAGTAACAGAAGAGGCATACCAGAACAGGCTTGGAAAACAGGTGGAGGCTTGGCATGACATGATCAATTTTTGCACAGGCACCACCCCTATAAGGATGACGCATGGCTGCAAGCTGCAAGCTTAGGAGACGCATCGCTGGAACGAGGAAGGTAAGGTACAGTCACTCACTGACCTAAACAAGCATGCAGAAATAATTGAACCTACAGATTGATATGTATTTTCAGAGCTAGGTCTGTAATGTTTTATCAAAAGATTTGTAATTCTGCTTAACCGGTCTTATGATCCAGGCACCTATTCCAAACAGCACACCTAGGTCCTGTATCTCTCTGAGATCGCTCTGCAGACTTCACTACAGCTGAGTAATGCAGGTTGGTCTAGGATCTGCTCTAGCGTTTGGATGGAAATGAATCAAAAGCATTACTCTGCTATTTTCTCTTAAGAAGTTCTTCATATTAGAGGAACACCTAGTCAATGCATTACAGCTTTGTAGCGTACAGGGCTGTCACTCCCTCTTAGTTTGAGTGCTGTTATGTAAAAGATTAGATGATCCACCAACAGTGCAAGGGTTAAATGCCTGCCTATGCCTAGGGTACCAGAAAATTTTACTTTCACTTACCTTATCCCTTGCTTCCCTACCAGCCGGTGGTCTCCACTTCTCCCTAACGCTCTGGGTTGCTGGCATTGTACTTAATGACATCAGAGTGCTTGCAACCACTGGGGTTCCTAAGAAAATAGGCTGCAAAGGCCAGTCACATAGCATGGAGGTAGCCTACAGGAGCCAGGGATTAGATGCGTAGTCCTTTCTACTGGTTCCCTAGTCATAAACAAGCAATTAACCCCTGCAATGTGGCGGAAGCTCCACTGCAAGAAAGGATTTTTCTTTTCCACCCCGAGTTCAGCTTTAAAGTGTAAGTTGAACTTACACTGGACCCACTTCCTCATCCCCCCAGGTCCCGCTGACCTGGAGTCCCGCGATCAACCGCTGTGAGACATTGGGTCGCCGCTTTACCAGTTCAGGGATTTGAAATCCCGGGGTTTAATCTCCTATCAGTACCTCTCTGCATATACAGGTAGGAGGCATTCTAATTGGTCTGCACCATTACATAGACGGCGCTGACCAATCATAACCCGCCTAGCCCATCCTGTCAGCGCCGGAGAAGAGGAGAAAAAGCAGCAGGATTTCAAATCCTCCGACCAGTAAAGTGTCAACACGATGTCTCACAGCGGGTGATCGCGGGACTCCAGGTCAGCGAGACGAGGGAGGGATGAGGAAGGGGGTCCAGTGTAAGTTCACCTTACAGATTTTCTGTACTTTCTTACACTTTAATTATTAATTATTATTTTGAATTAACCAATAACTTGGCTTTTATGATATTTCATTATATATGTCTGGAGCTAAGCTTTCTGACTTACATTATTCAGTATGAAGGATACATAAATGAACAAATACCACTCTTTTTTCCCCATGCAGCGGGGCTGGTGCCACACTGCATGGGTTAACTACTCGTTTTGTCTAGGGGTGAACACAGAGCTTATACTCACCCGATCCTTCGATCCACAGTGCTCCCCCCACATCCAGCGATGAACTGTTCCTGCCATCCTCATGTCCAGAGCTGGTCTATGGGTGTGATGACGTCAGGAACAGTCCATCGCACAAGACCGCTAGACTGTAGGTGAGCAGGAACGGGCAGGGAACAGTCTTGCAATGGGAGGATCAGTGGATTAGAAGAGTACATCTTGGCTTCCTAATCCTCTAGACAAAAAAAGAGCAGTTAACTCATTTAGTATGGGCACAGCCACAGCGCATGGGGAAAATTCTGCTTCAAATTTCCTCTCTTCTGTTTTGGTCTGACCTCTGTCAGATAGACAGGAAGAGGGGCCATATCTCCTTAAATGGAACACAGACAGCACTAACAAGTTAACAGAGGCCTTTCCCTGCTCTATCCAAAGCTGAAAAGGGTGATTTTTTTTCTAATAATGTGTCACAGCTCTGCCTTACAGATGGTTTAAAGTAGAGGAAGCTCTGCTTTAAATCTAATAGTTTGAGTTTAACATTAATATCTGCTGTATCTGTCAGAAATAGCCTAGGCTGCACATAAACCTTTGGTTGAACTAAGGCTCAGTCAACCATGTTGCCAGACACAATCTCTTTTCCCAACAACTGGCATATGAGCTTCTGCTGAGCGCTCTCCCCCCTAAAAGATATTAATTCAGCTATCATTTGGATGGGATGGAAGCTTAAAGGGGTGCGACATTGTCTGTATTTGACCTTCAAATTTCCTTTTTCCCCTGCAATATATTGATGGTCTGGATCTGAATTGACCACCTAATTCTGTATATGATTGACCATTGTACCGAAAAAAATGGGGTATTGGGACTTCACATTTATACTGGGGAATTTACTACTAAATAATAATTGGTTATGTCTGAACTTATTGAGGTGATCAAGCAAAGACTTGATTTAAAAACAACCTTGTCAGATCCCTATTTGGCTCAGCCGGGGCTCTGCTGGTTGTCAAAGCCTGAAGTGGCATAGGTTCAGACACTGTGTGCCCATGCAGCCTCACCACAGTTGGATATGTCTATCGTGAAATTGGCACTGAAACCTAGATTATAAAATGACTTCATGCATATACAATTCCCTAACACTTTCCTTTTGTAAGTACACTTTGTATCTATTTTTTCTGTGACCTATAAGGAACATTTTAACCTAAAAATAAGTTGTTTTGGCATGTAGGATTTCCACAGCAAAAATAATATTTAATGTCCACAGGGTTATGTAAATACATGTTCCCCATTGTGAAGGAAATTAGATTAGTCAGTGAAGGGCTTATATTGACTTTGTATTCAGCCACTTCTTACAGTCAGGTCTATTTCCTTGTCTCTATTTTAGGCACATACCTCAGCTGGTTTACCATAAGGCTCTTTCCAGACCTTAGGTGACATATCAACCTGACTGACTTTATCGTTGTTCCGGCCATTTTGACTCACTCCATCAGTATGTTGATGATGAGGAAACCCAAGTACTGCAGCATGTCCGTTCTCAGAATGCATTCCTTTACACTATGTTTCATGCTAAATTACTTTCTTTAGCTCACAGGCTAATTAACATAATATCTTGGAGTTATAGGCATTCAGCTATCTAAGAAGATGATACATCTTCTCGAACCACTGTAATCCTAATATGTGTGTGCTACATCACAGCCATCATGACACTTTTTTACTGAGTGAATATATATTTTCAGCTTGAGACTTCCTTTGAGGTAAGAGCATAAATATAGTTAGAGCAATCTATGCAGCTGCTATAGGTTCTGCCAGGATGGGGAGACTGGAGCCCTGAGGAAAGCATGTGCCTCTGTGGGATCACTCACTCAACCTCAATATTGATTTATGGACATGTGCACACTGCAGTAATGGCCTATTTATGGAAATCAAAATTCAAACATGCATCGTCTTTTTGTATGTCTTTAGACATGTTTGTGACAGATACAATTTTTTTTACAGCCACACCTACTGCAGCAACACACCACACTACAACACAATGAGATCCCGGGAGTCTCCCGCATTTGGCTGCAGGCTCACGGACACCCATGAGCACCGGGCGATCTCCCGACTGGGCCTGTCACTCAGCCACAGACAGAAGACAGAGCAGCTAGGACAGCCGAATGGAGTACGGCCGCGGCCGTGCGAGGTGGAGGACTATAACAAAGTCCCGCCTCCTAGATAGACGGAACACTGATCCAATGATACATTGAATCAGTGTGACGCGTATCACAGGAGGTGGGAATTTGTTACAATTGCCGCCAGGATATTCAAATCCATTTCAGAGCTCTGTGTGATCAGGCTATATTCCATGGGCACTGGTAAGGCTGTAATCCATAGGCACTGGTAAGGCTGTATTTCATGGGCACTGGTAAGGCTGTATTTCATGGGCACTGGTAACGCTGTATTTCATGGGCACTGGTATAGCTGCATTTAATTGGCACTAATCAGGCTGCATTTAATTGGCACTGGTAAGGCTGCATTTAATTGGCACTGTTAAGCCTGAATTTCATTGGCACTGGTAAGGCTGCATTTAATTTGGGGGGGGGGGGGTTGGCGCCGGCACGAAACGAAGCATCACCTCCCTGAAATTCGTTTTTGCAGGTTGGGATGTCTAAAGTGGTTGCTACAGATAACAGCACCTTTTGTTCCAGTTTTATTAATGTTAGCATATTTAGTTAGGATAGAGTGGGGAAGCGAAAATTTCCATCATTTTTTATGCTGTGGGGGGTTCCTGTTGGTAAGATGTAACCCTCACTTCCTGTCCCAGAGACATGTGCAATCAGGACAGCACTGAATACTGCCTCTGCTGCACTGAATCCAAGGTAGTTTTGTCAGACCTACCTGAATTCTCCCCTGAAGAACAACTTCTCCTCATCTCCATAACATAAGAGGGGTGGGTGTTCTCTAGTACATTGGGGCAGACTCAGGCAGGGCTGATAACATTGTTTGGGATGTCAGTGCAACAGAGGCAGTGTCGTCAGCTCACTTTGGAAAAAAAGGAGCATGCTGGATCTATGGTTCGATCAACAGGTATTTTTCTGTAGTTGCAGCATTGCAAGAGGCAGTGTCGTCAGCTCACTTTGGAAAGAAAGGAGCATACTGGATCTATGGTTGGATCAACAAGTATTTTTCTGTAGTTGAAGCATTGCAAGACAAAATATCACAAATGAGCAAGTATTGTATAGATGTACTGAGTATATTCTCTTTCTTTGTGGTTCAACACAAGCAGTTTTGCTGTGATTGAGTATATAATAAAAAAACAGACACAAAACTGTTTAAAAACACACCCAAAGGGAAGGGGCTCCAGGGGGCGATTTGCTGGGGTCGGGCTTTATTCTGAATTTTCAACTATCAATCATATTCAGACAGGTTTTTCCAAATGGCTTTTGGGTGATCCTGCAACTTCCAGCCATATGAATCTGTACAAAAGCATGACCTTCTCATGCTAATATGCATATATATAGGGCTTCAGGTGTTTAATACACTAGACCACTTTTTTTGCAAGCACACAGGGTCATTCAGAAAATAGTAATGTTGTCAATTATATATATTATATATTTTATTTATATATATTATATATTTATTTATATATATTATAATATATTTATATATTATATATCAATGTATAAGGATTTGCTACAGTGATAACTAGCTGCACAAAATGCATACCATTTTTAAAATTATAACCAATAAGCATGTACGATATCTCCATATGTTTTCAATCAAAGTGTCTGAATGGAGAATACCTTTAACTTACTAGATTCCTCATATAGGGAATTACCAACTTTTCTGATCTGAAGATGCCCATATGTATAAATACTTTGCCTAATCTCAGACCCAATGAACCAGTACCTTTTGGGTAGCTTTATGGTGGCCATACACCCATTGTTTCTTTATCCAATTGATCTGCAATTCAATCAAAACAACCTTTCTGTGTTCCTCATGTGTGGCATATTGATCGACTGGGTTGTCGACTACAGAATGATTATTCCAAAAGAGATAGTAAATATCATAAATATGACCAATGGTTTGTCTTTTTAACCACTTGCTAAACGCCCTATAGCAGTTTTACTGATACAGGGTGACAGTTGTGCGCCGCTGTGGACCGCTTCTGCTGTAATGATGTACAGCAGAAGCCGATATGCGGGTGCCGTGCACTCGATGTCTGCCGGCACCCACCGATCATCAGACAGAGACTCAGAATGGAGCTCTGCCTAAGTAAACAAGGCAGAGTTCCATTCTGACAGGGTGGAAGGGATGGATTTTGTGTTCTTGCAAATCAGGAACTAAAATCCATCTCTTTCTCTAGTAAAACCAGCACACAGTAAACACAAGCAGTGGCTAGGCACACAGTTAACCCTTTGATTGCCCTAGATGTTTAACCCTTTCCAAGCCAGTGTCATTAGTACAGTGACGGCGCATATTTCTAGCACTGATCACTGTATTAGTGTCACTGGTTCCCGCAAAGTATCAAAAGTGTCAGTTAGTGCCCAATTGTCCGCCGCAATATCACAGTCCTGCTAAAAGTCGTGATTGCTGCCATTACTAGTATAAAAATTAATAAATAAAAATTCCAGTATATAGACCATATTTGTAGACACTCTAATGTTCATGCAAACCAATCAAAATATACGCTTATTGGGATTTTTTTTTTTCACCAAAAACATATAGCAGATTACATATTGGCCTAAATTTATGAAGAAATTTGATTAAAAAAAAAATGTATTGGATATGTTTTATAGCAGAAATATTGTTTTTTTTTTTTTTTTTTTTTTTTTTTTTCAGAAATGTCAGTTTTTTATGTTTAGAGCACAAAAAACAAAAAAAAAAACGCAGTACTGATCAAAAACCACCAAAAGAAAGCTCAATTTGTGAGAAAAAATGACATACATTTTATTTGTAACAGAGAAGAGGAATAGGTAGGTATATGATTAGACCCGGTCTGTCCAATCCAAATATGAAACAGCAGAAAAAAAGAGGACCTAGTGCCTTTGGCATGGTCTAACCTCTCAGGACTGGGAGTAAGACTTATGTCGTACACACGGTCGGACTTTTTTGCTACAAAAGTCCGACAGCCCGTCCGACAGACTTTCAACGGACTTTTGGCGGACTTGCGGTGAACTTTCTATCGAACAGACTTAACTACATACGATCACACAAAAGTCCGACGGATTCGTACGTGATGACGTACGACCGGACTAAAATAAGGAAGTTGATAGCCAGTAGCCAATAGCTGCTCTAGCGTGGGTTTTTGTCCATCGGAATAGCATACAGACGAGCAGATTTCTGGGTCCGGTGGAGTTACGACGTAAAGATTTGAAGCTTGTTCCAAATCTAAAGTCCGTCAGATTTGCGACTGGAAAAGTCAGCTGAAGGTCCGGTGAAGCCCACACACGATCGGATTGTCCGCCAGCTTTGGTCCGTCGGCGTCCGTCGGACCAGTCCGGTCGAAAAGTCCAACCGTGTGTACGCGGCATAAGGTGCAACCGCCAGTATGTATTTTTACATACAGACGCATGTATTTGGGTATTACATATGTGATGTATTGATGCATTTTATGATGTAAAATATTTTTATGATATCTTTGTAATAAAATGTACCTATTTTATCTACTCACTTGGTCTGTCTATTAAAGTCCTGAGGGGTTAGACTGTGCCATAGGCACTAGGTCCTCTTTTTTCTAAATTTTATTTGTGTACAGTGTTGCCTGACTGCACATTTGTCAACTAAAGTAACGCAGTGCCGTATCACAAAAAGTAGCCTGGTCACGAAGTAGGTTAAATCTTCTGGGGGTCAAGTGGTTAATGAGAATTCATTAGAAATTATACTTTTATAAATTATTTACTTTAGTATGAGTTCTTGCTTTTTTTAACAAAAAAAAAACCTTTTACCAATGTGTCAGTTGTCTGCTATTTCTTTCAAGGGACCGATTATGTACACTACATTTAATTAGCTCATTCAACCACAAAGGTTGCCTTTTCAAGCAAGAAAAATATTTCCAGTGATTGTTACAGTATTTGAGACATGAGTTCCCAAGTCTCCATCTGTCGCTGTCATTTCTTGCAGATAGCCTGGATCTAAATACAGAAAAATAAGACCATCAAAATTCTGCCTCTGAAGGGTTTAAATCTTGTATAATGGTATAATGGCTGGTAAAATATGGATCTCTGACTTTTTTGTTCAATATTTAGAGACTTTTTCTTTAACGTTGAATTGAAAGTATGTTTTTTTTGTTGTATAGTTATATCTGTTCACCTTGGGCCAACGTAAGTATACATATTCCCAACCTGCAAAAACTCATTTCAGGGAGGTGGCGCTTCACGCCCACAATGACTCACCCCCCCTCCCTTCCTGGCAAACTCTCACGAGAGTGAGAGAGAGAGCTGTGCATGATGTCATAAGCCTAGGCTTTTTACCAGACAAGAAACAGGAATTGGGCTGTATATGGTATTTACTGACAGAAAAAAAAATGTTTTACTATCTAAAGTTAAAACAACAAGGGCAGAGGATTTAATAGATAGAAAGGTGAAAAAATGACTGAAGGTCCGCTTTAAGACTGGTCTGATGATGTCATAGGAGTCCTTCTTCCTGAACTGACCTGTCAGTGTCACTCAGTCCAGGAGTGCTGTGAACCCAGTTTGCTTTATGACATGCTTTCTGTGGGGGTGTCCATGACAGCACGGGCTCACAGGAAATAGATTAAATTCACAGACACTGGATTGAAGTAGAAATAGAAGACAGCACTGGAATATAAAGAGGGTGATTTATGCTTGGCCACATTTATCAGGGGCCAGAATAGTACCTTTAACATACTGTAGGTTTCACATTTTATTATGTTAAATACCTAAAAATGCAGCTTCCTATCTGCTTATTCATTTGGTTTATGTTTAAATTCTAAGGAGTACATATCCCATGGTACCTGTAAGCAGTGAATCCTGTTCCGACTCTGCCTTTTGCTACTCCTAATATCAGAACCTCTGTAATTCAGAAGGCAGACACTGTGAAATCTCTCATGCCACGTACACATGAGCGGACTTTTTGACCGGACTGGTCCTGCGGACAATCCGATCGTGTGTGGGCTTCATCGGACCTTCAGCGGACGAATCCGTCGGACTTTGGTGTGATCGTGTGTAGGCAAGTCCGTTTGTTCAAAAGTCCGTCGGAAAGACTGTCGAACCTTTGTTGCCAAAAAAGTCCATCCGTGTGTACAGGGCATAACACAGCATTACCTACTGAACATAGTTATTATGTGTCACAGAATTCAAATAAATGTGTGGGGTTTTTCAAAAAGTAGGTTTAAAAACTTCAAAATCATTCCTATGAATAGGAGTAGGTTGGAAATAATTATATGTAATATTAATTGTAATATGTAATAAATTCATATATGACTTTACATTTGACCATGCACTTTAATTTAAGTTTTCCTTTTTGAAAGATAGCAACCAACACTGTGCATGGCTATTAGCTGTCATACCTAGCAGTCAAAGACAGCTCTGGTCCCAATTAATGATAGAGACCCAATCGCAGTGGTCACAATCATGTGATAACATGCATATTCTTATAAAAATATAAAAACTATTTAAAACCACTTAAGTAGGCAAGTTAATCATAGAATTATTGCAGTGTTAAAACGAAGTTCCACACATTTTATGTTTATTAAAAGTCAGCAGCTACAAAAAGTGTAGCTGCTGACTTTTAATAAACACACACTCACCTGTCCCATGGTCCAGTGATGTGGCCGCCCGAACCCTCGGTTCTATTCCTCTCCTCTCCATGGTGGCTGTATTACAACTGTGGGCACCCGGCTGTGACTTCACAGCCGGGTGTGCACTGCGCATGCTCGAGTCGCACTGCATCTCCTGAATGGTTGGGCAATCTTCTGGGACCTGTGACGTGTCCCAGAAGATTGCAGGGAGGAAGGGGAGAGAACTTTTGCTCAGATCGCCTAGGCATCCGCTCCTCCCCCCCCCCCAAAAAAAAATTACATTTCAAATGTGGCGTATGGGGGAAGTACCATAAGTGGAACTTCCCCTTTTGGGTGGAGCTCTGCTTTAAGCTACACATACTTGCCCTGGACACAAGACCTTAATGACCCCTGGGCATGAAATGGTTACAGAAGAAAGGCAGTTTAAATAAAAACGATTATACAGTATATATAAATTGTTACCCAATATGGTTTGGATTGCCTTTGGCATTTAAGATGGCCTTAATTCTCCTGGGGATTGACAAAGTCTTGGATGGTGGATAATGGAATCTGATACCACTCACAATCACAATCCTAACTAGTGTCCTTTTGTCTTATTCGGTCAGTTGACCATGTCAGCCGCACTTATGCTCGTCAGACAATGTTTTCCCAGGGACCTGTATATGCCGTCATAACCTTTGATACTGTACCTCGTGATGCTGCAAATAAGTTTCAGGGTCTTGGCAATCTTCTTATAGCCTAGGCCATCTTTATGTAGAGCAACAATTCTTTTTTTCAAATCCTCAGAGAGTTCTTTGCCATGAGGTGCCATGTTGAACTTCCAGTGACCAGTATGAGAGAGTGAGAGCGATAACACCAAATTTAACACACCTGCTCCCCATTCACACATGAGACCTTGTAACACCGAGACACATGACAATGGGGAGGGGAAATGGCTAATTGGGCCCAATTTGGACATTTTCACTTAGGGGTGTACTCACTTTTGTTGCCAGCGGTTTAGACAGTAACGGCTGTGTGTTGAGATATTTTGAGGGGACAACAAATTTACACTGTTATACAAGCTGTACACTCACTACTTTACATTGTAGCAAAGTGTCATTTTATCAGTGTTGTCACATGAAAAGATATAATAAAATATTTACAAAAATGTGAGGGGTGTACTCACTTTTGTGAGATACTGTATATATATATATATATATATATATATATATATATATATATATATATATATATATATTACACACACACATACATACACATGAGCTTTAAACAACAATTATATTGATTTATATAATGTACTATACGAGTGATATATATGCAATATGTCCATTTCCAAAACCAAATATCCAGAGCAATACAGAATAGTCTAAGCCCTCCTTGCTTTAGTATCTTTGGAAGGTGTGCTGTGTTTGTGCCCAACAGTTAATTACACCTATAGCATTGAGAGGAGGAAAGACAAAGACCATTTCTGATACTTAAAAAGGACAAAAAATCCCCTCCTTCTTCTTAGCCTTATAGTAGAATTCTTATGAATAATTAGCGGGCCTGGTGCCCCTTATCTGTTTCTGCAGCCACCATACAAAAATCAGGCAAGGATCTTTAGGAGACAGGTACATGAAAGTACACCTGTCTTAAACTGAGCAAAAACCTTGTTATCATTAAGCGCCTTAAAAAAAATGTTTGTTCGCAAGGGTGCTGTGGGTTTTTTGTGGTCAGATTACCTGCAAATGAATAGTGGAGTTTTTCTTTAATGTTCAGGTTCTGAACACCATCAGACTGAGTTTCTCTAACCTCAGAATCTTTTGTAACACTGCCATCAGAGACCTTTAGAGTACTACAATCACTTCAACAATCAGAGACATTCATGTGAACTCATAATGCCTTTCACTTGCACTTTCTGATCTGCCTTCCATTAATGTAGAGAAAAGGGCAGAATGTTGTAAAAGCAGCTAGCCATACTCCAGCCTCGCAGGTTCTACTGGAGCTTACTGCTGGTGTAAAATCTATCATTTTATCAGTTTTTACCACACTTCGAAGTTTACTCCCTATAATGTACCTCTGGCTAGGCAGAATTGTTTAACTATAGCTACCCAAAGGCATATCACAGTAGTCTGAAAAAATTTCATTTTCATATTTTCAAACACTTCCAGAAAAATCATTCAGTAAAACATTAAGGCTGAGTTCAAACTATTGCGATGCGGGAACCAGTGTGATTCCAGTGCCGGTTCCCGCATTGCATCTCCCTTGCAGGCAATTCACACTGCGAATCACTGCAGGTGTCAATACAAAGTGCTGTCCAAACCCGACATGAAGTGACACTGGTATGCCAAATGCATTGAGGCTGTGCAACCACCATCTGTGATGTCACTTCCTGTTGGGTTTGGACAGCACATCTGATAGGTGGGACTGAGCGGCCTGCAGGACTTAAATAACAGCCAGGCTGTTTATGTTGGTGCTGACCTGAGCACCAAAATATGTAAGTGCATCACTGTTTTTATTCATTATTTTTTAAATAAAACAGAATTACACTGTTTTTGATACTTTATATCTTTCCTGGGTCTTGGTTGCTTGGGAGAGGAAATAAGGAATCTGTGAGGCCAGTGGCTGGTCTTTTCCATAATACAACACGTGTGTGACCCTCTCAACTGCTATTTGAAAATGGGTGATACCCCAAGTTATCAAAGGCACACGCATTAGGTATTGCTGGTAAGGGTCCAATATTTAGTACTTATATATGTAGTTAGAATGTGGAACTTGGGGCTCAGCTTTCCAGGGACTACTTAGATTCTCTGTTGAAAGGGGCCTCTTGTTTGCAGAGTTCAGTAGCTCAAGATGTGTATACACTAGTGGTGGAGCATGAATTGGAGTCATTGTTTAAGCACATTTTTTCAGAAAGCACGATGGTTGGAGTTTATGAGGACTATTATTTATGGACTTACTATGACTTTTTGTTTTTAAAATTAAATGATTTTTCTTATTGATGCTATTTCTTTTTGTTTTGGTTGCGTGGTAGCATCTTACTTTTGTTCTTTAGTTTTTTCTGAGGTGATTATTCACTTAAAGGGGCTGCTCCACATATTTTTAATTGCAGATTTTTTTATTTATAGGTTGGCGCCATTTTACTCACACTTTTTTCACATTGTCAATATAAAGTTAATGACACCCCCAGATCGGTTTGCAGATCGCAGTGCAAATTGTGAATGTGCACAAGAATCGAAGTGCATGGGTGTAAACACCCATGTGCTCTGATTCCAGTGCGGGGAAAAAAAAAGGTTCCTGCACCTTTTTTGTGCAAATCCAATACGAGTTCAGCCATACAAGTGTATGGCTGAATTCGCATTGCACACACATCGCATGTGGTTGGCACAGAAATGTGGTGCAAATCACATGCAATGTCTGTGTTTGCAATAGTGTGAACCCAGGCTAATGCAATCTGCGAACCGATCCGGGGGGTGTCATTAACTTTGTATTGACACCCACAGCGATTCGCAGAGGGCAGTGTGAACTGCCTGCGATGGAGATGCGATGCGGGAACCGGCACTGGAAACGCGCTGGTTCCCACATCGCAATAGTGTGAACCCAGCCTTACTGTTGGATAAGCCGTTTTTGATGTCTATTTTTCCCTCAAACAACTGTACACAATATGCATGCACATTTCCTGTACCTGGTGGCATCATCTGCCTCTGTTGTATGGCCTTTTCTCAATTTTTTTTTTTTTGTAGTGAAAATCTTTATGGAAAAGATATCCTACAAAATATAACATGTATAAAAAGCAATCAGCGCCACCCTACTAAAGTGCTAAGTGCAAACTGTATAAACCTGTGCAAAATACAACCAATTGTCCGCAGCTGCTATATACTTCTAGTAAATCCACCTCACTATTAGGGATGAGCCGAACACCCCCCTGTTCGGTTCACACCAGAACCTGCGAACGGACCGAAAATTCACGCAAACTTTAGAACCCCATTGAAGTCGATGGGATTTGAACGTTAGAAATCAAAAGTGCTAATTTTAAAGGCTAATTTGCATGGTATTGTCCTAAAAAGGGTTTGGGGACCCGGGTCCTGCCCCAGGGGAGATGTATCAATGCAAAAAAAAGTTTTAAAAACGGACGTTTTTTTGGGAGCAGTGATTTTAATGATCCTTAAAGTGGGAAAAAAAAGTGAAATTTTCCTTTAAATATCGTACCTGGGGGGGTGTCTATAGTATGACTGTAAAGTGGCGTGTGCTTCCGTGCTTAGAACAGTCCCTGCACAAAATTACATTTTTAAAGTAACAAAAGTCATTTAAAACTGCTTATGGCTTTAATGTAATGTCCAGTCCCGGTAATATGGATAAAAATCAGTTTGACAAACGGCATGGGTACCCCCCCCAGTCCATTACCAGGCCCTTCGGGTCTTGTATGGATATTAAGGGGAACCTCGCACCCAAATTAAAAAAAGGAAAGGCGTGGGGCCCCAGGCCCTCTGAACAGCAGTATACAGGCGGTGCAAGCAAAACAGGGACTGTAGATTTGTTGTTAAGTAGAATCTGTTTGTAATTTTGTACTGGTACATTTTTAACGTGTTTAGCTCCAGCCAAAAAAAATCTATTTTTAAGCTTTTTGGAAAAAATAGGGAAGGGTTATCACCCCTGTGACATTTGTTTTGCTGTCTGTGCACCTCTTCAGAAGATTTTACCTCACTTTCCGTCCAAATGACAAATGTTTTTTGACAATTTGGGGTTTTTAGTGAAACAAGGATTGGTGATAAAGCATCAGTGGAAAGGAGAAACGTTTTTCCCATATTAACTCTTACAGGAGAGAATTTCCCTTCCTAGGGGTAGATTTCATCTCACTTCCTGTTGTCTCCTTCCGTTTGCAAGTAGGAGTCATTTGTAAGTTGGATGTTTGAAAGTAGGGGCCTGCCCTATATACTCTGCAGAAAATGGGGCCTTAGGTGTTGGTGTTGCCACAACACTGTAAGCCCTCACAGTTACTCTTGGTGGGTGCAGGAACAGGCTCTGCTATGAAATATTAGATCAAGAATTGTAATTACATGCCCCTGTTGAACAGGGTCAGAAAAATTGGGCCTTTGGTGGTGGTGGTGCTGGTGCCACAACACTGTAAGTCCTCACAGTTACTCTTGGTGGGCGCAGAAACGGGCCCTGCTGTGAAATATTAGATCAAGAGTTGTAATTACATGTCCCTGTTCAACAGGGGCAGAAAAATTGGGCCTTAGGCACTGGTGCCACAACACTGCAACCCCTCACAGATACTCTAGTTGGAGCGCAGGAATGAGCCCTCCTGTAAAATATTGCATCAAAAATTATAATTACACCCCCCTGCTAAACAGGGGCTGAAAAATTGGGCCTTAGGCACTGATGTCACAACACTGCAACCCCTCACAGATACTCTAGTTGGAGCGCAGCAACGAACCCTCCTTGCAAAATATTGCATCAAAAATTGTAATTAAATGCCGCTGTTAAACAGGGGCTAAAAAATTATGCCTTAGCCACTGGTGTCAGCACCCAGAACCAAAAATATTCTTACAAGCTATCAGCAAGATCATTGAGGAAGAGGATAGTCACTCAGCATAACAGGATAGTCACTCAGCATCAGCATAGGCAGTCTTGAAGGGATCTGACATTTCAAAAAAAATTATTTGGTTATATCAGCATCAGGTGCTTGGTAGCTGGTGGTGATCCAAGACTTATTCATTTTTATGAAGGTCAGTCGATCGATCGAGTCGGTGGACAGGCGCACCCTGTGATCGGTTACAAATCCTCCAGCAGCACTAAATGTGCGTTCCGAAAGAATGCTGGATGCAGGACAGGCCAGTAGCTCAAATGCATACTGTGCAAGCTCTGGCCAGTGATCCATCCTCAAGACCCAGTAACCCAGAGGATTTTCAGTGGGAAAGGTGTCCAATCAGATCTTGCCCCTAGGTATTCCAGCACCATGTAAAACAGACGCTGGCAATGGTTGCTGGAACCAATCATACCTTGGGGCTGCGGAGTAAAAAATTGTCTGAACGCATCGGTCAGATGGCCACCTTCTCCACCGCTCCTTCTTTGACTGACCGATGCCTCAACAACATGTTGTCCAGGAACAGGAGTTTGTAACCTCCCAGTCTCTGGGAACGCGTTGCACAGACCTTTCTGTAAGGCCTCCCGAAGATGTGTCATCCTCTGCTCTCTCCGCGACGGCAAGATAAGGTCCGCAACCTTACCCTTGTAACGTGGATCAAGGAGGGTTGCCAGCCAGTATTGATCCCTCTCCTTGATACCACGAATACGAGGATCCTTCCACCGGCTTTGCAGGATCAGGGAGGCCATGCAGCGTAGGTTTACTGAGGCATTCGGTTCAGAGTCTTCTGGGTCACTAAGGACGACAAGATCCACAGCCACCTCCTCCCAGCCACGTACAAGTCCATGGGTTTCTTGAGACTGTAAATAATCCCTTAAAGACTGCTGCTGATGCTGAGTGTCAGGCTCCACCTCCATGCTGACACAATCCTCCTCTTCCTCCTCCTCCTGTGTGATCGGCGGGCACGCAGGAACACTGTCTGGATAAAGGGGGCCTTGAGATCTAAGGAAGTCCTCCTCTTCCTGCCTCTGTTCGGCCTCAAGTGCCCTGTCCATTATTCCACCTAGCGTGTGCTCCAACAGGTGGACAAGGGGGACAGTGTCACTAATGCATGCACTGTCACTGCTCACCATCCTCGTGGCCTCCTCAAATGGTGACAGGACAGTGCATGCATCACTGATCATGGCCCACTGGCGTGGGGAAAAAAAACAGGCTCTCCTGACCCTGTCCTGGTGCCATAGTCACACAGGTACTCATTGATGGCCCTCTGCTGCGTGTGCAGCCGCTGCAGCATGGCCAACGTTGAGCTCCACCTGGTGGGCATGTCACAGATTAGGCAGTTCTTGGGCAGGTTAAATTCCTTTTGGAGGTCAGCCAGCCGAGCACTGGCATTATAAGACCAGTGGAAATGCACACAGACTTTCCTGGCCTGCCTCAGGACATCCTGTAAGCCCAGGTGCCTGCCCAAGAACCGCTGCACCACCAAGTTAGGGATGTGAGCCAAACAGGGCACATGGGTCATTTGTCCCTGTCAGAGGGTGGAGAGGAGGTTGGTGCCATTGTCGCAAACCACCATTCTTGCCTTAAGTTGGCGTGGCGTCAACCACCTCTGAACCTGCCCCTGCAGAGCTGACAGAACCTCTGCCCCAGTGTGGCTTCTGTCCCCCAAACACACCAGCTCAAGCACCGCATGGCATCTTTTGGCCTGCGCAGTTGCGTAGCCCCTTGAACGCCTACGGAGCACCGCTGGTTCCGAGGACAAAGCACAGGAAGAGGCCATGGAGGAAGAAGAAGAGGAGGGGGTGAAGGAGAGAGGTGTGTCAGAATCACCAGTAGTAGCATTTTGGAGGCGTGGTGGCAGAACAACCTCCAACACTACTGCACCTTGTCCTGCATCCTTCCCAGCTGCCAGCAGAGTCACCCAATGCGCCGTGAAAATTGGGTAATGTCCCTGTCCATGCCTGCTGGACCATGAGTCAGCGGTAATATGTACCTTACTGTTGACTGCTCCCTGTCCAGCGAGGCATGGACATTGGCTTCCACATGCCGGTAGAGAGCTGGAATCGCCTTCCGTGAGAAAAAGTGGCGTTTGGGTACCTGCCACTGAGGAACCGCACATTCCACAAACTCACGGAAGGGGGCAGAGTCTACCAACTGAAAAGGTAGCAGTTGAAGTGCTAGCAATTTTGCCAAGCTAGCATTTAACCACTGGGCATGTGGATGGCTGGGAGCAAACTTCTTTCGGCGGTGCAGCAGCTGGGGCAGGGAAGTTTGCCTGGTACAATCTGACATCGGTGTACCCATAGCAGATTGCCCACAAGTACTTGGCTGTGACACACCTAATTCTACACCTTCATTCCTCTCAGTGCAGGTCTCAGAGAGGACTGAAGGTATAGTGGGGTTGGAGATCTCAGCTGATGAGGAGCAAGGAGAGGTCCTCTTTGTTCTTTGGTGTGGGTCTTTTAGGTACGCTTGCTAACGAACTGCAAGGCAGGTCAACATATGTCTGGTCAAGCATGTGGTGCCCAAGCGGGAGATGTTTTGGCCACGCGAGATATGCTTGAGACATATGTTGCAAATAGCAGCGGTGTGATCTGATGCACTTGTCTCAAAAAAGTCCCACACCAAAGAACTTTTGGAATAACACAGCAGCGCCCTGCACATGCGGAGCTTTGCAGTGTGATGCAGTCAGTGTGCTGCCCTTAAGCTGACCCCTGGAGGTCATCTTGCCTCGTTAGTGATGTGCCTCCTTCTCATCTCTCCTATCAGGCACCCACGTGGAGTCAGTAACCTCATCATCCTCTCCCTCCTCATCACTGGAGCACACCTGGCAGTATGCTGCAGCAGGGGCAACATGACTGCCAGATTTCTGTCCTTCTTGGGCACCCCCTCTGTCTGGGCTCACGTTACTGCCTTCCTCTAGCTGGGTACCATCATCGGAGCCTTCAAAACGCTGGGCATCCTCCTGAAGCATGTACCCAACACTGTGGTCAAACAGTTCGGGGGACTCCTCAGGAGGACATGGTGGGGCTAGGGAAGGAGTCACTGATTCCATTGAGCCGAGGGAAGAGGCCGGGTTGGCAGCTGCTTTGCCAGACAAAGTACCCTGAGCATGGGTGAGAGAGGATGAGAAGGATGAGGACGGCTTGGTCATCCACTCGACCAAGTCTTCCTCATGTTGCGGCTCAACACGGCCACGTGCTGATGAGGATGCACCGTGTCCATGACCAGCACTTTGGCCTCTAGACACAGAGCCTGTTTGCCCGCCTCTCCTTGTTGGCCTTCCAGACATACTAATGGCCTGCAGTGAGATGTAGCTGCACTAAGCTGGGATATATATATATACTGATACTGCAGCTAGCAAAATCAACTGCCTGCCTGTAGTATTATTAGTATGAGAACACCACCAATCTTCTACAGGTAGCTTTAGCTGAACACTGTGCAGAGGTCGCACTACACTAACTTGTAGCTTTAGCTGAACACTGTGCAGAGGTCGCACTACACTAACTTGTAGCTTTAGCTGAACACTGTGCAGAGGATGCACTACACTAACGTTTAAATAATGTAGCTGCCTGCGGTAATGATAGGATCAGGAAAACACCACCAACATTCTACAGGTAGCTTTAGCTGAACACTGTGCAGGGGACGCACTATACTAACGTTTAAATAATGTAGCTGCCTGCGGTAGTGATAGGATCAGGAAAACACCACCAACCTTCTACAGGTAACTTTTATCTTTAAATCCTCTTTATTGAAAAACAACAATTCACATTAAAAAAAAGCAGATAAGATCACATTCTGGGGACTGACATAACCAGTATTTACATAGTCTACAACTTTTACCGTATTTATACAACAGTCCGCAAAAAGAAAAGGCAAGGAGCATGAACATCAATAAAATACCCTCCTCTACCTGAGGGACATACAAAATTTTTCCCCTTTCTTTTACTTCCTTTCCCTCCCCCTCCCCCTCCCCCCGCCATCACACCCCCCCCCCCCAACCCCCCAACCCCTCTAAACCTCATTCTCCCTCCCCATTCACCCCGTGCTTCTCCCACATCACCCAATCCTTCCATATTTTCTCAATTTTTTTGTGATTACTTCTTTTCTTATATATAAGTTTCTCTCTACTAACTTCCTCCTTCACTTCTTTCACCCATTCTTCGAACGTCGGGGGTTCTTTTCTCTGCCAATTCTTGGCTATAAGCTTTTTCCCTTGAAACAGGCACCTGATTATTGCAGTCTGTGTATCTCTTGCGGGCTGTTGCTCCTCTATTAGACCTAGTAGGCAGATCTTGGCACCCATACTTAATGATGTCTTAAAAATACAATTTATCCTGTCCACAATACTTTTCCAGTATCTGTACAGTTTTGGGCAGCGCCAGAACATGTGTAATAGGTCTCCCCTCTCTCCTCCACACCTCTGGCACCCCGAGTCTACCCTCCTCCCCATCCTAAACAGCTTTAATGGTGTAAAATACGCCCTATATATCAAATATAAATGCGACACTGCCTGTGATGGAGAAAGGGAAACCCTGGGTCCTGATGACAATACATACTCCCATTGACTGTCCGATATTTTCCCAATCTCATCCTCCCATTTCTTCCTATTTTTATCCTCCACTCTATCCCCTTGTATCGAGATTCTTAAACTGCTGTACATATCAGATATCAGACCTTTCGTGGAATCTGAGTCGACCAGTTTTCTCACAGAGATCATGTCGCTCCATAGTGGCTCCTTGCCGTTAAATTGTGCGTCTAAAGCGTGCCTAACCTGCAAGTATCTGTAAAATGAACGGTTAGGGATCGCGAATTCAATCGCCAATTCCTGGAATGTTTTTAATCTCCCGGCTTTATAAAGCTGTGAGAGATAGTGGATGCCCTGCCGATCCCACTCTTCAATCTTCCCCATTATTTTCACTTCATTAAGCTTGCTATTATCCCACAATGGGGAGAACTCCGAGAAGTCTACATAGCCCATTATTTTTTTGACCTTGGACCAGCTCTTGACCATCAACTGGGTAGTGGGACATCTGGTGATAAAGGAGTCCGCCTCCAACGCTTCTACTATCGTGTCATGGTTAGTATCGCCTAGGAGTACTTTATTCCCTGTTACCTCTTTCCCGGGCCTATTACACCCTCCCATATACTGGACCTGTGATGCCAGAAAGTAACATCCCGGGTCCGGGACTCCCAGTCCTCCCTTCTCTGTCGTTCGCCGGAGCGTCTGCAGGCCGATCCTTGCTGCGCCGCCTTTCCAAATCAGCTCTCTGAATAAGCTGTCCATTTTATTGAACCATCGTTTAGCAATCCAAACAGGTGAATTATGCAGAATATATAAAATTTGCGGCATCCAGACCATTTTTATCAGGTTGCAGCGCCCGGCGACCGACAGGGGCAACCGTCCCCACACCCTACATTTCTGTTTGAGTTTTTTCATTAATGGGACTAGGTTTTCTGCAATACATTGCTCCGGATCCCTTGAGATATTAATCCCCAGGTATTTCATCTGATTGACTACCTTAATTTGTGTGGTTTGATCCGGAAGGGGCTCCATCAGGGGGTCTATAGGTAATATTGCTGACTTTTCCCAATTAATTTTTAACCCAGAGAATTGGCCAAAGTCTTCGACCATCCCCATGGCCGTCCTTAATGACTCCTGCGTATCCCCTAGAAATAACAGAATGTCATCTGCGTACATTGCTATTTTCTCCTCTCCCCTCCTTCTTTTAAACCCCTGAACCCCCTGAGACGCCCTTATAGCCACAGCCAGCGGCTCTATTGCCAGGGAAAACAGGAGGGGCGACAAAGGGCACCCCTGCCTGGTGCCCCTTCTTAATTGGAACCAATCTGAGCATTCTCCATTGACTCTAACCTTTGCCCTTGGTCTGTCATATAAGAGGCTTAGCCAATGAACAAAGCCAGGGCCAAACTGGAATTCCGCCAACACCTTCCAGATGTAATGCCACTCCAGGCAATCAAATGCCTTGGTGGCATCTAACGAGAGGAGTGCCCTCTTACCGCTATTCGCCGTGGGGATCTGCATATTTAGATATACTCGTCTTATGTTCGTACTTGTAGCTCTGTCCGGGATAAACCCGGTTTGATCTATATGAATTACTCTGGAAATTATTTTCTTTAGCCTTGTTGCCAGGGCCTTTGCCAGAATCTTCACGTCCGAACATAACAGTGATATCGGTCTATATGATGCCATCTCTAACGGGCTTTTCCCCTCCTTCAGCAATACTATTATAATAGCCTCTGTCATTGAGACTGGCAAATTACCATCCTTCCCAGTGCCGTTTAGTACTTCCAAAAGCATGGGGAGCAAAAGCTCCCCATACTTTTTGAAAATTTCTACGGGTAGACCATCGGGACCCGGGGCCTTCTGGTTCGCCATGTCTGCCACAGCCCTTTGTAATTCCCCAAGTGTCAGAGGGGCATCCAACATTTCCCTATCCTCTCTCGAGAGCGGGGTTAACTTAATCTGATCAAAGAAAGCTGTCATTTCCCTTCCCCCTCCACATCTTCCTGAGCCGAGCTATATAAATTTTTAAAGTACTCCCTAAACTCTTCTAATATTTCTAGGTTAGTATTTTTTATTATTCCCTCTCTTCCTTCTATCGCTAGTATGGAATTCGGAGGGCCATTGGCCTTTATGATCAGGGCCAGGGTCCTCCCGACACACTCCCCCTCACAGGCAAACGTTCGTTTTTGAAATAACCTCTTCCTCTCTGTCTTTTCCAGAACTATTCTACTGTACTCATTTTGTCTCTCTACCCACGTCTTATATCTGGATGGGGTTGGGTCCTCAACGTACCGTTCTTCCGCTCTTATGGCACTCTCTTTGACTTTTAGTTCTTCTATCTGTGTTTTTTTCTTAGTATGGGATATTTTTTGAATTAGGATCCCCCGGAGGAAAGCTTTCAGGGCATCCCAAACTATCCCTAATGGAGCTGTGCCTCTATTCAAATCTACAAATTCCACCAGCTTCTCCATCACAGTACCCGCGTCCTCAATAATCTCGAGCCAAAAGGGATTTACTTTCCAGTCACCCCTATTAATGCCTCTCTCACCCTTTAAATCAACTATCACTGGTGAGTGGTCCGAAATCCCCCTTGGCTCGTAGACTATTTCTCCCACCATGCCCAGCGATTCCTCATTACCCAAAACCAGGTCTATCCTGGACAGGGTGGTATGTGTCCTGGAATGGCAGGAATATTGTCTCACCCCAGGGTGCCTCTCTCTCCAGATGTCCACCAATCCTACTTCCTCACAATACTGTAGAAGCGGGCTCTTAGGTTTTCCCCTACCCAGACTTTTTAAAGGAAACCTGTCTACCTCGTTATTCATGGTCATGTTGAAGTCCCCAACCGCCACTACCGGAACCCCTGGGAGGTTCGCCATAAATTCTGTTAGGTCATCCAAAACCTCCCTCCCAAAAGGGGGAGGAATATAGATGTTAGCTAGTACGCATTTCCTGTTCTCAATTGTACAATAGAGAAAAATATACCGGCCTTCTGTGTCCACCTTACTATGGCTGCAGGAGAAAGCTATCCCTGATTTTATCAAAACACTCACGCCCCTTGAGTAGGGAGTGTGAGTGGAATGAAATTGCATCTGAAATTTTTTATGGTCCATTATCTTAATTGATTCCTTATCCAGGTGTGTCTCCTGCAGACATAGTATCTGAACCTTCCCCTTATCTACCATAGATAGGATCGTCTGCCTTTTCAGATTATCTTTAACCCCCCGAACGTTCCAAGAACATATAGTAAACTTTTTTTTAAATTTCCAGGTGCTATCTAAACCACCACTACCATACATCTGTAGATCCTATCTCTTTGTGTCCCTTAGCAAAGTTAAACCACCTCTTTATGTGACTACTATAATATTTATAAGATGAATTTCCCCTTACTCCAAAGTCAACCCCCCCCCTCCCACACACACTCATACACATATTCCTCCCCTTTCTCCCCCCACCCCACCTCCCCCCTCCCCCTACCCCCCCCCCTATTTTTACCCCTATTGCCCAATTTTGGGCCTACCCCTGAGGCTTCTATAGTGACCGGACACATTTTTTCAAGGTGAGAAAAACAAACCTACCCCCCCCCCGGCCCCAGTAAGAGGGGAACTATCCCCATTGTTTCCACTGTGCTTATAAACCAACAAATTTTACGTGTTCCCCCCTCCCTCCCCACTCCCCCTTAAAAAAAAAAAAAAAAAAAGGGGAAAAGGAAGAGGAAGTCCACAAAAAAAAAAAAAAAAGGAGAAAAAAAAAAAAAAGTTCTCTCTTGATTTCCCGATCGCCTGCCTTTTCTATATTTCATCTTCTCGCTGTATTCTTCCTTTGTTCTTTTCTAACCAAGTTGTGACTTCGGTGGGAGTATTAAAAAATTGAGTTTCCCCTAGTGCCGCGATGCGCAAGCGTGCTGGATATAATAAAGCATAGTTAATTTTTAACTGCTGCAGCTTGCGCTTGCATTCCAAAAATTTGGCTCTCTGCCTTTGAAGCTCAGGAGAGAAGTCCGGATATATTGAGACCCTTGCACCTCTATATTGAATGTTCTTCATCTCCCTTGCCTTCCGAAGGATGGTGGTTTTATCCCTGAAGCATAATAGCTTAAAAATCAGTGCTGATGAGGATGCACCGTGTCCATGACCAGCACTGTTGCCTCTAGACACAGAGCCTGTTTGCCCGCCTCTCCTTGTTGGCCTTCCAGACATACTAATGGCCTGCAGTGAGATGTAGCTGCACTAAGCTGGGATATATATATATACTGATACTGCAGCTAGCAAAATCAACTGCCTGCCTGTAGTATTATTAGTATGAGAACACCACCAATCTTCTACAGGTAGCTTTAGCTGAACACTGTGCAGAGGTCGCACTACACTAACTTGTAGCTTTAGCTGAACACTGTGCAGAGGTCGCACTACACTAACTTGTAGCTTTAGCTGAACACTGTGCAGAGGATGCACTACACTAACGTTTAAATAATGTAGCTGCCTGCGGTAATGATAGGATCAGGAAAACACCACCAACATTCTACAGGTAGCTTTAGCTGAACACTGTGCAGGGGACGCACTACACTAACGTTTAAATAATGTAGCTGCCTGCGGTAGTGATAGGATCAGGAAAACACCACCAACCTTCTACAGGTAACTTTAGCTGAACACTGTGCAGAGGTCGCACTACACTAACGTGTAAATAATGTAGCTGCCTGCGGTAGTGATAGGATCAGAAAAACACCACCAATCTTCTACAGGTAGCTTTAGCTGAACACTGTGCAGAGGTCGCACTAAACTAACTTGTAGCTTTAGCTGAACACTGTGCAAAGGTTGCACTACACTAACTTGTAGCTTTAGCTGAATACTGTGCAGAGGTTGCACTACACTAACTTGTAGCTTTAGCTGAACACTGTGCAGAGGTCGTACTACACTAACTTGTAGCTTTAGCTGAACACTGTGCAGAGGTCGCACTACACTAACTTATAGCTTTAGCTGCACACTGCGCAGAGGTCGCGCTACACTAACTTGTAGCTTTAGCTGAACACTGTGCAGAGGTCGCGCTACACTAACTTGTAGCTTTAGCTGAACACTGTGCAGAGGTCGCACTACACTAACTTGTAGCTTTAGCTAAACACTGTGCAGAGGTCGCACTACACTAACTCGTAGCTTTAGCTGAACACTGTGCAGAGGTTGCACTACACTAACTTGTAGCTTTAGCTGAACACTGTGCAGAGGTTGCACTACACTAACTTGTAGCTTTAGCTGAACACTGTGCAGAGGTCACACTAAATTAACTTGTAGCTTTAGCTGAACACTGTGCAGAGGTCGCACTACACTAACTTGTAGCTTTAGCTGAACACTGTGCAGAGGTCGCACTACACTAACTTGTAAATAATGTAGCTGCCTGCGGTAGTGATAGGATCAGAAAAACACCACCAATCTTCTACAGGTAGCTTTAGCTGAACACTGTGCAGAGGTCACACTAGATTAACTTGTAGCTTTAGCTGAACACTGTGCAGAGGTCACACTAGATTAACTTGTAGCTTTAGCTGAACACTGTGCAGAGGTTGCACTAAACTAACTTGTAGCTTTAGCTGAACACTGTCCAGAGGTTACACTAGATTAACTTGTAGCTTTAGCTGAACACTGTGCAGAGGTCGCACTACACTAACTTGTAAATAAAGTAGCTGCCTGCGGTAGTGATAGGATCAGAAAAACACCACCAATCTTCTACAGGTAGCTTTAGCTGAACACTGTGCAGAGGACACACTACACTAACTGTAAATACTGTAGCTGCCTGACTGTGGTACTAATAGGATCAGAAGAACACCAGCTATTTTCTTCAGGTGGCTGTAAATACTGTAACAACACCTACCTGCCTGTCAGTAGGAAGATAATAACAAGAATAGATCTAGCTAAACTGAATACAGTGTATATATATATACATATAATATATATATATATATACATATAATATATATATATATATATATATATATATATATATATATATATATATATATATACACAGTGGCTTGCGAAAGTATTCGGCCCCCTTGAACTTTTCAACCTTTTGCCACATTTCAGGCTTCAAACATAAAGATATAAAATTTTTATTTTTTGTGAAGAATCACCAACAAGTGGTACACAATTGTGAAGTGGAACGAAATCTTTTGGATTTTTGAAACTTTTTTAACTAATAAAAAAATGAAAAGTGGGGCGTGCAAAATTATTCGGCCCCCTTGCGTTAATACTTTGTAGAGCCACCTTTTGCTGCGATTACAGCTGCAAGTCGCTTGGGGTAGGTCTCTATCAGTTTTGCACATTGAGAGACTGAAATTCTTGCCCATTCTTCCTTGCAAAACAGCTCGAGCTCAGTGAGGTTGGATGGAGAGCGTTTGTGAACAGCAGTTTTCAGCTCTTTCCACAGATTCTCGATTGGATTCAGGTCTGGACTTTGACTTGGCCATTCTAACACCTGGATACGTTTATTTGTGAACCATTCCTTTGTAGATTTTGCTGTATGTTTGGGATCATTGTCTCGTTGGAAGATAAATCTCCGTCCCAGTTTCAGGTCTTTTGCAGACTCCAACAGGTTTTCATCCAGAATGGTCCTGTATTTGGCTGCATCCATCTTCCCCTCAATTTTAACCTTCTTCCCTGTCCCTGCTGAAGAAAAGCAGGCCCAAACCATGATGCTGCCACCACCATGTTTGACAGTGGGGATGGTGTGTTGAGTGTGATGAGCTGTGTTGCTTTTACGCCAAACATATCGTTTTGCATTGTGGCCAAAAAGTTCGATTTTGGTTTCATCGGACCAGAGCACCTTCTTCCACATGTTTGGTGTGTCTCCCAGGTGGCTTGTGGCAAACTTTAGACAAGACTTTTTATGGATATCTTTGAGAAATGGCTTTCTTCTTGCCACTCTTCCATAAAGGCCAGATTTGTGCAGTGTACGACTCTCCCACCTCAGCTGTAGTTCTCTGCATTTCATCCAGAGTGATCATGGGCCTCTTGGCTGCATCTCTGATCAGTCTTCTGATTAGTCTTCGCCTTGTCTGAGCTGAAAGTTTAGAGGGACAGCCAGGTCTTGGTAGATTTGCAGTGGTCTGATACTCCTTCCATTTTAAAATGATCGCTTCCACAGTGCTCCTTGGGATGTTTAAAGCTTGGGAAATCTTTTTGTATCCAAATCCGGCTTTAAACTTCTCCACAACAGTATTATGGACCTGCCTGATGCTCTCTGCGCTTTCAACAGAACCCTGAGACTATCACAGAGCAGGTGCATTTATACAGAGACTTGATTACACACAGGTGGAATCTATTTATCACCATCAGTCATTTGGGACAACATTGGATCATTCAGAGATCCTCGCTGAACTTCTGGAGTGAGTTTGCTGCACTAAAAGTAAAGGGGCCGAATAATTTTGCACGCACCACTTTTCAGTTTTTTAATTGCTAAAAAAGTTTAAAATATCCAATAGATTTCGTTCCACTTCACAATTGTGTCCCACTTGTTGGTGATTCTTCACAAAAAATTTAAATTTTATATCTTTATGTTTGAAGCCTGAAATGTGGCAAAAGGTTGAAAAGTTCAAGGGGGCCGAATACTTTCGCAAGCCACTGTATATATATACACACACACACACAACACCTGGGATGCATATATATATATATATACACAATACACTGTAAGTGCAGCTAACTGACTGACTGTCCTGCCTACTCTATCTAACTTAAATCAAATGACACTGTCTCTCTGTCTCTGTCTCTCAACACTGGAACACACTACACAGGGCTGCCATACAGGCGGTCTTATATAGTGTGGGGCGTGTACTAAACCCCCTGAGCCATAATTGGCCAAAGCCACCCTGGCTTTGGCCAATTACAGCTCTCTGTACAGACGGCACTGTGATTGGCCAAGCATGCGGGTCATAGTGCATGCTTGGCCAATCATCAGCCAGCAATGCATTGCGATGCCGAAGTGAATTATGGGCCATGACGTGCCACTCGAATTTGGCGCAAACGGCCCATATCGTTCGCAATTCGGCGAACGACCGAACAGACGATGTTCGAGTCGAACATGGGTTCAACTCGAACACGAAGCTCATCCCTACTCACCATACAGTGTGATAATTATTTATTATAAGTGCAGCGCTGATAATTTTTCACGTGAATGAATACCAATATCAAAATACTAAATATTATAAACCAATCATAATAAATAATTAATAAATACAATTACATATATTGAATAAATATCCTATTAAATATAGTTCATATGTGAAAAAACTTCTATAAATTCTTGATTGTTGTGAACTCTAATTCATGCATCATCCACCACTATGCTCTTCATGTTCTCTGTAGATAATGCTAAAATGTGCACACCATCACCAGCCGTTATACCTGCTCACCTCAACAATGAGTCAGGAAGACTCAGATAAAATTTCTTTACTCTCACTCCGTTATGGTCTCACTTCTCCACATCCGAACTGCTACTCTGTATCAGCTCTCAAATAAGCAGCCTCCCAGGTGAAGCAAATGGATCGAGATAATGATCTCTCCTACACAGATCCCCACTACTTTTCTCCTTCCTCCACTCCAGCAATACCGCTCGAAATTTCCTCTTTAGATATGGCTTCAATGTCATGCAATAACAAATAAAGGATACATAGTGCTCTACATTTCACTAGTTATTAAAATGCCCCAATAAAAACACACTTACAGTATATTCAATAAAAACTCACTGAACACAAGGCTAATGCGTCCTCTCGCTCACTGCTTTGGCTGCGTAACATCATAGGCTCTGCTCCTCCCCTCTACATGCTTATCACCCTCTGATTGGGCTTCCTCCATGACATTGGAGCCATATCTAAAGAGGAAATATCGAGCGGTATCGCTGGAGTCGAGGAAGGAGAAAAGTAGCGGGGATCTGTGTAGGAGAGATCATTATCTCGATCCATTTGATTCACCCAGGAGGCTGCTTATTTGAGAGCTGATACAGAGTAGCAGGTCAGATGTGGAGGAGTGAGACCATAGCGGAGTGAGAGTAAAGAAATTTTATCTGAGTCTTCCTGACTCATTGTTGAGGTGAGCAGGTATAACGGCTGGTGATGGTGTGCACATTTTAGCATTATCTACAGAGAACGTGAAAAGCACAGTGGTGGATGATACATGAATTAGAGTTCACAACAATCAAGAATTTATAGACCTTTTTTCCACATATGAACTATATGTAATAGGAGATTTATTTAATTTATGTAATTGTATTTATTAATTATTATGATTGGTTTATTATATTTTGTATTTTGATATTAGTATTAATTCACATGTGAGATTAGAAGTGCTGTACTTATTATAAATAATTATCCTGCAAAATATGGTTCAGCACAAGTTTGACAAACACTGCCTTCTGATACTCAAAGTTTAACTCTACTGTGTTCCACATCAGACCGATTCGACTGGTTTTCTATCATGGCATTCCACAGACCCCATAGGTAAAAAGTCTCTATATTTTTATATGAGCTTTATAAGCACCATTATTGTTGTTTTATTACAATACTAACAAAATAGATGCTCAAACAGAGAAAAACTTAAAGGAATTAGACATTAAAGACAATTTTAAAAATGTAGAATAGACCTCAACCATGCAATTGAATTCCAGCAAAAATACCAAAGCAATTTGGAGAAGGAAGTTCTTAAAAAAAAAAAAAAAAAAGAGGGCAAGCATTTTTTATTTGATAAAAGCAGCTACACAAAATTTCCAAAGGATCCTACAGGTGTGAAGCGATGATCATCTACAACCTTGTAGTACACATACTGTTTTCAGCATTGGGGATTTTTTTGCTTGCAACAGAAGAAGTGAGGCTCAATGACTGGGGGTAAGGAAAACAAAAAAAGAGTATTTCTTTGGGAGGGATTTACCACTGGGGTCTAATCTACAGTATAATCCCAGTGGATGAATTAATATATCATCTATCAAGTGCATTGGACAGTGGCTTTTAGTCATGGTCTAACAGCCTTTAACTGGTGCATAAAACCTGAGCCTTCACATAGGTTCTAAATTTAGGTGTGAACTCTCATACCCACAAGAAGGAGTATTTAGGAACATTATCACTTGGTTTGGCCAAGAACTGTTTAGCTTGTAGAGTCTTAAACACTGAAATTGATGATGCATAACCTGGTACAGTGTGTATGTGGCATTTACAGTAGTGAACATTGTGGAATGGATCCTAGTGCCTAGTAAATTAAGAATGCTGCTTCCTCATCCTTCACATTTAATCAATTTTGTCTAAAAACGTGTCTTTATATTCCAATGAATAATACACATTGAACAGCTAACAACTGTTATGGAACACTGAAGGTGCATTGACATACATTAATATTACATCCATCTGTTCTGTTCATCCTCATGTGCAGGACAAAACTAATCAGAATTTGTAACATTCCCAATAGCTAAGTGCAGTATATGCTCTGAATGTAAAATAATCTAAAAATAATTTAAAATTGCTGCAAAAAGTATTTTTTTAAACCACAGTTCCACCACTTACTAAGCTCACTGTAATGTCAACTAAAGCTAACATCTAAAGCCAATTTTTTTTTTCTCACGTTTGCATAGAGTATGGAACAGTAAAAATCCCCGTCATGTTTCTTTTTTTATTTATTCTCTGTGTTTCTTAGTGGAGGTTTTTATTCTATTCTTTCAAGACAAAACTAGATGTGAAAAGGGATCTTTCCAAAGGAAGTAAGATTTATCCTCTATTTCCAATTCAGCTGGTTGAGCTAATTTCCTAGTACAGATCAAAATGTTGGATTTCTTTTAAGCTGATTAGACAAGGATCAAAATTTGGCCAGTCGAAATATTAATCAGTGTGTGGGCTCCCTTGCTCAAAGAATTTGATTGTTTAATAAACTTTTGTCGAATGTACATACTGAAAAATGTTTCATCAATCATCAGCTGCTGTCAGAATACAATGCCTCAGTAGAGGGTTTCCACTATCCATCTCATCTGTGTCTATATATAGCATTATATAGACAAATATATAACATCTTAAAGGATGGGTGCCATTTGTCAAGCAGAAGAGAACCCTCCCTGGGTCAAAAGGGGGTGGTAAGACAACATGGTTATCTGTCTCTGGTTCCTATCAATGTGGCTTTAATGCATGCAGGTGCTGTAAAGAACTCAATAAGGTCTGGTTCACTTTGGAACACCCGCATTCCCGTGTGGTCCCTCGTGTTCTGGTTTTGACAGCTCATATATTTGAATGGGCTGTAAAATGCATTGGAGCATGCAAAAAAGTAGTGCAAGCACTACTTTTCAAAATTGCACTGTACCAAACCACGTTACTGCGAGATGCATTTGTAGTGCCATTAACAATTAATTACCACCTGTGTGTGTCTCGCAAGAGCAGCATGTTCACATGCAGTGCACGAAACATGCACAGATAGAGCCTTTCCCAAAATTCATTCCAGTGTAAACAGCCTTGCACTCAAGGTTGCCTTTTTGGTTTGAATCACTGCTGGGACATCAGCCTTTTCCTGAAATAATGTCAGCATCACACTGTTGCCTTTTTATTGTAATGGTCAAAGGATCTATTTAATGTTCTAATAGTTGTAGTATGGAAACAGGATGGAGTAGTATGGGTAGTATGTTTTTAGCTTTTTGATTGCAATTTAACACAGCTGGGTTGTGTTTGTATTTTTGACTAATTAGAGGGTCTGACGGACAAATGTGATTATTAAGGCTTCACTGGCCAAAACACGTTAGTGTCTCTGTCATGAATGAATTTGAGCCTTTTTGATAATAAACTGCTTTTAAGGATTAGCATGCTTCGGATGGAAGAACTAACATTGTATGGCCAGCTTTATTTTCAGTCTCTGTAATAATGATTATTGAGGTGAATATGAGTGGGTAAATCCCCCTAGTTGGGATATAGACAGCAATAAAAGCTTAGCAAAGGGGACTTTAGTGAAGTAAAGCAAGGTATACACACAGAGTTTTTGTTTGTTTAAGCAACAGATTGCTGAACCAGAAGACTTTTGATACATGTACACCCAGTCAGTTAGCTATCCTTACAGTGGGCAAATGTGAAGTCTTAAAATTGCAGCTGGTTTCCTGTACAAACTTAGGCTAGGTTTACAACTTTGCAGCTGTGCGGGCCACAGTTTGTGCAGGCATGAGAGCATGTTCATTTGAATGGGTTGCCACGCTCCGTGACAAGCAGAAAAGATGTTTCTGCACTATTTTTTAAATCCCAGCCCGCACGAAAACCGAGGTTCCCAGTACAAGTGCGTTTTCCAGTGTGGGCGGTATGCCATTAGGATTAATTTCTCTGTGTGGGTGGTTGCGGCTGCTGGTATTTGTGCATGTTCCCCAGTGGCACCACCCGTACAGAACCTAGATTGTACTGAAAACAAAGTGAGAGGAACTTGAAAAAAAACTGGAGCAGCCCGAATCTGGAACAGCTGTGTATAGTAACCAATCAGCTCTTGGTTTCAGTTTGTTCAGTTAAGCCTTGAAAATCAAGAAGTTGTTTGGTTGCCGGGCACAACTGCTTCAGATTCTGTCTGCTTTAGTCTTATGCCGGCAATACATGGATCAAAATTTGCCTGGTTAAGCAGGGATCAGTCAAGTCTCTATCTATGTATGGCCATGTGGTTAAACAGAAGCTGAACTTATTAGACGAACGATTTTCACGTCTATTCCACAATGGGTGAAACCAGCATATAAACCATCGGACGCGGTATAGACGATGGCATCAGGATCATTATTGAAGTAAAAGGAATGATGAAATCAAAGTTATTATGTATCAGAATCCCAGATCTGTTCATTAGAAATTTGCATTCCCTCAGTTAGTGTTTCGCCTCTTCCAGACATGAAGATGATTCACTTGCATGCAATGTTCAATCTCATCAGATGGAACCTCCTGGAAGGACAAATTTATTTTTTGCTACGTCTGACTGATGGTAGGGGATATATTTGTTTTTCAATAACTGAAATGGCAGAGGACAGTTCTTCTCAATATATATTATACTGTTCTTTACCTCAAAAATATTGCATGTACATCATTCACAGAGATCATTTATTAAAGAGTTTTTGTCACAGAGCTTCCAGTACTGCAGTCTTTTCATGGCCTTCCAATGCCAGGATCAAGCTTCCATGTTTAAGTATTGAAATTTGTTACAATAAATCAATGGCCCCCAGCACACTATGGCAGCACATCTGCATTGTAGTGACCACAATGCACCATAATATATTTTATTGGACAAGAAGTGTCATGTATTATCTAGAGTTAGGATGTGTTGGTGGACCATTTAAAACCCATAGGGGCCCACAAAGAATAATGTTTATGTGATCCTCAAAGCACACAGAGAAATCAGTGCTCCTCTCATACCTTCCACACTCCTCTCCTGTACATACTGCCTACTGTTATACCCTCCACACTCCTTCCCTGTACATACTGCCCACTATCATACCCTCCGCACTCCTCTCCTGTTCATACTGCCCTCCATCATACCCTCTGCACTCCTCTCCTGTACATACTGCACCCATCATACCCTCCACACTCCTCTCCTGTACATACTACCCTCTGGTATGCCATCCTCATCTCTTTACTCTACAGTATCTGACAAAAGTGAGTACACCCCTCACATTTTTGTAAACATTTTATTATATCTTTTGATGTGACAACACTGAAGAAATTACACTTTGCTACAATCTAAAGTAGTGAGTGTATAGATTGTATAACAGTGTACATTTTCTATCCCCTCAAAATAACTCAACACACAGCCATTAATATCTAAACCGCTGGCAACAAAAGTGAGTACACCCCTAAGTGAAAATGTCCAGATTGGGCCCAATTAGCCATTTTCCCTCCCCATTGTCATGTGACTCGTTGGTGTTACAAGGTCTCAGGTGTGAATGGGGAACAGGTGTGTTAAATTTGGTATTATAGCTCTCACTCTCTTACTATTCACTGGAAGTTCAACATGGCACCTCATGGCAAAGAACTCTCTGAGGATCTGAAAAAAATAATTGTTGCTCTACATAAAGATGGCCTAGGCTATAAGAAAACTGCCACGACTGAAACTGAGCTGCAGCATGGTGGCAAAGACTATACAGCGGTTTAACAGGACATGTTCCATTAAGAACAGGCCTCACCATGGTCGACCAAAGAATTTGATTGCACATGCTCAGCGTCATATCCTGAAGTTGTCTTTGGAAAATAGACATATAAGTGCTGCCAGCATTGCTACAGGGGTTGAAGGGGTCAGCTTGTCAGTGCTCAGACCATACGCCGCACACTGCATCAAATTGGTCTGCATGTCTGTCGTCCCAGAAGGAAGCCTCTTCTATAGATGATGCACAAGAAAGCCTGCAAACAGTTTGCTGAAGACAAACAGACTAAGAACATGGATTACTGGAACCATGTCCTGTGGTCTGATAAGACCAAGATAAACTTATTTGGCTCAGATGGTGTCAAGCTAAGTGTGTCTTGCTTACAGTCAAGCATGCTGGTGGGAATGTCATGGTCTGGGGCTGCATGAGTGCTGCCTGCACTGGGGAGCTACAGTTCACTGAGGGAACCATGAATGCCAACATGTACTGTGACATACTGAAGCAAAGCATGATCCCCTCCTATCAGAGACTGGGCCGCAGGGCAGTATTCCAACATGATAACAACAAACACACCTCCAAGTTGACCACTGCCTTGCTAAAGAAGTTGAGGGTAAAGGTGATGGACTGGGCAAGCATGTCTCCAGACCTAAACCCTATTGAGCATCTGTGGGGCATCCTCAAGCAGAAGGTGGAGGAGCGCAAGGTCTCCAACATCCACCAGCTCCGTGATGTCATCATGGAGGAGTGGAAGAGGACTCCAGTGGCAACCTGTGAAGCTCTGGTGAACTCCAAGCCCAAGAGGGTTAAGGCAGTGCTGGAAAATAATGGTGGCCACACAAAATTTTGACACTTTGGGCCCAATTTGGACATTTTCACATAAGGGTGTACTCACTTTTGTTGCCAGCGGTTTAGACACGAATGGCTGTGTGTTGAGTTATTTTGAGGGGACAGCAAATTTACACTGTTATACAAGCTGTACACTCACTACTTTACATTGTAGCAAAGTGTAATTTCTTCAGTGTTGTCATATGAAAAGATATAATAAATTGTTTACAAAAATGTGAGGGGTGTACTCACTTTTGTGAGATACTGTATATACTAAAATCAGGTCGCATGATCTGTCGACTAAAATCAGGTCACATGATCTGTCTACTAAATCAAAATCAGGCCATATGATCTAGCTGAAAGCAGAAAGAGAAGGAAGCAGCAGTGAAGTGTAGTATCCCAATAAAATGAACACTCACAAGGTAAAAATGTATAAAAAGCTCATCTGGTCACACTATGTGTGGATGTAGATCCTCCTAATACCTTCCTGCAGGATCGCTGTCATCTGTTCCAGGTGGAAGGAAAGGAGGTACCAGACGAGGAGGGAAACAAGGCAGGCTAAGCGCTTGGAGCATTTGGCTCATTCTACAGGCCTACAAAAGGAGAAGTAGAAGGAGCTGAATGCTGCGAGCGTGTAGCCTGCCTCATTTCCTTCTTGTCTGGTATCTCCCTTCCTTCTGGTGATGTGACTTCTGCCGCGCGTTCCACGCTGGTCAGTGTGGCTTCCTGGGGCTCCTCTAGGTTCCCGGGCCGGCCATCTTCATGCCCAGCAGCCGGAACAGATGACAGGATGGTATTAGGAGGAGCTACATCAACACATAGTGTGACCAGAAGAGCTTTTTATATATTTTAATCTTGTGAGTGTTTTTAATCTGTCTCCATTAAAAACATTTTACTGGGATACTACACTTAGCTGGCGCTTCCTTCCATCTCTGCTTTCTTCCTTTTGGTCTCCACAGAGCCGGCCACAACTCTGAGGATAGCAGCCGCAGGTGGTCCCGTGCATTCCTTTTTGTACCCCCAACTACCACGGACTGTTGACATTCTATGGATTCACCATTGTCAACCTGAACACTGGTATTTTTTATATATACCTGTGCTGGCTGGACCATATATCCTAAACTCTGTACGCCAATAACTTCCCTTATACATATGATCTAGCTGCCCTACTTTCTATTTCAAATGATGAAGCCTTGGAGAGGCTCTAGTATTTAATATGTGATGTAGTCACTGGGAGGATCTTTCCTCTGCAGACCTTTTCGGTAGACATGACCAATGGAGGTCCTTTGTTGTATGTCGTCCTCTATGGGCACAGGCACTGATGTAATGGAGGGTACATCTCCAAATGTCTGCATCACTGCCATTTTATTGCAGCATCATCACCACAGTCAATAGGAACAGATGCTGAGATTGGGGATAAAGATTTTCTGCCTACTATATTATGAATGCTGAAGGCAGAAAAATAATGGCTGCAGTAAGGCACATTGATTAAGTGCAAAAATAGAGAAATGTCATGCTTAACCCCTTCACGCCGACCTTATGCAAATATGCCCCTACTGGACTGGGCTTTTTTCCGTGGGGGGTGCGTATTTGCATATTTCCCTTTCTGCTGGGAGGGCACCGCACACCACTCTCCCAGCACAGAGACTACTATCAGGACCCGGAACGTCTGATTTCATGTCACCTGATCGCTGTGATAGCCTCTGAGTGGCTATCAGAGTGATCAGTCACTGTGAAGCCCACCCCCGTGTTATCGGTCTCTATGAATGGATGAGACAGATACATTGTCCTTGCAGTGATAGAAAAAAAAAGTGGGTGTGTAGAAAAAAAAAAAATAATAATAATAAAAAAAATAATAATAAAAGGTTTGATCTAGATCAGCCTCAGGGTTAGCGTTTGGGTCAAGGTCAGGGTCAAAGGTCAAAGTCAGGGCCAAAGGCCAGGTCAGTATTTTTGCACAGGATTTTTGATCGTCAGGAGCAGGAGAATTTATTTTGGGTTGTTCTTTGGTGGTAGGTTATGGTAGTAGCAAGAAATATACAGTTACATTTTTTTTTTCTATTTTGGGCCAGTTTATCCTAGATAATACGAAAAAAAAAATCAGGACATATCCATTACCATTTAACACCAAATGAAAGCCCATATTGTCCTAAAAAAACAAGGTATAATCCACCTGGATGCACAAAGTAGTTGTGATGATATGTACGGTTTTACTAACATATGTCAAAGTTGCAAAATTGGGCTTAAGCATCAAGATTTGTTTTACCCTTAGGCGCAAAGGGGTTAATATTCCTGAAAGTTCGTAAAATAAATATTTCATTGCACTTTTTGTATTTGACATTTACCTGTGGAACCTCAGTCAGGTGATCTGCTGCTTTAAGGGTCGTTTCCCACTGCAGCGATATCAGACACTGCTGTGAAAATCACATGCGATGCCTGTGCGATGAAAATACAGCCATACAGCTTCTTTGGCTGAATTTGCATCACATTCGGACCAAACTCACACAGGACCCTTTTTTTGGCCTGTACCAGAATCATATCACATGGGTTTTCACACCCATGCAATCCGATTTCTGTTCGATTTGACAGTTCGCACTGCGATATGCAAACTGAAATGGGGGTATCATTGACTTTATATTGAAACTCCCAGCGGTTCGCATAGGGCAGTGTGAACTGCCTGCGAGTTGTATGTGATGCATGAACCTGCACTGGATTTGCAGGGTTCCGCACTGCTGCAATGTGAACCAAGCCTAAATGATCTTCTGGAAGAATGCATATGTAAGGATGCAATAAAATACGGGTGTCAACACACATGATGACGCATGCATAAATGTGATTGAGCCCTTCATCTTAGCCAGTTGTAAGATAAATCCAATTAATTTATAAAATTGAATGAATCTATCTACTCAAATAAGGTGACATAATCTAGCTCCCCTACTTTCTACTTCAAGTAATGAAGCCTCGGAGAGGTCCCAAACTGTATTATGTGATGTGCTTTCTTGGAGGACCTATCCTCTGCAGACCTTGTAGTAGACATGACCAATGGAGGACCCTTGCTGTATGTTGGCATCTATGGGCACAGGGACTGATGTCATGGAGGGTCCATCTCCAATGTACAGTCTGAGTCACAGCAGTGCTTCAACTGTCTGCATCACTGCCATTTTATCGCAGCACCATCACCACAGTCCATAGGCACAAATACTGAGATTGGGACCAAGATTTACTGCCCAATAGATCATGTATGCTGACTGCAGAACAATAATGGACGTGGTAAGGCATGTTACATTAGGTGTAAGGATTGCTACAAATAGAGAACATACCAAACATACAATATATATTTCACTGTAGTATTTGAATATCAGGTGATATGTGGTTTTAATTGATCTTCCAGAACGTAACCCAGAACACAAAAAACGTGAGCCATGTATGAAAAAAAGCAGAGAAAGAGAAATTAGAAGAATAGAGGAAACAGGTGTGGGAAATGGGGAGAGAAATTGAGAGGGAAGTGTAGACATTGGAAAGGGGAATAAAGAGAAGAGAGGGCGAGGAGAAGGAGATGTGTGGAAAATGGGGACAGGGAAGCGAGGAGCATTGAGAAGAAAGAGAAGAGGAGGAAGAAATGAGGAGTGGGGAGACATGAGAAGGGTCTGGAGTGGAGGGAGAGGAGGATAGAGGGGAAAGGGAAGTGAGGAGGAGAGGAGTGTGGAGAGGGAAGAGGAGAGAGAGAAGGGAATAGGAGAGAGAGAACAGAGGAGGATGGAGAGAGTGCCAGAGTGTTACCATCCACCCGCATTGCTCCCTGTGTGTAAACACTGCTGAATTTAGTTTAATACGCTACACTTCTTTGTATTTTTTCTGTATGCCCAATAATGCTGAACAAATGTTCATGTGAAGTTATCTTTTGAATTATCTAATTCAAGAAATATTTGTCAAGATATTTTCAATAACAAAAAATAAGGGGAAGTGACCCAAGTTAGAACCACACTTTACAGAGGAGCCTTGGCACTGCAGTGCGTCTTCTGCATACAGTATCTCACAAAAGTGAGTACACCCCTCATATTTTTGTAAATATTTTATTATATCTTTTCATGTGACAACACTGAAGAAATTACACTTTGCTAGAATGTAAAGTAGTGAGTGTACAGCTTGTATAACAGTGTAAATTTGCTGTCCCCTCAAAATAACTCAACACACAGCCATTAATGTCTAAACCGCTGGCAACAAAAGTGAGTACACCCCTAAGTGAAAATGTCCAAATTGGGCCCAATTAGCCATTTTCCCTCCCCAGTGTCATGTGACTCATTACTGTTACAAGGTTTCAGGTGTGAATGGGGAGCAGGTGTGTTAAATTTGGTGTTAACGCTCTCATATTGGTCACTGGAAGTTCAACATGGCACCTCATGGCAAAGAACTCAAAAAAAGAATTGTTGCTATACATAAAGATGGCCTAGGCTATAAGAAGATTGCCAAGATCCTGAAACTGAGCTGCAGCACAGCGGCCAAGACTATACAGTGGTTTAACAGGACAGGTTCCACTCAGAACAGGCCTCACCATGGTCGACAAAAGAAGTTGAGTGCACATGCTCAGCATCTTGTCCAGAGGTTGTCTTTGGGAAATAGACGTATGAGTGCTGTCAATATTGCTGCAGAGGTTGAAGGGATGGGGGGGTCATCAGCCTGTCAGTGCCCAGACCATACGTTGCACACTGCATCAAATTAGTCTGCATGGCTGTCTACCCAGAAGGAAGCCTCTTCTAAAGATGATGCACAAGAAATCCCCAGGTTTGCTGAAGACAAGCAGACTAAGGACGTGGATTACTGGAACCATGTCCTGTGGTCTGATGAGACCAAAATAAGCTGATCATCAGTACCCTGATTACAACACAGCGCCACCTGTGCCAGCAATCAGTGCTCATCAGTGCCACATATCAGTGCCACCTATCAGTGCCCATAAGTGTGGCAAATTAGTACCTCCTCATCAGTGCCACCTAATGAGTGTCCATAAGTGCCGCCTCATCAGTGCCCATGAATGCCACCTCATCAGTGCCCATTAGTGTAGCCTATCAGAGCCCATCAGTGCCGCCTCATCAGCGCACATCAGTGAAGGAGAAAAATTACTTATTTACAAAATTTACTGACAGAAACTAAGAAACTTTGTTTCAAAATTTTTTTTTTTTTTAGTAAAAAATAAAAAAAACAGCAGTGAATAAATACCACCAAAAGAAAGCTCTATTTGTGTGAAGAAAATAAAAAATTTCACATGGTTACAGTGTAGCATGACCGTGCAATTGGCATTCAAAGTGTGATAGCGCTGAAAGCTGAAAATTGGCCTGGGCAGGAAGGGGGTGAAAGTGCCCTGCAGGCAAGTGGTTAAATTGAATTTGACATCTCTGCTATAAAGCATTACTGTAAGATGGCATTACGTTATTGTATACCTCTGGTAAACAATTAAATTCTGGTACAGAGAAACTTATCACTAAATATTACAATCAACACACAAAGGTTCGGTCCATTATACAAAGTATTGGGACTTCATAACAGGAGCTCAGGTGATATACATAAGACAAACTCCAAAAATCACGCACAGATGGCCCATGTCAAAAAGGGACAAACTTACTCATAGTAACTGTTCCGAAAGCACACAATGAGTAGAACCCATGGAAATAAAAGGTACATTTATGTTGTAATCCAGCCTACTTTGGCCTGATCAGGCAGCGTTCCTCACTTCCTGTACGGCCTCAAAAGATTCCCCATAAAAATGTCTGACTAGAAGTACAATACAGCAGTTGCCATTACAGAATTGTGTTTCTATGTGCAAGATCTACAGCTATCAGCCCCATCTTCACTTTACTACCTAGCAAGGCACTCGTCCAGAACATGAATACAGCCAGTGAAGTGGGTCCTGAGACATAAAAACTTGTTCCAGGACAGGGGTTCATTGCAATTAATCTTTTTGCAAGAGCAACTGCTTAAAACATCATGAAAGCTTCCAAATGTTTACCAAATGTAAAACTTCTGTAATTACATTTTTTTTTTAAAGTTAATCGCTTGATTCCCCCATCAACACAGTGTTGACAGGGGAATCCCTCCTGCAAAGCCATTGTGTTCTCCCGGCAGGTGGAGCTGGGGAAGCTGTCTTCGCCGGTGGAACACAGTGATTATTGCTATCAGCAATGACAGCTGCTAGCAATAATCGCATGTAAAATCTGACAGGGTGGCCGTACCCAAGTTGATCAATCGCTGAACCAGCCGAGATTCAAACCATCTATGTCTGGCTTTAGTATCCCAGACAGATTGTCTATATTTCTAACGAGGAACTTGTGCTTTGCTCATTCAGGTCAAAGCAAAGGGTTTTTTCTTTGATTTCTCACCCTCATCGAGCATATACTAACCTTTGTTATACTGCTTGCTGCGCCTGCTCTGTTCATTGCAAAATGTCACAGAACCAATCAGAACCAAACTGGACCAATGTAACTATTTATAAAATATTCATATCTGGAACACTTATGCCGCGTACACACGATCGGACATTCCGACAACGAAATCCTGTGATTTATTTCCGATGGATGTTGGCTCAAACTTGTCTTGCATACACACGGTCACACAAATGTTGTCGGAAATTCTGATTGTCAAGAATGCGCTGACGTACAACACGTACGACGAGCACTATAAAGAGGAAAAGCCAGTGTGCCACCCTTTGGGCTCCCTCTGCTAATCTCGTGTTAGTAGAAGTTTGGCGAGAGACGATTTGTGCTTTTCAGACTTGTGCTTTTCAAATTGTTACTGCTTTTCAGTTTGTGCTTGTTGGTTCGTATCTGATTTTCAATGTGTGTAGTCAGTTCGTATCTGGTTTTCAGTGCGTATTTTTATATTACGTATTTGATTTTCAGTGCATTCTTGTCCTCTCGTTTCTGATTTTCAGCTCGCTCTTCTCAGGCCTTTCTGATTTTCAGTGCGCTCTGTTAGTTCGTTCTGACCAGCCGACCGTTTTCTAGCCATGTTGCAAGTACGTACTCATTGTAGAGTTCATGCTGTGCAGGGGCTTGGTGTTGGGATTCTTACTTTGACCCAAGCCTAGTTCATGAACAGGGCAGGGAGGAGTTCATGAACGAAGAATTGGTTGCTCCAGCGTGACCAATTTTCACATGTGCCTTTGTTGCGGGAGATCCGTGAGAATAATCCTGATGATTTCAGGAATAATCTTCGGATGACGGACCCCGTTTTTCACCGTTTGTTGGCTTTGCTGTCCCCTTATATTACAAGGCAGGACACCTGCATGCAGCAAACCATCAGTCCCGAACAGAGGCTCGTCGCCACGTTGCGGTACTTGGTGACGGGGAGAAGTGTGCAGGACATCAACTTCTCGACAGGCATCTCCCCCCAGGCTCTGGAGATCATTATTTCAGAGACCTGTTCTGCCATCATTCAGGTCCTGCAGAAGGACTATATTAAGGTAAGATTTCTCCTTTAACCTCACATTATATGTATTTAATGTTTGCTAATGTATTGTATTTCTTTCATCATTCCCTAATTACCATGATTGTAATATGCTGTGAATGTCCTCTTTGTCCTCATGCATGCTGAAAGTTTTTCAGTACCATTTTTCTAATGGTACTGTTTAAAGTTTTGTTCTCCTATTATCTTGATAGGTAATTGCAAAATGTAAAAATGGGCTTCAATTTGTACAGTGTGTATTTATATTTTTGTATCATGACACTTCTTACCTGTCCAGTGGGCTGCCAATAATGTAAGTGAGGAAGGGCTGGCTGTGAGAAAGTAACACACATTATTTATGCATTCAGCTCTCAATGAAGTGGAAAGGGTTATCTGTCCAAAACATACCCCCCCTAAAATTTTTACAATGGGCCATCAGAGGGGGTGAGGAATCTGATAAGTGGACCTTAGATTTTTTTTTTTTCTAAATACTCCTTCCAATAAATGTTATACTGATGTGGGCCAAGAATATTTGTGTCTAATCTGCTTGCAATGTTATGTGCAAAAGTACGAAGTTTTATTTTTCTTGTTTCACTCCAGTTTCCTTCAACGCTATAGGAATGGCAGACTGTGGCTTCCCAATTTGCCCAGTGGTGGGACTTTCCCACCTGCGGAGGGGCAATTGATGGGAAAAATGTCCAGATAGTCCCACCCCCCAACTCGGGGACATACTATTACAACTATAAGGGGTTTAATAGTATTGTGATGTTGGCGGTGGTGTGGGCAACATATGAGTTTCTCTATGTGGATGTGGGGAAGAATGGCCGGATGTCGGAGTCATCGCCCAGACCGAGTTCTACGGACAGCTCCAGAGTGGTGGCTTGGGATTGCCACCCCCGGAAGACAACATGGCTGGTCTGCCATTCGTCTTTGTTGTTGATGAAGCATTTGGGCTGGGTGATCACCTGATGCGGCCGTTCCCCATGAGGACCCTCACCCGGACCAGAGGGTTTTTAACTACCGGCTGGCCAGAGCCAGAAGAGTGGTGGAGAATGCTTTCGGGATAATGGCCAGCCGGTTCTGCCTATTCCTTACGCCTTCCTTACATGGCGGAATATAAACTTAACCATATAATCCTTGCATGCTGCATTCTCCACAACTTTTTAAGAAGAAATTAGATGAACTATGTGGCCTCAGTTGGGCCTGAGGCTGGATTTCAAGACCAAATCCTGACGGCCCTTGAAGCTGGCCATCCTGGCTTGCCCCCCCCCCCCAAAGTGCCCGCGAGGTCTGTCTAAAATATATGGAGTACTTTGCGGGTAGGGGGGCCATTGATATGCCAGAAATGTTTAACAAACATTTTTTAAATAAATTTGTATTTTAAAATGAAAAATATTTCCTTTGATTTACTGCTTGTGTTTCTTTTAGTTGTCTCCTAGGTTATCCAATGTGCTTATTTATTTAGCCATTTTCTTCAATAGTGCAAACGTAATTTATTTAATACATGAGGTGACAATCTCTTCTTCACTAACTATTATGTTGTGGGTCTGCTACACACACACCTTGTTTTTGTTGCTAATGTATGTAATGCATTAAGGATAAAAATATTCATCATTTTCAGCACCATGATTTTTTTTGGGAGTGATGAAAATGGCCTGATTGTTGCAAATTATAAATCATGGTGGGTGTTATTTACTAAAGGAAAATCCACTTTGCACTACAAGTGCACTGCAAAAGTGCACTTGAAACTGCACTGAAAGTGCATTTGTAGTGCAAAGTGGAGTTTCCTTTAGTAAATAACCCCCATTGACACTGTAAACATCAGCTTACTCCAAAAACTGCTATTGAGCATTGAAAGAACAAGCCACACATTGTTGAGTATAAAAATGTTTACTCTGTTTACATTCACATGTGCGTTAAGAAAAGGGTTTTGGAACAAACCAACATATTTATAGAAGAAATTTTTTTTTTAGACATTAGAAATATCCTTTTTTTGTGGTAAACAGGCATGTTTTTAAAACCATAAAACAATACACAACTCAGGAACTTACAAAGTTCAACTTTGATAAATTGAAGGCAATATCAGACATTAGTATGTCCCAACTGTGTTGATATTGCCTTCATCAGATGGGGTGATGTCACCCCTGTGAAAGCCAAATTTTGAAGATGCACACAAATTGAGAGTCAAAATGGATACTTTACTCCTGATCCCATGGCTAAGGTCAACATGTGCTAGCTCCCATCATGGGGGATCAATGGACATGTTTCGGGGGTACAACCCCTTCCTCTCAACTACTTGAGTTGCAAGGAAGGGGGTTGCACCCAAAAAACGCGTACATTGATATCCCGTTATGGCAGATAGCATATGTTGACACACTGTGTGCATCTTCAAAAATTGGCTTTCATTATTTTGAGAAAAATTCAGAAAAATAAAATCTATTTTTTAAATTTTTGTGTGTTTTATATTCTGCCTAAAACATCAATGATGTTTTTGAGTCTTTTTTCAACATCATTGATGTCTTCCTTGATCTTCTGTAAATCCCTATTGCACACCATGATCTCCCCGATGAGGACGTGTGCACTTGTAAAATGTGTTTCTTCTTCCACAACATCCACATCACCTAAACAAAAAAAACACACCATGTATTATAAATATGCATGCATACATCTATTACCTGAAGCTGTGGTCTCGGACACTCACCTATTGTGGTCACTATTTTGCCCAATTCATAAACCTCTCCTTCCCCCACATCCTCTGGTTGTGGTGTGGGGATTTCCCCTTCTTTAGGAGGTTGGGGGTCCCTGGTGTCCTCTGATGTCCTGATTCTTTTCTCCCCTATGTGAATAAAAAAAAGGTAAACAGCACACAGATAGTTGAGGGCAGAAATAAAAATATGAAACATTGCTTGGAAGTGTCGTACAATTGTCTGTTTTGACAGAGTTCCAAGCTGAATACATGATTTTTTCCCTTTTTTAAAGGTGGAATACTTAACTTTTTTGGGTAAAGTATCACACATGTAGAGACCCCATAGTATCCACTTGAGTTACTGTATGGAACACCCTAAAAAGTTTGTTATGATGTCCCACACTAGTGCTCCTGCGTCCAGATGTGTAAACAGCTGCTGAGTGTCCTCTCCACTGAATCAAGTTTGCATTTCATTGTAGTTACAAACTCATCTAGACAACAAACTTTTTTTAATACAAATAGGCATGAACAAATGTAGTTAACCTGCATCTGCCAAAAACATTGTATTAGTGGGCGAACAAACAATGTTTACTGTGAACGATTACTGTGCCCACGTACCTGAAAGGCCATTTTAAACTGTACAACCGTAAAGAAAAGCACACGGAGCAGCACTAAAGTAATAATAATAATATGAACACACGATAACTACTTACTTTTTAGAAGTAGTTTCCTGATCCTTCTTTATTGATCCTGCTCCTTCAATTTCAGGTCTGGTCAGCGTTTCCTCAATTGATCCTTGGATCGTCGTACCCCAAAATTCCTGTGAAGACTTTTCACAACTTAGCCATGATCTTGACCTTTCTCACATTTGAGTTTGGGTAAGGTCCACGCTTCCCATCATAGTCGGCCCTCTTCAAGATGTCCACCATCTCCACAAAGGACATATTTGAGGCCTTAAATCTCCTTTGGGATTGGGACGTTCGAGGCTCCGGCCTTTCGTTGTTGCTGCTGGTGTCTGCATGCACTTATTCTTTCTCCGCCATGTGCTCTCCAACTGCGCTGAAAGAGAAGGGGCGGGGAATATACCAGATAGAAGGTCAGGGGCGGGCAGAGTTTGACGCATGCGCAGTGTAAAAAAGGCGGAACACGCGTGAGTTGTGCATACGATCTGTGAGCGAAGGAACGAGTATCGGAAGCGCCGATCGTTATAACGAAGGTACAATTTTAACTTGGGGCATCAGTGGCCTATACTGCTTAGAGATTAAGGCCTATATTGGGACAATATTAGGAGAGTTTAGCCTGACATTAGGGTTTGTCTTGTGTTGTGTCTTGCAGATAAAATGGATCGATTCAACGATCATGATTTCCTCCTCCAATTCATTAATTTGTACAGAGAGCTGCCCTGTCTGTGACAGACAAAACACCCCTTTTATACAAATCGACTAAAGAGGAAGGCAGCAATGGATAAATTGCTTGAATTTGTGAGGCCACAGATCCCCACAGCAGACATCAACTATTTAAAGTGCAAAATTGGTCGTCTGAGGAGCACTTATAATAGGGAGCGCAAGAAGGTCCAGGATTCCCAGAGATCAGGAGCAGCAGCAGATGATATTTTTGTACCTAAGCTGTGGTACTATGACAGACTGCGATTTCTGTCAGATCAGACTGAAAGCAGGCCATCACTCTTAACCCTTCCTTTCACTCTTCCTTTCACCCCAGCTGAGGCTTCTGACATCCAACCTGGGCCTTCCACCAAGGAAAAAGATGTGGAGGAGCCCAGCTTGAGTCAGGTAAAGCATTAATCAACATATTTCGCAAAATTGTGTGTGATTGATGAACAATAAACTAAAACTATGTCCCTTTTTCATACACAGGAAAGCCTCAGCCAGGAGGTGGCTGTGGAAAGTGGCAGCCAGGAGGTGGCGGGGTAAGTGGCAGCCAGGAGGCGGCGGGGGTAAGTGGCAGCCAGGAGGTGGCCAGGTCCAGTAGCCTGACCGAATCCCAGGTCCCTCCCCTCCGCCTTCAAAAAAAAGAGGCCCAGGAAGAGGAGGAATGTGGAGGAGTCGGCACTTGGGTTAATTCAGCAGGCTTCTGCAGCCCTCAGAACCCTCCCAGTCTTCTTGATGCCTATGCCTGCATGGCTGCCAACACAATGCAGAAAATGGAGGTGGGCTAATGCCTCTTTTGTGAGGAAGTGATATATATGGCCCTAAATAAGGGTTTGAGGGGTGAACTCACAAGCAAAACCCACCTGTGTGAGTTGGACCATCCTCCTCCTCTTCCTCCACCTCCAGCCACAACTCTAACACCAGAGCCACAGCCTGTAAGCAAGCGTGGAAGACAAGAAAGTGATGGGTTGCGTACAGTCTGGTCTGGCAAAAGACGCAGGCTGTGGTATGACCACAGCCTGAGGACATATATGTCATCTGCTGCTGTTCCTGATCTCTAGGAGTCCTGGACCGGATTGTGCTCCCTATTAAATGGACTCCTCAGGCTACCAATTTTGCATGTCAAATAGTTGTGTGCCCTGGGGTACAAAGACTTTTCTAATTTCACCAGTTTATCCAGCATTGCCTTCCTCTTTATTTTGTTATGACCCCTTAATAAATGTATATTTTTTTTGCACAAATCATTGGCTATGTGTTTGAATTAAAAAAAGACAGTTTCTTTGTGAATAGGCAGGTACATTTCCAAAATACAATGTCAAATTAACAAGGGATACCAACACCAACCAACCTCCTTGAGGTTAAAAAATACGAGATCATAATGGTGTTGTGGTAACTTGACACACAAAACTAAAAAAAATATTATGGAGATCACTATAAAAAAAAAAGGAGCTCTTCATAAAAACCACGAAAAAGTAGATCACTATAAAAAATAAAAAAAAATAAAATGGAGATCCCCATAAAAAAAAAAAAAAAGAAAAAAAGATCACTATAAAAATAAATTCTAAACATTATTATGGAGATCTGATGGAAAAAAAAATATTATTCAGGAGATCACCAGAAATAATAAAGAAATCAGTTTGTGAGAACTCTGTGTGCATATCAGCAGCAAAACAACTTCATTATTCTAGCAGTACAAAGAAGAGAATGCGCTGCATTGAAAGATTATTAAATTTGCAGCGTGACGAATGTGCTATCTCCATTACGAACGCTAGTTTTACCAGACCGAGCGCTTCTGTCTCATACTTGATTCAGAGCATGCGTGGAATTTGGTGCGTCGGAATTGTGTACACACGCTCAGAATTTCCAACAAAGGATTTTGTTGTTGGAAAATTTGAGAACCAGCTCTCAAATTTTTGTGTCGGAAATTACGACAAAAAATGTCCGAAGGAGAATACACATGGTCGGCATTTCCGACAACAAGCTCCTATCGAACATTTGTTGTCGGAATGTCCGATCATGTGTACGCGGCATTACGTGACTAAAGACATATATTTTACTGGTGGAGCAAAATTTTCTTTTTTTTTTAATTTATTATACTATTTCAGGGTGAGAGAATGTCACCCTTTATCACCTAAAAGTGTCAAAAATAGTTTATAACTAGCTGGAGGAAAATTCATACGGCTAGGGAATTACACTATTGTTGAGTCCCCAGCATTCAGTCCAGCCTTAACAGAAAATCTAATTATAACCTATATCAAACATTTAAATCAGAGGTGTTTATTGCATACATTTGCAAATGTAACGCCACACTAATGCCGCGTACACAGGATCGGAATTTCCGACAACAAAACCGTTGATTTTTTCCCGAAGGATGTAGGCTCAAACATGTCTTGCATACACACGGTCACAAAAATGTTGTTGGATATTCCGAACGTAAGAACGCTGTGACGTACAAGACATAAGACAAGCCGAAAAAAAAGGAAGTTCAATAGCCAGTGCGGCTCCTTCTGCTTGATTCAGAGCATGCATGAGCTTCTGTTCGATGGACTTGTGTACACACGATCGGACTTTCCGTCAACAAGTGAAGTTGGGGAAAAATTTGAGAACCCGCTCTTAAACATTTGTGGTCGGAAATTGCGACAGCAAATGTTCGATGAAGCATACACACGGTCGGACTCTCCGACAACAAGCTCACATCGAACATTTCCCGTCGTAAAGTCCGTCCGCGTGTACACGGCATAAGACTCCCCTGCAAAGTGTGGTCCCTACTCTTAAGTTATGTGAGAACCCAAACTTGAACATATACTGTATATGACAATGCATACATTGCAAAGTGAGCCAGATCCCAGTGCATATATTACTATAAATAAGTCCCCGTGTGGGTACCAACGTGATCACAATTAGGGACTAGGTCCTGCAGAGTCCTTGGAACCATCTGGTTATAAGTTGTTTACAAAACTGTTTATGACCAGCATTTCTGTGCTGGCTAGTAGAACTGAGTGCTAGGTAATGTTTGCAATGTTTAATATAAATATAATAATTAGAGGAAAATGTATATATATGGTATATTAAACGTAGTCCGATATTAAGCTCATGCGCTACAGTAATTTGCTGCTGGATATATATCGCCACCTTGTGATCATCTGTAAAATTATTGGTAAGACCTTTTGGGAACGTTCCAGAAAAAACACCTAAAAGTAATGTATTTAGTGCAAAAACAGCAGTGACATGGGTGGAATTTTGTCATCATTTATTGGTGTACGTACATTTAAATATATATATCATTTTTTTATTTGCTTTATTGCAGCTGTTATACTATGGCACAAAGCTGCACACATTGACTAAGTGTACATAGGTGCCAAGAACAGGTGTTTAATCAGCTTTTCCAAAAAAAAGCCCCGCAAACGCATGTTGATGCTCTGTAGCAATTATGTCCATTGCGGCTGACAGTGTAGTTCACATGGCCACATTTGAGGTGCTACACATTGCGATGTGCCAAAATGTATCCAGCATTTAGCATTCGGTTGGCTCTACCACTCCCTAAATTCCTCTATTCATGTCAATGTAAACCCGCCACAAACGTGCCTACAGCGTTTACAATGTGTTTGAGATGTGTAAAGCACTACTAGCCAAGATGAAAGTACAATAATCTATACAATAGAAAACCAACACAGAGGAGGCATCTGGCAATTATTATTTAATATGACTCGAACACATCAAAAAACATACATAAAACGCATCAACGCATTTAAAGCGGAACACAACTTAATGAATTAAAACTGCACACAGGCAGCTCTTTATTGCCATTTCTTTTCTGCAATACCAAATACTTACCTGGCTGCTAGCAGTCCTCTATTAAATGCACATCGAACTGTACTGGACTCCCATTCACATGCATTGGATAACACCATTCCCTGTCTGGCCAATCAAGAGGCCAAGAACTCAGAACCCAGAAGTAGCCAGGGAGAGGATGACGGGGAAGGATTTAACTGTTGCAATGCTGTAATGAGTAAATTAGTATTTCTGGGTATTTTGTTCTGTTTTAACCCATAAGGAGCGTTAATGAGCATTCACTATATCTAAATTTTCAAAGCACATGTAAAAGAGCCCATACAGTCCATTAGGGCAACAGATCTGCTATACTCAAATAAGCACAGAAAATAGGAATGATTCATTCCTAAATAGCCATTTAGGTGTTGGTTATCCTTATGTATCCCTGATTTACATTGCACTTGTATTATGTTTCTAATTGGATTACACTATACTATATCAGCGGTCGCCAACCAGTGGTCCGTGGACCACTGATGGTCCACGAGGAAATGTTGGTGGTCCCCAGGGGTTCTGCTGCAAATCAACATTTTGGCGGATGTATACCCCCAATTTTATTTCCAGTGTTGTTCTTAATGCGCGCTGACAGTCAATAATGTCAGTGCACATTGATACCGATGCCTCCTCTGTAGTTCTGGCTACTGTGAACTCAGAGGGAGCTGTGGGTAGTAGTGCAGAGAGCGGGAGGTGAAGAAGGAGGGGAGCGCTGATCACAGAATGTGAGAGAGCCAATGATGAGACTGCGTAAGGCAGCAGTGTGATGCAGGGGGAGGGGGCAAAAAGCCCTGGAGCATTGTGCGTATAGGGATTCAAAATTGTGAGTTTAGTGGTCTGAGAGGTCTGCTAGGTTGGTGACCACTGCTATATACTAACTAACCTCATTATCATAGCTAGAAGGATAGGTATACAGTGGCCAAACATAAATAATGCACTTAATCATGGAGGAAAAAAAAAGTCAGTTAACAGTTATCCTTGATTTAGATGCAGTAGGCCCTATGGATACAATTTAGGCACTGTAGATAAGTGCAATTTTTTTCAAATGATTAACATCATACAAGGATTTTAGTACAAGGTTGCCTCTTCTGTACTACGGTTTGTGCTGTTCCACTGACAGCAGGTGAATGGAACTTTAGTAGAGTACCGATTAAAGGAAGTTTTTCTGGGCACTAAAGGGAATGCTTTGGGCAATGTAAGCTGAAATTTAGGAACAGCAGTCACTATGAACATCCCCATGCACAGCTTAATGTGTTCCCTACTGGGTTCAATAAAGTGTCCTTTTAGTACTGACAAATCTGTATAAATGGAACACCAGAAAAATCATGACTAAGCTTAAAGTGTTACCAAACCCTCCTTGAAAATATATATATGAATTGCCAAACCTTAAGCTGTTTATTGCTGCTGTTCCATTTTTCATTTGATCGCCTCTTGCAGGAAAAACTCCTTAAAATCGAGACTGCATTGAGCTCCCCCTAGGGTGGCTCTATTGCTTTGCAAGGAACTCACTGGAGGCACCCTTACATGAACACTTTCAGTCAGAACTGTGTGCTGAGACACACCGCACCATGAAGCAACCAGAAAGGGAGTTGTAACAGGCACACAAGCCCAAAGTTGTCAGTGGTGCATGGAATCAAGGGACATGTAGTCCAAATGCAGAAAAACAACAGACTGTTGCTTGATATGAGCAATGCACATTCCCTAGTTAAAAGTTTAGGGTAGCGTTTCAAAGATACTAGGACCTACAGAAACAAGAACAAGAGTCTTTGGGGCTAAATAAGGTTTATTGAACTGGAAATAGTAATATGTTGGGAAAAATGTTTTTCATTCCTACGGTTTAATAAGCTGAAATATTCCTGTATTTAGAAAAGGAAATGTGTTAATCAGCAATAGAAAGCATCAATTTTATTTTTCAAATCATAGTTCTTGATCCGGATAGAACGCTCCACCCGATCAATGCCACAGTTGTTCACGCTACATTAATGGCTAGGACAATTAGTGACACTCAGGTGCTTAAGCTTACAAACCCAGCTCTAGGCCAACCTGCACATTTTAATTTACAACAATACAACCTTTGCCTTGGCACCTTAACCTTTTATTGAATTTTGCATTACATAGTAAAGTATGTCTTGGCAATGCTGGTGAGCTTCTTGATATATTAATGCTTAGAGAAGCATATTACAAATGCTTTCATAAACATCAATTAGGTAGCTTACTCAATTACAGTCAGTGGGTGTAACTCATTTAGCCTTGATCGAGACTGTTGACAGTCACTTACCAATAAATAACTCAATGAAGTAAATCATTTCTCCAATGAGGTTACTATTTGTGTGTCTAATGTACTGCATCTGGTTGGACTTGGGAGGATTCCTGATATAAAATGTAGGTTTAAGAATAAAAATAAATGATTATATATATATATATATATATATATATATATATATATATATATATATTTATTAGGCACCTCTGAAAGATCTATGCATTTGGAGCTATTTTTGAATCTAATGGATTATCAATATACCATGACTAGATGGCTAGAAGATGACTTTATCCATGGGGCCCGATTCATCAAGCTGCAGCATCATAAACTCCATGTGTAAAGTGACATTTAAAGCATTATTATCACACATCAGAATATCGATTCATCAGTGAAGGAAGTGTCTTAGAGGTTATTAATGGTAGAACCACTTAAGGACCAGGCCTTTTTCTGACACTCTTTGCGCACAAGTAAAAATCTGTATTTTTGTGGATTGAAAATTGTTTAGAACTCGCAAACATTATACATATTTTTTTAGCAGAGGCCCTAGAGAATAAAATGGCAGTCATTGCAATTTTTTATGTCACACGGTTTTTGCGCAGTGGTTTTTTTTGGCTCACACAATTTTTCTGGAAGAAATATACTTTAACTATTTGAGCCCCAGAAGATTTTACCCCCTTCATGACCAGAACACTTTTTGCGATTCGGCACTGCGTCACTTTAACTGACAATTGAGCGGTCGTGCGACGTTGCACCCAAACAAAATTGACATCCTTTTTTTCCCACAAATAGAGCTTTCTTTAGTGGCATTTGATCACCTCTACGGTTTTTATTTTTTGCGCTATAAACAAAAAAAGAGCGACAATTTTGAAAAAATACACAATATTTTTTAAATTTTGCTATAATAAATTTCCCCCAAAAATATATAAAAAAATATTTTTTTCTTCGGTTTAGGCCGATATGTATTCTTCTACATATTTTTGGTAAAAAAAAAAAAAAAAAAATCGCAATAAGCGTATATTGATTGGTTTGCGCAAAAGTTATAGCGTCTACAAAATAGGGGATAGTTTTATGGCATTTTTATTATTATTTTTTTTTTTTACTAGTAATGGCGGCGATCTGCATTTTTTATCGGGACTGCAACATTGTGGCAGACACGTTGGACAATTTTGACACATTTTTGGGACCATTGGCATTTATACAGCGATCAGTGCTATAAAAATGCATTCATTACTGTAAAAATGTCACTGGCAGGGAAGGGGTTAACACTAGGGGGCGATCAAGAAGTTAATTGTGTTCCCTCTCTGTGTTCTAACTGAAGGGGGGAGGGGACTGTGTAGGGGAGATGACAGATTGCTGTTCATACTCTGTATGAACAGACGATCTGTCTGCTCTCCCCTCAGAGAACCAGAAACTCTGTGTTTACACACACAGATCCCGGTTCTCGGTGTGCCCCGATCGATCGCGGGAGCCCGGCGGGGATCGCGACCGCCGGGCACTCGCATCAGCTTCGTGGGCGAGCAGGGGGAGCTTGCGCCCCCCTAGTGGCCAAATCAGGAATCGACGTAACATGGCGGCGATTCGCACAGCCGAGCCATGTTGCCCCAGTACAACTGCAGCGGCTGGTCGGCAAGTGGTTAATGAATTAAAAAAAAAAACCACACAGTAAGTAATTTTTTTTGTAAAATATAAAAGATGATGTTACACCCAGTAAATAGATACCGAACATGTCATTCTTTGAAATTGTGCACGCTTCTGGAATGGTGCTAAACTTCGGTACTTGAAAATCTTCATAGGCGACGCTTTAAAAATGTTTACAGTTTACCAGTTTAGAGTTACAGAGAAGGTCTAGTGCTAGAATTATTGTTCTCTCCCTGCCGTTCATGGCAATACATCACGTGTGGTGTGAACACTGTTTATATATGTGGGCTTGACCTACATATGTGTTCACCACTTTTCATGGGGCCAGAACTGGAATTGATATCATGACATCGCTTCGGTACTCCTAGGCCATAGAGATGAGTGGAGGCCATCTTACCTTCACTTATCTCTGTTACCAACCGCTGCCAGCGCTGGATTAGTTCCTGGAGCTACCATCGTCCAGTGAAGCCTGGGAACCACTGGAAAGTGGCAAATTCGCTGCTCTTTTATTATTATTATACAGGATTTATATAGCGGCAACAGTTTGCGCAGCACTTTAACACATGAGGGCAGACAGTACCATTAAAATACAATTCAATACAGGAGGAATCGGAGAGCCCTGCTCGTTAGAGCTTACAATCGAGGAGGGAGAGTCAAGTGATACAAAAGGTAATAGCTATGGGGGATGATCTGATGGAGAAAGTAAATGTACAGTTGTTAGGTGGGGACCGGATAGGCTTTTCTGAAGAGAAGTTTTTCAGGGATTATCTAAAAGCGAGCAGAGTAGGAGATAGTCGGACAGATTGGGGTAGGGAGTTCCATAGGAGAGGCTCTGGAAAAGTCCTAGAGGCGAGCATGGGAGGAGGTGACAAGGGAACTAGAGAGCAGGAGGTCTTGGGGGGAACAAAGGGAACGAGTAGGTTGGTATTTTGAGACTAGGTTAGTGATGTAGCTGGGAACCAAGTTGTGGATGGCTTTGTAAGTTATTGTAAGATTTTTGAATTTAATTTGTTGAGTGAGTGGAAGCCAGTGGAGGGATTGACAGAGAGGGGTAGCAGACATTGAGCGGTTGGTAAGGTGGATGAACCTGGCAGCAGCATTCATGATGGACTGAAGGGGGGATAGGAAAAGGTAAAGGTAATCCCCTGAGGAGGGAGTTGCAGTAGTCGAGGCGGGAGATGACCAGGGAGTAAACTAGGAGCTTTGTGGTGTCATTGGTTAGAAAGGGGCGTAATTTTGGAGATGTTGCGGAGGTTGAGACGGCAAGATTTGGAAAGCGTTTGGATGTGGGGCCGAAAGGATAGTTCAGAGTCCAGGACTACACCTAGAACCTTGGCATGCGGGGACAGGCTGATAGTAGTGCTATTGATCTTGACAGACAAATCAGGGGAAGAGGCACGTGGGGAAGGAAAAATCATGAGCTCAGTTTTGGAAAGATTGAGTTTGAGGAAGTGGTGTTACATCCAGGCTGATATGTCTGTTAGTAAATGAGTGATATGGGAGGAGACTGAAGGCGTGAGCTGAGAAGTAGAGAGATAGATTTGGCTGTCGTCAGCATAGAGATGGTATTGGAAGCCATGCGAAGCTATTACCTGACCCAGGGAGAAGGTGTAGATCAGGGGTCTTCAAACTGCGACCCTCCAGGTATTCAGGAACTACAATTCCCATCATGCCTACTCATGTCTGTGAATGTCAGAGTTTTACAATGCCTCATGGGATGTGTAGTTCTGCAACAGCTGGAGGGCTGTAGTTTGAGGATCCCTGGTGTAGATGGAGAATAAGAGAGGTCCGAGAACAGAACCTTGACGGACCCCGAGAGAGAAAGATAGAGGAGAGGAGGAAGAGGTGTTATAAGTGACACTGAAAGTCCGGCGCCTGAGGAAAAAATGAATACTGGGGTTATGGCATCTAGCGGCAGCCGAAACTCCAGTATTAAACATCAAAATGATGACGTATTTTCCCAGATGATCGGCAATAACCTGTACATAATGCAATCAGCACTAAGGATAGTGCAGGATATGTCAATTCTTATGGCCTTACCCTAGGATAAACAAATATTGAGTTTGATTTACTAAGGCCATACATGGGTCGAACCTCGAAATAATTTTCTTTAGAAAATCTCATCTAATAATTTTCGTTCGAATTTCGCACCATTAGTGGGCCACGACAGCAGTCGATTTTCGTGCGGCCCTCAAATTCGAGTAATCGGGGATGTTGTAAATTTTTTTAAAAACTAACGATTTTCTAATCAATGATGGGAGAATCATGCGAGAAATGTAATGGAAAAAGAAATGCGCATGTGCAAGAAAAGAAAAATTCCCGAAAAACAAAGAAGATTCCCAGCCACGAAAATTATTTTCTGTAGCAAAAGGAGGTGAAATTTAAAGGCTTGGTTGGTCGAATTTCTAAATCAATGGTGGAACTATCGGATCACAAACGCACAAAATTTCTGATTTTCAAAAGAAAATTATTTTGAAATTCGACCATGTATGGCCAGCCTAAAACTGGAGAGTGCAAAATCTGGTGCAGCTGTGCATGATCACCAATCAGCTTCTAACTTCATCTTGTTCAGTTAGGCTCGATTCACACAGGGGCAACACGACTTCAGCGCGACTTTGCACGGCGACTTCAACGCGACTTCAGCGCGACTTTAATCAATTTACAACGCGACTTCAAGTCGCCTCCAGGACAGGCGACTTTGGCTGTGGCCAATCACAAAATAATCAGCTCTCTGGGAGGGAGGGGTTTGCCTGGGCAAACTAATTTTTTTAACTGTAAAGTCGCTTCAGTATAGATGGAGATCTGACTTGGAGGCGACTTCCATTGAATTGAATGGTACAAGTCGCCTAGAAGTCAGATCCAAGTAGTACAGGGCGTACGCTCTGAAGTCGGAGCTACTTCAGTAGTGTCAATTAAGACGCTCTGATTCCCTGTAATGTGAATCTCTTCTTGGGGCGACTTGGGGCGACTTGAGGGCTTACAAGTCGGATCCCAAGTCGTCCTAGTGTGAACCGACCCTTAAGCTTTGACAAAAAACATAGGAACTGACGGGGAAAGCTGCTGCACACAGAGGGTGTTTTACCTTCATGCATAGAATGCATGAAGGTAAAAAACTTTGAGCCATTACAACCACTTTAACCACTTCAATACCGGGCACTTATACACCTTCCTGCCCAGACCAATTTTCAGCTTTCAGCGCTGTCGCAGTTTGAAGGACAATTGCGCGGTCATACTACACTGTACCCAAACTAAATTTTTATCATTTTGTTCCCACAAATAGAGCTTTCTTTTGGTGGTATTTGATCACCTCTGCGGTTTTTATTATTTGCGAAACAAATAAAAAAAGACAGAAAATTTTGAAAAAAATAAAAGTTTTGCTTTTGTTTCTGTTAAAAATTTTTGTAAATAAGTAAGTTTTCTCTTTCATTGATGGGCACTGATAAGGCGGCACTGACAGGCACTGATAAGGCGGCAGCGATGAGGTGGCACCAATGAGCAGGCACTGATGGGCACTGATGATGGGCACTGATGGGTGGCACTGATATGCAGCACTGATGGGCATTGATAGGCGGCACTGATAGGCACTCATGGGTGGCACTGGTGGGCACTGATAGGCGACACTGATGGGCACTGAAAGGCTGCAAAGATGGGTTCTTATGGGTGGCACTAATAGGCAGCACTGCTGGGCACTGATAGGTGGCACTACTGGGCACTGATACGTGGCACTGATGGACACTGATACGTGGCACGGATAGGCATCCCTGGTGGCACTGGCAGTGGTAGGCATTGTGAGTGGGCACTGATTGGCAGCTGCCTGGGCACAGATTGGTATTTCCCTGGGGGTCTAGGGGGCATACCTGGTGGTCTAGTGTGGATGGCTTCCCTGGTGGTCCTGGGCGGCTTCCCTGGTGGTCCTGGGCGGCTTCCCTGGTGGTCCTGGGTGGGATCCGAGGGGGTGCTGTGCTGATAAACAATCAGCACAGACCCCCCCTGTCAGGAGAGCAGCCGATCGGCTCTCCTCTACTCGCGTCTGTCAGACGTGAGTGAGGAAAAGCCGATCACTGGCTCTTCCTATTTACATCGTGATCAGCCGTGATTGGACATGGCTGATCACATGGTAAAGAGTCTCCGTCAGAGACTCTTTACCTGGATCGGTGTTGCGGGGTGTCAGACTGACACCCCGCAACAACGATGGCTGCGATGCACGCCCCCGGGGGCGCGCAGCGGCTTAATATCCTGAGGACGTCATATGATGCCCAGTCAGGGTATTGAAACCACTTTGCCGCCGTCATTCTGCTATATGGCGGGCGGCAAGTGGTTAAGCTTTGACAAAAAAACTGGAAGCTGATTGTTTTTTTTTTGCAGAGCTGCACCAGTTTTTGCACTCTCCAGTGTAAGTAAATCGACCCCATTGCCTAAATACAATCATGCGTATTCTTATTTACATCTTGGTTTGCAAAGACATTAGATGCATACAAAGTGGATTCAGCAGACCCAACTATAATTAGTGTTTGAATAAAATGAACTGTAATGTTACACACAAAAGTGACAAACTTACATAAGATCAGGCCTGTCTGATGTGGGGGGCCAGTACAATCCGCTCAATAGTTGATTTTTTTGGTCCTTGCAATAGTTGCCCAAATGTTTATAAAATCATTATTTTCACTAAAAATACACTAAAATTATTAGCACACAAAAACACAACATAACTTACAAAATCGGGCCCATACTTCTACTTTCAAGTCTGATTAGGCAAGCACATTTTTCTAATTGACTACCATTTTATTCTTTTAATTATTAATTTTACGATAATTTCACTGTTCTTTGATTGTCTATAAATGAGATATGCAAATATAAATACCAAGATACAATATAAGAAAAATATACCCTTGAATATGATATGATATTTATGTAACTTTTTGTGTATTTTTGGATTTTATAATAGCACCCACCCAATCTGTCCTGAGCAAGTAAATCTTGTGAAACGCGTTGACTACTAAGTATGGAGAAGTTGTGGATTTGATCCCTGACATCCATGCTGATATCATATTATACTTTCTTTTGATGAACTTCCAAACATCATATACAGTATCTCACAAAAGTGAGTACACCCCTCATATTTTTGTAAATATTTTATTATATCTTTTTATGTGACAACACTGAAGAAATGACACTTTGCTACAATGTAAAGTAGTGAGTGCACAGCTTGTATAACAGTGTAAAATTGCTGTCCCCTCAAAATAACTGAACACACAACCATTAATGTCTAAACCACTGGCAACAAAAGTGAGTACACCCCTAAGTGAAAATGTCCAACTTGGACCCAATTAGCCATTTTCCCTCTCCGGTGTCATGTGACTTGTTAGTGTTACAAAGTCTCAGGTGTGAATGGGGAGCAGGTGTGTTAAATTTGGTGTTATCATTCTCACTCTCTCATACTGGTCACTGGAAGTTCAACATGGCAGCTCATGGCAAAGAACTCTCTGGGGATCTGAAAAAAAGAATTGTTGCTCTACATAAAGATAGCCTAGGCTATCAGAAGATTGCCGAGACCCTGAAACTGAGCTACAGCACAGTGGCCAAGACCATACAGCGGTTTAACAGGACAGGTTCCACTCATAACAGGCCTCACCATGGTCAACCAAAGAAGTTGAGTGCACGTACTCAGCATCATATCCAGAGGTTGTCTTTGGGAAATAGATGTATGAGTGCTGCCAGCATTGCTGCAGAGGTTGGGGGGGTGGGGGGGTCAGCCTGTCATTGCTCAGACCATACACCGCACACTGCATCACACTGGTCTGCTTGGCCATTGTCCCAGAAGGAAGCTCTTCTAAAGCACAGGATGCACAGGAAAGCCCACAAACAGTTTGCTGAAGACAAGCAGACTAAGGACATGGATTACTGGAACCATGCCCTGTGGTCTAATGAGGCCAAGATAAATTTATTTGGTTCATATGGTGTCAATCGTGTGTGGTGGCAACCAGGTGAGGAGTACAAAGACAAGTGTGTCTTGCCTACAGGCAGGCGTGGTGGTGGGAGTGTCATGGTCTGGGGCTGCATGAGTGCTGCCGACAATGGGGAGCTACAGTTCATTGAGGGAACCATGAATGCCAACATGTACTGTGAAATACTGAAGCAGAGCATGATCCCCTCCCTTCAGAGACTGGGCAGCAGGGCAGTATTCCAACATAATATCGACCCCAAACACACCTCTAAGACGACCACTGCCTTTCTAAAGAAGCTGTGGGTAAAGGTGATGGACTGGCCAAGCATGTCTCCAGACCAAAACCTTATTGAGCATCTGTGGGGCATCCTCAAACGGAAGGTGGAGGAGCGCAAGGTCTCTAACAGCCACTAGCTCAGTGATGTCATCATGGAGGAGTGGAAGAGGACTCCAGTGGCAACCTGTGAAGCTCTGGTGAACTCCATGCCCAAGAGGGTTAAGGCAGTGCTGGAAAATAATGGTGGTCACACAAAATATTGACACTTTGGGCCCAATTTGGACATCTTCAGTTAGGGGTGTACTCGCTTTTGTTGCCAGCAGTTTAGACATTAATGGCTGTGTTTTGAGTTATTTTGAGGAGACAGCAAATTTACAATGTTATACAAGCTGTACACTCACTACTTTACATTGTAGCAAAGTGTAATTTCTTCAGTATTGTCACATGAAAAGATATAATAAAAAAGTTACAAAAATGTGAGGGGTGTACTCACTTTTGTGAGATACTGTATATCTTTTGACTGGATTTCTTTCTTTATGCTTGGTTTTGGATATTTGCTTGATCCACGAAAGGTAGAGGGTGCTGCATTGATTTTATGTCAAGATGTTTTCAAGATATTTGTAATAAAGATTACTATGTTTCATATAGACTGCCTTGTGTTGTGCCCACAAAGTCCACTAGTTTTTTGAGAAAGTAGGATCTGCTTTCTCTTTCCTTCTCTTTAATTAATCATATTTGGTCTGGTCCCTGGTTCCTTATGGTGTAGTTCACTGATCTGGTCATCCCTGCTGGATACCTGCTTTTGGTATCCCTTACAAACACACATGATGTATGTGGGCGATATACAGTGAATTCCAAGAAATCCTCATATTTCAGTTTACTTAAAGTGGGTGTAAACCTGAAAAAAAATGTTTTTAATGAAGACTTCTACCTGGTACAGTAGAGGATGTCAAGTCACCTGTGCCCAGTCTTGCCACAAAGACTTGAGCAATCCTCTTGTGTTTTTGTAGTAAGAGAAAAAACTACACACAGATAAGTTTGTGTCGTCAAATCCCCCACTGCTGTGACTGACATCTAATTTCTTTATCTCATGAACAGAATGAGAGCAGAGAGAGAGTGTTGGATTTTAAGGGGAATCCCCACATTAAAAAAATCCATACCAGACCCGAGCATACAGCCTGGCAGGTCAGGAAAAGGGGGGGGGAACCATACCAGGCCACATGCCATCAACATGGGGGGGTGGGGGCTTTGGGACAGGGGGGTGCCTGCGCCCCCTCCACAAAGCACCTTGTCCCCATGTTGATGGGGACAAGGGCCTCTTCCCGACAACCCTAGCTATTTGTTGTCGGGGTCTGTGGGCGGGGGGCTTACCGGAATCCGGAAGACCCCTTTCCCGGCCCCCCACCCTATGTTAGTGAGTATGGGGTACATCGTACCACTACCCATTCACGAAAAAAGAAAGTGTAAAAAACAGTGGCGTCTCTTCTTACGATTTCTTCTCCCTCCAGCGATGTCTTCATCCTCCGGTTCTTCTCCTCTCACCGCTTATGACTGCTTCTGCTGCTGTCTTCTCCCTCTGCCGGTTCTCCTGTCTCACACAACAAACCAGGTTTAGCGCTGTCCCCACTATACCTATTCCAACAGTAAACAGTCTGTATGTATATTCCTCGCTTAAGGTGTTGCAGCTCTCCCAAAAGTCCACTGGGTGGTAGACATGATTCTGAAAATATCTAAAAACAAGAGAGAGCGCACGCCAGCCCTAGTGTTTTATTGTTTAATAGATGAAGATAAGTGTATAAAAAACGAGGGTTGCACTCACAAACATCCAGCGTTAAATGGCATAAACAGCTCCATTATAGCCTCCTCTCCTGGTCTGTAGGGATCATTTAGCTCACAGCAACTAGCAGCGTGGTAAAGTATTCCAGTAAGCACAGACCGCCTGCTTGCTTGTAACACACACCGCCCAAAGCACTCGCACGGACCAGCCGGCGCTGCCTGGCGTCACTCTTGGCCAGGGAGGGGATGCACAGTGATGCAGCTGACTCCTCTCATAAGCTTCATGCAATTGCTAGGACAACATGTTTCAGAGGCGTGGCCTCCTTCTTCAGGTTACGAGGAGTCAGCTGCATCACTGTGCATCCCCTCCCTGGCCACGAGTGATGTCAGGCAGCACCGGCTGGTCCGTGCGAGTGCTTTGGGCATTGTGTGTTACAAGCAAGCAGGCGGTCTGTGCTTACTGGAATACTTTACCACGCTGCTAGTTGCTGTGAGCTAACTGATCCCTACAGACCAGGAGAGGAGGCTATAATGGAGCTGTTTATGCCATTTAACGCTGCATGTTTGTGAGTGCAACCCTCGTTTTTTATACACTTATCTTCATCTATTAAACGATAACACACTAGGGCTGGCGTGCGCTCTCTCTTGTTTTTATATATTTTCTTCCTCCGATGTTATCTCGATGCTCTCTCCCGCTGTAATGCTAGGTCTGCTGTGTGCCAATACTTAGATAGACCCAGCATTACAGCAGTAGAGAGCGTCGAGACAACATCGGAGGGAGAAAGACAGAGGGAGAAGACCGAGGGTGAAGACAGCAGGAGAAGACAGCGAAGAGAGGAGAACCTGCAGAGAAGACAGCGGCAAAAGAGGTCATCAGTAGTGAGAGGGGAAGAACTGGAGGATGAAGACATCGCTGGAGGGAGAAGAAATCAGAAGAAGAGACGCCAGAGCTGCTTTGATAAATTACTTTAAAAAACCTGTGTACTGTTTTTATTTTTGACACTTTCTTTTGGCTGAATGGGTAGGGGTAAGATGTACCCCATACTCATTCACATAGGGTGGGATCTGGGGTCCCCGTGTTAAAGGGAGCTTACAGATTCCGATAAGCCCCCTGCCCGCAGACCCCGACCACCAATGGCCAGGGTTGTCGGGAAGAGGCCCTTGTCCCCATCAACATGGGGACACGGTGCTTTGGGGTGGTGGCCCAGGCCCCCCTGCCCCTAAGCACCCACCTTCCATGTTGAGGGCATGTGGCCTAGTATGGTCCAGGAGGGGGGGCGCTCGCTCATCCTCCCCCTTTTCCTGACCTGCCGAGCTGCATGCTCGGATAAGGGTCTGGTATGGATTTTGGGGGGACCGGCACGCCCCTTTTTTTTTCATTTTGGCGCAGGGTTCCTCTTCAAGATCCTCAGCACACAAGCTGCGCCGCAAGCCAGATCGTCATGGTGCGACTTCTATTCAAAGCAATGAACTTTCATAGGGAACCATTGATTTTGATATGTTGATTTTTTTCTACTGCCCCTAAACGCTTATGCCTCCAAATGCCTCTGACAGTTTATGTGTGCATGGACACATAGGCTAACATAGAGGGGCATTTAGAAGCAGTTTAAAAAAAACGTCAGCGCCCCTAACAGCAGCTGAAAAAACATCCTGTGTACATGAGCCCATTCTGTTATTCAAGTACGATGTTTATATATTTGTTTAGTCATGGCTGACTTTATTTAAGTGTGCACCTATGTGTCCAGAAACATTGGTCCATGAGATCTGAATACATTTTCTGTACCTATGAATTTTACATCTTTTAATTTTAATGATACAATAATACTGCACTTTTTATTGGATCACCCACCCTAACTTTTGGAGAACAGTGTAGCAAACAATTACCTGAGGTGACATGCTTTGGCCAACTATGTATAAAGGTTCATAACTTTACAGCATACTGTAGATTAAAACGTAATGGAAACTTTGTTTAACAGCCCCCTATTTGTTATTACCATTTTAATCACCAATTGCTAATATGGTTTGCCACTTGATGCAGCTGAAATAAGCTCATCTCATTTTATTTTGCTACCTGTCCTGAAGCCAAAGCTGTCCCTTAAAAAGTTTAGGGTCACACAGTCTTGATATTGGATCTGCCGAACATTAGATATTGGATCTGCTAGCACACCAGACATTGCTTATTGTAACTTGTCTAATAATTTTTGGTGAAGTCTTGGTTTATAGTCGTAGTATCTTATACACTGCTCCTTGATAGATCTATCATGGTACTGGCTCCATTCACATCTAGGCGATATTAATCACGGCAGAAGCGCCGTGATTCTGCCCGCGGTTCCAACTCACAGCAAAACACGGGACATGTTTACAATGCCGTAACTTCTTAATGGCACCCCAATAGCGTGTAATTTTGCCCTGATAAATCGCACTGAAATCGCGGCAAATTGCAACATGTGACGCTGTCTCCCAAGAGAAGCTCCTGCTCCTTTTAGAGCATTGCGATTTTGCCACGATTGCAGTACAATTGGGGTGCCATTAAGAAGTAATGCCATTGCAAACACATCTTGGAATCGCAGGCAGAATCGCCTAGGTGTGAATGAAGCCTGAATGTTGGGTGTGCAGACCTTTTTTAATCAATGTGTTGGTCCTGTTCAGTGAAGATCCTATACATGGGTGTAAAGTTAATAGCACAAAAGCACATTTAACGCTTTTACTTTACATGTCCTCTGAGTTTTTGAAAATCACTTGCAGAATTGCGGCAAAATGCGTTTGTGATGCCATTATTCCTTGATGGCACCCCAAATGCAGAGCGATTTTGCTGCAATTGTCGAACAATAAATCGTGCTACAATCGTGGCAAAAAAATCGCAACCCTAAACGCTCCTGGCTCTGTGCCAAGATTTGGTACATGAGCTTCTTTTGGAACATAGGAGCGGAGGGAGACCCTCCAAAAATGCTCAACTAAAAAACAAAAAAATAAAGCTAAAATAAATTACCTTTTTACTGATTTTTTTGTCGTTTACCGATTTTAAAAAATCGAGCTGCAGCAGCTCTCGCTGCAGAATGCTCAGATGTGAATGGAGCCTCACAGTTATGATGTTCATTCAAAGGGAGATTAACGTCCATTGGACACTCATTCCCAGCATTACAGCAGTGAAAACCAACCAGCTAACAGGCCAGGTTTGCAAAATAACTGAAATACATCACAGATGATATAATTTGCTGTTTAGTGATTGCAGTATTCCAGTCTGCATCTACCCAAGGTAGTACTTAAAATCTGGCCTTTTAGTGGGTCCTGAGGACAGGAGTTGAGAACCACTGCCTAGCAACAAGGCAGGACTTGAGCATTGTTAACTGGGAGTTTTTCAAAAAGGCTTCTGAGGACACCCAATTGGTCTACTGGTATTAAAAAAAAATATATTTGAACATTTTACAAAGGTACACAGTTTTTTAATGTCTATTGGAGCCCTGTGACTGCATAGCTTATTTTCTGGAAAAAAAAGTGAAATGTCACAATTACTATTAAACCACAATCTGAATTGATCCAGCGCTACATTCTAAATCCTTATAACCTATATGTTCCTCTAGTATTAAATAAAAACAGTCCATGTATAATATAAATATGTTTAATCCACAATACTGAAGTGTTAAACCATACAATGGGGGTTATTTACGAAAGGCAAATCCACTTTGCACTGCAAGTGCACTTGAAAGTGCACTTGGAAGTGCAGTCGCTCTAAATCTAAGGGGTAGATCTGAAATTAGTGGAAGCTCTGCTGATTTTATCATCCAATCATGTGCAAGCTAAAATGCTGTTTTTTATTTTCCTTGCATGTCCCCCTCGGATCTACAGCAACTGCACTTCCAAGTGCACTTCCAGTGCACTTTCAAGTGCACTTGCAGTGCAAAGTGGATTTTCCTTTAGTAAATAACCCCCAATGTGTTACAAAACAGTCAAAAGGTCCACATGCTGTGCTCCCATTTACATTCCACTCGAAAGGTGTTAAATCCCTTGTGCTTCACACACCCTGTGTATCCTATTCCACCACCATTAACCACTCACCTCCCACTTTGACCTATATTAAAAGGTCATATGTGCTTGTCCCTTTAGGCCGGGTTCACATATGTGCGGCTGTGGGTTCATGCCTGGGAACCAGTGAGTGTCTGTTCACCTGTTCAGGTGCAATTCAGGTCCGAATTTTTGCCTGAATTTGCACCTGAACTGGATACAAACACGCACAGGACCTTTCTGCAATCCGGACCATGGCCATCCTGAGCCTGTGTGAACTGGCTTCATTGAGAGAAGGTCACACTCGCCTGTCATGCAAATTAGATGGGGAAACCAACATCCAATTTGCATATATGTGAACCCAGTCTTAAGGGTGCTCAATGAATGCAATCTGGATGCTCTGGGTTCGCCTCCAACTTTTTTGTCACCATATACACCAGTCTAATACATCACCACCTTTACTCAGAAGCAAAACATACAGGCCATCATAGTGTAATCCTTTTAAAAGTATAACCATTATTATTAAAATTCTACATCAAATTACTCACATTTCGCCATGGGCATGGCTTCTTCAGAGAGAATCTACGCCCGTGGCATAAGGCGTAAGGGGCAGAGGCGGTGACATAGAGTACCTGTGTGGAGAGGACGTAAGCTCATTCGGAGAGAGAGCTATTTATATATTATATGACAGCTTGTGGTCTAAGGGGACAGTTACTTAGGTACTCACTTACAAGCTGCAGCCTACAAGAATGATGCCCTACTGATTCAACAGTTTTACGATCTGTCTGTAGTGCATCGGGTAGTAGTGCACTCAGAAATGTGAGTAATTTGTATGTAGAATTTTAATAAATGTGATTATTCTTTTCAACGGACTACACTATGATGGTGTCAGGAATGCGTTAAATTCACACCTTTAATAAAATAGCAAAAATAACAGTTCAGGAACGTAGTCAAAAATGGAAGCCAGGTTTTGGATGCCAGAACGGTTAATCGTATGAGTCGGGATCAGGAAGCCAGGAGTCAGAGAAACGAGGAGCAAAATCAGGAACAGGTAACAGACGAGAAGTCAGCCAGGCCAAGTCATACACAGGAACACAAGCAGGAACACCCAAGAGGTATTGACCAAGCAAGGGCAAAGAAAGAATGAGCTAAGCTGCTTAAATAGCCAAAAGGGGCTGGCTGTAGGCTGGACTAATGAGGCAGGTTAATGGTAGGATCCTTACTTTGTGCAGAGGAAGAAAAGTTGTACCCATTCATTGTTTCTGTCAACTGGGGCATCCCATAACCATTCTATCCCAATCAAATTATTATCCCTAATAAAAAAAAAAAAAAACAAGCTCAGAGACTGACTTCTTGTGTCTGGATGCAAGTGAAAAATGCTTGTTGCTGGGCTGTGCAGGAATAGGGGAGATACTTACCAATAGCCCTTGTGGGGGTAGTGCTACATTTGATGGCTCATCCGTGATTCCCTATAGCAACCTGCATGGCTGTTGCCCCTAGCAACTGGAAACCATTGAGCCAAAAGACTGTAATTTGCTGCCAAGTTGTCACAGGAGTCAAGAAAGAAAGAGACGTTATGCTGTGAAACTGTGACAAATGACAAAAGTGAAAAATGCTTGTTGTCTGGCTGGTGCAGGAATAGGGAAAACAGTTACCAGCAGCCCTTGCGGGGGTAGTGCTACACTATTGTGCAGGTATATCCAATCACTTGGTTTAGAACGCTGCGTAGCTTTCATATTGTGAACAGTTGGTTTGAATTCTGTGCCTGTTATGCTTAAGGAAATTATATCCTTTGCAGCTTCACAGCAGGGCACATGTAGGCCTGCTGGTGTTATGGTACCTGTGAAAGTCTATTTGTCATGCTCCTTCTGCATACTATCAGAGACCATGCCAAATATCTAGCTGCACTGCCAACAAACAAGAAAATGGTGTAAAATTGTGATTTGCTACTGGCATAGAGCCATAATATAAAATTTAAGGATCCATGAAGGGCATATAAAAATTTCCTGAAACAAAAATGAGGAAAGGTTTCCAGACATTGCTGAAATTGTAAAAGTAGAATAATTTCATTAACATGGTTTGCATAGGGAATTGATTTGTACCTCTCACTTCATAGTCTCTGGAATGCAGACCTGGAAGTATTTGCAGACTGCCTGTTATGTTTGCAATTAGGTTAGAGAACATCCAGATGATGATTTCTCACATTGTATTATTGGTAAAACAACCTGCAATAAGGCATCATGGAAAGGAGCACATAAGAGCTATATATTCCTGTGTTACACAAGTTATGCACTGAATCACAAGGCATTTTAATCACTACATCACATAGTGACATCATCAGGTCCCTGCCAACATTTCTGAGTTTTTCTACAACGCAGTTGGAAATGCCTATGGTTTTTGCACACACTAAATTTACGCGTTCAAGAAATATGTCAAATGTACATGTGCAGGTAAACGCCAATGCAGGGAAGCATCAGCATTTATAGAGTACAGACACAAAGAGCTATTGACTTGTATAACAGGCTGTACCTATAGTACAGGAAAGCACTGGGAAATCTACACATATAAAATACCTACAAACTCCAGTGTGCATGAACCCTAAAGCACAGATTAGATTCCAGCCTTTCTCTACACTATAAAAAAACCAAAGAAGTAGTAGAGTATTGCACCATGTTAGCCATTGATTAATTTAGGTTAATTTACCCACTTTGGCTTCAGGAGGTTTTACTCCTTTGATGGCCAGGCTATTCTTTGCTATTTAGCATTGCGCTATTTTAACTGGTAATTGTGCGGTCATGCAACGCTATACCCAAATGAAATTTATATATATTTTTTTGCACAAATGGTGGTATTTGATCACCACTGGGTTTTTTTTATTTACAATTACATAAGACATATCAAATAAAAAAACACATTTCTTCATATATTTTGTCCAAAATGTATTGTCTTTGGTAAGAAATATCCCAGTAAATGTATACAGTATGTAATATCACATAAAAATCCCAGTAGATGTATATGGATTGGTTTGTGTGAAAGATAAAGCGTCTACAAACTGTGGTATATACAGTGGTTATAGAAAAGAACCACCCCCCCCCCCCCTTAAAATAATAACATTCTGTCGCTTTTCAGCCTGAAATTAAGACAGAAATTGTTTTTGTTTTATCCATCTAAATGAAAGATATAACACCAACAGAAAAAAAAAATTCAAAAACAGAATCATTGAGTTGGAAAAATGAACACCCCCTTGTGTCAGTATTTTGTTGAATCCCCATTTGCTTTAATTACAACCTTTAGTCTGTTGGGTTATGTCTCTACTAACTTTGCACATCTAGACTTTGCAATATTTGCCCACTCTTCTTTGCAGAACTGCTTAAGTTCGGTTAAATTTAATGGCAACTGGCAGTAGACTGCTGTCTTCAAGTCATTCCACAGATTTTCAATGGGGTTTAAATCTGGGCTCTGACTAGGCCATGCAAGGAAATTCACCATTTATCCAGTAAATACAGCTGGATAAAACAAAAACTTTAAGAAAAACAGAACCGAAAGGCGCGCACACCTAGTGCATTACCAGAGATAATTTAATTATAAGAAATTTTTGTATAAAAGTGGGTACTCACAAAATGCAACTGACAAAAGGCCATAAACACAGTGCATGCACATGCACAGAACACGGGGTATAGCTAACGCATTTCGGGGGCGCACCCCCTTCCTCAGAGCTAGGCTAGTCTTGTATACCATTGGCAAGCGCTTTTATAGGGAATGGTGGAATTGAAAATTCTGTGTCAAAAAGAGCCACGCCCTTAAAAGGGGTTGGAAAAAAAAAAAAGTTGATAAGAAATTATTAATAAGAAATTGAATAATATATATATATAGTCACACTAATGTAAAAACGACAACATCCATATTAAAAACCTATATCCAAAACAAAAAACTCCATCATAAATACACAAATAAATAATGAGACATGGATTGACCCACTTTTCAATCCTGCATCCTTTTTTGCTTATGTGTTCCTACACCTGTATTCATCTGACTAAATATAAATGAATGTGCAATATATCATGGATTTGAATAAATCATTATTATTTATTTATTTGTGTATTTATGATGGAGTTTTTTGTTTTGGATATAGGTTTTAGATATGGATTTTGTCGTGTTTACATTAGTGTGACATTAAATATATACATATAAATATATATATATATATATATATATATATATATATATATATATATATATACACATACATACATACATACATATATATATATATATATATATATATATATATATATATATATACATACACACATATATATACACATGTATATATATATACATATACTTTTTTTTTCATTCAATTTCTTATTAATAATTTCTTATCAACTTTTTTCTTTCCTACCCCTTCGAGGGCGTGGCTCTTTTTGACAAACAATTTTCAATTCCACCATTCCCTGTAAAAGCGCTTGCCTCTGGTGTACAAGACCAACCTAGCTCTGAGGAAGGGGGTGCGCCCTCGAAACGCATTAGTAGGACCCCGTGTTCTGTGCATGTCCATGCACTGTGTTTATGGTCTTTTGTCAGTTGGATTTTCTGAGTACCCACTTTTATACAAAAATTTCTTATTATTAAATTATTTCTGGTAATGGACTAGGTGTGGGCGCCTTCCATTTCTGTTTTTCTTGCAGTTCCTTTCGGATTACCTCATCTGAGGAAGGCAGCATTCACCTAGTTTTGGGATACCATATATATCTTTCACACCACCATTTAATCTGACATCTGTTACGCCTCACCTTGGAAGACCTATTAGTGCTTTACGTGATTGTGTTTTTTGTAAAACAAAAACTTTGTCTGTATTCATTTCCAGCTACAAAGCAACAAAATTTGATTATTTTGAAGGGGGGTGATTCTTATCTATACCCACTGTATATTGGATTTATTTTTTATACTACTAAGGGTATATTAGTAACTAATAATGAAATTGCGATAGTGTGGCAGGAAATCTGACACTAACTGATACTGGGCAGGAACTAACTGCCACTGACATCACCAGTGATACTAATACAGTGATCACTGGTGATAATACTATACACTGCCTGTGTACTAATGACAATGGCTGGGAAGGAGTTAACATCTGGGGTGCTCAAAGCTTTACAATTACTTTAATATAAACTGCAATCTTTTGGCTATAAAATAAATAATAAAACATTAGGTCATATGTGAGTAAGGTATCACAATGTAAAGGAAATAAGGCCAAGTTCAATAGGTGACAGTGCAGTGCACTATGGCCAAACAGAATCTGTCTGCCAACTCCCTTGCACCCAGGGTTACACAATGTGGACAAATGTAAAGACTTTAAATGAACCAAAAGACTGTCTCTTCTTGCAGCCAAAATATACATGTGAAAGATCACAAGTCACTTTTTTCCCAAATCTAGTCTTTAAAGTGAAACTTCACTCTTTCAATCAACACTGACTATTTTTAATCCTTCTGCTGTTAGCGTTAGTAAATAGATAGGAATGTATATCATATTTACTTGCATTAAACTTTTTCTTTCTTTTTTTTTTTTTTTACATTTCTTCAGTTACTTCCAGGCCAAGGCAAATTAAGTCATACAACACAGGAGTCTTAATGATTGGAGTGGTTTCCCAGCTAAGTACACTCTCCTGCCTGCATGCCTGAGCTAGGGGCAGGATTCCAGGAAGTAAATGCTACATGAGTCACCTGCCCTTACTCAGTGGCGTCGCTAGGGGGGTGCGGTCTGCACCCAGATGACACCCGCTAGAGGGGTTACTCTATCCCGAGGTTTACCAAAGCCCTGTCTCCCTTTGGCAGTTTTTTTATTGCAGCCGGCCTGGAACACGTTCAGCGCCGGACAGTAGCAAAATGCCAGGGCCCGGTCGCAAGTGCAACTGCTGCGACCCTGGTAGTTCTGCCACTGTATATATATATATATATATATATATATATATATATATATATATATATATATATATATAAAATATAGCTGCACCCCCCCCTTCCCTTTTCACCCCAGCTCAGGGTGGGGTGGCTCAGTCGGCTACTATGCCTATATATAATATATTTGTGTCCAGCCGTCCCCCCACCTCCTGGTTATCAGACTGTCTGATAACCGGGGGATGCTGCTGGACACAGCTATCTTATATATAGCGTAGTAGCTGACTGAGCCGACCCAACCTGAGCTGGTCTGATAAAGGGGGGGACGGGACACCATGTTTTACTGCACCAGGTGACACCAACCCTAGTGATGTCACTGCTCTTACTCAAGATGGCCATGGTTAAAAATACTAGGGGATTTACAGTCAGGTCCATAAATATTGGAACATTGACACAATTCTAATCTTTTTGGCTCTATACACCACCACAATGGATTTGAAATTAAACGAACAAGATGTGCCTTAACTGCATACTTTCAGCTTTAATTTAAAGGGTATTTACATCCAAATCAGGTGAACGGTGTAAGGAAATTACAACAGTCTGTATATGTGCCTCCCACTTTTTAAGGGACTAAAAGTAATGGGACAGATTAACAATCATCCATCAAACTTTCACTTTTTAATACTTGGTTGCAAATCCTTTGCAGTCAATTACAGCCTGAAGTCTGGAACGCATAGACATCACCGGACACTGGGTTTCATCCCTGGTCATGCTCTGCCAGGCCTCTACTGCAACTGTTCCTGCTTGTTCTTGGGGCATTTTCCCTTCAGTTTTGTCTTCAGCAAGTGAAATGCATGCTCAATCGGATTCAGGTCAGGTGATTGACTTGGCCATTGCATAACTTTCCACTTCTTTCCCTTAAAAAAACTATTTGGTTGCTTTTGCAGTATGCTTCGGGTCATTGTCCATCTGCACTGTAAAGCACCGTCCAATGAGTTCTGAAGCATTTTGCTACCATTTTGCTCAATGGTAAGCATTAGGGGGCTGATGGGATCTGCTGCAGACAGAAGGTTTTTTTTTATTTTAATGCATAGAAAGCCTTCTCCCTTTAGAACCACTTTAAAGCTTATTTCTGTACTGTTTTCTCATACAGAATATGCTTGCCCTGTGGAATCAGAGTTGCTGTGTGTGAGCACAGCCCCATCATTAACAATTATTATGGTCTAATGAGGTATGCCAACTAATTTTTTCGCTTATTCTATATTTGTATGATAGGGACTCCACAAACATTTGGGTTGATTTACTAAAACCAGGGAGTGCAAAATCTGGTGCAGCTGTTGTTCATAATATCTGAAAAATAATCACACCAATGTCCAATTGAATCTTTATCCAAATGTTATAGGTAAATTCATACATAAGCAAAAAGAAAAAAAAAAAATATATATATATATATATATATATATATATATATATATATATATATATATATATATATATATATATATATATATATTCATAATAAGCAAAAAGGGGAGGAGGAGGAGGGAGTAAAAAAGCATTAATTTGCCTATTTTGCCTATTTTTCCCAACAGTGATCATCACTGTTGGGTTGAAGTGCTAGGATCTGATTCTCATTGATAGGACATTCTTTGCGGTGTTTGTTTTTTCAATAGAGTGGATGGAGCCCAAAAATATACTAGTAGGTTAACTGACTGGTTTGAAATTTCTATTTTGCCAAAGCCAGTGCTAAGTAGAGAAGCATTTCTGCATAGCCAACATCGGCTGTGTTCTAGTACTATAGCGTCCCCAGCAGTTTAGGGTTCCCAAAAACGCAGTGTTAGCGGGATCAGCCCAGATACCCGCTAGCACCTGCGTTTTGTGCCTCCGCCCAGCCCACCCAAGTGCAGTATCGATCGATCACTGTCACTTACAAGGCACTAAACGCATAACTGCAGCGTTCGCAGAGTCAGGCCTGATCCCTGCGATTGCTAACAGTTTTTTTGGTAGCATTTTGGTGAACTGGCAAGCAAGCACCAGCCCCAGGCAGCGTCAGGTTAGCGCCAATACCGCTAACACCCACGCACGCAGCATACGCCTCCCTTAGTGGTATAGTATCTGAACGGATCAATATCTGATCCGATCAGATCTATACTAGCGTCACCAGCAGTTTAGGGTTCCCAAAAACGCAGTGTTAGCGGGATCAGCCCAGATACCTGCTAGCACCTGCGTTTTGCCCCTCCGCCCGGCCCAGCCCAGCCCACCCAAGTGCAGTATCGATCGATCACTGTCACTTACAGAACACTAAACGCATAACTGCAGCGTTCACAGAGTCAGGCCTGATCCCTGCGATCGCTAACAGTTTTTTTGGTAGCATTTTGGTAAACTGGCAAGCACCAGCCCCAGGCAGCGTCAGGTTAGCGCCAGTACCGCTAACACCCACGCACGCACCGTACACCTCCCTTAGTGGTATAGTATCTGATCGCATCAATATCTGATCCGATCAGATCTATACTAGCGTCACCAGCAGTTTAGGGTTCCCAAAAACGCAGTGTTAGCGGGATCAGCCCAGATATCTGCTAGCACCTGCGTTTTGCCCCTCCGCCCGGCCCGGCCCAGCCCACCCAAGTGCAGTATCGATCGATCACTGTCACTTACAAAACTCTAAACGCATAACTGCAGCGTTCGCAGAGTCAGGCCTGATCCCTGCGATCGCTAACAGTTTTTTTGGTAGCGTTTTGGGGAACTGGCAAGCACCAGCGGCCTAGTACACCCCGGTCATAGTCAAACCAGCACTGCAGTAACACTTGGTGACGTGGCGAGTCCCATAAGTGCAGTTCAAGCTGGTGAGGTGGCAAGCACAAGTAGTGTCCCGCTGCCACCAAGAAGACAAACACAGGCCCGTCGTGCCCATAATGCCCTTCCTGCTGCATTCGCCAATCCTAATTGGGAACCCACCGCTTCTGCAGCACCCGTACTTCCCCCTCTCACATCCCCAACCAAATGCAGTCGGCTGCATGGGAGGCATTTCCTCCCGAGTACCCCTACCCAGCGAACCCCCCAAAAAAGATGTTGTGTCTGCAGCAAGCGCGGATATAGGCGTGACACCTGCTATTATTGTCCCTCCTGTCCTGACAATCCTGGTCTTTGCATTGGTGAATGTTTTGAACGCTACCATTCACTAGTTGAGTATTAGCGTAGGGTACAGCATTGCACAGACTAGGCACACTTTCACAGGGTCTCCCAAGATGCCATCGCATTTTGAGAGACCCGAACCTGGAACCGGTTACAGTTATAAAAGTTAGTCACAAAAAAAGTGTAAAAAAAAAAAAAAATATATAAAATAAAAAAAAATAGTTGTCGTTTTATTGTTCTCTCTCTCTCTATTCTCTCTCTCTATTGTTCTGCTCTTTTTTACTGTATTCTATTCTGCAATGTTTTATTGTTATTGTTATTATGTTTTATCATGTTTGTTTTTCAGGTATGTAATTATTTATACTTTACTGTTTACTGTGCTTTATTGTTAACCATTTTTTTGTCTTCAGGTACGCCATTCACGACTTTGAGTGGTTATACCAGAATGATGCCTGCAGGTTTAGGTATCATCTTGGTATCATTCTTTTCAGCCAGCGGTCGGCTTTCATGTAAAAGCAATGCTAGCGGCTAATTAGCCTCTAGACTGCTTTTACAAGCCGTGGGAGGGAATGCCCCCCCCCCCACCGTCTTTCGTGTTTTTCTCTGGCTCTCCTGTCTCAACAGGGAACCTGAGAATGCAGCCGGTGATTCAGCCAGCTGACCATAGAGCTGATCAGAGACCAGAGTGGCTCCAAACATCTCTATGGCCTAAAAAACCGGAAGCTACGAGCATTTCATGACTTAGATTTCGCCGGATGTAAATAGCGCCATTGGGAAATTGGGGAAGCATTTTATCACACCGATCTTGTTGTGGTCAGATGCTTTGAGGGCAGAGGAGAGATCTAGGGTCTAATAGACCCCAATTTTTTCAAAAAAGAGTACCTGTCACTACCTATTGCTATCATAGGGGATATTTACATTCCCCGAGATAACAATAAAAATGATTAAAAAAAAAAATATGAAAGGAACAGTTTAAAAGTAAGATTAAAAAAGCAAAAAAATAATAAAGAAAAAAAAAAGCACCCCTGTCGCCCCCTGCTCTCGCGCTAAGGCGAACGCAAGCGGCGGTCTGTCGTCAAACGTAAACAGCAATTGCACCATGCATGTGAGGTATCACCGCGAAGGCCAGATCGAGTGCAGTAATTTTTCCAGTAGACCTCCTCTGTAAATCTAAAGTGGTAACCTGTAAAGGCTTTTAAACATGTATTTATTTTGTTGCCACTGCACGTTTGTGCGCAATTTTAAAGCATGTCATGTTTGGTATCCATGTACTCGGCCTAAGATCATCTTTTTTATTTCATCAAACATTTGGGCAATATAGTGTGTTTTAGTGCATTAAAATTTAAAAAAGTGTGTTTTTTCCCCAAAAAATGCGTTTGAAAAATCGCTGCGCAATTACTGTGTGAAAAAAAAAATGAAACACCCACCATTTTAATCTGTAGGGCATTTGCTTTAAAAAAAATATATAATGTTTGGGGGTTCAAAGTAATTTTTTTGCAAAAAAAAAAAACTTTTTCATGTAAACAATAAGTGTCAGAAAGGGCTTTGTCTTCAAGTGATTAGAAGAGTGGGTGATGTGTGACATAAGCTTCTAAATGTTGTGCATAAAATGCCAGGACAGTTCAAAACCCCCCAAATGACCCCATTTTGGAAAGTAGACACCCCAAGCTATTTGCTGAGAGGCATGTCGAGTCCATGGAATATTTTATATTGCGACACAAGTTGCGGGAAAGAGACAAATTTTTTTTTTTTTTTTTTGCACAAAGTTGTCACTAAATGATATATTGCTCAAACATGCCATGGGAATATGTGAAATTACACCCCAAAATACATTTTGCTGCTTCTCCTGAGTACGGGGATACCACATGTGTGAGACTTTTTGGGAGCCTAGCCGCGTACGGGACCCCGAAAACCAAGCACCGCCTTCAGGCTTTCTAAGGGCGTGAATTTTTGATTTCACTCTTCACTGCCTATCACAGTTTCGGAGGCCATGGAATGCCCAGGTGGCACAAAACCCCCCCAAATGACCCCATTTTGGAAAGTAGACACCCCAAGCTATTTGCTGAGAGGTATAGTGAGTATTTTGCAGACCTCACTTTTTGTCACAAAGTTTTGAAAATTGAAAAAAGAAAAAAAAAAATGTTTTTTCTTGTCTTTCTTCATTTTCAAAAACAAATGAGAGCTGCAAAATACTCACCATGCCTCTCAGCAAATAGCTTGGGGTGTCTACTTTCCAAAATGGGGTCATTTGGGGGGGGGTTTGTGCCACCTGGGCATTCCATGGCCTCCGAAACTGTGATAGGCAGTAAAGAGTGAAATCAAAAATTTTCACCCTTAGAAATCCTGAAGGCAGTGATTGGTTTTCGGGGTACCGTACGCGGCTAGGCTCCCAAAAAGTCCCACACATGTGGTATCCCCATACTCAGGAGAAGCAGCTAAATGTATTTTGGGGTGCAATTCCACATATGCCCATGGCCTGTGTGAGCAATATATCATTTAGTGACAACTTTATGAAAAAAAAAAAAAGTGTCACTTTCCCGCAACTTGTGTCAAAATATAAAATATTCCATGGACTCAATATGCCTCTCAGCAAATAGCTTGGGGTGTCTACTTTCCAAAATAGGGTCATTTTGGGGGGTTTTGTGCCACCTGGGCATTCCATGGCCTCCGAAACTGTGATAGGCAGTGAAGAGTGAAATCAAAAATTTACACCCTTAGAAATCCTGAAGGCGGTGATTGGTTTTCGGGGCCCCGTACGCGGCTAGGCTCCCAAAAAGTCCCACACATGTGGTATCCCCATACTCAGGAGAAGCAGCTGAATGTATTTTGGGGTGCAATTCCACATAGGCCCATGGCCTGTGTGAGCAATATATCATTTAGTGACAACTTTTTGTAAATATTTTTTTTTTTTTTGTCATTTTTCAATCACTTGGGACAAAAAAAAAAAATATTCAATGGGTTCAACATGCCTCTCAGCAATTTCCTTGGGGTGTCTACTTTCCAAAATGGGGTCATTTGGGGGGGTTTTGTACTGCCCTGCCATTTTAGCACCTCAAGAAATGACATAGGCAGTCATAAACTAAAAGCTGTGTAAATTACAGAAAATGTACCCTAGTTTGTAGACGCTATAACTTTTGCGCAAACCAATAAATATACGCTTATTGACATTTTTTTTACCAAAGACATGTGGCCGAATACATTTTGGCCTAAATGTATGACTAAAATTTAGTTTATTGGATTTTTTTTATAACAAAAAGTAGAAAATATCATTTTTTTTCAAAATTTTCGGTCTTTTTCCGTTTATAGTGCAAAAAATAAAAACCGCAGAGGTGATCAAATACCATCAAAAGAAAGCTCTATTTGTGGGAAGAAAAGGACGCAAATTTCGTTTGGGTACAGCATTGCATGACCGCGCAATTAGCAGTTAAAGCGACGCAGTGCCAAATTGGAAAAAGACCTCTGGTCCTTAGGCAGCATAATGGTCCGGGGCTCAAGTGGTTAAGCATATCAAGGTATGTGTATTTGTGTAATGAGGGAGGGTGTGGCCTAAGACGATCAACACCCTTAATCAAGGTGTGAATAATTATTAGGCAGCTTCTTTTTCTCAGGCAAAATAGGACAACAAAGTGATTTAACTGACTCTGAAGAGTCAAAAGTTGTAAAAAGTCTTTCACAGTGATGCAGCACTCTTGAAATTGCTAAGATATTGGGCTGTAATCACAGAACTATCAAACATTTTGTTAAATTAGTCAACAGGGTCACAAGAACTGTTTTGAGAAAAACAAAGACACAAATGAACTGCCAAATATTTGAGAAGAATCAAACGTGAAGCTACCAGGAAGATGAGATAGTTTGACCTTTTTGGGTTGAAGATGGACTCAAAATCAACTCCCAAACCTACTGCCAGTTTTTAGAAGACACTTTCTTCAAGCAGTGGTACAGGAAAAAGTCTGCATCTTTCAAGAAGACCATGATAATTATGCAGGACAATGCTTTATCACATGCATTGAAGTACTCCACTGCGTGGCTAGCCAGTAAAGGCCTTAAAGATGAAAGAATAATGACATAGCCCCCTTCCTCACCTGACCTAAACCCTATTGAGAACTTGTGGGCTCTTCTTAAAAGTGAGATTTACTGTGAAAGAAAACAGTACAACTCTCTAAACAGTATCTGGGAGGCTGTGGTTGCTGCAGCACAAAAAGTTGACAACAGATGAAGAAACTAACAGATTCCATGAATGGAAGGCTTATGACTGTTATGAAAAGAAGAGTGGCTATACTGGTCACTGATTTTTTTGGAAATGTCAAAAATGTTTATTTGTACATTTTGAGATGTTTGTTTATTATTCTCACTTTAACAGATGAAAAACAAGTTAAGGCCACTTTCACACTGCTGCGATTTGAAAGTTGCTTGATTTTGCCGCAATTTCATGGAATGCCTGTGTAAACTTGAGTTCTATGGATCCTAACTTGCATCAAAATCAGACCAAAGTAGTACAAGGACCACTCTGAAGTCGGTGAGACTTGAAGTCGCACATATATGAATGATTATCATTGAGAATCACGGGGTATGACTTGTCATGCGACTCTGATGTTCAAAGTTGCAGGAAAAATAATTGTGCATACTAATAGTTGCCCAATTGTACACACATAGATATTCTCATAAGAAAGCCAAAACCTCACTTTTACTTTCTTAAATATTTAGGTTTGAGGTTTATTAACATTTTGGATTGACTGAGAGCACTGTAGTTGTTCAACAATAAAAAATTATTCCTCAAAAATACAACTTGCCTAATAATTGTGCACACAGTGTATTAAACAAAATTGTTGACTGTGTTCCAGAGGTAAATATACTGTGTGTGTATACATATAATATTAGCATGTATTTAGAAAAATAGCAGTTAAAGACATTTTCTTCTTTCCAGTATGTAGAGATAGCGTTGTGAACACAAAAAATCTAGCTACATGACAATGCCATGCAATAAATACCCTATACAGATTGTGCCATGGGGTGACTTACACTGGCTGGGGGGTAACAGTTATACTAATGCACTGTAAGCCAATGACATCTAAAAGCTTTGAAATGCTGAATTAACAGAATTAAAATAAGGCATGCATATTACAGGTTACCATTTTGCAGGATACTGAAATAACAGCCTAGGAAAATAATAACAGGGACATCAGCAAGCCCGCAGTAAGTGTTAAGCCGGATTTCACAGCACATTGTTTTCCTGCTGAATGGAGCCGCCAGTCAGATGAGGTTATTCGTCTGTTATTGTGTTCCGCCAATCTAGAGCTGCATGATTTCCACAGAAGATAATAGCATATGTCAGGACATATCCCGTCTACTTCCCTAAGCCAAAACTAATGACTGGTAAAGAAAATGTCATTTGACCCCTCTCTCTCATTACTATTACAAAACACACCTGCCACTTCTCTTCCTTCTGCCCCTGCAGGCAGCAAGAGCTATGGATTGTAAGCACCCTGCCCAAGACTTTGCTACCACAGCTGGGATATATGGAGGGCTTAGAGCACATCTGGGCTACAAATGCATTCAGTTCTCATTTAGTAATGGCAAAGGTCCACCCTACTTGTCACATGATACTATGAAACTTCCAGGAGCCTATATTGGAAGTGACTGATGTTACCTGGCCTGTACAATTACAATGTTCAACAACAGATTATTAAAACGATCACTGTTATCTGATTATCTATTCTGATAACTGCGTATGGTAATAAATGTAATGATATATATGTTTATTATTTTTGAAACCACATATAGTTATACTATAAGTACTATAAGTATACTGATTTCGAGGGACTGTCCCTGATTTCGAGGGACTGTTCCTGATTTGGAGCAATGTCCCTCTGCCCCTCTTTCCCCCTCTGTCCCTCATTTTGGTCTGATCTATATAGTTGTATATAAAATTCACTTTTTATCTTTAAAAAAGTGTTTCCCAGTGCTAAACCTTTCATCCAATTTCTAAATTGCTGCATTTGTAAATTTTAAAAGCCAATATTAAGGAATAGTAGTGGTAAAAAAAGCCCTTGTGGATTTAATTAACCTTTTTGTTTTTGGTTAATTCTCTTTTAAGGAGGTGTGACAGGGGGCGTGTCCTATGCCTACATATGTTTGGTAGTAGGTGTCCCTCATTCAAAATCAGAAACTCTATCTCAAAATGTTGGGAGGTATGCAACAATAAGTGTCTTAGGCAGTCCTCAATGGAACATGTATCGCCATTTGAAGAGCTACTCTCAGCGTTTGTTCTAGGCAACTCTAAAGTTTAGGCTTTTCTCTCACTTTCTGTTGTGATAACAATAAACGAAGGGACAAAAAAGAAGGGTGAATTTCCCCCTGCAGGAACACAAAACTGCAATCAAAATAGTCAGAGTCTAATGCTGGCCATACACATATAGATTTTTGTTCAAAAATTTCCATTTTAGGAACGTTTATTCCATTTTTTAATTGTTAGAGAGGTCAAATACCCACTGACAATTAGACACTATCTGTGTTTTACATTTTCGACCACAGAGACAAGAAAATTCAAAGGAGCAGGATGGAAAATTTTTTTCAAACTAATGAATTTCGAACAGTGTATGTGGCTTTCTAACAGTAATTACATCCATTCTAAAATCAAATGTTAAAAGCAAGTGAAAGTTTTCGAAAAACAATCCTCCAGTCAGTAACTGCAGAATTTTCATACGGATGTTCGTACAAATATTTTTGTTTGAAAATCTTCTAGTGTATGGCCAGTATACCTCTTCCCCATTCTAGCCAAAACTTAAAAAAACGCCTTTACATGCCCTGTTTTTAAGATTAGTTAGGTGGTGCCTGGAATTCCACAGCTGAACTTTGGGTAAAAACAATATTGGCGCATTAGCTAGGTACCAATAACATACTGCTAATGATGTGTGGAGGGGCATGGCAGTCAGCAGGAACATGAGCAGCATCTTATCCGAGGTTTAGTAGCACCACTTGATCCTTCACTAGACCCTGGAGGCACTCTTCCTTTATTATGGCCCCCGCTACCTGTCATCCTGCTGTATGGATTGACATGGTCAAAATCGGGCAACATACACCCAAACATTCTGGGACATCCCCTGGGACACTCCAAAGATGTAGGCTCCTCTACAACATGTGTTCTGCCACAACAGGAGAAACACAAGAAGCCACACAAGATACCCAAAGTTTTTCTTCCTCTCTCAGGGTAACACAGCATTATAACAACAATGATGACCTGCTGGGAGAGAGTAATATTGTAGGTGACTGGGGTGATACTGATGATTCCACTACTAATACACAAATATCTGCTGCTGACCCCAGTGAGAACACCCAGGGGACTGGGATGCCCCAGGAGGAGACAGAGCTGACACTTAAACATGTTATGGAGTCTATACCTAATTTTCAAGCTGCACTCACTGCTCAGATAGACTCAGGTATAGTGGACGTATGTCATATAAAACATGATATGCAGAAAATCAGAAAGAATGTCTACTGTTGATTCTGCTACATGTTTTTGGTAAAAAAACAAAACAAAAAAAACAATAGGCTTATATTGATTGGTTTGCGCAAAAGTTATAGTGTCTACAAACTATGGGATATATATATATTTTTTTTACTAGTAATGGTGCCGATCAGCGACTTATAGCGAGACTGCAATATTGTGGCGGACAAATTGGACACCTACTGTAACTGACACTTTTTGAGGAGCTGTGACATTATTACAGTGATCAGTGCTAAAAAATATGCACTGTTACTGTACTAATGACACTGGCAGGGAAGGGGTTAACATCAGGGGCAACCAAAGGGTTAAATATGTTCCTTGGGAGTGATCTAACTGTGGGGGGGTGCTTTGACTGGGGGAATGTAAAGATCTGTGTTTCTGCTTAGCAGGAACACAGAATCAGCACATTCCCTTCTCACAGAACCGTGGTCTGCCTTGCTTACCTTGCCTTTCTCCCAAACGATCAGCGGGTCCCGGCGGACATCGCGTCCGCCAGACCTGTCGGTTGGCTCCCGCTGTGTCCAATCACAGCGGGAGCAGGTTGTCGGTGGCGTGCACGCGCCTCCCTGACCCGGAAGTGTCAGATCATGCGAGATCTGGCACAAGGCGGCCGTCCTGCCGCAGTATATCTGTGTGGGGCGGTCACTAAGCGGTTAAAGGATAACTTCACTTTGTGGGGAAAAAATAGCAAGCAGACAAAAATACAGCATATACAATTATACAAGGAATATTATAACTGAATGTTATTAAAAACTACCTTTCCCTTTCAATCTGCAGCGCTGTAATTTTATGTGAAATGCAATGTAATATGGCAGCCTGGAGGCGTTCTATAAAACAGATTGTGTACAGAACGTTCCCCAGATATGTAATTTCCTGCTTGAGTGATTGGCTGACTGATTTCCCCAGAAGTCTGCACTAAGACACAACTCAGATTTTTGGCATCCTCTGCAACAAAATTTCATTTTTGGTGAGATACTTCCGAAGGAAAAATCATGTCTAAAGGGATGCAGACCCTGCCACTTTCCTCATTAGAGCCCTACAGGTGCAGAAGCAGATTGATAATAATAAAACCACCCCCATACAGATTCACTCTGCACATGGACCCAAACAGCTATTTCTTCAGAAAAACAAAAGGTAGGAATCTGCAAATAAGTTTGGTAAAATCCCTACAATGTTTTTTTCTTAACAAAAATAGAGTTACCCTTTAAAGTGGTAGTAAAGGCTTTTTTGTAATTTATCCCTTCCCTACAGGTAAGCCTATAATAAGGCTTACCTGTAGGTACAATAAATATCTCCTAAATGTGCACCGTCTAGGAGACATTTAATTTCACCGGCGCATGCATGCGTACTGCACCCTCAATGGATGGTGTGCCGTCCATAGAGAGAGCCATGCGCGTGGGAGTGGCATCATCACGGCTTGGCCAATCAAAGGGCATCTGCCCGTGAACCCGGAAGCAAGACTGGGTGAGGATGAAAGCCCTGTCAGCGGTGACAGTGCGCCGCAGGAGAGCTTCGTTTTCCGGTAAGTCTTTCATAATGGGCTAGTATGTGATGCATACTAGCCCATTATGACGTTCATTTGCAGGGAGATTTTATTTTTTTTTTGGTTTATTACCACTTAGGTCTATCATGAATTCTGATACACTTTCCTATTTATTTGCTTCTGAGAGAGCACACCGAGTACCTATGTGCCCACTACCTCCTGAGGCACCCCATGTCCATTGCTGGTGAAACCTTTGCACTTTAAGGATAAAGAACTAATCCTTTGTACTGCCCGAACCCTGGGCGAAATCCAATATAATGGTTGCAATATTTCAATCTTCCCTGATTTTTCTGTAGCTAACCAGAAACAGTTAAACGGCAGTTAAACACAGGCTCCGGGACAAGAACTTATCCTATGGTATGCTGTACCCTGCAAAACTCACGGCCATTAGTAATGGCAAGACACAATTTCTTACATATGCGGTGGAGGCTGTGGCATGGCTGGATAGTCTGGGCTAAGTTGTCTCCTGAGACTCCTTCTTCTGATTAGCAAGTTACTCAATATTATTATTACACAGGATTTATATAGCGCCAACAGTTTCCGCAGCGCTTTACAACATGAGGGCAGACAGTACACTTACAATACAAATCAATACAGGAGGCATCAGAGGGCCCTGCTCATTACAGCTTACAATATCTTAATTCCCTGGGTGGGCTCTTACTCCCCTCCGAGAATCCTCTCATTTGTTATGGCCCTGCTACTTGGCTATCCAAAACTTAAACATCAATAGTCCACGTCTCTTCACGATCCTGGACACCCTTTATAAATATAGGGACCTACATGGACAAGCCCCTAGACAGCATTCCCACTAGGTTGAGACTGTTTATGGTTCTTGTTTTTGCTCTTTTTACGGTGGTTTAGGGGCTTACATGAACACGCCCCTACACAGTTTTGATTTTGGGAGAAAGCCCATTTAAGCAATGCACATTTAGGGGATGGCCAGGGAAGGGGTTTAAGATTTTGAAGGGTTTTACCGTTTATATGTGTGTTTTATTATGTACCTGCAATTCTCTGCATACCAACCCATTGTTCTGTAGTAATAGTGATGTATTTTTTCCGACTTGTGTAGCTCTCCTTCCAGATCCTTATTCATTTATATTATGCTATGAACCTTAGTATATTATCTTGGAATGTCAGGGGCTTAAATTCTAAAGTTAAAAGTTCCCTTAACTTTGAACAGCTTTAATGTTCCAGGTCTCAAATTATATTTCTTCAAGAGAACACTAACACTAACTTCAGTAATTTTTTCAATTTTTCATCTATTAAATCTTCTGCCCTTGTTATTTTAACTTTGGATAGTAAAACATTTTTTTCTGCCAGTAAATACCTTATACAGCCCACCTTGTTTCTTGTCTGGTAAAAAGCCTAGGCTTATGACATCACGCACAGCTCCCCTCTCTCGCTCTTGTGAGAGTTTGCCAGGAAGGGAGGGGGGATGAGTCATAAGAGGGCCAATGAGAGCTGCAGGGCTGCAGAGCTGGAGGTGTGCCTCTGGGTGTGTCTGTGTAAATCCAGGAAGTGAACAGGCAGCAGCTTCAGCTGCCCAAAGTTAAGATGGTTGCATCCAGACTCAGTGGAGGGAGATTTCTGCAAGTGGTTGGAGGGAAGCTTCAGAATAGCAAGAATGTTTTTATTACAAATTTTGTGAGCAGACTGTGGTTCCTCTTTAATGTTCAAATAGAGGCAGTCTTTACAGACCCACAGGAGTGATATATTTTTTACTACTCCAATAATGTGTGTCCCACTCATGGCTGGCATTTCATTCCTGAAAACTTTTAAATGAATACACCCCCTGACAGTAATGTAAGTGCTGAACTTCCCCCACTGAAACTGACAGTCGGGGCTCAAGCACACTGATCACAGCAAGTCACTCGCTCGGCATCTCCTCCATTCATATAACCTTTTGTATTATTTTCAAAGAATATAGGGTGACTTGCTGTGATTGCTGTGATGAAGCCCTGATTTTCAGTTTCAGCTGTGAAAGTTCAGTTCTTACCAGTGGCGGCTTGTGGGAGACAGCAATCAACCAACCCCCCCCTGTGCTAGCGGCACGGCAGTAATCCAGCACCCCCGCCACCCCACCAGCGGCCCTTAACGGCACCCCCCGCCTGCTGTCTGCCCGACACTTACCTCATTCTAGTGACGGGCTGTGGGTCAGGCAGTGGGTGATGGGCTGCAAGCTGTGTCCCAGGCAGCGGATCCTGTGTCCTCTCATAGAGACGCAGTGCGTCTCTTCTCTCCTCCTCGGCATCCAATAGGATCGCCTGTCCTTTTAGCCAGTTGGGTGATGGGTGTCAGACCCACTTCCTGATTGGGTGGGAGGAGGTTTGGACAAACACTGGGTGGGCTTCGGGCGCAATGTTCTGCACCCTTTTATGAAGCCGATTAGAGTCCCTGGCTCTAATCATGTTTTTCAAAAACACACTCCCCCCCTCCCCCCATTGGAATCCATGCATCCAGCGTCCTTGTATGTAGATCAGGGGGCTGGATACATGGATGACCCTTAATGCACAGGCCACCACTGGTTCTTACATCACTATCAGTGGGTGCAAGGACTTAACAGTTTTCAAGAATTAAGCAGCAGCCACGAATGAGGAACATATTACAGGTACATTATTGGTTCTCAGCTGATGTCCCAATATTGTTTTTGCTCAGAGTTCAGCTTTCAAATGTTTACTAAAATAGCATATACATATTGTTTTTTTGTTTTTTTTTTAGTTTAGTTTTTTTTGTATTATTATAATGCCAACACTTGCTGTTATACAAGCTGAACTGCCATTTAATCATTTGTTGCCCCTACATGAAAGGGTAAAAGGGTGGGGTTGTGTTGGAGATAACTGTGGAGAGTGTTTTTTTTCCCCTTTAACTGTGATGAGTAGATTCTAATTACACAAAACCACATTTTTTCGAAAGGCTCACCCAAAAATATTAGCAGCAATAATAAATTCAATACTTTATGTGCAAGGCCCATGTCACACTAGCAATTCTGTCCCCTATAACAACTCGCCAGCTTCAAAATCACTAAGGCCAGCCATACACGGTTTGAATTTTGGCCTAGATTCAAACCAATAATGGGCAGGCTGAATGTACAACGTTGATCGATCGATTAACTTGGGTACAACCAGCCTGCCAGATTCACTTGCGATAAATCGATAGCAGCTGCTATAGCTGTTAGCGATAATCACTGTCTTCTCCCGGCGGGAGCGGCTTCCCCACTGGGATCAGACAATGGCTCGGCAGGAGGGATTCCACTGTCAGCACTGTCTGTGTTGATGGTGGAATTGTGTGAATTTGCTGCAGGAAAGAAATTTGCACTGTGTATGGCCTACCTAAGGGCCCATTTACTTCTATGTGATGTGCTTAACACACACAGGTTAACTTGTTGTTCATTTGAATAAGCTGCCTAATACACAAAAAAGTGAATGCACTATTTCTAATAAGGCAGCATGCCACGGCGCACAGTAGTGCGTTACCGTTAAATATGGCAAAAATGCAATGTAGGCACATTGGGAAAGGTGTGTTGGAATTCTAAATGGCACCACAGAACACACAGAACACCAAGCGTGTTATTGCAATTTAACTGTATGAATTTAGCCTTAAAGTCAATTTACCTACCTTGTCATTCTTCAGCTATTCCCTCACTAACAATCGTGATCCGGCATGGGGAAGCGAGGGAGTGGCACCCATGGGTAAGTGACTATTAGTTTGGCCCTAACAGCTGTACAGCAGTGTTTTAGTGTGGATCATTTAGTCCTGGTTCACACTGATGCGGTGCGGGAAACGCAGCGATTCCTGTGAGTTTCTGGCACTGCAAAGCAATCACACTGTATTCTGCAAAATGCTGCGGGTGACAATGGAAAGTTAACAACACCCCAAAAACAGGTTTCAAATGCAGTGTGTTTGTTTGAACCGGGGCAAATAAAAAATGCTGCCTGCACTGTTGCGAATGCAGTTTAATTTGAGCCATCAAACATGAATGGGCTCAAATCGCATGTGATCAGCACAGGAATAAGGGGTGATACACAGTGTGAACCTACGCTAAAAGAATCTTGTTTGCTGCATCTTTAATACAGTTTTCAGCAAAATAACCCTCTATAGGAATAAATAAATACTCTTTTTTTTAATTTATGAACATTGTGATAGACCATGCAAATATAATGTACAATGTATCAACATCAGTGCTGTCTCTTGCTTTCTGCATTTTTCAGTAATCCAAAATGCAATAAAAATATAATTAAAAAAGGTGTATCCATGATGCACTGCATGAAAATCGCAGAGGTGTGAAGCCCTACAGTACTTTCATAAGCAAATGCCAACCAATGACAACGGTTATAAACTTTCCAAACAGTTGCTGTCAATCTGATAGTATCCAGCATATTCAGCATCACATATAAAATGAATCTGCTGCTGTTATTTAGGGTAATGTCTCAGCAGCAAGACTCTGCCAGCCCGATCTGGCTTTCATAGCAAGAATTCTGGCAGTCCCGACTGTCAAATCATGATGTCTGATGTTCCACTATAAATACCAATCCAAACATTTTGTCTTGATGGTGGATGCGATGTGTTATAATTGTTAGTGTGTTTAGAGCAAATCATAGAAGCAACCAGGCCCCTGATCTGTCAAACCCCTAAGCAAAATTGTGGACAGAACAGACCTAAAACAAAGTCTCCAAGCAAATTCTGATTTTTTTAAGAAGAAGCCACAATTTTGTGCAGCAGAATGCACAATTTACCTACGAGAGCTCTGAAAAAGTAATTGAGCATGCAGAGCTTTATGCATTATTTTATTGTTTTGGGGGAGACTGTGGGGTTGATTTACTAAAACTGGAGAGTGCAAAATCTGGAGCAGCTCTGCATAGAAACCAATCAGCTTCTAACTTCAGCTTGATCAATTAAGCTTTGACCAAAAAACCTGGAATCTGATGGTTTCTATGCAGAGCTGCATCATATTTTGCACTTTAGTTTTAATAAATCAACCCCACTGTGACCTTACCCATTTAGAGATGAGGTCTCTAAAAAGACCCCTGCAACTGCTGATATTTACCTTACCAACCTCCCCTTGCCGGTATTCTATTGAATGACCACGCCCCCTTTGACCTCACAGTCCCAGCATGCCCCGGGACTGTGATGTCATAGGGGGCGGGGTCACCGCCTATATAAGTCATAGCAGAGCGCACAGACAGCATTACAGCCAGAGAGAGCGTCGTGTCAACATCTCTGGAAGAGAAGAGGGAAGAAGACGATCCAGATGTCCGGGTTCCTCCGCTAGCAAAAGAGTGGCAAAAGAGCAGAAGATAGCGGAGGAGCCCGGCAGAAGGAAGAAGGCACCGGAGAAGAACCAGAGAGCTCGGAGACGACACCGGAGAGAGGGAGAAGAGGCCTGCGAGACCCCCGAAGTCGCAGAATACCCCCGCAGTCGGAAGAAGACCCCCGGAGTCGGAAGAAGAGCCCCGGAGCTGCCTAATAAATTACTTTAAAAATCTGTGTACTGTGTTTTTTTCTTGACACTTTTTTCCCTAGGTGAATGGGTAGGGGTACGATGTACCCCATACTCATTCACATAGGGTGGTAGGCCGGGATCTGGGGGCCACCTTATTAAAGGGGGCTCCCAGATTCCGATAAGCCCCTCACCCACAGACCCCGACAATCAACGGCCAGGGTTGTTGGAAGAGGCCCTTGTCCTCATCAACATGGGGACAAGGTGCTTTGGGTTGGGGGGGCCGCAGGGCGCCCCCTCCCCCAAAGCACCCACCCCCCATGTTGGAGGCATGCGGCCTGGTACGGCTCAGGAGGGGGGCGCTCGCTCGTCCCCACCCCTTTTCCTGACCCGCCGGGCTGCATGCTCGGATAAGGGTCTGGTATAGATTTTGGGGGGACCCCACGCAGTTTTTTCGGCGTAGGGGGGTTCCCCTTAAAATCCATACCAGATCTAAGGGCCTGGTATGCCCCTGAAGGGGAACCCATGACGGTTTTTTATTTAAAATTTGGCGTGGAGTTCCCCCTCAAGATTCATACCAAACACAGTGCCTGGCATTGGCAGGGATTCAAGTCGGATCCCCGCCACAGTGTGAACCCGGCTCGCAAGGTGTCAATCTCGCCAATAAAAGTGGCGAGTTTGACACAATATCAGACAACAATACAGAAGTTGACCAAAGGGTGGTGGTAAAGAGCTGAAAAACCATGTGATTTGGTGAAAGTTGGCTGGAAAAGTCCTGTCGTCTGTATGCAAGACAAACTTCTGGCCAACGCCCTTTGTATAAAAATCCAAGGGAAAGTTTGTAGAAAGTCCTATCATGTGTATGGGACTTAAGAGTGGGTTGCAACACAACCACAACCCACCCTGCAACAGCGAGGCACAATCTGACAACTATGGTCTCCCTCTGCTGTTTGCATAGCTTTCAATTCTGCCAGTCAAATGGTATCTCCCATCGAAAAATGCCTCCTACGGTGTGTGCATGCGCTATGGCAATGTCATGCCAGCTGATCGGGAAATCAGCTAGAGTGGCCTTCCGTATTGTGCATGCGCAGGCACTTTTCGACGGAGGGCACTATTCGATAGAACTCCAGCACAAAAATCTCTAGATGAGTTCATGTCTTGTCTTCTCTTCTTGTAAGTATGTTCTTTGTCATCAAATGTGCATACAGAAGAACCTGAATGGCTCATAGTGCTGCCCCCCCCCCCCCCTCCTAGTTTGCAGTGCACTTACAATAAATTTGAAGAGGATGGTATAAAGCCAGACTTCTATGGGACTAGTTCAATTATTCCCACATAACTGCATTAGTGTTGCTTTTATATATTCCAGCAGTTCACCTTTAAATAAGCTGGGGGGAGGGGGGGGGCAGTTTGCTAATGGTCACAGCCCCGCTTTTCGCTGAATGTTTGGCAGAGAGTAAATAATGTTCTGGAAAAAAAAATCAGTAACCTGGGTGTATTTGATGTCCCTCCTATCAACAAATAAATAAATAATGCTGTAATTAACACTGTTACAACTTGTTTGCCCCTTAGAGATTCACTCTATTAGCTGCTTCAATTGTGCATGACATATAAATGACATTACTGAAGAGCTTCCTGTCTAGAAGGACACAATCCAAAGTGACACTTCTTGCCACTCCTCATTATGCTGCTCTTGGTCACAAGGCTGCAGAAGTGCTGTTTCCCCAAGGTCTTTAGAAGTCTAATTGCTGTAGCACAGATTAGTTGCTTGTCTGTGCTGTAAGGAGACAGTGATGCATTCTATGCTATAGACACAGTAGCGAGACCTGGAAATCAACACAAAAATCATTTATTTGAAGAGATGGGCAGTAATAGATTACTGTCATCACAATATCTTCCTTGTAATTAAAAACAAAAAAAAAACAAAAAAATCAGCAAGTTTCTCTTATCTAAAAAAAGATAGTAAAACTCTATGTGATTTTTTTTTTAAGACGTAAGTATACTAGATTATATATATCAGGCAAACCTCCTCTTAACTTCCTAAGCTCGGCCATATGAATATATATGACAGCGTGATGTTGAGCTTTAACCCCCAGGCTGCCACCTATATGACTGTTTATGATGTGGAACCATGGTTGGGCTCCCAACCATGTGCTCATTGTGAAAGCCAATTACAGTGATAACGTGGAAGCCCACCTCTGCCACTTACCATTAACAACCCCTTAAAGGACCAGCTCCTCCCAGCTGCCAGGAGATAAAGTAGAACTGTGTCCAAGCTATGGGCATTCATATAGTTATACTGTATATTCTTACCAAGCAGTAAAAAAATCCTTTATTGACAGTTACATCCACTGTGGAGCAAATCATCTTCAAGTTCTCAAGTGAAGCAGTATTGTCTTCCAAGCAGGTTCTCAGCACTCTGCTCTCCCCTCTTCCTGTGCATCTGGCCTCTTTAAATTCTTGATTCTGGAAGGTTTTACCCCCTTCACTGAAATCGGACATATGCACATATATCTGTAGTGTTTACTTATCTCTCTCCAAAGCTCTGAGTGCCATGTCTTTCTGCTGCGTTATCAGCATGACACTGACACCTCTGACACAAAAGATAAATGCAGCTGGAAATTTTTGTCCTGGATAGGGTGCTTAGAGATAGATAAGCAGAGAGCTTGTCTATTCAGACTGCAGCTCTGCGAGTTTCTTTGTTCCTCTGCCTATGTGGAGTGGAGTTGTGTGCCTTTCCTCCAGTCAGCTCTCACACATTGTGTACCCAGACTCCACACACACTGCTGAATGAGGAAACAAGATTTGTAACAAGATGTGCACTTTCTAAACAGTGTAGAAAGGGAAAGACAACAGATATACATGTAAAACTTATGTAGGGAGATTTGTTTCATCCCTCTGTATCATCTGAGGGTTTTCACTTTACTGGGTATAGAAGTGGCACATTTTTTTTAATTGTTTTTTTTTAACATTTTCTAAACTTTTTTTTTTTTTTAACTTTTTTTTTTTAATTTTTCCAAAACTCTCATCAGAGTAGTTCAGTGTCACCATAGTGACACTGAACTACTACTGAATCATTTTTTACAATTTGATTGCTGTTACAGTGATGATCACTGTAAAAGTAATGTTTTCAAACTGTCATGAATGGTTTCATTCATAACAGCTGTGATTATAATTGCTATGCTGTGATTGGCCCACATCTATCACATGGTACACGGTGCTGTGATTAGCCCATGTACCATGTGATAGCTGTGGGCCAATCACAGCATCACAATACAAAGCACAGCTAGTATGACTGAAACTAATTTTTGAAGGGCAGTCAGGATTAAATGGACCGCAGGTCCATATACTTTAAGCTGCCCATAGAGCAGATTGGGCTGTGCAAAATCAGAGAGGACACGGACCTGTCATCTGGCCTCTCCGCTCAGCAAGAGATCAACAGAAATCCTCTGCTGAGCAAAACCGGACCAAGCCTGCGTGAAAGGGGCCACACAAAGCATATGGGAAGTTTTAGTAAATATGTCATATCTGACACCAAGTAATACATCCTAAGAAGCCAGTGATGACATCAGCAGGACCTGTGAATAGGTCATTTAATTTGCTCAACAATGTACTGTATAAGGATTATGTATATGTAGGAAGCTGGCCATACAGATATATAAAGATGGTCAAATCATGCCTACATGTCCAGCCCTCCTTTGATTTTTAAGGCCTGCTCAAGATTCTATTCACATAATACACAGACTTTACAAAGACTGAAGCAAACAGAATCTAAAGCAGTTGTGCACTGCAACTAACCAGCTTCTAGCTTTATTTTGAATGCTTAACTGAACAAGCGGAAGCTAGGAGCTGATTGGTTACAGCTTCTCCAGATTCTGTCTGCTCCAGTTTTTAAAAATTCCCCCACAATGTTTCCAGTACAATCTCTAAGTTTGCACAGGAAACAAGCTGCAATTTTAAGAGCTTGACATTTTCCTATTGTATCAACTGACTTACTTCACTGTAATCCCCAGGTTTTTATTGCTGTATTCCAGCTGGGAGGATTTATTCACTTGTATTCTTCTCATTGATAATTGTTACTGAATGATGAAAATTTTTTCAACATGTCAATTTGACAGCCCTCCCTGCTGGACTGGCCAAATTTAATCATTGTATGACAAGCTTAAGAGAAATCCAACATTTTCATCTGTACTAGGAAATTAGCAGAACCAGCTAAATCAGGGACAGAGGGTTATGTACACACGATCGGATTTTTCGACGGGAAATGTTGGATGTGAGCTTGTTGGCGATAAGTCTGACCGTGTGTATGCTCCATCGGACAATTGTTGTCGGACTTTCTGCCAACAAATGTGGGCTAGCATGTTCTCAAATTTTACGTCAACAAATGTGTGTTGTCGGACTTTCCAATCGTGTGTACACAAGTCCGTCTGACAAAAGTCCAAAGTATAAACACGCACGCTCGCCAAACACGGCATTAGCAGAAGGAGCCCAAAGGGTGGCGCGTGACTATTGAACTTCCTTTTTATCGTCTCGCTGTACGTCTTGTACGTCACTACGTTCGGAATTGTTGGCCAACATTTGTGTGACCGTATGTATGCAAGACAAGTTGGAGCCAACACCCTTCGAACAAAAATCCACGGTTTTGTTGTCGGAAAGTCCGATCGTGTGTACAGGGCATAAGGTTTCATGTACACGGGACGTTGTTTAACCTCTCCTGAATGATTTAACTTGACAGCTAGAAAAACTAAAAACGTCAATTTAGCCGCGTTTGTGTCTAGAAGTTTTTTTTTTTTAAAATGAAAAACGCCTGTAAACGAAACACTGCTAAACTTGAGTTACCGCGTAAAGCAGTGTTTACAGGCTGTTACAGGCATTTGGCATTTCAAATGCCTCTAAACATCTGTCCTGAACGCATTTTTTTGCGTTCCAAAAAATGCTTCTAAACTCAACTGCCTAGAAAAGACTATAAACGAGAGTTCAGGGGCAGCTAAAAAAAATGCCCAACTGCTCCTAAACGTCCGTTTATCAGCAGCAGTTTCTTACCTTTTGTTATTCTGAATAAATCACTGTTTGACTGTGTCCATGTGCTAAGTGAATCTGTATGGGAGTGGTTTCATAATTATCAGTCATCTGCAGGGCTCTAATGATGAAACTGAAAGGGTCTGCATCACTTTAGACGTGATTTCATATTGGAAGTATTTCACCAAAAATGACATTTTTGTTGCAGGGGATGCCTGAAATCTGACTTATATCTTCGTGCAGACTTCTGGGAAAATCAGTGAGCCAATCACATAAGCAGGAAATGAGGTTTCTGGGGGGCATTTTGTACACAGTGCATTTTACAGAAAATTACCAGATTGAAAGGGAAGGGTCATTTTTAATAACATTCAATTACAATATGACTTGTTTCGCAATTGTATATGCTATATTTTTTTTGTATTTGCTCCCACAAAAGTGGAGTTGCCCTTTAACCGCTGACCAGTCGCTGCAGTTGTACTGCAGCAGGTTGGCTCTCCTAGGCGAATCGCCATCATTGTACGTTGGCCGTTTTAAGAGCTCTAGGGGGCGTGCGCGCATGCCCGCGGCGCAACACCGGAGCCAATGCGCAAGGCCGGCAGCTGCGATGTTCGCCAGCCACCTGCGATCACTCCATAGAGAGACAGAATGGGGATCTGTCAAAAGTGGTGCATCTGTGCGATGTGTAGAACAGTGCCGCAGATAAATTACATTTCTAAACGAAAAAAATGTAATTTAAAGTTGCTTGTGGCTGTAATGTATTGCTGGCTCCCAGTAATATAGATAAAAAATCAAGGAAAAAAAATGGTGTGCGCCCCCCCCCCATTCCATTCGGGTCTGGTATGGATTTTAAGGGGAACTCCACGCCAAAATGAAAAAAAAAAATTGGCATGGGGGTCCCCCCCAAAATCCATACCAAACCCTTATCCGAGCATGCAGCCTGGAGGTCAGGATAGGGGGGGACGAGCTGAACCATACCAGGCCACATGCCCTCAACATGGAAAGGGTGCGTTGGGGGGACCATGTTGATGGGGACAAGAGCCTCTTCCAGGTAACCCTGGCTATTGGTTGGCAGGGTTTGTGGGCGGGGGGCTTATCGGAATCTGGACTCTCAGTTCCCACCCCCCCCCATGTTAATGGGTATCGGGTACATTGTACCCCTACCCGTTCACCAAAAAAAGTGTCAAAAAGTAAAAACCACAATAGACAATTCTTACAATTCCTTTATTAAAAAAAAAATAAATAAATAAAGTGTCCTCCGATGTACATCCATCGTCAATCATGCTGCCCGACGGACCCAAAAATAGAAAAACAAAAAAACAGAAGAACCTCGCCTCCATGGCCCGCCCGCCGACTGCTATCTTTTCCCTTTGCAAGCTCTTATATAGGCAAGGGCGAGGCCACCTGACTTCAGACAGAGGCGGGGATGACCCCACCTCTGTCTGACATCACATGAGGTGGCCCCGCCCTTGCCTATAAAACAGCTGTCACAGCCAAGAGACAGCAGTCGCCGGGAGGGGGCCATATTAAAGGGGGTTTCCAAATTCCGATAAGCCCCCCCGCCCGCAGACCCCGACAACCAATGGCCAGGGTTTTCAGGAAGAGGCTCTTGTCCCCAAAGCACCTTCCCCATGTTGAGGGCAAGCAGCCTGGTATGGTTCAGGAGGGGGGGTGCTCGCTCGTTCCACCCCCCTTTCCTGCTTGCTCGGATAAGGGTCTGGTATGGATTTTGGGGGGACCCCATGCCAATTGGACTTTGCATATTGGCGTGGAGTTGCCCTTAAAATCTATACCAGATCCAAAGGGATAAAAAACATGGATTTTGGGGGGACCACATGTTTTTCATAATTCTGTCATAGGGTTCCCCTTAACCACTTCAATACACTAGACTGCCTGCACTTTATATATATAGTCTACACTGAATGCAATATATATTATTACACTGCCTGCACTGTACATATATTCTACACTGACTGCACTGCATATATATATGTATATATATATATATATATATATATATATATATATATATATATATATATATATATATATACTAAACTGCCTGCATGCCACTGACTCCCTGAAGACGCTAATACGGCGAAACATATGTCGGAGCAGAGGAGCCCCCATTTCAGGTTCTGATCTCACACCTAGGCTTGGCCTTAGGAGAGACGCAGACTTCACGCTATCCTTTTAGGACTAGCCGACTTGCACATGCTGATTACACCTGGTGCCCGGATCGGCACTGTAACATGTGAGTGTAAACACCGTTTTTTTTTTTTTTTGCTTTTATCTATTAAAAATACTACACTATGAGTCCTCCCTCTGTCTCTTGTGGAGTCATTTTTCCCATCCTAGTTTCATCTCGATGGGCCAGTGGAGTGGAACTGTGCTGTCAGTGGAATCAATTGGTACTCCAGAAGCGCTGTTAGACCTTTCTGTAGCTCATAATCCTCTGGTGAGTGGCCACCCATCTCTTGAGCACTTGTGGTGAAGAACTAGGAATTTGATTTTGAGCATCACAATTTGGTGTTGGGATTTATCATATATGGACTTTTAGCTTGATATTTATTTGTATTTGCATTTTTGATTCAATGAACATCACTAGCACCTCATCCTTTAATATCATTTTCCCGCAGCATTTGGTGGCCTGTTCACTTTTAAAGGGGCAGCTTCCATTATGTTTGTTCACTGCTTTCACAGGGCGCCATGCATTGTTTTTCATAATATATATACACATATACATATATAATTCACTGCCTGCACTGTACATATATTCTACACTGCACATATATCAGCAGCCGTCAATGCACTGCAATCTTGCAGTGCATTATGGGGCGATCTGCGGCACTCCAATTTGCCGCAAACGCCCCACATGTTCGGTTCTTCTGCGAACGAACACCTGATGTTCGAGTCGAACTTACGTTCGATTCGAACATCGGTACCATCCCTAATCTCAATGGGCAGAATGCGTTAAGATGAAAAAACCTTCTACCTTTACAACCACTTTAAGGTTTTTTATTTTTATGCATTCTATGCATGAAGGTAAAAAACCTTCTGTGTGCAGCAGCCCCCCCCAAAATGTATCTGAGTCAGATCCTGATCCAGAGATGTGCATGAGATCCTCAGCTCTCCTGGGTCTCCCTCTCCTCATTGGCTGAGACAGCAGTGGTAGCCACTGGCTCCTACTATAGTCAAGCACAGCTAGTAAGCCAATGAGGAGAGAGCAGGGACAAGCCACGCTCCGTTTGTAAATGGACTTTACAGAGCAGCAGCTCAGGAGCAAGCCTGTTTGCTGCCCCCATAGCAAGCTGCTTGCTATGGGGGCACTTGGCAGGAGGGAGGGGCCAGGAGCGCTGGCGGGGTGCCGACCTCCTGTACAGAGCAGGTAAATATGACATGTTTGTTATTTTTAAGCAATAGAAAAATATCTGCCTTTAATATCCCTTTAAAGAGACCCTGTTGCTTTGGCCATTTGGGGTATAGTGAAAACTTGATCCCCCACCCACTGATACTGACCTTTGTAGCACTTCCCTGCCATTCTGTTCTTCTGTCGAAGTTAGAAATCCTATCCCTGTGCAAGCTCCCTGTTGGATGATGTGAAAGATAATGACTTCTTCACCTTCCTCACATGACAGTGTTTGGGTCTAGTGATTAGCTGTTCAGACCAAAGTGCTACATACTGGGAGAAGGTCCCCCCCAGAAGCACTGTGTATTTCTCAGGTATATGGAGTAGTAGAAAAGAAAGCAACATACTTACTTTACTAGGTCAGTGTTTTTCAACCTTTTTTCAGTCAAGGCGTACTATCCCGGGGCGTTTTTTTGCGCGTTTCCACGTGTTGTGTTTTTAATTAGGCTGCTAAATGCTAGTGAAACATGCAAAAAATGTGCTGGCGTGATTTTTAAATTGAGCCCCACCAAAATGGCTGGTACTGCAGTACCATGCGTTTTAGTGGGCCAAAACATGCATGCAATTGGTGGATGTGTAGGGTGTCATTAATAATTAATGGCACTTGTGTGCAACTGCAAAAGGCAACGCATTTTTGTGTGGTGTGGAAAAACACGCATTACTGCACTGCACCTGGTGGAAAAAAGCCCTAAAATTTTGTTTTTAAGGCAGAGTTAAGCAGTAAATAGGTTGTAAATCTCCCCTATTCCCTCAGCTACCACAAATTCCCCCTTTCAAAACCCCCCTCCTAGAACAAATCCCTAGCTCGTAGCACAAACCCTCTCCAAAATGCCCCCTTCTACCACAAATTCCCCCTGCAAAATTCCCCCACTAGCACAAATTCTCCCCTCCTTCTAAACCCCCCACCCCCTTTGTCTTATTTACAGCAAAATTACAGAAAGCCCTGATACAGTCCAGTGATTAAAGTTTCCTGTGTTAACTTCTGTGTATACGGAGCAGGGAGAGCATATCCCATTCCTCCTTCAGGCTCTCTCCCCCTCCCTGCTGCTATCTATACTACTGCCGGCAAAACTCAAAGCTGTGTGCACTGACCGACCTTTCCTTAAGTTATCACAGGAAACCTTTATTAATTGTACTTTATCAAGGCTTTCTGTAATTTTTCCGTTGCACCCCTGGGGACTCGTTGCGGCAGCCCCGGTAAAAAAACCCTGTACTAGGCACTAGAATCCATTCCACAGTTTTCAATACTGTAAATGCCACCTACATACTGTAACAGGTTATGCTCCATCAACTTTAGTGTTTATGACTCCACAAGCTAAAAACTTCTTGGCCAGACCAAGTAAAACATTTTCCAAATCCTCCACCATGAGAGTTTACAGTTAAATTAGATTCATGTGATTCATGTGAAGGCTCAGGTTGGCATTCACCAATTAAAAGCTGTTAGACCATGACAAAAAGCCACACTGGACCTTGTGATGTCACACGTTACATCTAGGCCACCAATGCCCAATGTAGTTGTTAGATGATGGTATTCTGTCAGTCACAGGAGCCAGGAGGAGGGGCTGTGTGTGACAGTGAGCGGACGGCAAAACAGCTCCCATTCTACCCCCCCTCTGCTGGCCCCCCCCCCCCCTACTCCGAGGCAGCCCGTGCCCGCCAGAAATCATTTTCCACTTGCAAAATGCAAGTAGGCGAGTGGAAGATTACAGTTATCATTCCTGCCATAATGATAAAACACTAGAAGTATTGTACTTACAGCCCATATCGATCTGTCCTCATCTCCTTCACTACGTTCAGGTACAGGTTCAATGTAATGCAGCAGACCCAAGCCAGGGCACACCAGTCTGTAACAAAAATAACAAAAATCTAAATTATTATGTACAAATAATGCACAATGCTCTAAGTAAAATAGAGTACATGCTCTCATAAAATATCTTCAAAGGTTTTGATGTGTACCAATGGGGTTGATTTACTAAAACTGGAAATTCCTCCAGAACTGAGTGCAAAATCTGGTGAAGCTGTGCATGGTAGCCAATCAGCTTCTTAGGCTAGGTTCACACCATCTGCAGCCGCTGCTCGCAGCAGGGGGTCCGGTGCGTCCCTGTTCTCCGTTTAAGGGCGAATCAGGTCTGAATTTTTGCCTGAATTCGGACCTGAAATGGAGCCAAAGATGCATAGGACGCTTTTCCAGTGCGAACCTTGGTGTGAACTGTGAACTGGCTCCATTGAGAGCCGGTCACAGTCTTCTGCGAATTGGATGTGGGTAAAACTGCATCAAATTCCCATAAGTTTGAACCCAGCCTAACTTCAGCTTGTTCAATTAGGCTTTGAAAAAAAATAACTGGAAACTAATTGGGTTCTATGCACATATATGTGCCAGATTTTGCACTTTCCAGTTTTAGTAAAGCAACTTCATTGGGTATATGGGTACAACGATCAGAATTGTCTAAGATATGGTATTTTCTTGCACTCTGTATTGATGGGAAACCTGGGTAAAAGGAAAGAATATTGATACTTTGGTGTTAACAGAGAATTTTACAAACATAGGAAAACAAATGTATCCTTCAATAAATCAAGCCCAACCTTTCACTGAAGCCCAGATAACTAAATGTAGCTGTCTTATTCTGGGTATATTATGAGAATAACCAACTCACTGAAAAATAGGACAATTATGCTTGGAAAAGTTGAAGGGAAACGTGGACAACCAGCAATAAAGATAGCTGGATACAGCAACAGAAATTATGAACTTGTCCCTGCAAAGACTTGAGAACAAAAAAAACAAGTCAGAAAATTCTAGAGAAACCCTATCCATGTGGTTGTCAGCATCCACTTGATGGCAAATAAAAATAATACAAATAATAATGCCTTGCCATAACACACAAGAATAAAAACAAATACATTCCTAATGCAAGTTATACATGGTTCGAAATTCAGCTGGTTCAGCAGGGATTGGCCGAATTTCAATCCATGCATGGGCAATTTCTGTTACTGTCTCCAGCCATCTTTTTGCTGGTTGTCTTCTTCTTTCCCTTCACCTTTTCCAAGCATAATTGTATTTTTCAGTGAGTTGGTTCTTCTTATATTATATCCAGGCTTCATGAGCTACATACAGTGCATCCGGAAAGTATTCACAGCGCTTCACTTTTTCCACATTTTGTTATGTTACAGCTTTATAATAAAATGGATTAAATTGATTATTTTCCTCACAATTCTACAAACATTACCCCATAATGACAACGTGAAAGAAGTTTGTTTGAAATCTTTGCAAATGTATTAAAAATAAAAAACTCACTAAAAATCACATGTACATAAGTATTCACAGCCTTTGCTCAATACTTTATTGAAGCACCTTTGGCACCAATTTCAGCCTCAAGTCTTTTTGAGTATGATGCTACAAGCTTGGCACACCTATTTTTGTGTAGTTTCTCCAATTCTTTTTTGCAGGACCTCTCAAGCTCCAACAGGTTGGATGGGGAGTGTCAGTGCACAGCCATTTTCAGATTTCTCCAGAGATGTTCAATCGAGTTCAAGGCTGGGCCACTCAAGGACATTCACAGAGTTGTCCCGTAGCCACTCCTTTGTTATCTTGGCTGTGTGCTTATGGTCGTTGTCCTGTTGGAAGATTAACTTTCGCCCCAGTCTGAGCACTCTGAAGCAGGTTTTCATCAAAGATGTTTCTGTACATTGCTGCATTCATCTTTCCCTCAATCCCGACTAGTTTTGCCGCTGAAAAACATCCCCAAAGCATGGGCCAGGCTATGAGCAGTGCCTGGTTTCCTCCAGACTTGCCGCTTGCCATTCAGGCCATAGAGTTCAATCTTTGTTTCATCAGACCAGAGAATTTTGTTTCTCATGGTCTGAGAGTCCTTCAGGTGCCTTTTGGCAAACTCCATGTACAGAAACATCTTTGATGAAAACCTGCTTCAGAGTGCTCAGACTGGGGCGAAAGTTAATCTTCCAACAGGACTCTGTGAATGTGCCTTTTCTGTCTGGCCACTCCTACCATACAGGCCTGATTGGTGGAGTGCTGCATAGATGGTTGTTCTTCTGGTCCATCGGGTTCTTGGTCACATCCCTGACTAAGGCCCTTCTCCCCCAATCGCTCAGTTTGGCCGGGCAGCCCGCACTAGACAGAGTCCTTATGGTTCCAAACTTCTTCCATTTACGGATGATGATGGTCACTGTGCTCATTGGGTCCTTTAATGCTGCAGAAATTTTTCTGTACCCTTCCCTAGATCTGTGTCTCCATACAATCCTGTCTCAGGAGTCGACAAACAATTCCTTGGACTTCATAGCTTGGTTTGTGCTCTGACATGCATTGGGACCTTATACAAAAAGGTGTGTGTCTTTCCAAATCATATCCAATCAACTGAATTTACCACAGGTGGACTCCAATCAAGTTGTATACACATCTCAAGGATGATCAGTGGAAACAGTATGTACCTGAGATGAATTTTTAGTGCCATGGCAAAGGCTGTGAATGCTTATGTGCACTCTTTCACCAAAAGTATCGGGAAGCCTGCCTTTATATGCACATGAACTTTAATGGCATTGCTGTCTTAGTCCGTAGGGTTTAATATTGAGTTGGCCCACCCTTTGCAGCTACCACAGTGTCAACGCTTCTGAGAAGGCTGTCCACAAGGTTTAGGAGTGTGTCTATGGGAATGTTTGACCATTCTTCCAGAAGCACAGGACAGGCTTGTGAGGGTTTGTGAGGTCAGGCACTGATGTAAGATGAGTAGGCCTGGCTCACAGTCTCTGCTCTAATTCATCCCAAAGGTGTTCTATCGGATTGAGATCAGGACTCTGTGCAGGCCAATCAAGTTCCTCCACCCCAAAATTGCTCATCCATGTCTTTATGGACCTTGTTTGTGCACTGGTGCGCAGTCATGTTGGAACAGAAAGGGACCATCCCCAAACTGTTCTCAAAAGGTTGGGAGCATGAAATTGTCAAAACTTTCTTGGTATGCTGACACCATCAGAGTTCCCTTCACTGGAACTAAGGGGCAAAGCCCAACCCATGAAAAACAGCCACACACCATAATCCCCCCTCGACCATTCTCAACTTCCACAGTGGTCCCAGAGGTATTAAATATTTATATAGATGTTGGTCCAGGCTGGACAAATGTAACTATACAGTAAAAATCAGTGCTTCCATTTTGGATGGCACTTTGGGCGGGCAGGCACAGTGTATGACATTAATATGTTTTTGCGCATGTTCGCTGGTTAATGATGCCAATAGCGCCATTTTGTATATTGCAAGTATTATTTCCATGTTTGCTGATTTTGCACACAAACTTTTTTTTGAACGCGTACACACTAATAGGGCGTACACACGGTCGGACTTTGTTCGGACATTCCGACAACAAAATCCTAGGATTTTTTCCGACGGATGTTGGCTCAAACTTGTTTTGTCTACACACGGTCGCACAAAGTTGTCGGAAAATCCGATCGTTCTAAACGCGGTGGCGTAAAACACGTACGTCGGGACTATAAAAGGGGCAGTGGCCAATAGCTTTCATCTCTTTATTTATTCTGAGCATGCGTGGCACTTTGTCCGTCGGATTTGTGTACACACGATCGGAATTTCCGACAAAGGATTTTGTTGTCGGAAAATTTTATCTCCTGCTCTCCAACTTTGTGTGTCGGAAAATCCGATGGAAAATGTCCGATGGAGCCCACACACGGTCGGAATTTCCGACAACACGCTCCGATCGGACATTTTCCATCGGAAAATCTGACCGTGTGTACGGGGCATAAGATTAAATAGCAGTTTTTAAACAGTATCACACTATTTTCAATTCATATCGGAAGAGGTGTAGTGGCTGAAAACCTGCAATTCCAGAGTCCTGTGGTGTTGGATGTATGCCATGGAAACCATGTGGGTCCTCTGAGTTGTCCATGAGATCCTGGGAAAGACATCTGAATGGGGCTAGAGTAGGAAGGAGCGTGGAAAGGTGGTGCAACAACAAGAACTTTTTTGACCTCTTTGTGATAAAGGGGTCATATTATAAGGTTAGGCTATCTTTTCTGGTGGTGGTGGCTGGATTGGTTTGCTCACATCATGGCACAAGAGAATTTGGATCTTTTGTTTTCACAAGCACTTTTGTGGACTTTTTATTACTTTATTTTTTATATAAAAAAGGATATTTTTGGGACTTTTGTTTCAAACATAAATTGCATGTAGTGTATTGTAGATTTAAAGGGACATTACCTATGTTGGATGTTTATAAACACTGGAGATAGCGCTTTACATGTATGGTTTTATAGTAAAAATCATACCTGGAATTCGACTTTAATCCTAGGACACAGGATACAGGAAGAGGTTAATTCGCAGACCATTTGGATGTTTAAAAGCAATTTAATGAGGGGCGGGCAACACAGCAAACAAAAGTCAATAGGTCCAGTGGCGTTGCTTGGGGGGAGTGGGGGGTGCGAACTGCACCCGGGTTGCACCCGACACAGTACTGGATTAAAAGAGGTGTCGTGGCTCTCCCCGGTTTCTCCTTCCCCTGCGCACTCTGGTATCTTTGCCTTCTACTTAGCTCCCCGCAATGTTCTGGGAGGGAGGAGGAGTAAGAAGGCATAGGCAGACAGCTCTGGAGTTCCATAGCAGCTATCCCAGTGCCCGACGCCCGCATGTCTTCCGGGAACCGGCACTGCAATCGTAAATTATTGTGACAGGCAGGCAGGGAGAGGTGTCGGCTGCCTATCACAATTACACTCCTCACAGCTGAAGAAGTCTAGGCTCCTCCTCCACACTGACAGTATATCCACAACAGGAGGAGGAGCCTAGGAGGAGGGACATCCATGTGGACAGAGCCACGCTGATCTGAGGTCTGTAAATGTGGGGGGGGGAGAGATATGTACTATATAGTCACAATGGGCAGATACACACGGGGGGGGGGTTACATTAGGGGAAATACACAAGGGGGGTTAAATTAGGGGGATTACAAAGGGGGTTTACATTAGGGGGATTACACAGGGGGAGTTACATTAGGGGAATTACACGGGGGGGGGAGTTACATTAGGGGAATTACACGGGGGGGGTTACATTAGGAGGATTATACAGCGGGGGGTACATTAGGAGGATTACACAGGAGGGTTTAAATTAGGGGGGATTACACGGAGGTGGGAGTTACATTAGGGGGATTACATGGGGGGTAAAATTAGGGGGGATTACACAGGGGTGGGAGTTACATTAGGGGGATTACACGGGGGGGTACATTGGGGGCATTACACGGTGGGTTACATTGTGGGGATTACACTGGTCAGCATTTACACAGGGGGTGTTCACAAGGGGGGATACACTGCAGGAATTTACACCAGGGAGTACAATGGTGCAGGGATTTATGCGGGGGAGTACAATAGTGGGGAGATTTATACTAGGGGAAATTTACACAATGGGAGATTAAACTGGGAGGATTTACTGGGGGGGAGGGGGAATTACACTGTTAAACTAGGAGGATTACACTGGGGTGGAATTAAACTTAGGGGATTCCACTGGGCTGCTCAGTCTAAAGTGCCTGGGTCTATTTTTTGTCCTAGTCCAGGCCTGGGTGACACCATTAAGAAGGAAGTGATATCCGACCATGATGGTGTCACCCCCATCCGTGACAGTGCATGGATTGGCGCACTGGCATAAACCACAACATTTACAGGGGCCGGTTTGGGATGCGCATCGTAAACGCACGCTGCCGTTCCGAAACTAGCCTGCCCAGCACCCTGCAGAGCACTGTGGCAGGCTAGACAAAAGAGAGCACGATATACTAGCCTGCCCAGTGTCTACTGCCCTGTTCTGCTCCTGCTGTCACTCAGCAGCGACAGGACAGAGCATTGCGGCAGGCCAGGGGGGAGAGCTATGCTAATGCGCTAGCCTGCTCAGTGCCTGTGTTGCGTTTAATAGTTTAATATAACAGGCACTGTCAGGCTTGTATTGTATTCCTAATATTGTAATAGTTTTGTATGTATAGTAAAAGCACATTTACACACTGCAGAGGTCTCAGCTTCTTTGCTTATACCACAAAGTAACCTTGCTAGATAGATGCAAACAAAACAATTTGGGGGCTCGTGCTGTGATCTGTGCTATAATTCAACTGAAGCAGACCTGGTTTTTTTCTGTGGTGTGTTGTGTAGCTTGCGCTAGGTAAAATGCTGCGTAAGCTGTTTAGGAAAAGCAAAGCTGCAGAGGGTTCTGTTAGCCAGAAGAAAGTGTGCAGCCTACCTATCTGGGCCAGAGACAATGGGGGTTATTTACGAAAGGCAAATCCACTTCGCACTGCAAGTGCACTTAAAAATGCACTGAAAGTGCACTTTCAAGTGCAGCCGCTCTAAATCTAAGGGGTAGATCTAAAATGAGTGGTAGCTCTGCTGATTTTATCATTCAACCATGTGCAAGCTAAAATGCTGTTTTTTTATTTTCCTTGCATGTCCCCCTCAGATCTACAGCGACTTTACTTGCAAGTGCACTTTCAGTACACTTTCAAGTGCACTTGCAGTGCAAAGTGGATTTTCCTTTTTTCCTTTAGTAAATAACCCCCAATGAGTGGGAGCCTCTTGCTAAAGAATTTGTGAAGTATGCTTCTCCCTTGAATATGACTTGTGGTGATAAAATCTCAGATCATTTTGTAGATTTTAGCCTTAAGGGGTTGGATTTAAGTAAAAAAAGAGAAAACATAAGCTGGCCGGCCAGATTCAAAGCTCCCGTCCTCCTCGACAAGACGAGCGTGGTGAGGTCAGCACATACCTCCTCAAACGCGTTTCGTCATAACTAACATTCTCAATGGTTCCCCATTGAGAATGTTAGTTTTGACGAGACGCCGGCCGGCTTATGTTTTAGGTCTGGAATTTTATCGCTTTTGTAAGTGCATCTCTCTTTTTTTAATAAACCAATGATGACGGTATTACACTATAGTGTGCTATATCTTTCCCTTGGGTGTATACACTGACATTCATAGTTGGGTGATCCGCTCGGTCCGCGCTGAAGAGTGATACTAGCGTTTGACATCCAGGTGTATGTTTTGAGCCCAGCTGACTTCTGGCCTTCCTGAGGGGAATATTTGCCTGTTTTTTTTCGTGTCTGGTAAGGAGGCAATCTATGTGGTGTTGGGTCACTCATGTTTTGGTCTTCTTCACATTGGTGACAGTTTTGTCCCTTCTCGCTCCAGAGCATCTATTTCTATGTGTACACCACTCATAATTTTTACAGTATCACGCTATGTTAGTTATTTTTTGATTTATATCACTATCCACAGATCGCATATCTGCTGCGGGAGGATTTCAATTTTCCTGGTTTAAAGATTCATCACACAGGCTGGGGTTAAGGCCATTTGCACGTTTTGGCTTGCTATCTGGTAAGCCTTGATTTTGCATGGTGTTTCATATATTTTGAATTCAATCGATCAGAAAATCATTGTGTGCAGTGTTCATACATAATGGGACTTTTTAAATATAATTTATGCATCTAATTTGATTCACTTTGGACTTAATTCAGCGCAATTTTTTTCTTATTTAAAAATCAATTAACGCCTTAAGGGAAAGGAAGGGCCAATAACCTGTTAGTAAAGCCATGTCACATCCCAAAGCTGGGATTGTGAGGATGTGCTCTCCTCAAATGATAGTGAGGATGAGGAGAAAACAGTTTGATATTTTCGATGATGATCTGCTAGTGGGAAAGAAAAAGTATGCCAGACCTCTCATTACTAAGCATAGGAAACGGCAACATGATAGAAAGGATATGGCAGATGGGGAGGTGCATTATCGCAACCCCAGAGATGTTGAATTTGAAGAAGTAAGAGAGTTTACACAAACTGAACTTTATGAGCTGGCAAAACAGTACAAACAAAGGTCTGGGGAGCCCGTATTGAGTTGGCTCCTATGCTTGTGGGATGAAGGGGCGGACAGTGTTGTTTTGTCAGGTTAGGAAGCAGTGGCTATGGGAGTGTTAACCCATGATGCCCAATTGCGTCAATTAATGCGAAAAGCCAGAGAGTTTAGTGTGAATTTTTCACCGTTAGACCTTGTGAGAGATGGAATAGTCCGAGTATACGCTAGTCCTACTGACCTGGAAAATACCTACTCCTGGAGAGGGGATTTCCAGGTTACACGAGATGGGTTGTATAACCGGCCTAAATACATTTCCAGAATGGATGGGTCCAGATATGGAACCCTTTACGTCTGCTCTGCGCTCCAAGCTGATAAAGTCTGCGCCATTAAATCTCTGGGCTCCTTTATTGTACTTATTGGGAGGTCTGGATTTAAACAGCAAGATTCATGAAGCCACTACCCTCTTAAGCCAGTTGGGGGTGGTAGAGGAGACTAAAACAAAACCTGTCAGGGCAGTGGATAAGGTCAAGGCCAGACAGGAAGAATACAAGCAGAAAGTAACTTTTACAGAGAAGAAAGGGAATGGGGTAGAGAAGACAGGAGGTGAAGATAAAACCAGGCTAGTTATCTCTAGGAAATAAATGTGGGTGGACTATTAAAGGCAGGAGTACCTAAAGATGAGATAGATGGGATTTCTACTGCAGAAATGTTGAAAAGGTGGAAACATTTAGTGGGGTAAACTATCAGGTTTAGAAACACTACTCCTAGTGAAGATAACATCAGCCTAGATTTAGAGAAAACAGAAACCGAAAACAGAACAGACCTCTCCTGTTAGCCCCAAACCAATTCCCAAAACTGCACATGAAACCAAACCCAAATCCCTTTATCCTCGGAGAGACTCAGAAAATGGGATTGGGAGGTTCCTTGTCCTTTATGAAGGGAAGGTGGGTCTCCTGTAACAGCAGTGAGGGCAGTGACAGCAGGAGACCGACGGCCGTATGCACCTGTCACTGTATGGTGCGGGAAGTCATCTTCTCCTGCACATGTAATGGCTTTGGTCGATACCGAAGCTGAATTTACATGTTTGCAAGGAAATCCTTCCCATCGCAAAGGAGAATTGATTTATGTAGAAGGTTTTGGAGGCCAAACCACACCAGCAGTTAGGACACGGGTGAAATTGGCTATTGGCAAGGGACCAGGATGTTGGACAAATGTTTTGGTATCAGAGTTACCCGAAAATATTCTTGGGATGGATGTACTTCAAGGTCAGTCAATTTGGACTGAAAGGGGTACATTTACATTTGGGTATCCTGATAAAGCGTATCTGGTTAGGGCAGTGAAGGCTGTGGTCAGAGGTCATGTAAAATGGACCGCTGTCTACATTCCTCCACCAGAGAAGCCAGTCTGTCTCAAGCGGTACAGACTTCCTGGAGGCCACAAAGAAATTGGAGAGACTATTCAAGAACTGTTGAGAATAGGGATCCTTAGACCTGCTGTAAGTTCTTTCTCGTCTCCGGTGTTTCCAGTAAAGAAACCTGATGGGACATATAGAATGACTGTGGATTACAGAGGTTTAAACAAAGTGGCTCCTCCATTGAAATCAGCTGTACCTGATATGATCTCAATTGTTGAGAAAATTGCTAAAGAGGCAAGAGAATATCATACTGTGATAGACCTGGCTAATGCTTTCTTTTCAATTTTGATAGACCCAGAGTGTCAAGACTAGTTTGCTAAGGCATGGGACTGCCGCCAGTACACTTTCACCGTGCTTCCTGTAGACTATGTTCATTCTCCAATGATTTGTGATGGACTGATTGCCCAAGATTTAAGTACCCTGTATTTGAAAGTCGCTGTTTTTCACTACATTGATGACATCTTGATCTCTGGGACAAAAGAAGATGTAACTGAAGCACTGCACCTGCTGATACAGCACTTGGAGAACAGAGGGTGGGCTATCAACAGAGACAAAGTCCAAGGACCTGCCACAGAGGTGAAATTCCTGGAAATGATGTGGACTGGGCCACGGAGGAAAGTTCCAGAGACGGTTGTGCAAACTATCCAGGCGCTGTCGCCACCCAAAAAGGTGGCACAGAAGTTCATTGGAGTTGTGGGATTCTGGAGATCATTCATCCCACATCTTGGACTGATTCTGAGGCCTATATACAATGTTACCAGAAAAAAAGATTGAGTTCTCATGGGGTTCAGAGCAGCGGGCCACATTCATTGCTGCTAAAGAAGCCATTTTGCAGCATCAGGGATTGGGACCCGTAAGACAAGGAGTACCATTTCAGCTGAATGTAGTGGAGCAGGATGGTACCATATCTTGGGAGTCTGTGGCAGCCAAAGGAAAATAAAGGACTGAGAGCACCTTCTCAGCGACATAAACATACTTTTAAGTGTATTTCTACTGTTACAGACCATAGGCTGTTTATTTCCTAGGCATTTTGCTTGTTATAGACCTGTCAGTCTTGTATCTTATTCCTAATATTGTAATAATTTTGTATGCACAGCATCTTTGTATAGTAAAAGCACATTTACACACTGCAGAGGTCTCAGCTTCCTTGCTTATACCACAAAGTAAACTTGCTAGATGCAAGCAAAACAGTGCCTCGGATTGCTCAGTGAACGGAGGGGGTGGGGGGGTAATACCATATTATATTGCACCAGGTGACACCAACCCTAGTGACGCCACTAAATAGGTCAAACCAAAAAAACCCTCAACAGGAACAACAAAGAGGGCTAGTAGCCAGGACCCCTACAGGGCTACAGGGCAGCATGGAGGACTTTATTACCAAACCGGTGTCCACCAAGCCTAAACATCCACACAAAAAATGTGTGTGAAGAAGACCAGGTGGCAGCAAATGTGGGTCTAGAAGACTAGGTGGCAGCCTTAAAGACCTGGGAAAAAGAGACCTGTCACTGAAATTCCTACAAAGCACCAACGTTCCAGGTGGAATAATAAGATGTCAAATCAACCAAACAATCATTGATCGAGTGGCAGCCTGTCCCTTCCAGAAGCCATCAGGCGACACAAACTGGGAAAAAGGTTGATGAATTGAAGATGTGCCTGTGAAGTAGACTTCCACAGCTCTAGCCACATCCAAACAGTGGAGAGTAATCTCCTCCTCTTCTTAGGAGCAAAAGGATGGCAACAAAATGTAAAAAAAATAAATGTAGAGACCACCTTGGGCAGAAAAGACATTCAAAGTCTCAAAACAAACCTATTCTTGTGAAGCACGAGGAACAGCTCCTTACAGGAAAAGGCAGCAAGTTTAGAAATTCTACAAACTGAGATAAAATCCATGAGAAAGACAACCTTAGGGGAAATTACAGGGAGAAAAAAGGAAGAAAGAGTAACAAAGAAAACTTAAAGTAGATGTAAACCAGATTCATAAAATTTGACCTAGGCACATATATCTGTAGTGTTTACTTATCTCTCTCTAAAGCCTTAAAGGGGTTGTAAATCTTCGTGTTTTTTCACCTTAACCACTTCAGCCCCAGAAGAATTTACCCCCTTCCTGACCAGAGCACTTTTTGCGATTCGGCACTCCGTCATTTTAACTGACAATTGCGCGGTCGTGCCACGTTGTACCCAAACAAAATTGAGGTCCTTTTTTTTCCCCACAAATAGAGCTTTCTTTTGGTGAAATTTGATCGCCTCTGCGATTTTTATTTTTTAACAGTGTTCCCTGGGAGGTGATCCTAACTGAAGGGGGAGGGGACTGACTGGAGAAAGTGACGGATCATGGTTCCTAGCTAATAGGAAAACACGATCTGTCACTACTGTCAGAACAGAACAGGGAGGTGTGTGTTTACACACACTCCTCCCTGTTCTGTCTCTCCTGCTCATGATCGCTCGTGGCCGGCGGTCATCGCGACCATCGGCCACGAACACCCCCGCTGTGCAGCTGGCGCACGCCTGCTATCCCGACCCCACGAGCCGATGTATAGCTACGACGGCTCGCGCAGGGGAGCCAACCTGCCGCAGTATAACTGCGGTGGTGGGTCAGGAAGCGGTTAATGCATTAAGGTGAGAAACCTCCTGGCAGTGACCGGCCCTCCAGCCCCCCCATTTTACTTACCTGAGCCCTGGAACTAGATCTGCCGGGGACGCGCTGTCTCTCTGCCTGGGGGTTCTCAGCTCTTGGTTGGATAGATTGATAGCAGCGCAGCCATTGGCTCCCGATGCTGTCAATCAAATCCAATGACGTAGGCGCCGGGCGGCTATGGACGCCGAATGCTGGACTCGGGAGCACACCCACAAGGGAAAGAGGAGCCGCGACAGCTGCCGGGGTACCCCAGAAGAGCAGGTTTGGGGCCACTCTGTGCAAAACGAGCTGCACAGTGGAGGTGAGTATGATATGTTTGTTATTTAAAGTGGTGTTCCGGCCGAAATTATACTTTTTAAATAAAAATACCCCTATAATACACAAGCTTAATGTATTCTAGTAAAGTTAGTCTGTAAACTAAGGTCTGTTTTGTTAGTTTATAGCAGTAGTTTGTTATTTTATAAACTTACAGCAGGCCGTGGCCATCTTAAGTGTGGGCATCTGAAGCCAGACTGTATTTCTTCCTGGATCTCATCCTTGCAGATCTCGCACATGCTCAGTGCAGCACAAGCAGTGTAATAGGAAGGCAATGCAAACAGGAAATGATGCGATGGGCCAGGGAGGAGGAAGTGAAAAATGAATACAGCAGATATACAGTAGGTGCTGAGAAAAAAATTAAAAAATATCCAATTCGTCTATAGTGCACAGTTTAGTGAGGGATGCTGAAGAGTTGTTAAAGTGGGTGGAACTCCTTTTTAAAAAAAAAAAAAAAAAACGAACCCTTACAATCATTTTAAGTTCCGTGTCTTTCTGTGGTTTCGTTTGTATCAGTATGATAACTTCTGACAAGTTCTCCGAGACAGGAGATAAAAGCAGCTGAAAATTTGTGTTGAGGTGGGTGCTATAAATTTATTAGTTATTAGTAGAGAACTTGTCTTGAAACAGCACAACTCTGAAAGTACAGTATCTTCGTTCCTCTGCCTATGTGGAGTGGGGGTGTGTGCCTTTCCTCCAATCAGCTCTCACACAGTGAATGCCAAGAATCCACTCCTACTGCTGAATGAGGAAGTAAAAATTTTAACACAATGTTAGAATATAGCAAGCTGAAGACAGCAGATATGCATTTAAAACATATGTAGGTAGATTTGTATCATCAGGGGCTGCTCACTTCACTGGGTATAGGAGAGGGTTTACATCCACTTTAACCACTTGCCGACCAGCCGCCGTCATTATACTGCGACAGGTCTGCTCATTCCCGCAAATCGCCGTAGCTGTATGTTGGTTCACTGCATGGTGGAGAGCTGATGCGCGTGGCCGGCGGCTGCCATGAATGGGCATCTGTCAATGTAAAGAAACAGTTCCCCGTTCTGACCGGGTGATCGTCTGTTCCTAGTCATTAGGAACAGCGATCTCTCTGTACTCGCTCCCCCCCGTTAGAAACACCTCCCAGGGAACACATTTAACCCCTTGATCACTACTGTTAACCCCTTTCCTGCCAGTGTCATTTTTACATTAATCAGTGCATTTTTATAGCACTAATCGCTGTATAAATGTCACTGGTCCCAACAAAGTATCAAAAGTGTCCGTTCTGTCTGCCGCAATGTCGCAGTCCCGCTAAAAATCCCTGATCACTGTCATTACTAGTAAAAAAAAAAATAATAATAATAATAATAATAATAATGCCATAAATCTATCCCCTATTTTGTAGATGCTATAACTTTTGCGCAAACCAATCAATATACGGTTATTGAGATTTTTTTATCAAAAATATGTAAAAGAATACATATTGGCCTAAACTGATGAAGATTGTTTTTTTTTTTTAATTTGGGGATATTTATTATAGCAAATAATGTTTTTTGTTTTTTTTTTCAAAATTGTAGGTCTTTTTTTGTTCATAGCACAAAAAATAAAAACCACAGAGGTGATCAAATACCACCAAAAGAAAGCTCTATTTGTGGGGAAAAAAAGGACGTCAATTTTGTTTGGGTACAGCGTGTCACGATCGTGCAATTGTCAGTTAAATGTGACGCAGTGCCATACTGCAAAAAATCTTCTGGTCCTTAAGTGGTTAATGTGGTTGTAAACCCTTACATATACCCAGTGAAGTGACTGGCCTCAGGTAATACACAGTGATGAAACAAATCCTCCTACTTAAAGTTGTACCTGATTATCTGCAGTCATCTTTTCTCCACATCCGTTCTAGGTTCAGAATTTATACAGCTTGCCTGAGCTGCCAGAAAAAAAGGGGGTGGAGAGCTGAAATTACATTCTACAGAGTGAGGAGAGCTCTGGTGAGGAACAGAGCTGAGGTTGTCAATCAGCTGGAGCTCCCTCCCCTGTTACCATTTTTCTCCTGGTGTCAGGAAAACTTATCAGAAGTGATTCATGCTGATATCAGAGGAAGGAACCACCAGACAGAAATGACACTTAGAGCCCTTTCCCACTGGGGCACGTTAAAGAGCCACTAGTTTCAGCGGCGTTTTACCGGCACTGTGCGGGTGGGAGCGGGGCGCTTTTAACCCCAAAGAAGGGGTTAACAAGAGGTTAAAAGCGCACGAAAAGCGCCGCTTCTGAAGCGCTTTGCAGGAAGCACTCAGGCTTTCACACTGAGGAGACAGGGGTGGCAATTTACAGGCGCTTTACAGGAGCTATTTTTAGCACTAAAACGCCTGTAAAGCTCCTTCAGTGTGAATGGGGTCTTAGTGCTCTTAATTGAGACAAGTACACACTATAGAAGAATATGCTTTGTACATTTTTCATGTCGGAGGTTTACAACCACTTTAAACTAATATGCCATGTTTTTCATAAGTTTCAACAAGCCCCCGTAAACTGCCACACAGTTTTGCGCCTAAATTTTCTAATTACAGTTATATAAAATTAGACATTTATTTTAAAATTGTACCTATACATTCATAGAATCAAAAGTCTACAGTTTGTTTAATTTCAAAGCAATATTGGTATTAAAGCTTAACATTACCCCACAGCTCATTAACATATCAGTAGAAATTATTATAACATGTGAAGCCTGCTTGAGGTGGGAACATGGCAGTAGGAAAACAGCAGAATGTCTACAATGGAAACCAATTTGCTCTTTTTCCAGCTAAAGGTATAATTATCATCCACACATAGTAGAGCAAGGCATTATGCACTCACTCCCTTACTGACAACTTGAACTAGTGATATGACATTGTGATGTCACTAGTTCTAGCAATTTCACAGGCTACATTCTCTAAAATAGGAGTTCAGAACACAAAATTACTGCCTGCATCATGAGCAGGTGACACGCATATTGAGCTTTAAAGTGGAAGTTTTTTTTTTTTTTATCTGTATAAATTCCTACCAGAAATGTGCTTAACCACTTGCCGACCGCACAACGCAATTATACGGTGGCAGGGTGGCTCTCCTGTGCTGGATCATGTACCTAGTATGTGATCCAGAACTTCGGGGTAGGGGGCGCACGCTGCTTCTGCTGTGATTATTTACAGTAGATGCTGATCGGTGGGTGCCGGCAAATGGATGTCCGCCGGCACCTGCTGATCAGTGAGGAGAATGACAAAACAGAGCTCTGCCTATGTAAATAAGGCAGAGCTCTGTCCCATCTGTGTGCTGTATTTGTTTCCCTGCAAAGCAGAGAATAAAAACTAGCACATTCCATAGTAAAAACACCACATAGTAAACACAAATACACTAGTTAGGCACACATTTAACACTTTTATCACCCAAGATGTTTAACCCCTTGCCAGCCGGTATCATAAGTACAGTGACAGTGTAATTTTTGTAGCACTGATCACTGCATTAGTGTCACTGGTTTCCACAAAGTGTCAATAGTGTCAGAGTCAGATTGTCCAGCGCAATATCACAGTCCCGCTATAAGTCGCTGGTCACCGCCATTACTAGTATAAATTAGAAAAATTCCAGTGTATATACCATAGTTTGTAGATGCTATAACTTTTATGCAAACCAATCAATACACGATAAATACCTATTGGCCTAAATGTATAAAGAAATAAGATTTTTTTTAAAATTTTTTATCAGATATGTTTTATAGCAGAAAGTAAAAAACATTGTTTTTTAGTCAAAATTTACAGTCATTTTTTTGATTATAGCAAATAAAAAACCCAGTGGTGATCAAATACCACTAAAAGAAATCTCTATTTTTGGGGAAAAAAAGGACATAAATTTAATTCATGTAGTGTTGCATGACTGCGCAATTGTCAGTTAAAGTAATGTAGTGCCGTATAGCAAAAAATGGCCTGGTCATGAAGGGGGGCAAGTGGTTAACATTATTGCTCTGTGGACAGGATTCTTGACAAACCGGGAACAAAATCTACATTCCACTTCTGAGTTATGAATTCCTGTTAGCTGTAGCATTGGTATTTTATTAAAAAAATAATCAGAATCAAAAATGTACAGGGGAGATTGAACCCTCCAGTGATATAAGCATCTCTCCATCTCATCCTCTACCAATATAATCTAAATAGAATAGTGTCTTTGCTATGCCTACTTGGCGTTTTGCAGAGCAAATTTCCCTGTGCCTATATCACATCACATGTCAATCCTTCCTCCTCAGAGTACATCTTTCCCCATAGGAAGTGGTGTGCGTACACAGTACCCAGCTACCATTTTCAGGAGAAAAGGCTGTCCAGGTGGGTGACCATCAGCATTTGAGTTAGGCAGGATGCACTCAGGGGGGTGGGGGGACATAATAAAGATAAAACTGTACAAAGGTACGGTTGTACTTTAAAACAAACCCTCAATGACCTCTCTAGTTACAGGTATTGTGGAGCAAGGCCTTCTTCACACGGGTCAATTACATTCGTGTCCTGTGCAGGGCCGTGTTTACCTGCACTGGGAAGCAGAGGTATTTCCTGCATCCCCATGCCGGTAGTCCCATTTATGTCTGTTGGGACATAGCAGCTGCAAGGACATATGACATCCATGTGGGTGCGGGTGGTTGTCCCAGATTTGACCCTAGGTGCATTCGGGGCCATGTACTCACACCAGCACAGATGACGTATTGGGAGCAGCGGCTGTGTCTGTGCAGTTGCTGACTCCCAATAGACAACAATGGGACTGCTGGCACAAGGATGCACGCAACAGTAAAGCAGGCCCTTACACAGGGCACAGACGTAAACACCACATGTTAATGAAGCCTAACTGAGGGCTGACAGGCTGCTAAGATTTGACTGTAATAGAAAACAAGAGCCTCTCTTGTGAAAATCAAGGATTACTTTAGTGTGCATAGTCTGGAACAGGTTCAGTTTGAAGCATTTTTTTTTTATAACATGTTATATTTACCAGCTCTTGGCATTATGCAGAGCAGCCTGAACCTTTTCTTCTGGATCCTCTGCTGGCGCTCAAGACTTCCCTCTTGTCAGCTCTTGGCATTATGCAGAGCAGCCTGAACCTTTTCTTCTTGATCCTCTGCTGGCGCTCAAGACTTCCCTCTTGTCAGTGTGTTCCCATAGGAAGCCGCTTTCTACGGTGGCACCTGTGGGCTCACTTCTGAGCCAAGCCGTGTGTATCCATTGATACACACAGCCACCCTACTTCCTTCTCATGGGATATGATTGGCAGTAGCAGGAGCCAATGGCTCCAGTTGTTTCAGAAAAGCCTGAGAGAGCAGAAGAGAGCTGCTACAAATGTGCACAGCGCTGGATTAAGTGAGCGCTCAGGTAACTATTTAGGGGTGTGAGGGGGCAATACTACTACTGGGACATTTTCTACCTTAATGCAGGGAATGCATTAGGGTAAAAAATGTCTGGCCTTTAGAACCACTTTAAGCTGAACCTTTTGAAAAGGGAATAAGAACATATAGATCATGTGATCTGATCTTATAAGACCATTTTGCAGCACTTTCACAATTTATTTCTGTAAAAAAATAGATTCCTAATGCTTGTACCAAGGGTTTGTCTACAAACCTATTAATTCTGTTTAATGACATTCAAATTGCCACTAGTAGGTTTCTGCCTACAAAATATTATATGGTTTAATCTACAAAGACTAGTACTAATCCAAGGGATGAAGTTTGTTAGTTTAATTATAAAAGTTCAGATCTACATACCTAATCCAATACCCATGTATCCATATCATGTTAGTATTGTTTTTTTTCAATTTTATTTTTAGAATTTTAAGTAAAGTTGATGCCCATATTTAAAAAAATAAATTTTTGAAAAAATAAACCTTTGATATGAAAGATAGTACAGAGATATGTTGATCATGCTAATAAAATAAAGAGTTCTTTTTTACATGTTTCAAATGAGGTATGGTCTTTTATTCATTTTTTAGGCTCAGACAAAGTCAGACAACTTGTGCACCTCTGGAGTCATTGTAAAGGTTTTAGAAACAGATACCATGGTTCACAGCTCAGTGACTACAGAGGAAATCAATAAGTAAAGTACATCTTACAAAAACACCTTCTTCGGGCCTGATCATTCCAGAACAAAAGATCGTAAGCTTGGGTGTATGGGCAACTTAAGAGTATAGGATTAAACCTGTGATAGGTCGTATCAGTTCAGCCATCTCCCTTGGTTGTTGATGTTTGTTTACAGCATATTTTTAGCTCCCCAGGTTCAGTTACCACCATGGATTGCTGTGCACAAAATGTTCTCAGTGTGTCACCTTATTCCATCTGTTTTTCTTGTCATCTACTAGAGCAGAATAGTTAGCAACAGTCAATGGAAACATTCAATCCTCTATTATTTTACTAATTGTGCACTTGAGAAGAAAACAAAGGGTCTTGTCAGTATATGATTTCAAAGCTCCCATTAAAACTTACTTGTCAAGCTTTAGCTAAATTACTAAGCACAGAATTAACTCAGTAAGTTTGGTTTGGCTTGTTTTACATGGATATTCTGACGTATTTATAAATAACAATTTTATAGATATAGTCATTAGCTGCATTTGCCTCGCAACCAAAGCAGGCATCATTAGGCTTAAATGCCTCCCCCAATGATCCTTCTTTATAGTGTTTACCCTTTTTTTTATTATAAGAGGTCCCATCACCTCTCTCACCCGGTTCAATGTTTAATGCCAGCTCTGGTTATACAGAATGCACATGGCAGAAACATTCCTTTGTGTCTCTTATGGGTTAGCTATAGTGTCGGCATTCTTGTGCAGTAATCCAGCAAGGAAAATACTGATTGGCATTAAAAGAAATGTGACAAAAAAAGGCTGCCATTGCTGAAATTCTTTTAACTTGCTATAAATATTTGTTCTAATTTAGTGACATTAAGTGTTAAAGTCACTGGTCAGGAGAATACCAATGCAGCTAATGTTTACAGAAGGAAACCAGCAATGGCAGCCTAAGTATTTAAACTTTTGTCATAAATGGTGGACCTACTGACCACGGCTAAATAAAAAAACAATTCAATAATTAAATATTACTCTGATCAGTATGCCAATGGCCTCATGCCACTGAAAAGGCTGAGTCAACTAGACATGCAGACCAGGGGCAACATGCCTGGATCTCACTGTAATCCTATCTAGGGAAAACAAAATCCACCTTCACCAATTATTTGTAAAAAGGGTTAAAATAAATCTGTAAGGTAACTAATTCTGGTGCAGGTCTCCTCTTCATTAAACAACCGGGTCATTAAATAATAAGGATAAAGCTAATGGAGCTCTCCTGGGCTATTCATAATAAATGTACGGTATATTAGTGTTTAATATTAATATGGTGTTGGAGATTTCAACACTTCAAATCATATGCTGCTACTGTTATTTACTTAACCACTGGGCACTTAAACCCCCTTCCTAACCAGACCAATTTTCAGTTTTCGTTGCTCTCACATTTTGAATGACAAATACTCAGTCATACAACACTGTACCTATATGAAATTTTTGTCCTTTTTTTCACACAAATAGAGCTTTTTTTTGGCGGTATTTAATCACTGCTGGGTTTTTAATTTTTTGCGCTATAAAAGAAAGAAAGACTGAAAATTCTTTAAAAAAATGAAATTTTCTTTGTTTCTGTTATAAAATTTTGCAAATTAGTAATTCTTCTTCATAAATTTTGGCCAAAATTTATACTGCTACATATCTTTGGTAAAAATAACCCATATTGGTGTATATTATTTGGTCTTAGTGAAAGTTATAGAGTCCACAAGCTATGGTGCTAATCTTTGAAAATTGATCACACCTGAAGTACTGACGGCCTATCTAATTTCTTGAGACCCTAACAAGCCAGGAAAGTACAAATACTCCCCAAATGACCCCTTTTTGCAAAGTAGACATTCCAAGGTATTTAGTAAAAGGTATGGTGAGTTTTTTGAAGTTGTAATTTTTTCCCACAATTCTTTGCAAAATTAAGACTTTTTTTTAATTTTTTTTTTCACAAAATTGTCATATTAGCATGTTATTTCTCACAAACAGCATACCACAAATTACACCCCAAAACACATTCTACTACTCCTCCTGAGTACAGCGATACCACATGTGTGAGACTTTTACACAGCGTGGCCACATACAGAGGCCCAAAATTGAGGAAGCACCTTCAGGCGTTCTAGGAGCATAAATTACACATATAATTTCTTGACTATCTCCTACAATTTTGAAGGCCCTGGAGCACCAAGACAACGGAAATGCCCCAAAAATGACCCCATTTTGGAAAGAAAACACCCCAACGTATAATCTATGAGGCATAATGTGTCTTTTGAACATGTCATTTTTTTCTACAAGTTTTTGGAAAATGTGGAAACAAAATGAAAACGCATTTATTTTTACACAAAGTTGTCCATTTATACAATATTTCTAACACATAGCATGTACATACCAAAAATTACACCCCAAAATAGATTCTCCTACTTCTCCTGAGTATGGCGATACCACATGTGGGAGAATTTTCCACAGCCAGGCCACACACGGAGGCCCAACATGCAGGGAGCACCGTCAGGTGTTCTAGGGGCATACATTTCAAATCTAATTTGACTACCTATTACACTTTTGTGAGGCCCTGTAGTGGCATGGATGAGAACTGATGTGGCATGGATGAGCATGCATGGGGATGGATGAGCCAAGGATTGTAATGGCTGAGCATGGTTGAGCCATAAATGTGGATGGCTGAGTATGGATGGGATGACTGAGCATGAATGAGTATGGCTGGGCATGGTTGAGTATGACTGAGTACGAATGGGGTGGCTGATTACAAGTGGGATGGCTGAGTACAGATTGGATGGCTGAGTACGGATGGGTATGGCGGAGTATGGCTGGGTATGGCTGGGTACGACTGAGTATGGCTGGGGGTGGATGGATGGATGAGTACTGCTGAGTATGGATGGCTGAGCATGGATTGATGGATGGATGAGTATTGCTGAGTATCGATGGCTGAGCATAGATGGATGGATGAGTATCGCTGAGTATGGAAGGATGGATGAGTATTGCTGAGTATGGATGGCTGAGCATGGATGGATGGATGGATGAGCATTGCCGAGTGTGGATGGCTGGATGAGTATGACAGAGGTATGGCTGATTTTACTTAATAGGGGCACAGACAGCAATAAAAACCTGTCATGTGTTCTAATCCCTCTCAACTCTGTCAAATAAAGAAAACAAAAAAAAGGTTTTCACCCTTAGTTATACTTTAAAACAAAACTCCATCCAAAATATTTTTCTAGTTTTAGATAGAACAGGGAAAGGCTAGAACATCGGTCAGGATTTTATTGCTGTTTCAGGAGATTCACTTATAATCTGCCCTTGTGAACATGTGAAGGGATAGAAAGTGACATGAAATCTAACATTTACCCACTTACCGCCGTAAGCTTCTGAACAGCGAATTGCTTGATATGTATTTCTGATGTGTCATTTAAAAATGGAATTTCAGGGATCCTTCCGTGCATGTCACTGGCGCGTAAATGATTTTTTGCTCAAACATGACCCTTCCAGAGTGGAACTGGAACAAACCTTGAAGCTGTACTTTGCAGCAAACAGCTCTCCTGAGGTCTCTGCCTCCTCCCTGTGGGAGGGTCATAAGGCAGTCTTTAGCGGTCAGTGCATATCACTCTCCACTGCTCTAAAACGGAACGCACATGCAACCCGCCAAGCCCTTTTAGACAAACTCAAATACTTGGAAGCACGATTGCTCTCCTTCCTCTCCCTAACTATTCTCAGGGAACTTATATTATTATTATTATACAGGATTTATATAGCGCCGACAGTTTACGCAGCGCTTTACAACATTAGGGCAGACAATACAAGTACAATACAATTCAATACAGGAGGAATCAGAGGGCCCTGCTCATTAGAGCTTACAATCTAGGAGAGAGGGTCAAGTAATACAAAAGGGTAATAGCTGTGGGGGATGAGCTAATGGAGAAAATAGTGCAGTTATTAGATGGAGGCAGGATAGGCTTCTCTGAAGAGGAAGGTTTTCAGGGATTGCCTAAAAGTGGATAATTTTGGAGACAGTCTGACAGATTGGGGTAGGGAATTCCAGAGGATGGGCGAGGCTCGGGAGAAGTCCTGGAGGCGGATATGGGAGGAGGTGATGAGGGAGATAGAGAGCAGGAGGTCTTGGGAGGACTGGAGATGGCGATTAGGTTGGTATTTTGAGACTAGGTTAGTGATGTAGCTGGGGCAGAGTTGTGGATGGCTTTGTAACTTATTGTTAGTATTTTGAATTTAATTCGTTGGGCGAGTGGCAGCCAATGGAGGGACTGGCAGAGAGGGGTAGCAGACACTGAGCGGTTTGTAAGGTGGATAAGTCTGGCAGCAGCATTCATGATGGACTGCAGGGGGGATAGTCTGTTTAAAGGTAAGCCTATGAGGAGTGAGTTGCAGTAGTCAAGGCGAGAGATAACCAGGGAGTGAATCAGGAGCTTTGTGGTTTCATTGGTTAGAAAGGGACGTAGTTTAGAGATGTTGCGGAGGTTGAGGCGGTAAGCTTTGGAAAGTGATTGGATGTGGGGCTGAAAGGAGAGTTCAGAATCCAGGATAACACCTAGCACCCTGACATGTGGGGACGGGTGGATGGTTGTGCCATTGCTCTTGACAGAGAAGTTAAGGGAAGAGGCACGTGGGGGAGGAAATATTATAAGCTCGGTTTTGGACAAGTTGAGTTTGAGGAAGTGGTGTGACATCCATACAGATATGTCGGTTAGTAAGTTAGTGATGCGTGAAGAGACTGATGGAGTGAGTTGAGGGGTGGAGAGATAGATTTGCGTGTCATCAGCATAGAAATGATATTGAAAGCCGTGAGAGGCTATCAGCTGACCCAGGGAAGAGGTGTAGATTGAAAATAAAAGAGGTCCAAGAACAGAACCTTGGGGGACCCCGACAGAGAGGGGGAGAGGAGTGGAGGAAGTAGAATTGTAAGTGACACTGAAGGTGCGTTGGGATAGGTAGGATGAGAGCCACTGAAGAGCACAGTCACGGAGACCGAGGGAGTAAAGTTTTTTGAGGAGGAGGGGGTGGTCAACCGTGTCAAAGGCAGCTGAAAGATCCAGAAGTAGGAGTACAGAATAGTGTCCATTGGTTTTTGAAGTTAGTAGGTCATTTGTGAGTTTTAAAAGAGCAGTTTCTGTGGAGTGTTGAGGGCGAAATCCAGATTGAAGGGGATCAAGAAGGTTGTTTTTAATGAGGTGGTCACTCAGTTGGGTGTAAACCAGGCGTTCAAGGAGTTTAGAGGAAAAGGGGAGCAAGGAGATAGGGCGTAGGTTGTTAAGATTGGTAGGGTCCAAGGACGGCTTTTTGAGTATGGGGGTGACCAGTGCATGTTTTAGAGCGTCGGGGAAGATGCCAGAGGTGAGGGTGAGATTGAAGATGTGGGTTAGAGAGTGTAGGATGGGGTCAGAGGGTGACCGTAGCATTTGAGAGGGAATAGGGTCCAGGGGACAGGTGGTTAGGTGGGCGATAGAAAGGAGTTTAGCAACTTCATCTGTAGTAGCAGATTTGAATAGGGGGAGTGTCATTTGTACCTGTTGACATGGGGTCTTAGCTGGGGGAGATACCTGTAGAATGGAGATTTCATCACGGATTGTATCAATCTTGTTTTTGAAGTGATTAGCAATCTCCTGGGCAGTGAGTGAGTCAGTGGGTGGAGGCAGTGGAGGACAAAGTAGAGAGTTGAAGGTAGAGAAGAGTTTACGGGGATTAGATGAGAAGGTGTTATTAAGAGTTGTAAAATAGGTTTGCTTGGCAGTGTGGAGGAAAGAATAGTATTTTTGGAGGGCAGATTTGTATTGGTTGAAGTCTTTGAGAGACTTAGTCTTGTGCCACAGACGCTCAAGAGCACGACTATGTTTTTTGAGACTTTTGAAACTTATATGCATTAGGGCTGGGCTGAGGGACATAGACTTGGGTAAGATAGAGAAAGCGTTACTTAGGCTAAGACAGACCTACTACGACAAGGCCAATAAACCACATACGCTATTAGTGAGACAACTTCACGAGCAAGCAGCGACCGCCTCACCCTCCCACCTTAAAGATGCAAACGCTGTCCTTCAATCCCACCCCACTAAAATTGCCCAACTTTTTAACCGATTTTTTTTCGACTTTGTATAATGACCCGAGTGTCCCACACAACCCCCCTCCCCCTCAGGCCATACACTCCGGACTGCGATCTACCTAAGCTTTCCCCCTCTGCCCTAACGACTCTCCACTCCTCTATTACAGAAGAGGAAGTCACTGATACGATTAAATCTCTGCGAATAATAAAGCCCCAGGACCCAATGGACTACTGTACCTCTACTACAAAACCTTCCTATCGCATCTACTCCCCCACATAACAACTCTGTTTAACTCATTTCTTTCTGACACACCTATTCGGAGGGATATGCAAAATTCCTTCAAAACGCTGATTCCCAAACCGGGAAAAGACCACACTCTACCATCCAATTATAGACCTATAGCACTCCTCAATACAGACTTAAAAATTTTTACGAAACTATTAGTAAATAGGTTGAACAACTTCATGCCGTCACTGATCCATAAGGATCAAGTGGGATTTATTCCCCTTCGCCAGGCCGGGGATAACACACGGAGGGTCATTGATCTCGTGGAGGTTGCAAACAGGACCAAACTATAATATTGCTCAGTCAAGACGCTGAAAAAGCCTTTGATAGGCTGAGCTGGCCCTTCCTGTTTGCAACTCTCCACCGGGTTGGTATTCAGGGTTCCTTCTTCCGAGCCATCTCTCACCTATACTCATCCCCCTCGGCTCTGATTCGCACCCAATTCGCCTCTTCTTCCACTTTCCAGATATCCAACGGGACTCGACAAGGCTGCCCACTCTCCCCTCTTCTATATGCCCTATGTATTGAACCTCTAGCAGCCCATATTAGAAAGAACCCAAACATCCACGGTATTCCAGTCCGTATTAGAGACTTTAAGATCTCCCTATTTGCGGACGATGTTCTCCTTACCCTCACACAACCCCATGTCTCTCTCCCGAACCTACATGCAGAGTTAGATCGGTATAGTGCCCTCTCAGGATATAAAATCAATAATTCAAAAACGGAAGCCCTCCCCCTTAATATTCCTCACCAAACGCTTTAGTCCCTCTCGCAAACATTTAACTACTCGTGGAAGAACTCTTCCTTAAAATTCCTTGGGGTCTACCTCACACCCACATACGATACTCTCTATAAAGCTAACTTCCCCCAACTATACACCTCCATTAGAGCCTCATTGGCCAAATGGAAATCTCTAAAATTGTCTTTTTGGCCACCTCGCGATCCTAAAGATGGCAATCCTACCTAAACTTTTATATCTCTTTGAGACACTACCCATCCCCATCCCATCCTCGCACCTTAAGAGGCTCCAGGGCGACCTGATAAATTTTTCTGGAATTATAAGAGGCACCGGATCATTAGATCGGTCCTATACGCTCCCCGCAACCAAGGCAGCCTAGCATTCCCTAACATAGCCAAGTATTACTTGGCTGCTCAGTTATGCCCTGTAGCCTCTTGGTGCACTCTCCACGTTTTTAACCGCTGGGCGCAAATTGAGAAATTGTGGCTAGCCCCCGTCCATCCGAACTCAATGCTATGGAGCTCTGAAGTAGCGTCTGGCAGCTTACAACTACTAGGGCCAATGACCCTTATGCGTCTTCTGTGGCGACGAGCCAAATCGACACTTCCGCTCACCACCACCTCTTCCCCAGTCACTTCATTCTTATTCACACCCAACATTCCAGACAGCTTGACCTCGCAGATGTCACACTTCTGGATGGATAAGGCCCTATTTCGATACGGTCAGCTGATAGACCCCAGAGCTAGATCGCTAAGATCTTTTCAAGATCTGCAAAAAACCTTTAATATTCCCAGACAGGCTTTTTTTAGCTACCCGCAAATACGACATTATGCACAATCTCTGGTATTGAATCTCCAATTCTCCCCTTTAACTGAATTCGAACAACTATGTTTAGAGGGCTCGTCCCATAAGGGTATGATCTTGCGCACCTATCAGCTCCTGACCATGGATTTATCACCAGCCGGACCACGACATGCCTATATGGGAAAGTGGGAGCAGGCCCTGGGTGTAGACATACCTCTGACCACATGGCAGCTTATATGGCCGCAGGCCCCTAAGAGCTCCATCTGAACGCTCTATATAGAGAAATCAATATAAGATTCTATTTCATTGGTATTGGACCCCCGACCTCCTTCACTCCATATACCCCTCGGCTGACCCTGGATGCTGGCGATGTTGTAAGGATAGGGGGACGCTATTTCATGTCTATTGGACCTGCCCTCTAATCATCCCCTATTGGCAAATGGTACACTCCCTGCTTCAATCCATCTTTGATACTGAAGTGCCCTTTGACCCGAGGACCTTCCTTTTAGGCTTCCCACCGACCTCCCTCTCTAAAATGTCTAAAAAACTCATGGCACACGTGCTAACTGCAGCACGATGTTTGGTGGCCCTAAAGTGGAAAAAGAGGGAGCCCCCCTCACTATCCGGGCTGCACCCCAGGATCAGAGATGTCAAAAGAATGGAGTACCTGACGGCCTCTCTAAACGACGCTCTTGATAAGCATAAACGAGTATGGGAGCCATGGGTCCTTTTGGAGAATCCCACAACCTAATGTCCCGCACTTTTCGATCACCTTTGATTGGTACCTACCAGGGGGTGCCGGGCTCTGGGGGCGGATGGTTGTCCAATCTTCTCCTCTCCTCTTTACTACTGTCATACTCTTCTCAATCTTTCCGTTATATCTTTCTTCTCTCCCATTTACTTTTATGCTTTTACACAGGGTAGAAACTGTTGAACTGTCTGAATAACGCAATGTTACTGCAAACACTCAATGGTTGTAAGTCAGGCTCGTTGTGCATCGAACTATACCATTAATCACCTGTCTGTTGATTATATATCAGAAGTACCTATATTACTACAAAATGTATTTACTTGTACCCTGTGTTGACCACTCTTTTTTTTGTTTTTTCTTCTCTTGAAAAATCAATAAAAACTGTCAGTTTATAAAAATGGAATTTCCGAAAGTACACGAAAACGACCAGCGCATGCATGAATGACTGATCTGAGCCCTCATTTGATGGTTCAGATCACAGGCACAGTGTATGATGGCTCAGATCACACATGATCTGAACAGCTTTGAACCATGCGATCACTATTACGAATTACAGTGATCACAGCTGTAAACACTATACTGTAAATTTAAGAGTCCACTCCCTCCTCTTACAATGGAAGAAGGGTAGGAACTGTTCATTATGAACAGAACGGAGGCAACTTCAAGGGAGGAGTATAGCTGATCTCGATCCTGTCTCTGGCCTGAATATTAATGCTTTTACCTCCCTTTACCTGCACACTAACCCATTCATCTTCATCCTCCCACTGTATGTGACCAGTGGATTAATCCCATCAACCCCCCCCCCCACCTCCATCCTTTGTCTTGTACATTATAAATATATACTGTATCTAGTACACATTACCATTCTCCATGATTTACCCACCCCAATACAAGCATGTTTCTTAATTTCCAAAAAATTGTGAGATCACCTTGGAGTGTCCAGTTTTCAAAAAGGGTTTATTTTGTGGGTGTTTGTACTGTTCTATCTTTTTTAGTTGCAGACAGAACAGAACAGAAAGGTCAAAAAGTTTTATTTTTCCAAAATGTTGGTCTTTTTTCCTTCATAAATTAACCACTTCAATACCAGGCACTTACACCCCCTTCCTGCCCAAGCCAATTTTCAGCTTTTAGCGCTGTCGCTGTTTAAATGATAACTGCGTGGTCATGCTACACTGTACCCAAACAGAATTTTTATAATTTTGTTCCCACAAATAGAGCTTTCTTTTGGTAGTATTTGTGTTTTGCTAAACAAATAAAAAAAGACCGAAAAAAAAAATTTTTTTCTTCTGTTTCTGTTATAAAATTTTGTAAATAAGTAAGTTTTCTCCTTCACTGATGGGCATTGATAAGGCGGCACTGACGAGCACTGATAAGGTGGCACCGATGAGGTGGCACTGATGGGCACTGACGATGGGCACTTATAGGCAGCACTGATGGGTGGCACTGATATGCAGCACTGATGGACATTGATAGGCAGCAATGATGGGCACTCATGGGTGGCACTGGTGGGCACTGAAAGGCTGCACTGATGGGTACTTATAGGTGGGATTGATAGGCGGGACTGCTGGGCACTGCTAGGCAGCACTGCTGGGCACAGATACGTGGCACTGATAGGCATCACTGATGGCACTGGCAGGCATTGGGTATGGGAACTGATTGGCAGCTGCCTGGGCACTGATTGGCATTTCCCTGGTGGTCTAGGGTGGCATACCTGGTGGTCCAGTGTGGTGGCAATCCCTGGTGGTCCTGGGTGGACATCTGAGCGGGGGCTGCGCTGATAAACAATCAGCACAGACCCCCTGTCAGGAGAGCAGCCGATCTGCTCTCCTCTACTCTCGTCTGTCAGACACGAGTGAGGATAAGGCGATCAACGGCTCTTCCTGTTTACATCGTGACACGGCTGATCACGTGGTAAAGAGCCTCCGTCAGAGGCTCTTTACTGAGATGGGTGTAGCGATCGCTGCGATGCGCGCCCCCACGGGCGCGCGGCAGCTGTTATCCTGCTGGACGTCATATGACACCCAGTCAGGATAACTGGACCACCGCTCGGCCATCATTGTGCTATAGGCCGGGTGGGAAGTGGTTAAAAAAAAAACCTTGTGGTATAGGGGCATATTATGCAACTAGTGGGCCTGTGTGCAAGATCCACAGTGGGCCCTCCTATGCAGTGTGAAAGGAAAAAAAAGTGGCGTGGCGAAAAGAAGGTGTGGTTTGCACTAAATTTTGGGCGTGACTTAAAGGGGTGTGGTTAGAGTCTGAGATGACTTGCATAGTGCAGAATGTGGTAATGATAAATAGGGGGTACCTGGGTCCTGGCCCTGCTGAGTGGAGTGGCACGTGTGTTTCTTTGATAAGAGAGACCCCCCCAGGCCAAGCCCAGGTGTATAGAGTGGCAGTGGGAGTTCCTGGGTCCTGGCCCTGCTGAGTGACTCCACTTAGCAGGACCAGGACCCCCGGGTACTCCCACTGCCACTCTATACACCTGGGCTGTGCCTGGGGGGGTCTCCCTCCATTCACAAATTCTCTTACCCCCCATCCCCCCTTTCGGTGAAAATCCTCCCTCTCAGCACAGACCAACCCTCCATCTCCCCCTACCAGCAAAAATCCTCGCTTCCAGCACAAATCCTCACCTTCATATACCCCCTTTCAGCACAAATCCCCAATCAAAACAAACCCTTACCTCAGCCTCCCCTTCCCCAGTACAAATCCCCTCTCTCAGCACAAATCCTTCCCCATCTCCCCCCCCGCATAAACCCTCCCCCATCTCCCCCTCCCAGCATAAATTCTCCCTTTCAGTAAAAATCTTCCCCCCTCCTTCTTACACAAATTCTCTTCCCCCCAACCCCCCTCTCAGCACAAATCCTTGCTACCATATACCCCCCTTCCAGCACAAATCCCCCCCAGCACAAACTCCCCCCCTCAAGTACAAACTTCTGCCTCCATCTTCCCCCTCCCAGCACAAATCTTTCCTCCATATCCCCCCTTCCAGTATAAATCCCCCAAACTCCTCCTTCTTACACAAATTCTCTTACCCCCACAAATCCCCCTCCCAGCACAAATCCCCCCCATATTCCCCCTTCTGGTATAAATCCTGCCCAAACCCCTCCCCAATTCTCTTATCCCCCCAAATCCCCCCTACAAACACAAATCCTACCCCCCCCAATAAAAATGTTCCCACCTCCAAAAATCCTCTTAATCCCCCTGATCATAAATCTCCCCTTCCCCTTCTCATTTAGAACAAATCCTCCTATTCCTTCCCCCAGCACAGACTTTAGACACCCGAACCTCAGTGCAGAGAGATCTCCTTCTTTCCAGACTCCTTCTCCTTCTTCTGTTCTGTCGGAGCAGCCTGCTATGCTGTGACTTGTAGTGCCCTAGACTACAGGGGACTGAAGAATGGCAGCCCGGTATGCTGCGACTTGTAGTGCCCTCTGTGGGGGACTGAGGATTCCTCAGTCCACCCATAGTCTATGGCACTACAAGTCCCAGCATAGGAGGCTGCCATATCTCAGTCCCACACAGAGGGCACTACTGCCATCTGTTCTCCACACAGCATGTGGAGGCTGCAATGGCAGCCTTCCACCCCCATACACTCATTCTCTGGCTGCCATACACCGCTCCCCTCCCCACTCTCCCCTTACATTATTGTCCTCCTGGCAGTCCCCCTCCAGAGTCTGGGCGACATGTCTCCCCGCAGGGTGGAAGGGAGTAAGAGCAAGTCTAGACAGGAGAAGGAAGTTGCATACGGGGTCGTACAAGCACTTAATTGGTTGGTAGGACACTAAGCGATCCTAGCAACCAATAGTTTAGCACACAAGGCTGCAGATCACTCCACCAGAGGCCAGGCACTTCAGTGGCTGTGCACGGTGGTGGCCTGATCTATAGACCAGGCATCAGCAAATGCTGCGGCCGTCGCCGCCTGTGTGAACAATAAAAGAAAAGTTCCCAAAGCTGCCGGCCATGTACACACTTCAGGAACCCAGCAAGAATGTGATTTAATTTTTGTTACTCTATGTGGGCAGAGTATGAAAGGGCACAGTGGGCCCCCCTGGCCTTGAGGGCCCACCACACAACCTGCACATATGGATGATACGCCGCTCTTGTGGTTCTTTAATACCACCAAAAGAAGCCTCTATCTGTCTGAAAAAAATGATATAAGATTAATTTTGGTATAGTGTTGTATGTCCGAGTGGTTGTCAAACTGAAAACTGATAAATGGGGGGGGTTAATGAAGGAGTATTATAGGCTGCTACTCAAGTGGTTAAGGGGTGTATTTATAAAGAAGTCAAACATTCACTGGTGGTGAATCAATAACTGCAATTAAAAATGCATGGATCTGAAAAATTTATATGCAGTGAATGTCAGATTCAGTTTTTTACATACTGTATGCAGTAAGAACATTACAGGGATTTTACTCTTCCCTACTCAGTACAAAATATTTGGATAGTGTTCTACTTTAACCCTTTCACTGTCAGGTCCGTACACCATATGGACCAACAGAAGTGCCTGCTGGTGGCCAAGTCCGTATGGACCTCATTTCCCCCTCTTCTATAAGCTCATGGTCAATTTAATGACCATAAACTTATAGCAGAATTGTTCAGCAGACTCTACTGAACAATTCTATAATTCTGATCAGCGAATTACATCCGGTTGATCAGAGTTATTAACCTAAAATATGACCCCCCCACCCTTGCCGCCGCTTCCCTGTCCCCTGCCTCTCCACCTCCCACCGCTAAATTTCACCTAAAACCACCAACTACTCTCCTCTCCTATCCCCTTCACCCCTTCCTTCCCCCCAGCACTGACTACCCCCCTCCTGCAAACCGGACCCCTGCGGCCACCATAATTAGCCGGCATCCCTCCTCTTCCACTCCTGCCGGCTTCAGGTGCTGCATGGGGCTTGGGGGGGTCCAGATGTGTCCCCCTGCCAGTCAGATCACCCCCCAACTGCCCCTGCGCCCCTGAATTATGCCTTCTTAAAGCGCATCCCTCCTTCACCTCCCGCCGATTGTATCTTCTCCCTGCACTGTGCTTCGGCAAGCTGTCAGGCCGGGGATTGCGGTGGGGGGAGGGGGAGCGGTGCAGGTGGGGGTGAAGGGTGGTAAACATGTGTTTACCAAGCCCCCCCTGTAGTAAAGAGGGCGCATGCAGCGATCACTACTGATCGCTCCTATATGCCCACTGACAGCTGATATATAGTAACCGCGAGTGTTATGCAAACAAACCCCGCGCCCCCCCGTCAGGTCCGCCCGCACTCAGCCTCTCCACGGTGACAGCACCCCCACCCCAGCACTTACCCCTCCATGGCTTCCTCAGCTCTGGGCCTTAACCCAATCTGCCCTGACTGGCCAGGAGGAGAAGCCAGAAGACAATAGCGAATATTAATTTGCTATTATCACAAGTCGGTGGGTTCCGGGTGCAATGCTCTGCACCCCGCGCCCAACCTTTTTCAAGCCAATTAGAGCCTCAGGCTCTAATCGTGTGGCTTGAAAAAAAAAAAAACTCATACAAACGTATAAGTCCAGCGCCCTGTGGGGGGGCGGCACCCCTAATGGACCGGCCACTCCTGGTAAGACTCCTTTCACTTGGAGCGGACTCTGGCAAGCAGATCTGCCTGCTCAGCGGGGGATCTGTCTGCTGATCCCCGCTGAGCAGGCGGATGACAGGTCCGTGACTGCTCTGCTGATGCAGAGAGGACACGGACACAGCCCGCTGTTCTCTATGGGGCGGTCTGATGGAAATAGACTGCCTGTCCGGTTCCATTGCTATATTGGATGGGGAATGCAATCCCCATCCTTCTGTTTTTAGCAGACTGGACTGGATCGGATGCAGGCGGGTGTAAACCGACATATGTCCATTTACATTAGCTTCTCCATAGAGAACAATAGGTGGTTCGATTGGGACCGCCAGAAAAATGGACAGACAGACCCGATTGGTCTGCTTGTGTGAAAGCGGCCTAAGGCCTTGTTCACACAGGGCATACACAGTGTACCTTTAAAGGGATGCACAGGTGTTTCGTGCATCTCTGTGCAGTCCCATTGATTTCATTTGGGATGCAGCAACTGCACGAACAGAGCCGGTGCTCCCAATTTTACATCCATGTAGGTCTGCATGCATGTCCCTGAGCTCACACTGCCTGCATTCTGGGTCATGTACCCACACCCACAGATTGGGAACAGCAGCTATATCTGTGCAGCCATTGCATCCCAATTGACATAAATGGGACTGCCTGTATGGGGATGCATGGAACACCTGTGCATCCCTGTGCGGGTAAACATGGCCCTCCATGGGCATACACTTTAGTATGCCACATGTGAACAATGCTTTAGTAGCAATTTATCAGGAATTTTGAAAGTTATGTTGTGTTTATGTGCACTATTAATGATTTTAGTGTATTTTTAGTGAAAATATTGTTTTGATAAACATTTTTAGAGAAATTTGGATATTTACACTTTTGCGTCTATTCAGTTTTCACCATTTTGCAAAAAGGCGCAATTAAAAAGTTACAAATATTTGTTATTTAATAACTCAATACAGGTTAAGCTTTTATATTTAGTGGGAATTTTGTAAAATTTGCTTTGTATTTATATGTGAATCATGATTTTAGTGGATTTTTAGCAAAAATATTGTTGATAAACATTTGTGCAAATATCGTGGGACCTTACAAATCAATAGCGCCTTTTTTTTATTCTACTGGTCCTGTGCTTTCAGAAAATATATGGTTTGGGTGGTATTTTACAAACTTTGAAAGCTATAAGTGAAAATTAAAAAAGCAAAGGAAAACTTGCAAAAATGGTCTGGCCACCTGAGTGTACACAATGGAGCACAGGGCCTGCCAGCAAAAGGGTTAAAGCCTCAGTGTAAGTTCGGAAAAGTTCACAAACCCTCCCACCCTAGCCCTCTAGCCTCTTTCAACTGTGCGGGAAGCGCTCATACACTTGTATAGCACCATCTTTGTTGTGCCTTTAGTTATTAGCAATGGCCCTGTACACATCTATAGGGCCCACTTTGCAGAAGCATCCAGCAGCCTTTTGGCTGTTATACAAAAGTACGGTAAGTTGGAAGCTAGGTTGAGGAATATTTTTGTAGTTTATCTCAGGTGCCAATACACTCATATGTTGCACTTAAACCTGAGTTGGGTTAATGATGGTGAAGAACAGCCTGGGGCTTTTCAGAGTAATAGCATTTGTGGTAGAACCTAATATCCACTGAAACAAGGCTAGTATTTTATTTTTTGTAGGTCCCTCTAAAAGCAACAGCCTAATGATAAATGGCATAATTGCTGTTATTAACATAGGGGGCCTTCATGCTTGTGGTGCTCTTTAAATGGTATATCAGCCCTTGTGCCTGATTTAAAGGGGTGGTATCCCTAAGGGGGGGCATCTGGATCACATAAGCAAGCTGGCAAAGTACCAGGTGAGCAAATTTTATATTATTCATCTCTAGCAATAAACATGTATCATGATTAATCACACATCCAAACCGTGAAATATAAGATAATATGAAATCCTATTTCCCTGCTGTGAATGATGATACTTAGTCTCTGGGCACACACGAGTCAACACAAGAGTGATTCTTGTACATTGGCCTGATATTACCTTGCCAGTCACTTCAAAACAACAAAAGCGGTGTGGAGGACAGTAGTTAATCTTCTTTTCTTTTGATATCGTTGAATACATTTTTATTATATTCTGTATTATAACAAACATTACAAGGATTTTAACCATTCTCTACACAAAAAATTGTGTTTTTTTTTTGATAAAATATTGCCTAAAAGCTACAAGTCATATTTTCTGCATTACCTGTATATTTCTATTCTCCCTGTTAGTTACTGGTTACTTTCTTATTACAGTACTTTTTTAGATTTGGAACATGTTTAGGCTTGCAATAACATCATCTTTAAACTCTTTGTATGAAGTTCCTGTGGACATGTGCCCACTTCTTGCAAGAACTGTAGTAGTGACAACAGCAGAATGTGCCAGTAAATCGGAACCAAACAGTAAAGGCTGGCCACATTGCAGTGGTTACCCTAGAAAAAGAAATATTTGTGATCTTCCTTTATTAGTAGGATTTAAATGAAAGCAGGACATATAACTAAAAAGGATTACATTTGTTTATATGACAAGAACATGTGCAGTAATATTACAAGTTTGGGTTTAGATATACTTTATTAAACGGTCTTCATAGCCAAATGTGGTTCTCCCACACATTGTTACATAGTTGGTAAGGTTGAATAAAGACAACAGTCCATCCAGTTCAACTTGTTTGGGTGTGTGTAGAAAAATCATTTCCCATATCCCCGTATATTGTTTTCACTAGGATGCACGTCCAAGAGTCTTTTAAAACTATCCACACTTCCTGCCGACATCACCGATTGTGGAAGAAAGTTCCACATCCTTACCATCCTGACATTGAAAAACCCCCTATGCAGCTTAAGGCATTGAGAATGTATGCAACCGTCCCCTGTTAATAAATGTATTTTTCAGCCTCATCAGTCACACACATCAAAAACATAAAATAAGGATCACTACAATAGAGGTTGCCACCTAAAGCATTTGTATTGTCATTATAGTAGACCACACTGATTAAGAGCTCATTCACACCGTAACGCACACAACATGGAGCACCATGCATTTTCAGATGTGGTGATGCATTTGTTAGGAACCTGTTCAACTAACATGAATAGAACTCAAAGTGCAGCACACCTAAGATTTATTTTACAATAGGTCTCAATACACACTGACAGTGCCTTGAAAAAGTATTTATACCCCCTGGAATTTTCCACATTTTGTCATGTTACAACCAAAACGTAAATGTATTTTTTGGGGATTTTATTGGATAGACCAACACAAAGTGGCACATAATTGTGAACTGAAAGGAAAATGATAAATGTTTTACATATAAATAACTGAAAAGTGTGGCTTGCATTTGTATTCAGCCCCCTTTACTCTGATACCCTTAACTAAAATCTAGTGGAACCAATTGCCTTCAGAAGTCACCTAATTAGTAAATAGAGTCTACCTGTTTGCAATTTAATCACAGTATCAATACAGCTGTTCTGTGAAGCCCTCAGAGGTTTGTTAGAGAACCTCAGTGAACAAACAGCATCATGAAGGCCAAGGAACACACCAGACAGGTCAGGGATAAAGTTGTGGAGAAGTTGAAAGCAGGGTCAGGTTATAAAAAAATATCCCAAGCTTTGAACATCTCACGGAGCTCTGTTCAAATCCATCATCCGAAAATAGAAAGAGTATGGCACAACTGCAGACCTATCACGACATGGCTGTCCACTTAAACTGACAGGCCAGGAGAGGAAAGCATTAATCAGAGAAGCAAACAAGAGGCCCATGGTAACTTTGAAGGATCCACAGCTCAGGTGGGGGAATCTGTCCACAGTCCAACTATTAGTTGTGTACTCCAAAAATTTGGCCTTTATGGAAGAATGGCAAGAAGAAAGCCATTGTTGAAAAAAAGGCATAAGTATTCCTGTTTGCAGTTTGCGAGAAGCCATGTGGGGGACACAGCAAACACTTGAAAGAAGGTGCTCTGGTCAGACGAGACCAAAATTGAACTTTTTGGCCTAAAAGCAAAACGCTATGTGTGGCAGAAAACAAACACTGCACATCACCCTAGTCACACCATCCCCACTGTGAAACATGGTGGTGGCAACATCATGTTGTAGGGATGCTTTTCTTCAGCAGGGAAAGGGAAGCTGGTCAGAGTTGATGGGAAAATGGATGGAGCCAAATACAGGGCAATCTTAAAAGGTAACCTGTTAGAGTCTGCAAAAGACTTGAGACTGGGGCGCAGGTTCACCTTCCAGCGGGACAACGACCCTAAACATACAGCCAGAGCTGCAAAGGAATGGTTTAGATCAGGGATCTCCAAACGATGATGGGAAATGTAGTTCCTGTGCAACTGGAGGGACATAGTTTGGAGACCCCTGGTTTAGATCAAAGCATATTCATGTGTTAGAATGCCCCAGTCAAAGTCCAGACCTAAATCCAATTGAGAATCTGTGGAAAGACTTGAAAATTGCTGTTCACAGACGCTCTCCATCCAATCTGATGGAGCTTGAGCTATTTTGTGAAGAAGGATGGGTAAAATGTCACTCTCTAGATGTGCAAAGCTGGTAGAGACATACCCAAAAAGACTTGCAGCTGTAATTGCAGCAAAAGGTGGTTCTACAAAGTATTGACTCAGGGGGTTGAATACAAATGCACCCCACACTTCTGAGATATTTATTTGTTAAAAATTGTGAAAACCATTTATCATTTTCCTTCCACTTCACAATTTTGTGCCACTTTGTATTGGTCTATTACATAAAATCCCAATAAAATAAATTTACATTTTTGGTTGTAACATGACAAAATGTGGAAAATTTTAGGGAGGATGAATACTTTTTCAAGGCACTGTACCACCAAATCACATACACTTACATCATTTGAATTAAAGTGGTTGTAACGGGATGATGCCTGCAGCTACAGGCATCATCCCAGTATTGTTTTTTTCAGGGGGCGACCACTGGATGGCTTTTACAGGCAGCGGGAGAGGTCGCCCCCCCCCCCCCCGATGCCTCTCCGGGCTCTACCTTCCCACCGGCGAGCCCAGAATGAAGACAGCAGTTCTGCCAGCTTACCATAGAGCTTGTTGAGGGCTGGAAGGTTCCTGATGAGCTCTATGGCAGTGGTTCTCAACCTGGGGGTCGGGACCCCCTCGGGGGTCGAATGATGATGTGCCAGGGGTCACCGAATCCTGGGCTGTTCCTGAAGCCCGCACCACTCTCCCAGCCTTTTTTTGGCTGCCCAGCAGGGCTGTCCCTGGAGCCTGTGGCTGCCCAGCTTGGCTGTTCCTGGAGCCCGTGGCTGCCACTCAGCCTCTTCGCAGCTGCACATTCAGTTCACGGTATGGGGGGGCAGAGACTAGAGGTCAGCTGACTTGGTGAGGAATGTGAAGTGGGAGGGGCTGGAGGAGACCCTATCTCCTGATTTCGGTATAGGTGTCACTGTTACGAGACACCACAAAGTCGAAGACACAGTGAGTAATGCTACCTGTGATTATAGTTGCCATTAAAAGTCCCCACTACAGTTCTCAGATCAGCAGATGAGCTTGATCAAGAGCACCTAAGTTGGCTGATCAGAACTCCCCCCAGCATTGCCACTGATCCCAACTCCCCGCCAGCACTGCCACTTATCCCGACTACCCGCCAGCAATGCCACTCATCCTATTCCCACCAAGTAGTAAGAGAAGGAATAAAAATAGAGAATACATGGAAGGGAGAGGAAAAGAGGGGGAGGAACAAAGAAAAAGGGAGAGAAAAAATAATAAAATGAACAATAAAGATGTCTAGAGAGAGGGATGGGGAAAAAACAAGAAATTAGGATGGAGAAAGAAAGGAGAACAAAGAGAGTGGTACATCCTAAAATGTACCATAAGGGGTTTCAATATTGTACGAGTGGAAGGGACTCAGGGGGCGCTAAATGTCCATTAGGGGCGCAAATGGCTTGTCTTGCCTTGGGTGCTGACAACACACGCTACGAAAATAATTTCGCTGTTAGGGGTCCCCACAACTTGGGAAATTTTTTCAAGGGGTCACGGCACTAGTAAGGTTGAGAACCACTGCTCTATGGTATAGGAAACCAGAAGTGACAAGCATTTTTGTCACTTACAGTTTCCCTGGATGTAAACAGACCATTTTTAAATATTAAAAGCGTCTGATCACACCCGATCTTGGTGTGATCGGATGCTTTTAAGGGCAGACGAGACATCTCTCTCTCTCCATAAAGAGTACACGTCACTGCTTATTGTTGTAACAAGGGATGCACCAGGCATCCCGTGTAACTCTAAACTGGTAACCTGTAAAGGCTTTTAAACTGTTGCCTATGGAGGTTTTTAAATACCATAGTTTGTCGCCATTCTACAAGCGTGCACAATTCTAAAGCGTGACATTTTAGGTATCTGTTTACTTGACGTAATACCATATTTTATAGTTTACCAAAAAATTGGGTATTATATTATGTTTGTGTGTATTTAAATGCATAAAGAGTTGCAAAACCCACCATTTTATTCTCTAGGGTGTTTGCTATATATATCCACTATATATATCAGTCTGACACACCACTACACTGATCTCGGTAAAGAGCATCATGGCTGATCACGATGTAAACAGGAAGAGCCGTTGATCGGCTGACAGAGTAGAGGAGAGCCGATCGGCAGCTCTCCTGACAGGGGGGTCTGTGCTCATTGTTTATCAGCGCAGCCCCCCCTCGGATCCCGCCCAGGACCACCAGGATGGCCATCCACACTGGACCACCAGGTATGCCCCCCCTAGACCACCAGGGAAATGCAAATCTGTGCCAGGGCAGCTGCCAATCAGTGCCCACTCACAATGCCTACCACTGCCAATACTACCAGGGATGCCTATTAGTGCTGCATATCAGTGCCGTGCATCAGTGCCCATCAGTGCCATGTATCAATGCCCATCAGTGCCCAGCAGTGCCACCTATCAGTGTCCATCAGTGCCTAGCAGTGCCGCCTATCAGTGCCACCCATAAGTACCCATCTTTGCAGCCTTTCAGTGCCCAGTGTCTCCTATCAGTGCCCATCAGTGCCACCCATGAGTGCCCATCAGTGCTGCCTATCAATGCCCATCAGTGCTGCATATCAGTGCCACCCATCAGTGCTGCATATCAGTGCCCATCGTCGGTGCTTGTCAGTGCTGGCTCATTGGTGCCACCTTATCAGTGCCCATCAGTGAAGGAGAAAACTTACTTATTTACAAAATTTTATAGCAGAAAAAAAGCAAAAGTTATTTTGTTCGGTCTTTTTTTTATTTGTTTAGCAAAAAATAAAAACCACAGAGGTGATTAAATACCACCAAAAGAAAGCTCTATTTGTAGGAACAAGTGATAAAAATTCTGTTTGGGTACAGTGTAGCATGACCGCGCAATTATCATTTAAACAGCGACAGCGCAGAAAGCTGAAAATTGGCTTGGGCAGAAGGTGTATAAGTGCCTGGTTTTGAAGTGGTTAAATAAATATATATTTCAAATGTTTGGGGGTTCTATGTAATTTTTCAAGCAAAATATATTGATTTTTACTTGTAAACAAAAAGTGTCAGAAGAAGGCCTGGTCTTCAAGTGGTTATAGTGTATAAGTGAAAATGTGCCCCATTTGAAGCATGAAGCAATGCAAAGTACAGGGTAAGGCAAGCTGTGTAAAGCCCTAAAATATTTGAATATGCCATTTTAAAGGTCACATCTCTCACCAGTGAATATTTTGCTTAGTAATCATAGATTCAGATCATATAAATACAACTTGCTTTACACTGCTATTAATCATCTATGTGTTAAATTGAAGAAGCCGATTCATTTGAGAACATTAGAGTTTGATTGCACCTCTCTGTCCTTGCTAAAATCGAACTTGCAGTGACTGAGCATCAGTCTCATGCTTTGGTTATTACAGTCAGCAAATCTAGAGATTAGTAAAGAGATTAGTATGGCTGAATCATTAGGTACACAAAGCATATACAAGTGAGCAGAAGCAATTAACTATGCACCAATCTTTAAGATGACCATTCTACATATCCATGTACTGTGGGAAATATAAGGCTGCCATTGCTGACCTTTTTCTGAAAAGCCTAGCTACCTGGATGTCTTGCTGATCCACTAGCTTATACTGTATTACTTTCTGAGTTACTGACCTGGAACAAGTAGGGACATCAAGAGTTTTGACCTTTCTGGCTTGACTTGCCTCAGGTCAGGGACTGAAAAAATTGAAGGCATTGGATTAGCCAGCCAGCTAGCATCTTTAGAAGAAAGCTTATATATTTTTCCCAGTATGTATACGAGAATTCCATAATAAACACTAAATAATTCTATGTATTGCTTGTAAATATACCCACTTGTGTTCATGGTTGAATAAGGAAATAGGGAAGGCTTAAATGGGTGCCAGTTACCAAATTTGATAACTGGGCCACTGAGAAAATAAGATAATCAACTAAACTGTATTATTACCTAATGAGAAAAAAACATACTTTAGAATCAAAACTGATATATGAAAGAAATTGGGGTTATAACATGGTTTAAGAGCACAGGGCTTTTCAGGTTTAAAATGATGGGGAAATGTATGACCAGCTTCAGCAAAAAGAAAAAGAAAAAAACGCTGCTGTTTGCAGGTTTTTATGTCAATTTCTCCAACCTATCAGAAACTCCAACCATTTAACTTCCAATTTCTTTAACCACTTGCTGACCGGCTCCTATATACTTCGGCAGAATGCCACGGGTGCGCAAAACGACATACCCGTACGTCACTCCATCATCGGCGGCTAGCGCCGCGTGCCCACCGCATGCCGGTGGTGGCCTGCGATCGTGGCATGGAGAGGCAGAACGGGGAGATGCCTATGTAAACAAGACATTTCCCTGTTCTGCCTAGCAACATGACAGGAATCTACTGCTCCCAGTGATTGGGAGCACTGATCTCTGTCATGTTCTAGTGAGCCCATCCTCCCTACAGTTAGAATACACTGAGGGAACACACTTAACCCCTTGATCGCCCCCTAGTGTTTAACCTCTTCCCTGCCAGTGACATTTACACAGTAATCAGTGCATTTTTATAGCACTGATCGCTGTATAAATATCAATGGTTCCAAAATAGTGTCAAAAGTGTCCAATCTGTCCGCCGCAATGTCGCAGCCACAAAAATAACAGATCGCCGCCATTACTAAAAATAAAATATAATAATATTAAAAAGCCATAAATCTTTCCCCTATTTTGTAGAAGCGATAACTTTTGTGCAAACTAATCAATATATGCTTATTGCGATTTTTTTTTACCAAAAATATGTAGAAGAATACATATTGGCCTAAACTGAGGAAGAAATTTGTTTTTTTATATATTTTTGGGGGATATTTATTATAGCAAAAAGTAAAAAATATTGCTTTTTTTCAAAATTGCTGCTCTTTTTTTGTTTATAGCGCAAAAAATAAAAACCCCAGAGGTGATCAAAGTCCACCAAAAGAAAGCTCTATTTGTGCGGAAAAAAAGGACATTAATTTTGTTTGGGTACAACTTAGCATGACCACACAATTGCCAGTTAAAGCGACGCAGTGCCGTATCTCAAAAAAGGGCTTGGTCAGGAAGAGGGTAAATCCTTCCGGGGCTGAAGTGGTTAAACCAGCAGTAATTGGAGTTTTTGAGGAATTGGTGGTTGGACACAACACCAGTAACCAAATAGAGTCAGGTGAAGGATATTATGAGTGGAGAGTCTTACTCCACTACGATACTAGCCAACAAAATGGCCACCTCCGAGGCGGCGACAACTTTGTCCTCGTTAGCCACTGTGCTGTCAAAACAGCTCAATCTTCCTGTGCCAGACTCTATTCGGTTGTCGGTGTTGTGTCCAACCCCCAATTCATCAAAATCCCCAATTACTAAGGGTTTAACTAAAACGGAAGTGACGTGGTTGGAGTTGCTAATGGGTTGAAGAAATTGACAGAACACCGGCTCAGCAAAATCTTTAGAACTGAAAAAAGGAATGAAGGAATGACCTTCTTTTCTATCATTTTAAGTGATCCTGTCTCCAGCAGCACATCCCCAGCAACAGGATGTCCATAAGAGCAATCATTTGTGTCTATGGCTTTGCTTTCGTGATGGTTGTAACAACAAGGTGAGAGGCATTGTTTCGGCCAGGGAGGGAGCAATGGCAAAGGAGTAGATGAATGCTCTCTTTAACGATCTTGTTACTGTAAAGTAGCTGCCAGCAAAAAGGATCGACAGTGTGACATGACCTTTTTTTAAAAATTTTTAAAAAGTACACACAGGGTGCTTAAATACGGTTGTTAATGTAGTGCATGGTGAGTTTTCAGAGTAACAGTTTAGCACAGGAAACTGCTTGATGGTAGCCCCATTAGACTAGATCTAAGACTAAGGTCGTCTTCAATGTCTGCAATACAGAGAAGAACCCAAGCCTGTCGCTCTGGCATCTTTTCTTGTTTCAACTTTCTTCCCTAAGGCCCCTTTCACCGTATGTCCGTATTTCATCCATCCATTTTCGGATGAAATACGGACATACATGCATTCCTATGGGATAGCGGGTGTCAGCGGATGAACATCCGCTGACACCCAATATCATCCGTCCCCCCTCTCGTCCGATTCTGCAGACGGAGGAAAATCCTATTTTTCTATCCGTCTGCAGAGCGGATCGGATGAACACGGACAGATGGTCCGTGCTCATCCAATTCCCCATAGGGGAAAGCGGAGATCTGACAGGGCGGTCCCTGCACAGTGTGCGGGTCCTGCCCTGTCATCCGCCGGCTCAGCTGGGGAAAACGGAGAGATCCCCGCTGAGCAGTGAATGTTCACGGGTCAGATCAACACGGATTTGTTTGCTGCAGCTCGCATTTGCACGGGCACAGCAGCTTATTCATTTGAATGGGCTGCTGTACCTGCAGGAAATACAGCTGCAGGGAAATCGCATGGTTCTTGCACACCATGCAATTCCCCACACCTGAAAATGCACTGTGTTTTTAGATGCGTAGGGTGCCATTAAGAATGAAAGGCAGCCCTGCATGTCTGCAAAAGAGCAGCGTGTTTTGACTGCAGGTGCCAAAATAGGTGCAATTTTCACGTTGTCGCAACAAGTAGGAGCTATTTTACAATGTTTCCTCTTCCTAAATTGCAGTGCTGGCATAATGGGAAAGGTTTTACTATCTTCTAACCCAATGAACCTTTGTGAGATGAGAACCCAGTAAGTTCTTTAAAAAGCATTGATTCCCCAACAGTATAATAAATACATTAAAAAAAATATATACTCAGAATAAACATATGGGAATGCAAAAATGTGTCTTTAACCACTTGACCTCCAGAAGGTTTTACCCCCTCCATGACCAGGCCATTTTTGCGCTATTCAGCACTGTGCTGCTTTAACAGGGAATTGAGCAGTCATGCAACACTGTACGCATTTATAATTTTTTTTTTTCACACAAATAGAGTTTTTCCTTTGGTGGTATGTAATCACCACTTGTTTTTTTTTTTTTTTTTTGCTATATAAATGAATAAAGACAGAAAAAAAAAACACAATATTTTCTATTTTTTGTTATAAAACATGTCCAATAAATTCAAACGTGTTCATAAATTTAGGTTAAAATGTATTCTGTTACATGTCTTTGGTTAACAAATCCCAATAAGTGTATATTAATTGGTTTGTGAAAAGATTTAGAGTGTACAAACTATGGTATATATATTTGAAAATTGAGCAATCTTGATGCACTCAGGCCATCCCATTTCTTTAGGCACTTAAAATGCCAGGACAGTACAAACCCCCCCTAAATGACCCTTTATTGGAAAGTAGACAGTCTGAACTATTAAGTATGAGGCATGGTGATTTTTTTGATTTTTTTTTTTTTATTTTTTGTCACTTTTTTTGCAAAATGAAGAAATTAAATAAAATTAGTTTTTTGAATTTTTTTAAAAATAAATACTGTCACCAGTCCAGTACGGCATATGACTGTTGTGGCAGAGATGCTGACTGGCGACAATACGTAAAAAAAAACATTTTTATTCAATTTTTATATACTATTTTGTTCTAATTTTGTTCTAATTATTTTACACAATTTCATCAGAGTAGTTCAGTGTCACCATAGTGTGGATTTTTTATTTTTTACACTTTGATTGCAGTTACAGTGATGATCACTGTAAGAGCAATGTTTTGAACAGTCATTAATGGATTACATTCATAACAGCTGTGATTACTATTGTGTGCTGTGATTGGCCCACAGCTATCACATTGTACAGGGTGCTGTGTTGACCCAGGTATCATGTGATGGCTGTGGGCCAATCACAGCATCACTAAAAGAGTCACAGCTTTGTTGACATCATGTAATCGCATAGGACTTTCAGTGGCCGGGTACCGGGAGCCGCAATCCACTGTGTCCGGTGGACACAGCAGTCATGGGAGCTGCGTGCTGAGTGCCCCTAACTCAGAACAGGCTGGATGACATACATGTATGTCATTCAGCCTGCCCATGCTGCCCATCCACAGTAAATGTACTGTGGGCAGACGGGAAGTGGTTAAAATGTATTAAAAAGAGACTATTCAACTGAAAATACAAATTTATGGCAAAGTATTTTATTGGACATCTACTGTGTCATCTCTGTTCAATCAAGTAAGGGAGTAATGGTTTCAAAGCAATTACAGCTCAAATGATAGAGGTTGGGGTACAGAACAATATACAGGACTTGTATTCCTAGACCATGGCTACTTCCAGGTGATTAAACACTGAACAAAAAAAAAAGTTTAGGGTGGCCCCTTAGAGCAATCCATATAATCCCACCCGCTCCACAAGACTCCAGTTTTTAGTAAACAATATGAAATGATCAAGCCACAGAGAGGAGGGGCCTGTACCTAAACATAAGCAATTTACAGGTCATTTAAAATTCATATCATCTTAATCATACAGGACAGGACTTGTATTCTTAGACCATGAGATGTACCCAAGCAATAAACTAAGGGGTGGGCAACATCATACCAAACAGTTGAGGCCTGCACACCAATCTGGTAGAAATTGGATAACATGTGAACAGAGGACCAAATGAGGGTGCTACAAATATGGGAAGCAGATGCTTGATGCAGAAAAGCCCAAGAGACTCCAACAGTCCTGGTGGAATGTGTTCTGATAGGGAAAGGAGGAACTCATTTCTTAAGTGTGCATGCCCAGGAAATTAGTTGCCTTATCCACCTAGTAATGATAGGATGGAAAGCTGGATGACCTCTATGAGAGCTCACAGGCCTGACAAAGAGAAACAAGGTAGGGAAATGTAATTGTCATGTTTTGGGGCAGAGCAAAGGGAAGGAAGAACAATGTCCTCATTGAGGTGGAAAGAAGAAACCACCTTAGATAGACAAGTAGTCTCAAAGATGTCTCAAAACCACTTTATCCTTGTGTAAAACAAGAAAGGGCTTAACAGATGTAAATGCTACCAGGGATGCAACCTTACAAGTGAGGTCTTCCAACAGAATATCCCTAATTGATTCAAAGGGAGGTGTCTGAAGCACAGGGAGCACCAGTTTGAGATCCCAAGGGGACACAGGAAATAAAATTGCGGGATTTATATAAGCAACTGAGAAGTAGTAGGGCAAACTGGCCTTGGGCGCCAGTAGGTCTGGTTTGTTTTGAAGATGCCAAAGCTCATCCGCTAGAAGTCTGAATATGTCTGTGTACAATGTTCTTCAGTTTGTGCTAAAGGATCTTCAGGAACCCTTTCCTCTTCTCTCTTAGGCAGCAGGAAGGATCTTCGTTAGAGGAAAGACATAAACCAGCTTGAATTGAGCCCAAGCAATCACCAAAGTATCAACTGAAAAAGCTAAAGAATGGTCACTGGTCTTGGCTACAAATTTGTTCAGCTTGTTGTTGAACCTGGAGGTCAAGATGTCCACATTTGGTTTCCCCCACCTTTGACAGAGGTTTTGAAAGATCTCTGGGTGCAGAGACCACTCCCTTGGATCTTGGTGTTGCCATGTTTGGAAGCCCTCCTGTCAATTGTCCATTCCAGGGATGTGGACAGCCAAGAGAGCTGAAATGTGAGTTTCTGAACAGGAGAGTATCAGACTTGTTTCTTTTAGGGCAGCCTGACTTCTGAACCCCCCTAATGTTTTATGTAGGCCACTACTATGGCATTGTCCTACTGTATCCTTATTGGATGACCTTGCTGAAGGGAGATCCAGTGTTTCAGAAATAATCTGATGGCTCTCATTTCTGGGATGTTTATGGGAAGTTTAGACTCTTGTGTGGTTGGAAAATGTTAAACATTGCACCAACCTGTAAGACTGGCATCTATTGTCATAACCTTCCAGGGTTTGAGGAGGAAAATCTTTCCCAATTTTAGGGCATTATTGGAGATCCACCAAGTCAGAGGAATCATTGTCTGGCTATACAGAAGCATTGGGTAATCCAAGGATTAGATTTGCTTGTTCTATGTCGTATGTTGGAATGACAAAGTCTGGATTAAAACTGGGTGAAAGGAACTGCCTTGTAGGAGTCTACTATCAAGTCCAGAAGTCTCATGCAGAAGCAAACTAAGGGGTGCCGTTTTGACCTGAGTGTCCTCGTGGAAACTTATGGAAGCTACCTTCACTTGGGGAAAGAAAAGGGCTGGGAAGTCCTTCAGGAGAGGATCATGCAGGTAACCTGTGGCAGAATGCCCTGAGCTTGTAGGAAAGCCAGAAGTGGTGGAAGCACTTTTGTGACTACTGGGGGTGCAGAGAAGAGCCAGACTGGTATAGGTACAAATTAGAAGTGTTGATATGCCACAAATGTTGGTGGGTGTGGGGAAGGGGATGTGTCATTAGGCTTCTTGTATGTCTACTAAGGCCAGAAATTCTCTTGGTCTTAGAGAAAAAAAGATAGCTCTCATTGATTCTATCCGGAATTTTGGTACAGGTTTAGCAATGATTTTAAGTCCAGCTGCTATTCCTGTCCTGCTTCTGTTGAGGCTGCTGCTGTAAGAAGGGGCAGCTGAAATCAACAGTAAGGACATGCAAGGCAAAACCCACCTCCTCGCTCCCACACTGCCAGCGTCAAGGTTTACTGAGCGTCCTGCTCTGTAGCCTAAGAAAGGCACATGTAGAATAAACAAACGGTGAGCAGTGAGAAAGACTATGCAGAAACTCTGCAGAGAGCCAGCAAGAGAGACTCTGCAGAGACTGTGAGGTTGATACACTAGAACTGGCGCACTCAGAATCTTTTGCAGCTGTGCATGGTAACCAATCAGCTTCTAACTTTAGGTTGTTCAATTAGGCTCTGACAATAAAACCTGGAAGCTGATTCTGTTTCTATGCATAGCTGCACAGATTTTGCACTCCAGTTTTAGTAAATCAACCCCTGTGACAGCAAATGTCAAAAGGACACCCCCTCCCCCCAGCATGGACCAGTACCAAGCTTCAGCCTAGTGGTTGACAAGCATTTCCCACATTCCCTTGTATTTTTTTTTTTTTTTACTGCAATGTACAACCTAGCTCTTTATGATTCCTTTCTTTCTTCACCATCTAACCAGAACTGTATCTGTGATGGTAACTCTATTTTCTTCAAGGTATTCTACAAGCCAACATAAGAACACATAATTTAAAAATTGCATTAGGAACTACTGCTTCTCCGGTGGCCTACGTATACAAAGCACAGAAACATTCACATTGAAGGTTGGGTTTACTGATATAAAACATCAACAGAATCACTGTTATTAAGTCTTCCTCTTTATAACAATGCTGAAAATCTTACAATTAACACACCATGCCACAATTTAGCACTTATGCATTAAAACAGAAAAAAAAAGATAAACACAAAAAAGTACACCTTTACATTTACATGGATTATGCATTCTTAACTTATGGTTAATTATTTTGTTAAATACAGATCAAGTTTAAAAGTTCTTTATGCATGCGTTTGTCATTTTAATATTGTAGTAAACTCTGTACATGCACAGCACTTTCCACAATATCCATCAAAATAAAATGGTAATTACACTGTGTGCTTTAACTGTGAATGTACGCAAAGGGAGATGGATTTCAGGCTTTAACAATGATTGAGCAAAATCCCAAGTTAAGCCAATAAGAAGGACGAGAGCTTTCATTTTGATGAACGCTGAACAAAAAGTGCTTGAAGGCTATAGAACTAGTAGAACGCTTAAAATCAAATATTTTTACTTCCAACCACCCAAGCTGCTTTATTTCGCTGTACCAAATAAAATGAAACAATGAATTGGGGTCAAATTAGACCACTTGAATTGCTACTCTCAATATCTGCACAAGTCCACTGATAAAATTTTAGAACTTGCAATGACACTTACATGTCTGGGGCAGCATCCATAAATGGGACCACAGAAGTTTAGAGCGATGATAAATACACTAATATTTACATGCCCAAAAGTAATATAATTACTGGTTATCCAGGCTTGTGTGAACATTACTAGAAAATTTTCAGCATGTTATTATTACTATCATCATTTATGCACACAATGACACCATATTCCCTAAAGGTTGGCAATCAGGAATATAGGAAACATGCATAAATTGTTAACAATACAAAACGAAACAGGAAATAAGATAGTAGCCCTGAATTTACTCTGCAGTCACTAAAGGATTACTGTGAAATCGCTAAGGAATCATTCCCTTTTCTCCAAAGAACAGGGAGCAACCATTTATCAAGATGTACCGTAAACTGGGGCATATAAGGCAAAAGGAGTAGTGCACAGTAAAACAAGGTGGCCTTTAGGACTGTAACAACTTTTAACATACCCAAGTTGGTAAAACTTGTGTACCTCTGACCAGCTTAGCCGCATCAGCTGCAAAAGCCCAGGGAATCTTAACAGGCTTACAACCCTCAAAGAACATAGGTGGGGCGACTTACTCAAAGTATTAATCATCCACAGCTGTGGAAGGTTCTGCTAGCAATTTGGCCTAAACTCTATCATATTTCCAGGGGCAGCCTCTGTGAAAGTATGTATCTGAGGAGGTGACGTTATGGTTCCTTACAAAATAAGAAATGGGACATAATGAAAAGGTCAGACATGACATCTTCCACCAATTTAACATTAAATTTAGTCCAGGCTACGGGATCAACTTAAAAAAAATAGGCAGTGTGGGATTATTCCAAAAAGGAGTTGTTGGGATAATCCCAGAACTTAGGTACCGTTTACAGGCGAGGCCCACCCTCCAGACATGTCCTGGGTCAGCCACCAAGCAGCAGTAACTAACTGGGTGGTAATAAGGTAATTATGGCAGTCAGGCAGCGCCAGGCCACCCTGCGAGGTGGGCCACATGAAGGTAGAAAACTTAAAATGAGGAGGATGTGGATCCCAAAGAAAAGAAGAGAACATTCCATGTAGTTGTGTGAAAAATTACTTGGGAATCCACTGTGGGGAATTACAAAACAAATAATTCAATTTGGGAAGAATTTTAATCTTTATAAGGTTAACAAAACCTAATAGGGACAGAGGAAGGTTCTCCCATAGTTTCAGTTTAATCTTGACAAAACTGACCAGGGGTTCGATTCAAAAGAACATAACTTGTAGTCTTTCGGGAGACTCTCACCCCCCAGGTAAGTAAATTCAGCTATCCACTGCAATTGAAGATCTGGTAGCGTGTGACTGCTGGCACCCAGATCAATAGCAAATAGCAAACACTTTGACCAATTCACCCCTGAAAACTAATTCAGGACCTGCAGTGCGCCCCACAGAGAGGGGCCAGCATCTCTAAAGTGATTGTAAAGTCTTTTTTTTTTTTTAATAACAAACATGTTATACTTACCTGATCTGTGCAGTTAGTTCCTCCAGCCATGCCAACTTAAAGCCTTTAATGAGGGGGGCACTCTGGGAGCCTCAGCCATCGGATCCATGACAATGGCAAAAAGGGCCGGAGGGAGAAGGCATCCCTGTCGGGTATCACTAGACAATTAAAATGAGGGGGACAAGAGTTCTCCCAAACTAATCTCAGCCGCTGGAGAGCGATAGATTGTCTGTAGCCAATTAATGAAGACTAGGGGAAACCCCATTCTCCAAAGAGTCTCCCACAGGAAAGGCCACTCCACTGTATCAAACGCCTTGTCGATGTCTAGAGAGGCAATTGCTCTAGTGCACAGGTTATCATGTTTGGCATGGATGTTCGTAAAAACTCTACAGGAGGTTATGATCTGTAGATTTATGGACCATAAACCGCAGAAAATACAGAATTGCCGAGAGTAACTTCATTTTAAGTAGATTAAATCTACCTATTAATGATAATGGTTTAACCACTTCAATACCAGGCACCTTCCTGCCCAAGCCAATTTTCAGCTTTCAGCGCTGTCGCAATTTGAATGACAATTGCACGGTCATACATTGTACCTAAACAAATTTTTTATCATTTTGTTCCAACAAATAGAGCTTTCTTTTGGTGGTATTTGATCACCTCTGCGGTTTTTATTTTTTGTGCATCAAATAAAAAAAGACTGAAAATTTTGAAAAAAAACAAGTTTTTCTTTGTTTCTGTTTTTTTTTTCTGTTAAAAATTTTTGTAATTAAGTAAGTTTTCTTCTTCAATGACGGGCACTGATATGGCTGCACTGACGGGCACTGATAAGGCAGCGCTGATGGGCACCGATGAGGTGGCACAAATAGGCAGCACTGATGGACACTGATAGGTGGCCCTGATGGCAACTGATAGGTGGCACTGGTATGCGGCACTGATGGGCACTCAAAGGCGGCACTGATGGGCACTGATGGGTACTTATGGGTGGCACTGATGGGTACTTATGGGTGGCACTGATAGGTGGCATAGATGGGCACTGATGGGTACTGAAAGGTGGGCACTGATGGGTACGGATGGGCATTGATAGGTGGCACAGATGGACACTGATGGGTGGCACTGTTGACACTGATTGGTGGCACTGATGACATTGATGGGCGGCATTGCTGGGCATCACTGCTTTATAATGGTGCCAGTCAGTGCCCATTTGTGGGCACTGATTGGCACAGATTGGGCACAGACTGGGTACATTGGGCACATGTGGATGGCCATGGTGTACATACCTGGCCATCCACATGTTGCCCGCTTCCCTGGCGGTCCTGGTCGGCTTCCCTGGTGATCTAGTGTGGGCATATGAGGGGGGCTGCGCTGATAAACTATCAGCGCTGACCCCCCCTGTCAGGAGAGCCGCCGATCGGCTCTCCTCTACTCGCGTCTGTCAGACGCGAGTGAGGAAAAGCCGATCAACGGCTTTTCCTATTGACACTGTGATCAGCCGTGTCCGCCAGAGGCTCTTTACCAAGATCGGTGGAGTGGTGTGTCAGACTGACACACCGCTCCACCGATCGCCGCGATGCGCGCCTCCACAGACGCGTGGCGGCTGTTATCCTGAAGGACGTCATATGACGCCCAGTCAGGATAACTGAACCACCGCCCGGCCGTCAATCTGCTATTGCCCGCTCGGGAAGTGGTTAAGGAGGGTTATTAGTGGAAGCAAATTAAGGGAGAAATAATCCTGAACCTTAGCAGTAGTTTTCACCCCCAGATGAAGCAGCGGGATGTCTGGGCTTGCCCCCTCCCTAGCTCCCTCATCTATGGGAAAATTGGATGGCTTGCCCCAGTTTACCGTCAACCCTGAGAAGGAAGCAAATTTGTCCACAATATTTAGTGCTGCCTGCAGGGAAGCCTCTGGGTCCTTCAGAAACAGAAGCAAGTCATCTGCGTACAGTGCAAGGGATTAATGTAATGTATCGAGCCCACCCTTATAGCCCCCACCTCCCCTGACGAACGAATATTAGTGAGAAGTTTAATTATATTTTTGAAGTCATTGTTAAGGAGCACCAATGACTCAAAAGGTAGTCTTTCAGAGTTTTATATATGAGAATTACATGCGCCTCAGACAGAGGGAGGAAGGGCTACTTCAGCCAAACAGTGCGTATATAGGGAGGCAAGAACAGGGGCCAGCATTTAACCATGAGCTATATAAAACTCTGTGGGGAGGCCATCAGAGCCTGGTGACCTACCCACCGAGAGTGACTGGAATACAAATAGGACCTCTTCAGGAGTCTCACCAAGTGAAGGTGCTCTTCATTTAAGAGCCAGCCCAGGGCTATTGGGTCCAGAAGGGAAGCCAAGGAAGCAGGACTAAAATTTGATAGTAATGTGGTGCTATAAAGATGTTAATAATAGTGTTGAAATTTGGGGTTGGTAACAGCCTCATCTGTGGGAGAGGTAATTTTGGAAATCAACATGAGAGGGGTATAATGTTGCAACATTATTGCCAACAGCCTGCCATTCTTATCCCCATGTTCAAAAAAACGTTGCTTAGAATTGTAGAGTTCCAATCACTTGATCTCCCCCATGTGTAAATGTAGTTCCAGCTTAGAAGCCTGTAAGATATCAAAGTTGGACTCTATGGGTTAGGCTAACGATCACACTGATCCTTGGCATTAGACTGTAAACGTACAGTAGAGGCCTGTAGGTTTGTTTAGACTGCTTTGATGGCAGAGATGTAGTGGCCCCTGGTAAATGCCTTGAAGGCATCCCAGATTGTATCTGGAGAAGAGGACCCCACATTGATTTCCCAAAATTCCTTCAAGATTGGTGGGGTTTGCTCAGAAACGTCAGGATGCGAGATCCAGCTAGCGCCCAGGCGCCACAAGGATCTGCTACGTAGAGAGTGGAATTGCAGTGTTAAAACTAAGGGACTAAGGTCTGACAAACCACTGGGTTGCTAATTAACCATCTCAACATCTGTCAGCATGGAGGAGTTAGCAAATGCATGTTCAATTCTGGAGGAGGTTTTATATGAGGTAGAGAAACAGTGGTAAGTCCTGGTGGTTGAATGTTTCCATGTCCAAACCTCCGTCAGAATGGCCGAAAGGGCCCACGTTGGTAAATCTCCCGCAAAGGATTTAGGAGGAGTGGGTCTGTCTAGTTCAGGTGAGAGGATGGCATTAAAATCTCCCATCAGGAGTAATTTAGCAGGGCAATAGGGGATAATCTATATAACACACTGTGCAGCACTGCTATATATGGAAACAATACTAGTATATATATATATATATATATATATATATATATATATATACACACACACACACACACACACACACACACTGTATTTGTTGGCGTATAACACTCACTTTTTCACCATGAAAATTGGGTGCAAATAGTGTGTGCGTGTTATATGCCAATACTTCAATTTTAGCTGCCTCGGAGGGGACAGGGAGGGGGGCAGGACGAGCGCCATCAGATTAAATATTATGAGAATCTCCTGCTTACTTGGCGGCCTCTGTACTAGGAAGCTGCTGCATTGAAGGTAATGGTGAGGCTGCTGCATTGATGGCAATGGTGAGGTTGCTGCATTGATGACAACGGTGAGGCTGCTGCATTGATGGCAGTGGTGAGGTTGCTGCATTGATGACAACGGTGAGACTGCTGCATTGATGGCAGTGGTGAGGTTGCTGGATTGATGACAACGGTGAGGCTGCTGCATTGATGGCAGTGGTGAGGCTGCTGCATTGATGGCACTTGTGAGGCTGCAGATGGGCATTAATCAGGCTGCATTGATGGCAATGGTGAGGCTGCAGATGGGCACTGACCCTTATGTTGCTTAAATTCTAAATCCTTATTACATTTTAATTTTTTTCCTGAAACTTCCCTCTTATAATTAATGTGCGTGTTATACGCCGATAAATACGGTATATATATCCTCGATGAGTGTTTAAACTAAACAGTAAAAGTCCATATTGACATCAAACATGTGATAATTGTGTCTTCATGCGCTGTGCACACACAACCCCCACCAGGTGTACCCTCACCTTAGGGGCTTAAAAATTAAGCCTGTAATTGATAGCAATAGCCTGCAGAGATCCTCCTTTACTTCCTTTATCCTATGCAGGTTTATGGGACACTAGTATGGAACACAGGCCACCTGCTACTTCAGATAACAACTCAGCTCAGAGGCCACTATTTTCTCCTGGTGTGTTCAGAGACTCTCCTCATATTCATCACACGCGGGAAATGACAGAGGCATGCAATAGCGTGATAATGTTTAAAAAGTTTTAATTGCAAACAGAACTCCACATATATACAACTCATATTTCAAATAAATAAAAAACGTCTTTTAAAGTGCTAAAGTGCTGAAGGGTGATAGCGTCACCTGTGGTCCGGTTCTGCAGCCCCAGGTTTTCACAGCGATCCCCCTGTCCTATGCCAGCTCTGCAACACTTCCTGGTACCTCTCTCGTCAGCCGATCAAGCTCCTCCTACAGGTTTCATCACAGTCTCATGACTTCCTCTGCGAATACTGAGAGTAATACTGGAAATTGTTTTCACATGTACCACACAGCCAGTACTTGCCAGATATTCCTGCAACTCCTTTAATGTTACTGTAGGCCTCTTAGCAGCCTCCCTGACCAGTTTTCTTCTCTTCTTTTCATCAATTTTGGAGGGACGTCCAGTTCTTGGTAATGCCACTGTTGTGCCATATTTTCTCCACTTGATGATGACTGTCTTCACAGTGTTTCATGGTATATCTAATGCCTTGGGAATTATTTTATACCCTTCTCCTGACTGATACCTTTTAACAATGAGATCCCTCTGATGCTTTGGAAGCTCTCTGTGGACCATGGCTTTTGCTGTAGGATGCGACAAAGAAAAGGTCAGGAAAGACCTACTAGAACAGCTGAACTGTATTTGGGGTTAATCAGAGGCACTTTAAATGATGGCAGGTGTGTACTGACTCCTATTTAATATAAGTTTAAACGTGATTGCCTAATTTTGAACACAGCTACATCCACACTTATGCAACCACATTATTTTATTTTTTTTATTTTTCCTCCCCCCACCCCCCCAAAAGATTTCAGTTTGTTTCTCAATTGAGTTGCACAGTTTAAAGGTCACATTAACCTCCCTGGCGGTATATGATTATGTCTGATTTTTTATGCTGAAAGCGGTAGATTGTTTTGCATGGGAATTTGGCATTTTATATTGTAGGTCTGTAATTCTTAGGAATAACTCACTTAAATCTGTCCAAACAAGAGTCTAGTAGACTTTTAGAGGAAAATAGTCTAGTAGGTGAAGATCAAGCAAGTTTGATAAAAAATTGACAATGTTTATTTAGACATAATTAAAAATAGAAATGTCAACAAATATACAGACATATGACCATCCAGTAGTAAATTTCAGAATTCATATGTGACTAACAGCCAACATGTTTCGCAAAAGGATTTTCGCTTCATCAGGGCTAGACACGGTATCATTGATTCATTTGAACTGTATAAACAATAAACAGTCTCAAATTAAATAATGGTCATATATGAAATCAAATCATAACAATAGAAAAACATTAATTGCATAGAATTTTGCTCACCTACTATTCAAATTTCAAAACAATAAGGCAATCACCACCATTCACCGGACATCAACCAATTTTTATAATATATGTTGATTAGGGATTGGAAAATTTATCTGAGCTATCCCCTGGCATAGTCCAACCATCTTTCTTTAACTACGAAGAGTCTAGTAGACATCCTAGGTATGAAGTTTTGAAACACAAAATCATAAATTATAATATAATAACTATAAAAAATAGCAAACAATAATATAATAATAATACATTTTATTCAATAAATTGTATTCAATAATATAATCAAATCAAAAACCATGACATTTTTCCAAACAAGGGTGCAATATTACTAGTCACTGCATAATGGTTCAGTAAACATCCCGGGTATGAAAAATTTTCAAACATGGGACTGCGCAAAGTCCAATGTCACAATCAGGACAATGGAACCTGGTTTCCTTTCGGATTTTCTTTCCACTGTCATCTCGCTTTGGGCAACAAACCACGCACATCCTTGTAGGTGCTGACTTTTTGTCAGTTGGTGAGATATAGTCCATGAAGTGACGACCAGTCAGGGGTTCCGGGTTGACAATGCCAGCAGTACAACGTCAAGCTCTATTCACAGCCATTGGTGTTTGGTGGTTCACGAAGATCAGTTTCCAAATAAAGCCAGAATGGATAATAGGCATGTCACTTTTTTTTTAGCAGAATGTAGGCATTCCACAAGCATTGCTCAAGAAGATGCCTGAAGATCTTCTTGTAGTACTTTTCTTTTGCTGTTTCCGCATTGCTGGATAGAATTTCATTGCTTGGTCAGCTCTGTCAACACCTCCCACAGTGTTATAGTAGTCTATCACTACTTGTGGCTTCATAATTTCTTTCCCACCTTTTGTGTGTACCATAACAGTGGAGGTATTATGGATTGTACTCATTAGGCACACATCTTTTTTGTCGCCATCATTTTACCTTTCTGCCAGGCAACCATTTCTTCAGTCTTCAGCTTCTTACTGCCAAGCATTGGCGGCATGTCGCGCCGATTAGCCCTAACGGTTCCATAGGCATCTGTTTTGTTCCGCAGAAGAAACTCAAAGTTCAGGAGATGTGTAAAAGTTGTCGGTAGTTACGCAATAGCCCTGATTTAGCAATGGCTCAAACGGTGAAAGAACGAAGGATGTTGTCATTCCATAGTTGCTGTATTTTGGGTTGAATTTTGTTCCTTTCCCAGTGTATAGGACAGAATTCCAAATGTAGCCAGTTGACGATTCGCATAGCATGAAAGTGCTCTCTTTGACGCCATGTATTGTATCCAGCTGAGCCTTCCCTTGTAGGCCATTAGACTTTCATCTATGCTAATATCTCTATCTGGCACATAGCTCTATTGGAAATTCTCCAGAATCGTTTGATATACTTCCCAAATTTTCTTGAGTTTTGGTGCTGGATGAGTAGTTTCATCAAATTCTTTGTTGTTTTCGAAGTGCAAATATTTCATTATCAGGGAAAATTTGTACTCTGACATGACCGTGCCAAAGAATGGAGTGGCAAGTAATTTGTCAGTTGTCCAATACCACTTCTGCAGGGGTTTTCCCACCACTGCCTGAAGTATTATTAGGCCCAGAAATTTCCAAATGTCATCTTTGGTCACTGGTTCCCACTTTCTACTTTTGAAAACTTCTGATGTGTAGTAGCTTGTTGCTCTTGGTACCAGTTTGTCTCTGTAACTATTTTTAATAACCTCATTAGTCAGAAACAGTTGTAGGTATGCCAAGGGGTTGTCATCTTCAACGTCCACTTTCATACCATGTGCTCCAGTGTATGGGAATCTTGGGGGCACTGCGTGATCCATATTGCAGTCAATAGAGCACCAAGTCAGCACATCACTGAGCTCAGTCGCAGAATCTTCACTGAAATCACTTTGTGTCTGATGACGAATTTCCCCACGAATCAACATCACTCAATTCTGCAAGTGATACTGAATCGCTATCGCTGTTTTCAAGCAGGTCATAAACCGCTTTTGATGTAGAGGCACACTGGGGACAAAATGTGGTCAAATGATTTGATACAGTAATGTAATCCAATAAGATTACAATGTATTCAGTGTGTGTTGTGTTTTATACATTTTGAAATTGCCACCGGTTCCACCCCCATGCGTTGCAAACACAGAGCATCGGGCAGGTGATCCAGCAGCCAGACATAGCCGGAGTACATTGCGGGATCGTGGGGACAAGGTAAGTAACCTCTTTGTGGCTCGAGGTTACAGCTAATGGTACTGAAATTTCACCGCAAGCCACACTCGGGAATACCGCTAGGGAGGTTAAAGGTGGAAAAAGTTCTGAAATTATTTATATTTGTCTCATTTTTTTACATCACAGAATCCTGAAATTTTAATAGGGGTGTGTAGACTTTTTATATCCACTGTACATCCCCACAAAGACATAACGTTGATGCCAAATCATAATTTCAAGTATAACATTTCCCCTGGGGGTCTGTATGTACTGCCGCAACAACACAAGGTAAGAATTGACTCAGCAAAATAGAGACCCCTCTGGCATAGGTAGAATAAGAAGCATGGAAAGCTTTTTGGACCCATGCGTCTCTTGTAAAATGAGTATATGGGGATTGTGCGCTTTAACGTATTAGAATAGGAGTGCTTTCTTGAATTTAGAGTTAAGACCCCATCAATTCCAAGAGAGGATGGATATGGTCTCGCAGTCACGTGATGCCATGACCGCCGGGGTGTAAAATAAGGAGCACAACTCATGAAAGGGTAACATCAGATGGGCAATAGAGCAACACAAGTCAGTGAACAAGAAAGGAAAAACAAACATGATCATAAACAATGATAAACAACCCAAGCACATCGTGCTTACCCTGCTGATACCTGACACCCCCAGAAACTATGGGTAGGGCCAGGAAGCGGCCTATACACACAAACAATACAACAGTACTTAAACTGCGACTACAGTACATCTGTGTCCAATAGCAAATGTGGTTCCGTAGAGTGGTGAAACAGTGTTCAGACTATCATCCCTATTGATGGGGCAAAAAAGAGAAAAACAAGAATTAAAAAAAGGGGGGGAAGGGGGCAAGTTGACAATAAGAATCTTGGATGGAGTCCAACACCATTCCCCAAAGTATTGCCAGGGGAAAAACGATAACCAGTCACAACCAGTCAGGGGGGAGCAGTGAGGTGTAACACTGTGGAGGATTACCAAGAGGTGCCAGAGGTAGCAAATAAGGAACTGCAATTCAAGGAAAGATAAAGTTGTAGGGCAACCTCGCACCATATAGAGGGCTCCATCATGGGCTTAAAGCGGTTGTATACCCGTTTTTTTTTTTTTTTTTTCTACACTTGCAAGGGAAAAGGCATAATGAACTAGTATGCACCGCATACTAGCTCATTATGAGATACTTACCTTAGAACGAGGCGCCGGCATCTCACCTGGTCCACGCCGAGGGAGCTGACATTTCCCCTCGGCGTGTCTTCCGGGTATCGCGGCTCCGGCGCTGTGAGTGGCCGGAGCTGCGATGTCGTCACTCCCGCGCATGCGTGCGGGAGACTTCTGCCCAGCAAGCTCCGGAGTTTGCCGGGCTGTCAGCCGAGAATCCCCTGCGCATTCGCCGCTGCAGTCAGTGGCTCATTGCGAGGGGAATATCTCCTAAACCTTACAGGTTTAGGAGATATTTTTTTTACCTACAGGTAAGCCTTATTATAGGCTTACCTGTAGGTAAAAGTTAAAAATAAAGGTATACAACCACTTTAATATGAGGGTCAAACCGGGCCTGGATGGGACTATAGAAACGGGACCTTCAACAAGGTATGGCAAAGGAAGGGGACAGAAAACCATCAGCCTAATGCAGGGGAGTGGAAATTTCAAAGCAAAGTGCAAAAAATGAAAGCAGCTCATCTTTCAAAGACCATCAAGCCAGGTCACCACCGCCTCAGAAGATTCGAGGAAGCGGGCTCTGTCACCATCCACCACACAAAGCTTGCTAGGATACAGGAGGCTGAACTTAAGGTCTTGCTCCCGAAGCCGTTTCCGAACCTCAGTGAAGGTACAACAATGTTGTTGAATTTCAGGTGAGTAATCTGGAAAAGAAAAATCTTGGGATGCTTGTAACGCAGGTCTTGCTTTGCGTGGGGAGCTGTGAGGATCTAGTCATGATCACGATAGTAAAGCAACCTGAGCAGGAAGGGTCTAGCAGGTGCACTAAGAATTGAAGGCGTTGGAGGGACCCTATGAGCCCTTTCCACTATGAAGGCGGGTGGAATGTCGGGAAGGTCCAGTAGCTCAGTGGGGAATGCCTCCACAAACTCAGCAGGCCTAGGGCCCTCAGCTTTTTCACGTAGGCCCAAGATGCGGATGTTGTTACGCCTGAGGCAGTTTTGCTTTTTCCTGAAACACCTTCAGTTCCCCTTCACCTGTATCTGGAGTGAAAAAACTCTAGTTGTGATATGCGATCCTCAGCCTCTGAAACCCGGGATCTGAACTTATCAAGGTTGTGGCGAACCAGACTAATGTCCATCACCAAGTAATCTATTTTCACTGTCAGCAGGTCTTTACATGAACGAATTGCTTCCAGGATATCAGCAGTGGTGGGTCCAGCAGGGTTCCCGGGCACCACTGCAGTCTGTGTGCTGACTAACATGGTTAGATGCTGCTGCCTTGTGTCCAAGATGGCCGCTGCCAAGGGAGAGAGGCGGGGATCACTAACACTCGCGGTATTACGGGAGGAACGAAGCTTGCACCCAGGCTTAGTGCCCAGGGTGACGGTTAGAAACAGTAGGGTAGAGGGAGAAGGAGCCCTGGGTACAAGAAAGATAAAAAGGTAGGATCAGGGCTCGGCTGCGATGCCTCTGCTCAGTCTCATATCCCGGCCACGCTCCTTCTGTCGAGACTTTACCACCGCTTAAAAGTTATACACAAGACAAATGGTTAATAAAAATGAAAATGTATGGAACCAAGAGCCACAAATTAAAAATTCGGGATTCGGGATAGGCCGGTTGGTAATGTCCTGATCCACACCTCACCTAATCAGAGAATGCCTTGTATTCGATTAAAAAAATATAAAGTGTTCTGTAAATGCCAGCCATGCCCAGCGTGCAAATTCCTGTGTTCCCTAAGCAGAAGAGCAGCCGCTAGGCAAAGGACCCAGAAGACTATGGCGATCACTGTAGTAGTACTGACTACTTTAGTGATTCTCTGCTTCCACAGTGGTCGCACAGGTTTGGAATAGGTATACTTACATTGGTCCAAGATGGACCAAAGTATATGTGAATGCACAGTACAATACCTCCCTGCATATGGCTTGCTAAGCTCCACAAAATACATGGGTACAGGGTAGCATGTGACCTCTTCCCATGATGCAGAGTTTGGACCTAGCTGCCAATTACCAGTACCAGGCCCAAACACTGTCACGTGAGGAGGAATATGACATCATTAACTCAACGCCAACGCCATAGGGGTTATTTACTAAAACTGGGGCAACTCTGCATAGAAACCAGCTTCTAGGTTTTATTGCCAAAACTTAATTGAACAAGCTGTTGTTAGAAGCTGATTGGCTATCATGCACAGCTGCACCAGATTCGGAGTGCTCCAGCTCTAGTAAATCTACCCCATCTCCCATTAGGGGAAAATGAGTATAGGTGGGACAGGGTGGGCCCTAAAGAGAATGAATTTTCAAACTGACACCCTCTTTATTGCAGTTTTACTCCTACACAGTATGTGCATTTAAAATTGTTAACCACAATTAACTATACCCCAAAGAAATAAATAAATCATATTTTTATTTAAAGCATGCTATGGCTTAGCTAGCTTCCATCCATCTTCACCCCTCTTCCTTCCGGGGCCGCAAAATCCGGCTCTGTGACTGGCCGGAGTCGTGTGACATCACTCCCGCGCATGCGCACGGGAGCGGCCAGTCACGGCATGACCCCCTTCAGAAACGGCACGTTCTGCCCTTTCTAAAGTGTGCATGTGCCGTAGACATCGGTGCATGGCTTTATTGTAAATATCTCCTAAACCGTGGAGGTTAGGAGATATTTCCAGCACCTACAGGTAAGCCTCAATATAGGCTTACCTGTAGGTAAAAGTGGTTGTACATGGTGTACAACCACTTTAACAGATTGACCCTGGAGTCCTCTTCCACTCCTCCATGTCGACATCACAGAGCTGAGTGGATGTTACAGACCATGCGCTCCTCCACCTTCCCTTGCTCCACAGATGCTCAATAGGGTTTAGGTCTGGACACATGCTTGGCCAGTCTATCAGCTTTACCCTCAGCTTCTTTAGCAAGGCGGTGGTCATCTTGGAGGTGTGTTTGGGGTCGTTGTGTTGGAATACTGCCCTGCGGCCCAGTCTCCGAAGGGAGGGGATCATGCTCTGCTTCAGTATGTCAGAGTACATGTTGGCATTCATGATTCCCTCAATGAACTGTAGCTCCCCAGTGCTGGCAGCACTTATGCAGCCCCATACCATGACACTCCCACCACCATGCTTGACTGTAGGCAAGACACACTTGTCTTTGTACTCCTCACTTGGTTGCCGCCACACACGCTTGACACCATGTCAACCAAATAAGTTTATCTTGGTATCTTGGTCTCATCAGACCACAGGACATGGTTCCAGTAATCCATATCCTTAGTCTGCTTGTCTTCAGCAAACTGTTTGTGGGCTTTCTTGTGCATCATCTTCAGAAGAGGCATCCTTCTGGGAAGACAGCCATGCAGACTAATTTGATGCAGTGTGTGGCGTATGGTCTGAGAACTGACAGGCTGACCCCCCACCCCTTCAACCTCTGCAGCAATGCTGGCAGCACTCATATGTTTATTTCCCAAAGACAACCTCTGTATACGACGCTGAGCACTTACAATCAACTTCTTTAGTTGACCATGGTGAGGCCTGTTCTGAGTGGAACCTGTCCTGGTAAACCACTGTATGGTATTGGCCACTGTGCTGCAGCTCAGTTTCAGGGTCTTGGCAATCTTCTTATAGCCTAAGCCATCTTTATGTAGAGCGAAAAATTCTTCTTTTCAGGTCCTCAGAGAGTTCTTTGCCATGAGGTGCCATGTTGAACTTCCAGCGACCAGTATGAGAGAGTGAGAGCAATAACACCAAATTTAACACACCTGCTCCCCATTCACAGCTGAGACCTTGTAACAATAACCAGTCACATGACACTGGGGAGGGAAAATGGCTAAATGGGCCCAATCTGGACATTTTCACTTAGGGGTGTACTCACTTTTGTTGCCAGCGGTTTAGACATTCACAGAAATGTGAGCGGTGTACTCACTTTTGTGAGATACTATATATATATACATACACACACATGCATAATTTAAAAGGACTGTCTTGTACTGCTAAGAAGAGTTTTTGTGTTGTTTGAACTGCCTATAAAGACAAGCTTGTCAATTTTCTGTTGCTTTTTGCTAAAAAAAAGCCTTTTAAGTTGACTGAACTGTCTCAGCCGGCTTGTCACCCCCTGATCCCTTACAAATTGGTGAAGGGTGCATCGGGCAGTTTGAGGGGCCCAGTCCAATCCCATGTCCTGGGTTAAAGCTGCACAGACAGTGAAGTCTTCAGAACAAGCCATGGAGGACGTGGTTAAGCAGCTGGTACTGGCTAAAGTGAGAAAAGTGAGAGGGGGAGAAAAGGGGCGAGGAAGCAGTAGGGAGGAAGAAAGTAGGGGAGGGCTTGATCAGGAAAAAAAAGGGGGGAGCAGATATAGATGTGATGAGGGGGGGCGTAAAAGGAGAGGAGGTGTTAGTAGATCATTACCGCGTGGCTCCGCCCTCCAACTCCCCCCATTTCCTCCAGTCCACTAAAGAGGCCCGAGTTTACTTTTGCCGGTCCATTCTATGGAACGTATTGGTGATATCGGTCGGATGTTATAAAATGGTTTCAAAATGCCCAAGTGAATGTGAGTTTGTGTATTCTATCTTGAGAAATGTGGATTAATGCTTCCACGTTTTTTATGTTTGAGACCCTCGCCAACCATTCCCTAATCGTCTGAGCGTTTTTAGAACGCCAATGATTCGGTATGCAGAGCTTAGCCGCGTTCACCATATGCATGGCTAACGATTTGTAATAATTTTTTTTCCCTAAAGATGTGTGATGAAGGAGAAACTGCAGGAGAATATCTAAGGTGAATGTAGTAACATGGGTTATAAGGCTATGGACCTCTTTCCAGAAGGGTTGTATTTTATCGCAATCCCACCAGATGTGGAGCATGGTGCCCCCCGATTTCTCGCATCTCCAGCATATGTTAGGGATGGTGGGGGAAAATTTATGAAGGCGGGATGGAGTCCTATACCATCTGGTAATCACTTTGTAACAATGAATGAGTGCAAGTGTCCCAGATTGTGAAGCTTTTTTGAAGGCTAATAGAGAGGGGTATATGAGCGGACGGGATGAGATGTTTGGTGGCCAGTGTTTGGAGGGTATCCAGGGGAGCAAATGGAGAGAATTGGGTGTAAAGGACTTTTCAAGATGTATCCATTTCTTTTTAAGCGCGTGTATATTCCAGTCTTCTATTCTGGTAAGGTGGCACGCCGTATAATACTTATATAAATCTGGTAGCCCAATACCCCCTTTGGTTTTGTGGAGTGTTAGGCGGGAGTATTTAATACGCAGCGGGGAGTTTTCCATATGAAGACGGAACAGCCTTTCTGATAGCTGGAAAAGAAATTTGGTGGTAGATGGATCGGTACAGATTGAATTAAGTATAGAATGCGTGGGAGGATGATCATTTTGATTAGAGCTGAGCGGTCGAACCAAGAAACATTCAATTCCATCCAGTCTCTCAGGTGTTTTGAGCCTTGAGGAGGGCAGTGTGGAAATTTTTCATGTATAGCTCTGACAGGCGGGATGGGATTTGAATACCAAGGTAGGTGATCGCCTCCTTCTCCCACTTGAAAGGAAAGCAGTCTTGACAATGGCTTATTTTTGTGGAGGGAGGGATATGTTTAAGGCATGTGATTTCACATAATTGATTTTGAGATTGGACAGTGTACCGAGAGTATCAATATCTTTAAGGAGGTTGGGTAATGAGGTTCGGGGGGAAGATAGAGAAAGCAAGATGTCGTCAGCAAAAGCTGTGACCTTGTATTCCTTTTCTTTCACACTCACTCCATGTATGTTGGGGTTATTTCGTAGCCTATTGAGGAAGTGTTCGAGAGTTAGTACATGTATTAGGGGGGATAGGGGACAGCCTTGGCGTGTATCGTTAGAAATGGAGAAGACGTTCGACAGGTGGTCATTGACCCTTACGGCCGCGGTGGGACAGGAATACAGGGACAATATACGTGTTAGCATGCAAGTCTCAAGGCCCAGGGCCACGAGTACTTCGCACATGTAGTCCCAAGCCACCCTGTCGAATGCCTTCTCCGCGTCCAGGGAAAGAAGAAAACCTTGAGATTTTGAGGATGTCAGCCAGTGATGGCTGGTGACTTTTTACAGCCGATACTACTAGACGACCACATTGAGGACTGCCTAGCTGAATTTGAAAACATGGCATTGTTTAAAAGGTGGCCCACAAGCCGCTGGGCTGAATTGATGCAACCCCTCCTCACAGAGGAGTACCAGGAAGTGTACTACCTAATGGAAACTGATAAAAATGACTATGATAAGTTTACAGCAGCAATCCGGTCTAGAAATGATGTGGATTCAGAGTAGGAAGTGGGCATAGACCTGGGCATGTGCATTTGGGAAATAAAAAAGATGCCCTTTCCCAGGCCTATGGCCATTGTGGTATAAATAGTCCAGCCCCGGGCCTGGAACAGGTGGGGGGGATATGTAGAGAGTCAGCCTGGGGCAGGATTAAGAAGGGGTTAATTGAAGAGGGCAGGTACTTCCCTTTCAGACCTGCTTATTGCCAGCTGAGTTGAAAATGTCAAGGAGGAGAAGTTTGCTTGGAGAGAGATGGCTGTTGAGCTATCATAGCTGAGAGGAGCTTGAAGCTGGAAGGACCCCTGTTACCTATGACTTGATCCTGCTGGGTGAGCTTGCCTGAACTGGCCATTGCCATGGTCAACCAAAGAAGCTGAGTGCATGTGCTCATAGTCAACTCCAGAGGTTGTCTTTGGGAAATAGACATAAGACAAGAGTGCTGCCAGCATTGCAGCAGAGGTTGACTGGGTGGGGGGGTCAGCCTGTCAGTGTTCAGACCATACGCCGCACGCTGCATCAAATTGGTCTGCATGGCTGTCATCCCAGAAGGAAGCCTCTTCTAAAGATGATGCACCAGAAAGCCCACAAACAGTTTGCTGAAGACAAGCAGACTAAGGACATGGATTACTGGAACCATGTCCTGTGGTCTGATGAGACCAAGATAAACATATTTGGTCCAGATGTTGTCAAGTGTGTGTGGCGGCAACCAGGTGAGGAGTACAAAGACAAGTGTGTCTTGCCCACAGACAAGTATAGTGGTGTGAGTGTCATGGTCTAGGGCTGCATGAGTGTTGCCGGAACTTGGAGCTACAGTTCATTGAGGGAACCATGAATGCCAACATGTACTGTGACCTATTGAAGCAGAGCATGGCCCCCTCCTTTTGGAGACTGGGCCGTAGGGCAGTATTCCAACATGATAACGACCCCAAACACACCTCCAAGACAACCACCGCCTTGCTAAAGAAGCTGAGGGTAAAGGTGATGTACTGGCTAACCATGTCTCCAGACCTAAACCCTTATGAGCATCTGTGGGGCATCCTCAAATGGAAGGTGGAGGAGCACAAGGTCTCTAACATCCAGAAGCTCCGTGATGTCATCATGGAGGAGTGGAAGAGGACTCCAGTGAAAACCTGTTAAGCTCTGGTGAACTCCATTCCCAAGAGGGTTAAGGGAGAGCTGGAAAATAATGGTGTCCACACAAAATATTGACACTTTGGGCCCAATTTGGACATTTTCAACTAGGGGTGTACTGACTTTTGTTGCCAGCAGTTTTGACATTAATGACTGTGTGTTGAGTTATATTGAGGAGACAGCAAATTTACACTGTTATACAAGCTGTACACTCACTACTTTACATTGTAGAAAAGTGTCATTTCTTCAGTGTTGTCACATAAAAAAGATATAATAAAATATTTACAAAAAATGTGAGGGGTGTATTCACTTTTGTGAGCAGGGAGCATTCCCTCATCCATCTCCAATGTGTGGATGGGGGAATTGGGTCGGATTTTTTCATCCAACCAGCGGGTTGAGAAAAACTGATCCATCTATGGGTTGTCTTAGTGACCATTTGTTTGGCTGCCAAAAATGAATGGGAAAACTCATTCTTGCAAAACAATACATTTAGCTGCTCCAGAATACGTAGTGACCTTTTTATCTTAGGTACCTGTCAAAATAGAAATAAAGGAGCTGCTGTTTCTGATTTGTTTCAAAGATGCATGCTCTGGGGCTGTCAACCTTTTCTTTGCCTCACTAGTTGATAAGTGACTTGCAAACTGTGTAGGATGAGGTTGAAAGCCCCAGTAACTGCACCTTCAAAAACATGTCAGTAATAGCAGCTTTCATTCTTCTATACTGATTGGTTATCTTTAAATATTCTCTAATCATTTAATAGTATCAAGAACATGATTTATTATTTAATATGCAGAAGCACAGTTCTAAAGAAACATTTAATATATGTTAGTTAAAAGTGGAAAACACAATTGTTTTACCAAGATAAGCACAATATACAGTACCACCCCTTTCCTTCCAAGAGGAAGGTATTCTTCCCACTTAGTCTAGACAGGAAAGTTGCACACTTTAAGCACAACATTATTCACATTGTAGTAGCAGTCAGATTTGGTTAAAAATATGAAGCTGTTTATCATATGCCTTTACTGAACTTTGTTTGCCCATCATAGCTCAGCATCCATTGGCTAATTTCACTTAATCACAACAGGTACTGTGTTAAGCAAATTGATAAAAATAGCTGGACAAAAACCTGAATTTGAGGAAAACATCTCAATAAATGAACCAAACTGACATCTCTAAAATCTATACAAAACAAAACACATGTTATGTTCACTGATGTTGCCATCACCATCACCATAGTAACAGAGAAATGTGTCCTCTGTCAAACAAACAAACCCTTGTACCAATGTAAAAAAAGAAAAAATTCACAAAGTTGCCCTTGTCATAACACGACAATAAAATCAATGCTGATTTCCAGCCCTATAAAGAAATACAATATTCTTAAAGAATAAAAATACAATTTTTTATTTGGAGGACATAGGAATTTAGCGATTCTTTAACATTTGAGTTAAACTGTTCCCTTCAGGAGCTTGGGTCACTAGCAAAAAAAAAATTAAACTAGCCTTTGTAAGGATCAGCACCTGAATGAAGGACAAAGCAAAAAAAGGAACGGTCACAACCAAGGGGAGGGCAATAATGATCAACCTGGAGCTACAGACCAGGACAGGTAGATACACCGGTAGAATTAGGGGCCTCAAAAGCAGAAATTGAAATTGAATCAAATATTTAGTGAGACCTTTTGATCTGGAGTACATACAAGGTGCATTGCCCAAAAAGAGAATCAGAAAAGACTAAGGGGCAACATGAGATGGGGGGGTAAGTGAAAAAGAGATGCCCAGTGATCCAACAAACCCTTAGGAGGTGAACAAAAATTAGCTACTTTACTCAAGAAAATTGTCCTCTCAGTTCAGCACAAACTGCAAAGGATCTAGAACATTGACACTTTTTTTTAGAGAAAATCACAATGGGCATGCCAGGAAAAGGAACTATGGTTAACATAAGAGTCAGTGCCATTGGTAGGGTTTAAAAGTACTGGAGTACATAAAAGAGTCATGGTCTGATAAGGTACAGGATTGGCAGGAACTGATCCCTGTTGCACTTGTAAGTCACAAGATCATTAAGCGAGGGATAGGGTTGAAGAGAGAGAAACACTGCAAGTGGTGCAACCAATCATGATAGAAATGGACTCCGAAGTGTGGAATCAAGTGGGTTACCATTCCCAAGGATAAATTCTTACCAGAGCAGGAATCACATATCTAGATGTGTAGGGAATCCAAACAAACCTGAAAAGATGCACAGTGGAGTGTAGTAATACCAGGAGGCCACCAAAAAACAAAAACTGTTTTATAGATTTAGAGTGGAATCCACAAGGGAACACCCAAGCAGCCAAGCTGCACCATGGTATATCACAGAGAGACCCAGCAGGATGAACAAACAGCCCCCCAATTGCCAAAGTGGGAGGGTACATTTGTGCAGAAGGCTGAGCAGGTCTTCGAGTTATTACTAAAGTAGCAGCTCCATATCCAGAGATCATCCACATTACTGTGTACAGAGATATCAGAAATGGCATTGCCAAAGGCAGAACCAAAGAAATATCCCCCCTTAAAGAGTAAATCAGACAATCCTTGGGCATATACTTGACGTCACAGGCATGAAGCAAAAGCGTCCCTCGCATATGAGCAGGCATTACACCATGCAAAACACAAATTTTTATGGGGGTGTAAGAGCCCATCAAAACTGAACACTAGGGCTCCAGACATTTGATCCAAAAGTTTCACAAGGGTTTGTGCATGAGATAAAGTGGACTAGTTCAACCACTTCAGCCCCAGAAGGATTTACCCCCTTAATGACCAGGCCATTTTTTGCATTACGGCACTGAGTCGATTTAACTGACAATTGCGCGGTCGTGCAACATTGTACCCAAACAAAATTGATGTCCTTTTTTCCCCAAAAATAGAGCCTTAAGCTACGTACACACGATCCGATTTTCCGACAGGAAATGTGTCGTTTGTATGCTCCATCGTACAATTGTTGTTGGATTTTCCGCAGACAAATGTTGGATGGCAGCTTTTAAAATTTGCTGCGGACAAATGTCTGTTGTCGGATTTTCACACAAGTCCTTCGGACAAAAGTCCAAAGTACAAACACGCATGCTCGGAAGCAAGGACGAGCCAGAAGCTGTCGGTCTTGTAAACTAGCGCTCATAATGGAGAATTAACATTTGTGACGTGGCAAATTATGAAATCTCGCAATGCAGCGCACATTCTCCTTCTTTAATGGGATAATAATTAAGCTGCTTTGCTGGTGATACTGATGGAGTTATTGCAAACAAATTTTCAAAGGCTTTTTTTTTTTTAGTGATATCAAGAATAATAGTAATATGCTTTTTTTTGGGCAAGTTACCACAACATCATTATCCCTTAGTTTTTAAGATCAAAGAACTATGTTGGTGTCCCTTGTCAATTTTACATTGTATTTTTTTAAATGTAACTGTCTACCCCCAAACTGTCATTTGAAGTAAAACACATAGTTCCACATTTTTTTTATTGTGCATTAAAAAAAGAAAACAAATAAAATTAGACATGCTATCTGCTATTAGAACTTAACCAAAAAGTGCATTCTATGCATCCAAAAATATAGAAAATATAAAAAATCAAATCATTATTATTCAACCAAAAAATAAAATAAAAGCCTCATGCATATGTCCTGCTTCTTAATATAGGGGGGCAACAATGCCAATAGTGGGTGAAAGCAGGGGTCCATCATCCGGAAATAATTCCGAAAATCATCTGGATTATTCTCCTGGAGCGAATAATAAAGCAACCATGTTTTGGTCCAAGAACTCCTCCTCCTCCTGTTCCTGGACTGGACTTAGGTCAAAGCAATAACTCCAAGGCCAATAATAAATAACACGTTATCTCCTCCGATTCCGCAACATGTCTGGTTGACGAGCGGTCATTCAGAAAGGAACTGAAAATCACAAAATGAAAAGCGCAAAATGAAAAGCCGGAATCAACACTCACCAAACTTCTACTAATGGGCAAGGGTTGTAAACATGGGGACAAGGTGCTTTGGGAGTGGGGGGCGCAGAGCCCCCCCGCCCCAAAGCAGCACCTCCATGTTGAGGGCATGTGGCCAGGCGCTTGCTCGTCCCATTCCTTTCCTGACCTGCCGGGCTGTGTGCTCGTATAAGGGTCTGGTATGGATCTTGGCGTGGGACCCCATGCCATTTTTTTGGCGTGGGGGTTTCCCTTAAGATCCATACCAGACCGAAGGGTATCAGCTTGGAGGGGCACCTCACGCAAATTTTTTTTTACATTTTGGCGGGGTTCCCCTTCAAGATTCTCAGCACACAAGTCGCACCGCAAGTCAGATCATCTTGGTCAAACTTCTGGTGCGACTTCTATTCAAATCAATAGGCTCCCATAGGGAACCATTGATTTTGAATAGAGGCAGAGAAACACGGCTGAAAGCATGTGTGGCTAAACACGCATTGACGTCAATGCAAAACGTGGCTAAAATCGCGTTTTTAATGCCGATTTTTTTTCCTGGTGATGGTACTAGCTTTACAGCTTGTTTTTTAAAACTTCGGTGTGTATGAGGCCTAAGTGACACTTTTTGGTGACCAGTGACAGCAATACAGTGATCAGTGCTATACAAATTCACTGATCACTGTATAAATGGCACTGGCAGGGAAAGGGGTTAACACTAGGTGTGATCAAAGGGTTAAGAGTTCCCTAGGGAGGTCCTAACTGTCAGTGGGACAGACTGACTGGGAGTAGAGAGAGATTGCTGTTCCTAAACACTAGGAACAGCTATTCTCTCTCTCCTCCCTCGTCAGAATGGGGATCCGCCTTGCTTACATAGCCTCTCTTTACCGCAATCGCGTGTGGCCGGTGGACATAGAGTCCACCAGCTCTGTGGGCACGCGCTGTATCAAATGCACAGACCACGCAGCCGGGCCGCCCTGCTGCAATATATGTGCCGTGGGCAATCTGGAAGTAGTTAATAGATTTTGTCTGACAAAGTGGTCCTGTATGGCCCTGAAACTCTGAACCTTACCTAGATGATGCGATCGCCTAAATAAATGTTTAGACCATTTCTCATGGATCAATGGTGGTCTATAGTGGGAGTCAGCAACCCATAGATCGTGGCCAGGTGACTAGTAGATCGCGGTCTGGGCTTGATGACCTGCCATCCCAAATTATTTGGTGGAGAGGGGATTATGGTGTGGGGTTATTTTTCAGGGGTTGGGCTTGGCCCCTTAGTTCCAGTGAAGGGAACTCTTAAGGTGTCAGCATACCAAGACATTTTGAACAATGTTATGCTTCCAACTTTGTGGGAACAGTTTGGGGATGGTCCCTTCCTGTTCCAACATGACTGCGCAACAGTGCACAAACAGAGTCCATAAAGACATGGATGAGCGAGTTTGGGGTGGGGGAACTTGACTGGCCTACACAGAGTCCTGACCTCAACCCAATAGAACACTTTTGGGATGAATTTGAGTGGAGACTGCGAGCCAGGCCTTCTCGACCACATCAGTGCCTGACCTCACAAATGCGCTTCTGGAATAATGGTCAGACATTCCCATAGACACACTCCTAAACCTTGTGGACAGCTTTCTCAGAAGAGCCCAAGCTGGTATAGCTGCAAAGGGTGGACCAACGCAATATTGAACTCTACAGACTAAGACTAGGATGCCATTAAAGTTCATGTGCGTGTAAAGGCAGGCGTCCCAATACTTTTGGTAATGTAATGTATGTCACAATATATCCCAGATTTTAAATGTAAACATTGAAAAGATTTTTGTAGGTATATTTAGGTATGCAATCTACACAAAAAAGAAGTATCAACTATATATGATTAAAATACATACTTTTTTTACTCCATTGTATTGTAAATATAAAAAAAAAAATCCTCAAACATAAGAAGCTAAAAGGGTTTGAACCTGAATTGCTATGTACTGTACATTAATAAATCATAGATGAAAGACCCAAATGTTATAAACAGTGCCTTGTTCAAATTATAGGAGATATGGATCTTTCTTCTAAAGCATGTTCTTTTCCTGCACATGTAATCATATATCCAATACAATTCCTGGAACAGCTTCCACTTTTTCAAGGGTTCATGTGCACTCATATATAATATATCCCTTGAGTACTGTTTGGACCTTGAAGAAGGGGACGCACCCCAAAAGCTCGTCCATGAAAAATTATGTTAGTGCAAATAAGAAAAATATCACGGACAGTACTCAATCTCTTCTACAAAATATATCTGTCCCATATGCTTGTTGAGCCATTTAAAATATTATTTTTGATGGGCCCAATGCTATAGGGAAAATGGGATAGTATCATCAAGGTGGAAGGATTGAATATTCACATCTTTCATGTATTGCCAACTACAGATATTTTAGATCATATAGCTGGATTGCTCGGCTACTATCTCTTATACTTTTAATTACCAAATAGACAAAAAATATTATAAGCAGAATTGTTTTTGTAAGTTGCATGAACAGTGTTGATAAATTAACTAGTACATCCATTGATAATAAATTGTTACTAGCCTAAATTGGTGGAGGGGGGAAAAAAAACAACACCTTGGAATTAAAAAAGGGAAACTGGTTAAAGTTTTGAAAATGTATTTAGTTATAATAATAATATTATTATTAATAATAATAATAATACTTCCATAAACATCTGTGCTGTTCCAAGTAAGAATGGATTTAGTAGTGCAAAAAGTAGAAAATGTAAGTAAAGTTCTGATAAAAATGATATGATGAGATGAGATGACATCCTATCTTGTTGCTTGAACCCTCATCAGCCAGCCTAGTAAGGAGCTACATATAAAATGCATGTTTGATATGGGAATTTAGCTTTATTTCGATTTTAGCTAGGTAGAAGCCAATGTACTTGTGCCATATTAGACACAGGAATCATTCGGGTTTCTATTGTGTTAAGAAAATGATTTACATGAAGTATAGCTTGAAATATTTTTTTAGCCTAGGTTCACATTTGTGCACATTACAGGAACGCATGAAAAAAAAAAATCGCACACATTCTTGCGGTGCACAACAATGTGCCTCCCTTTTTGCAGGCATGAGGCGGTGCCCTTTTTTTTTTAATGGCACCCCAATGCATCTTGCTAACATGCACGTTTTATCACATGCCACAATTTATAGTAACAAAATACCACGCGTTTTGGTGTTGGATAATCTAAAAAAAGTATCATGCACTTTTAGAGATTTTTTTTTCACTTGTAAGGCATTAAAATATATAGGCTACCTCAGCATTAAATCATCAAAAAACACATAATACCATCGTACCTGCATAGGTGTGCACAGAATCTTAGAAATCAGAATGATAAGGTTTTACTTTTTCTGACCTGGAAGTGTGTATGTGCAAATGTGACCAGATAGTCACATCTGTACTTACACACTTAAGCCTCGTACACACGGTCCGATTTTCTGCAGACAAAACCTTAGACTTTTGTCCAGAGGCGTGTGCCTGGATTTTGTCTTGCATACAAACGGCAAGGAATTGTTGGCCAACACACATGAATGTAGTGACGTACTATGTGGTTTTTCAGCTCTTTAGCGCCACGCTTTGGGCTCCTTATGCCAATTCTGTGTTAGTAGAAGTTTAGTGAGTGTTGATTTGCGCTTTTCATTTAGCGCTTTACAGTTCGCGCTTTTTTCATTTCGTGCTTTTGAGTTCAACTGAGCGTCCGTTCGTCAACCAGACATGTTGCGGAATCAGAGGAGATAACGTGTTATTTATTATTGGCCTTGGAGTTATTGCTTTGACCCAAGTCCAGTCCAGGAACAACAGAAGGAGGAGTTATTGGACCAACAATTGGTTGCTTTATTAATCGTGACCAATTTTGTCATATGCCTTTGCTGCGGGAGCTCCAGGAGAATAATCCAGATGATTTTCGGAAATTAACTCCGGTGCTTTCACCAACTCTTGGCATTAAGAAGCAGGACACATGCATGAGGCTTTTATTTTATATTTTGGTTGAATAATAATGATTTAACTTGGTATATTTTCTATATTTTTGGATGCAAAGAATGCACTTTTTGGTTAAGTTCTATTGGAAGATAGCATGTCTAATTTTATTTGTATTCTTTTTTTAATGCACAATAAAAAAAATTGTGGAGAACAATACTTGGCTATGTGTTTTACTTCAAATGACAGTTTGGGAGTAGGCAGTTACATTTTAAAAAATACAATGTAAAATTAACAAGGGACACCAACATAGTTGTATCTTTGATCTTAAAAACTACGGGATAATGGTGTTGTGGTAACTTGCACCAAAAAAAAAATAACAAGCATAATAATATTATTCTTGATATAACTAGGAAAAAAAAGCCTTTGAAAATGTGTTTGCAATAACTCCATCAGTATCACCAGCAAAGCAGCTTCATTATTATCCCATTAAAGAAGAAGAGAATGTGGGCTGCATTTCGAGATTTCATAATTTGCCACGTCACAAATGTTAATAATCGATTACGAACGCTAGTTTACAGGACCGACCGCTTCTGGCTCGTCCTTGCTTCTGAGCATGCATGTTTGTACTTTGGACTTTTGTCCGACGGACTTGTGTACACACGCTCAGAAAATCCGACAACAGAAATTTGTTCGCGGAAAATTTAAAAACCTGCCATCCAACATTTGTGCGCATAAAATCTGACAACAATTGTCCGATGGAGCGTACAAACGTTCAGATTTTGGAAAATCCGATTGTGTACGTGGCTTTAGATGGATTTTCCACTTACATAGAATAAGATTAACTGCTTCAGATCCGGGCCATTGCCAAATGACGGCAACAGCGCGGATCTTAATTGCCGGGACTACGTCCATTGACGTCGTCCCGTGCACGAGCGGCCTGCGCGCCCCCTGCAGGGCGCGCGCGGCGCGCTCGGTGATCAGCGAGTCTATGAGACTCGCCTGATCACAGATCAGAGTAAGGGGTTGGTCCCAACCCCTTACCACATGATCAGCTGTCAGCCAATGACAGCTGATCATGTGATGTAAACAGAGCCGGTAATCGGCTATTTTCCTCCTCGCGCTGACAGCGTGAGGAGGAAAAAAAAAACCCGATCACCGGCGGCTGTGATCGGGACATCAGTCCCGATCACGGCGATCTTGTAACACAGCAGTGCTGCCTACCAGTGCCCACCAGATTAACCCATCAGTGCCCACAGTGCCATAAATCAGCGCCACCTATCAGTGCCCACAGTGCCACCCATCAGTGCCCACAGTGCCACCCATCAGTGCCCACAGTGCCATCCATCAGTGCCCACAGTGCCACCCATCAGTGCCACCCATCAGCACCCACATCAGTGCCACCCATCAGCACCCACATCAGTGCAACCTATCAGTGTCACCTACCAGTGCCCATAAGTGCCCATCAGTGCCGCCCATCAGTGCCCCCCATCAGTGCCGCCCATCAGTGCCGCCCATCAGTGCCCCCCATCAGTGCCCCCTATCTGTGCCCCCTATCTGTGCCACCTATCTGTGCCACCTATCCGTGCCACCTATCCGTGCCGCCCATCCGTGGCCATCAGTGCCGCCTTATCTGTGCCCATCAGTACCGCCTTATCTGTCCCCATCAGTGCCGCCTTAATTGTGCCTATCAGTGCCGCCTTAACTGTGCCTATCAGTGCCGCCTTAACTGTGCCTATCAGTGCCGCCTTATCTGTGCCTATCCGTGCCCATCAGTGCAGCCTATCAGTGCCCACCAGTGCCGCCTCATCAGTGCATATCAATGAAGGAGAAAAATGACCTGTTTGCAAAATTTTATAACAAACTATTAAACATGATTTTTTTTTTTTTCAAAATTTTCCATCTTTTTTTGTTTGTTTAGCAAAAAATAAAAACTCCAGCTGTGATTAAATACCACCAAAAGAAAGCTCTATTTGTGGGGAAAAAATGATAAAAATTTCATTTGGGTACAGTGTTGTATGACCGCGCAATTGTCATTCAAAGTGCGACAGCGCTGAAAGCTCAAAATTGGTCTGGGCAGGAGGGGGGTTTAAGTGCCCAGTAAGCAAGTGGTTAAACCATCATACTTGTCAGCTGCTAGTGATCAACAAGCTAACTTCAGAAATACATTGCTTTTCAATGGATTTCCAAGACCAGACTGGAGTGACACAGCTTGCATGGGAAGCCATTGGGTTCAGAAAAAGTACGATGTAATGCTTGAGCATAAAGTGTACTGACTAGTCCCCATAGATTCAAAGCTGCTCAGCAGTAAAGGTAAAAATCTCTTGATCACGTTATCAAGTCAAACACCTCCCCCAATCAATAGAAGGGAAGCAAGAGTAAACGTTTTTTAAAGGGTAACTTCACATTCGTGGGGGAAAAAAAAGCAAATAAAGAAAAAATAACATAGCACATATAATTGCGACACTAATCATATTGTAATTGAGCGTTATTAAAAATTACCTTTCCTTTTCAATCTGCAGCCACTGTAATTTTCGTAATGTTTCTGAGAATACAATGCAATATAGCTATCCGGAGTTGTTCTATACACAGAGTGCGTACTGACCACTCCCCAGAAACATAATTTCCTGTTCGTGTGATTGGCCAGAAGTCTACCTATGATACAATTCAGATTTCAGGCATCCCCTGCAACAAAAATGTCATTTTTGGAGAGATACTTTCAATCGGAGCATGTCCAAAGCGATGCAGGCCCAGCAGATATTCTCATCAGTGCCCTGCAGCTGCACACCTGACAGATAATTATGAAACCACTCCCATTAGACCCACTCAGAACAGAGGCACAGACAAACACACATGGATTTCTTCAGAATAACAAAAGGTAGGAATCTACAACCAAGGTTGTTATAATCCTTACAATGTACATAGATCACCCAGAGGGGAATGTTTTTTTCTCAACAAAAGTGGAGTTACGCTTTAAGCATTAATTTACACATTCACTTACTGTGGGTAAGTGAACTTACCCTTGCATGCTTGCAAATGAACGCATACACATACTCTGGCGCGACTTTTGTCCAAATAAACTTGTAGGAGTAAAAAGATTAACATAAACAATTTAAAAAAAAATTGACTCAAACACACAGTTTTCTCAAGAAAGAGGAGCTTTGCCAGTTTATCAGAAATATACAGTATACTGTAAAATCTGGAGAATCATATATTGAATAAAGAAAACGCATGTAACCTCCTGCTGACCGGCTCACGCCGATGTACGTCGGCAGAATGGCACAGCTGGGAAAACCGCCGTACCCGTACGGTAGCTTCTATAAAGGCTGTAGCAGGCACGCGCGCACTGTTGCTGGTTGCGGGTGAGCGCGAATCGCTGCCAGCCACCCGCGATCACAGGCACGAGGGCCAGAATGGGGATCTGTGTGTGTAAACACACAAATCCTGGTTCTGACAGGGGAGGAGAGACAGATCGTCTCTACTTAGTCCTATCCCCTCACAGTAAGAAACACACCTAGGGAACACAGTTAACCCCTTGCTCGCCTCCTAGTGTTAACCCTAGTGTTAACCCCTTCGCTGCCAGTGACATTTAAACAGTAATCAGTGCATTTTTATAGCACTGATCGCAGTATAAATGTCAATGGTCCCAAAAAAGTGTCAAAAGTGTCCTCTCCGCAATGTCGCAGACCCGATAAGAATCGCTGACCACCATTACTAGTAAAAAAATAAAAATAATAAAAATGCCCTAAATCTATTCCCTATTTTGTATAACTTTTGCGCAAACCATTTAATATACGCTTATTGCGATTTTTTTTACCAAAAATATGTAGAAGAATACATATCGGCATAAACTTGTTTTTTACATTTTTTTTTATATTTATTATAGCAAAAAGTTAAAAAAATATTGTTTTTTTTTTTTAAATTGTTGGAATTTTTTGTTTATAGCGTGAAAAATGAAAACCGCAGAGGTGACCAAATACCACCAAAAGAAAGCTCTATTTGTAGGAATAAAAAGGACATCAATTTTATTTAGGTACAACTTCGCACGACCACGCAATTGTCAGTGCCATATCGAAAACAATGGCCCGGTCAGGAAGGGGGTAAATCCTTCTGGGGCTGACGTGGTTAACAAAGCGTTGAAACACTATCTATCCAGTCCTGCTTATGAGCCTAAATCAGTGTTGACATTTTATGAGTCCCCATAGAGTTGTGACACTTCCTGAAAAAGTTACAATACCTCACTACGTATGTTTGCGATATAAAAATTAAAATCTCGTTTATTAAAGTGGAGTGGGCCTACAATATTGATTACTGCCACAAGCTCACTTCTGCAAGCAGTTTTGTCTCTGGCAATAAATGAATACATTTTAAAAGGGGATATAAGAAAAACAGTTATGCAGAGCAGATATCAGGTAAATATTTGCCATTATAAAAAGGGTACATAACATAACAGAAATGAGAAACACTGCCCTTGTTTCATAGCTGGGTTCACAGTAAACCCCAGATGACTTCATAGTGTAACTCACCTATACTCAAAACAGTTGTATTTTCAAATTTTAATTAATGCTTACTGTACGTTTTGCTTCATTATTTCCACCACCTCTTGTGTAAAAATATCAACTGCATGTTATAATCTCTACTGCTCATAAAGAAAGAAAAACCCTGCAGTAATAATACAAGCCAGTACTATCCATGACATTTCATATATAAGACAAAACTGTACTAACTGCCTACTGACCTGCAGTGCGATATTATAATACACAGATTTCTTCGGGTTAAAACTGTTAACAAATTATCATTTAATAAACCTGCCCAAGGATAATTAATTGCTTAGTGATGGCTGACATTAGCCATATGTCAAGGACCTCTGACTTTGGGAGTAATTACCAGTAATTAAACCTATTCTCCTCAGTCCTTGCTCGTGTTATACATGGCCAAGTCTCTCTGAGCAAGGTACCTGATTTGGACATGTCTTGTACCAATCTGGCAATGATCAAGATGTGTAGGCATTCCCTAAAAAGTGACAGCAAGTTTTCCCAAGACATGTCAACCCATAAAGAAATGTTTTACCATCTGAAAGAAAAATAAATGCCTATTTAACCACACATGCACTGCACTCACCATCTGGCTGACCTGGAGAAAGGATTAATGCAAGTACCGATGGCTTGTTCAAGATGATGATGATGATGATGAAGAGAATCAGATGTCTTAGTAACAGTCGTTCTCAATGAGCTGTCTCTATTGTTGTCCAAAAAAAAAGGCCAAGTTCACATCTATCCATTTCTTGCTTTTTCTATGTTTTAGTGCATTTTTTGACCTGCATTGTAGAGCATTTACAAGCACTTTCATAATTCTATTAGGCATTACAGCACATGAAAATGCATAGAAAAACAGACATACCTGATTTACCAAATCGCAGCGCAACTCACAGCAGAGATCTGAAAGTTTTTCTGAACATTTTCATTAAATGCCTGTGCTTCTTATGGTATATGTGTTGTTTTGCTTTACAATGCATGCAATAAAACACAAATGTGTGAACAGGGCCTTGATGGAGCTCTGTTAGAAGTTATAGTAGTTGATGGAAGGTTTAACCTAAAATCCAAAGAAATATACAGTACATCCTGCTGGATTCCTATTCTTTATGATTTTCGCATTTAAAAAGTTTGTATACTAAATTAGTAATGTACTTCCTAACCCATGTTCACTTCAAAAACCCAATCATATTGAGGGCAATAAAAAATGAACTGGCACAGAAGTGGGCATTTGGAGTAAATGTAGATGAGGGTAAAAATGATCCCTTAATAAATCAGTCCAATAGTGTAAACTCTTGAATTGCTAAGAAGTGCTGGCATTACCATAAAAGGCTTGTGTTCACACACATCAGACTATTTTACCAGTTACTGCAGCATGCTTTTGGGTGCTTTGTGGAGGAAAAAAAAACTTGTGTCTGAGTTGCCTTTGACTTGCTCTTGAGTTGCCTTTGCATTCAGACTCCCTTGTATAGGAATAAGCAGCTCAAACACAGCATTATAGGAGACATTGCATTTACCAAAATGTAAGGCAAAGCAAATGTAGCAATAAACAAAAGAGAACAATGTTTCAATTCAGTAGTCTACATTCCAAATCTTTCCAAAGTGCTCAGTATGTTGAATAATACAAAAACACAAGCCCTTAAGTCTTAATAGACCAGGCTGACGTTACACTGTAACAGATTTACATCTACAAAAATATCAAATTTTACACAATAAAAATTATATTTTTGATAAAATGTTAAAACTATGTAACAGGCGGTAAATGAAAAAAGCCTTTAAAAATATGTTGAAAATGCTTTTATGCCCACCACTGTTCGAGGGCAATCTATAATTGTTTGACGTCAACTTCATTTTAGTTTTTATTTATTTTTAAAGTTTTAAAACAAATAGTTTATATATTTTTGATTACATAAAATCTTTGTTGAGAAAATACACATTTAATACAATAAAATGGATTTCCAAAGCACTATGAGCTAGCTAATTAGAAATCAAAACAAAGAAAGTTTTCTGTGCAGTTCCATTTGTCCATTCTAAGTATGTAAGCTCTTTAAATAACCATATTCATTCAATAGCGATAAAAGCAAAATAAATTGAATATATGAAAATAGACTAGAGCTTAGACTGCCGGCTGAATAGAAAAAAATGTGATTAAATAGTCTTTGAAGGCCAAAAACCTTATAAAAAATAGTGACATCATCACTGTACTGCATATGGACTAAACAGAGAGCAGAGCTTAGGAAGGGACCTAACAGGCCCATTTACTGAAGACTGCCTGCAGATGACTACAGGAGGAGGCAGATAAGAGGCCAGTCACTCTGCACAAAGAAAGACCGCTACAGTAACCGGTCTTTATTACAGGAGGCTCCTGCACAGAGGCAAAGGTTTATGTTTGATTACTGCACAGATCTGGAAGAAATACACAAACACATCAAGATTTTCTAAGAATATATTTGCCCTTTGTAATTAGACAACATCTGCTTATCCCAGAGTTCAGCTTTAATATGCAATCATCCATAATATTCTAATATTAAAAAAAGGAAAACATTTTTTTAAATGTATGTGTTTATTTAGTCATGACATTAATAAATACAGAAAATATGTACAAACATAAACTATCTGCATTGGGAGCATACATATATGCGTGTGCAGGTGCTTTACGCAACCTCTGGTGCATAATCGCATACAGTCGCATCTCCTCCAATTCATCTCAATGCGTGGCTGTAATTGACAGCCTACGGGTCCCAGAAAAGTGATTGCGCAAGTTCTGCATACTTTGCAGTCCTTGTAGAGCCGTGTGCGTGAAGCCTTACTGCACAGGATCCAAAACAGAGTTAAAAACTAATGCTCCACTTATATGTGAAAAATAGCACATAATATAAAAAATTTTTAAAAAAATAAAAAAACAAACACACAGTCTTTTAAATATTTTTAAAATACGTATGCCCCATACACACAATCGGACATTGATCGCACATTCCGACAACAAAATCCATGGATTCTTTCCGACGGATGTTGGCTCAAAGTTGTTTTGCGTACGCACGGTCGCACAAAGTTGTCGGAATTTCCGATCGCCAAGAACGCGGTGACGTACACCACGTACAACAAGACTAGAAAAGGCCAGTTCAGAACCAAGTGCGGCACCCTTTGGGCTCCTTCTGCTAATCTCGTGTTAGTAAAAGTTTGGTGAGAGACGATTTGCGCTTTTTCAGACCGTTTTCTGCTGTTCAGTTTGTGCTTGTGGGTTTGTATCTGCAATTCAGTGCGTGCAGTCAGTTCGTATTGTACTATTCAGTGCGATCTTGTCCGCTCGTTACTGTTTTTCAGGTCGCTCTTCACAGGCCTTGCTGTTCTTCAGCACTCCTCGTAGAGTTCGTGCTGTGCGGGGGCTTGGTGTTGGGGTCCTTACCTTGACACAAGTCAAGTCCATGAACAGGGTGGGGAGGAGTTCATGGACCAAGAATTGGTTGCTTCAGCGTGACCAGTTCTCTCATATGCCTTTGCTCCGTGAGATCTGTGAGAATAATCCTGATGATTTCAGGAAATTTTTCCAGATGACGGACCCCGTATTTCACCGTTTGTTGGCTTTGCTGACCCCTTATATTAGCAGGCAGGATACCTGCATGAGGCAAGCCATCACTGCGGAGCAGAGGTTAGTCGCCACCCTGCGGTACTTGGCGACAGGGAGAAGCCTGCAGGACTTGAAGTTCTCGACAGGCATCTCCCCCCAGGCTCTGGGGATCATTATCCCAGAGACCTGTTCTGCCATCATCCAGGTCCTGCAGAAGAAGTATATGAAGGTAAGATTTTTATCCTTTAATATCACATTTTATTGTATTTAATGTTTGCTAATATATTGTATTTCTTTCCTCATTCCCTAATTACCATGATTGTAATATGCTGTGAATGTCCCCTTTGTCCTCATGCATGCTGGATTTTTAGGTAATTATTTTAGGTAATTATTTTTGTTGTCCTTCATACATATTCGCCTTCACTTACCTCCCCAGCATGGGCTCCTGGCCCTATATTCACCTCATGTTGTCACTTAACAATGTATTTTATCAGTTCCATAGTAGTGCTTTACCCCAAACATCCCCTAAAATGTTTTTAAATGTGATTTGTGCTTTAAATTCAGGCAGAGTGCCAGAGGCTTTTTTGGGGGGGTCCCCAAATCATTTTTAACCCCCCCCTCCCCCCAACTGCTAAGTCAGCTGATACCAAATCTCTATCTATCCTCAATCATCTATCTGCTGACTTTGCCAAACCCATACACACTATACCCATCTCTTTTGTGGTCAGATTTATGGATGAATTTCCCAAAGCATGTAGTGCAAGGCCCTGCCTGTATACTTTCAAATGGTACTGTTTCAAGTTTCTGTATACTATTATTATCTTGATAGGTAATAGCAGAATGTCCAAATGTGCTCAAATGTGTACAATGTGTATTTATATCTTTGTATTATGACACTTCTTACCTGTCCATTGGGCTGCCAATAGTGTAACTAAGGAGGGGCTGTTCAAAGTAATACCCATTATTTAGGCATTCATCTCTCAATGAAGTGGAGAGAGTTACCTGTCCAAGAGTCCCCCCCCCCCTATAATGTTAGAAATGGCCCATGAGAGGGGGGGGAGGGGGAATCTGATAGGTGTACCTTATACTTTGGTCTTTAAAAACTCCCTCAAATAAATGTTATCTTGATGTTGGCCAAGAATGTTTGTGTCTAATCTGCTTTCCCTGTTTATGTGCAAAATTACTACATTTTTTTTTTTGTTTGACAGTTTCCTTCCACGCCACAGGAATGGCAGACTGTGGCCTCCCACTTTGCCCAGCAGTGGGACTTTCCTAACTGCGGAGGGGCAATTGATGGGAAACACGTCCACATTGTCCCACCACCCAACTCGGGGTCGTACTATTATAATTATAAGGGGTTCAATAGTATTGTGATGTTGGCGGTGGTGTCGGCTACTTATGAGTTCATATATGTGGACGTGGGGAAGAATGGCCGGATGTCCGATGGTGGAGTCATCGCCCAGACGGAGTTCTACAGGCGTCTCCAGAATGGCAGCTTGGACTTGCCACCTCCAGAAGACAATGTGGAAGGACTCCCATTCGTCTTCATTGCAGATGAAGCGTTTGCGCTGGGGGACCATCTTATGCGGCCATTCCCGATGAGGACACTCACCCCGGTTCAGAGGATCTTTAATTACCAGCTGGCCAGAGCCAGAAGAGTGGTGGAGAACACGTTTGGAATCATGGCCGGCCGGTTACGCCTATTTCTTACACCCATACATATGGCGGAGTATAAACTGAATCATATAATCCTGGCGTGCTGTGTTCTACACAACTTTTTATGGCAACATTCTGCCAACTATGCTGGCTCAGTTGGGCCTGAGGCTGGAATTCAAAATGAAACAACCCTGACAGCGCTTGAAAGTGGCCACCCTGGCTTGCCCCCCCCCTGGTTGCCGTGATGTCCAGCTAAGATACCTTGAATTCTTTGCGGGTAGGGGGGCTATCAATATGCCAGACAATGTCTGAAACCTTTTTCAAATAAAAAAAACAAATAACTACTAAAATCTTTGGTGACATTTACTGCTTGTGTTTCTTTTAGCTTACCCTGACAGAAATGTGATGAGTCCTGAAAATGGCGTGATTGTGTAGCCTTACAAAGCACTGTTGGGTGTTATTTACTAAAGGCAAAGACACTTTGCACTACAAGTGCACTTGAAACTGCACTTGTAGTGCAAAGTGGATTTTCCCTTAGGAAATAACACCCATTGTCACAGAAAACACCAATTAGAGCACCACAAAAGTGTTGGAGCGTTGAAACAATAATCCACACATTCATGATTAACAATCTTTTTAATACCAGCACAATCACATGTGCATTTAGAAAAGGTTTTTAAAACAAACCAACATGTTTGTTGTATAACAATTTTTGGGGTCACATTAGAAAAAGTAGAAATGTCCATTTAAGATAAAACAGGCATGTTTAAAACCAACAAGAAAGACACAAATCTTGAACTTACAAAGTTCACATTTAGTAGAACTTGAAGGCAATATCAGACATGGAGTATTTACAAACTGTGTTTGATACTGCGTTCAGATGGGGTGAAGTCACCCCAGGAAAAGCCACATTTTGAAGATGCACACAAATTTACGAATGTCAACATGTGCTACCTGCCATCACGGGGGGATCAATGGATGTGTTTTGGGGGTGTAACCCCTTCCTCACAGCTAATTTATTATTGAGGAAGGGGTTGCACCCCCAAAACGCATACATTGATCTCCCGTGATGGCAGATAGCACATGTTGACACACTGTGTGCATCTTCAAAATTTAGCTTTTCTCAAATTTGTCAAAAAATTTCAAAAATTTTTAGCACACAAAAAACCAAAGGAATTTGGAGGGGTTTTAAACTCTCCCTAAAACATCAATGATGTTCTTTATTTTTTGTTGAACATCATTGATGTTTTTCTGGATGTTTTCCAAGTCCCTATTACACCCCATGATCTCCCCGATAAGGATCTGTGCACTTTCCGAGGTGAAAGGATCTGGATCCACAACATCACGATCACCTAAAAATATAGAAAGCAAAAAACACCATGTATTATAAATATGCCGACATCCATCTCTTACCTGAGCCTGTGGTTGCAGACACTCACCTGTTGTGGTGCCAATTTCCACCACGTCTTCCTCCTCCTGCTCTGCTTGTCTTGGGTGGATTTCCCCTTCTTCCAGAGGTGGGGGGTCTCTGGTCTCCTCGGATGAGAGGTGTCCTCTGAGTCTTTTATCCCCTATGTAAAAAAAATAGGTATACTTCGCACACAGATATTTTATGGCAGAACTATAAATATGAAACATTGCTTGGAAGTGGGGTACAATTGTCTGTTTTGGCAGAGTTCCAAGATGTTGCATTTTTCTTGTCCTTTGTCAAGCTTCAATACTTACCTGTTTTGTACAAGCTTCACAGATGGAGACACCCCTATAGTATACACTGGAGCACCTGTGTGGGACCCCTAATAAAAAGGGTGTTCTGGTGTCCCACACTAGTGCTCCAGCGTCCAGATGTGAAAACTGCTGAGTGTCCTCTCCTTACACAGAATCTAGTTTGCATTTCATTCTAGTAACAAACCCATCTACACAACCAAATTAGTTTCAGACAAGTAGGCCCTAAAAAATGTGGGCAAATGCATATGGCCAAAACAATGGTGTTTTATAGGCCGAACGAACAATGTTTTATACGAACGAATAATGTGCCCATGAACATGAAAGTTGACTTTTGAAACTGGATAGCAGTTAAGAAAAGCACATGGAGCAGCACGAACATAATAAACATAACGAATAGCACATGGAGCAGCACGAACATAATAAACATAACGAATAGGAACACAGGACAACTACTTACTTTTTTGCAGCACTCTCCGGATCTTTCGGTACTGCTCGTGCTCTCTTAATTTGAGGTCCAACCACCGCTTCCTGAGCTGATCTTTCGATCGTTGTACCCCGAAATTCCGGTGTAGACTCTTGACCACTTTCGCCATGATCTTGGCCTTTATGACATTGGGGTTGGGGTAAGGTCCATACTTCCCGTCATAGTCGGCTTTCTTCAGGATGTCCACCATCTCCAACATCTCCCCAAAGGACATATTCGATGCCTTAAATCTGACGTTTTAGGCTCCGGGCTTTCCCCCCCTCCTCCTCATTGCTGTAATTAGCACGCACCTGTTGTGTCTCTGCCATGTGCTCTTCCCCCACTGCACCGAAGGAGAAGGGGCGGGGAATAGACTAGAAAGAATGTCAGGGGCGGGCGGAGTTACACGCATGCGCAGTGTCTATAAAGCGTAACACGCGTGCGTAGTACATACGATCTGTGAGCGGAGGAAGGAGTATCGGAGGCGCCGATCGTGATAACAAAGGTAAGAGCAAAACTAGGGCCTATACTGCTTCTAGATTGAGGCCTATATTGTAACAAGATTAGGAGAGTTTTGCCTGACATTAGGGTTTGTCTTGTGTTGTGTCTTGCAGATAAAATGGATGGCTTCAATGACCACAACTTCCTCCCCCTGTTCATAGACAAGTACAGGGAGCTGCCCTGTCTGTGGCAGGTGAAACATCCACATTACAATAATAAACAAAAGAGGCAGGCAGCGCTGGAGAAACTGCTGGAGTTGGTGAAGCCGGTGGTCCCCACGGCAAACATCCCCTATTTAAAAGCCAAAATTGGTGGCCTGAGTAGCACTTATCTAAGGGAGCGCAAGAAGATCACGGATTCCCAGAGATCCGGAGCTGCAGCAGATGACGTTTATGTCCCCAGGCTGTGGTACTATGAGAGACTGCGATTTCTGTCAGACCAGACTGAAGTCAGGAAATCCCTCTCAACCCTTCCTTCCACCCTATCTTCCACCCCAGCTGAGGCTTCCGATGTCCAACCTGGGACTTCCAGCCAGGAAGAAGTGGAGGAGCCCAGATGGAGTCAGGTATAGCATTCTTCTACAGATTTCTGGTCAATAAATAAATGATCTTTTCTAGATGTTATTATTGATCACTAATTGCTGATTTAATGCAGTTTTTTACATATCAATAGACAGTAGTGAGCAAAAATAATTGAGACAAGAATGAAAAATGCTGGGCTCAGAAGGATAGTCTGTTATATTTGTTAACATTCAATTTGCAACAGTCATGAGATGAAAATTGTGTGTGATTGATGAATAAAAAACTAAAACTATGTCCTTTTTCATACACAGGAAGACCTCAGCCAGGTCGAGGCTCTAGAATGTGGCACACAGGAGGAGCCTGTGGAATGTGGCAGCCAGGAGGAGGCGGGGGTTAGTGGCAGCCAGGAGGAGGCGGGTCTAAGTGCCAGCCAGGAGAAGCCTGGACCCAGTAGGAGCCTGACCGAATCGCAGGTTCCTCCCCTCCGCCTTCCAAACAAAAGACCCAGGAAGGGGAGTCACGTGCAGGATTCAGCGCTCAGGCTCATTCAGGAGGCTTCTGCATCCCTCAGAGCCTTACCCACTCCTGAAGAGGCCTTTGCCTGCATGGCTGCCACCAAACTGAAGGGCATGCAGGAGGGTCAATGCTAGCTGTGTGAGAACCTTCTTTATAAAGTCCTAACTAAGGGGGTGAGTGGTGAAATCACACCCAATACCCACCTGAGTGAGTTGGACCATTCTCCTCCTCATCCTCCTCCTGCCACAACTACACCACCACAGCCACAGCGTGGAAGGAAGCATGGAAGGAAAACCAGAGAGTGATGGCCCTGGGTTCAGTCTGGTCTGACAAAACATACAGCCTCTTGTATGACCACAGCCTGGGGACATACATGTCATCTGCTGCTTTCATGATCTCTTGGACTTCTGGACCAGACTGCACTCCCTTAGATATGGACTCCTCAGGCCACTGATTTTGCAGTAAAATAATTGATGTGTGCCCTGGGGGCCAAAGGCTTCGCCAATCTCTGCTGTTTCTGCAGCGTTGCCTCCCTCTTTGTTTGGTTCTGAGCCCTTAATAAAGGAATTTTTGGTTCAATTATACTTGCCTATGTGTGTTTTCCATCAAAAAGGACAGTTTGTTTGTGAGGAGGCAGGTACATTTCAAAACTACAATGTGAAATTAACAAGGGACACCAACACCAAACAATCTCCTTGAGATTAAATAATACAAGATATCAATGGGGTTGTGGTAACTTGACACACAAAACACACACAAAAATTCTATGGAGTAAAACCCCAAAAAACGAAAAAAAAACCCATCAGCCTTGAAAAAAAACAAAAATAAAACAACAAAAAAATAAATTTGGTCAGATGTGACAAATCAAAATATATTGAGGGAATCGCGATAAATAATAAAGAAAGAAGTTTGTGAGAAGTCTGTGTGAATATGAACAGCAAAACTACTTCATTCTTCTCACATTTTAAAGAAGAAGAGAGTGCGCTGTATTAAACAATTTAAAACATTGCAGCGTGACGAAAGTGCTGTATCCATTCCGAACGCTAATTTTACCAGACCGAGCTGTTCCGTCTCAGAATTTCTTCTGAGCATGCGTGGCACTTTGTGTGTCGGAATTGGCCACACACGGTCGGAATTGACGCGATCGGATTTTGTTGTCGGAAAATTTTATAGCCTGCTCTCAAACTTTGTGTGTCGGAAAATCCGATGGAAAATGTCCGATGGAGCCCACACACGGTCGGAATTTCCGACAACACGCTCCGATCGCACATTTTCCGTCGGAAAATCCGACCGTGTGTACGGGGCATTAGTGTTATTTGCTTTTAATATGGTCACCATATATCCCCATTGCAATTTGAGGTTTTAAGGTTGTAAATGTGGATTTTGTACAAGGCTACAGCCTGAGCTGTAAAGCCAGTACAGACGCCAGGAAAAAAGCGGCATTAAAAACGCGATTTTATCCGCGTTTTGCATTGAATTCAATGCGCCTTACTCCACGCTGACTTTCAGCTGCGTTTCTCTGTCTCTATTCAAAATCAATGGTTCCCTATGGGACCCCATTGATTTGAATAGAGGTCCCACCAGAAGTCGGATCAAGAGGATCTGACTTGCGGTGCGACTTGTGTGCTGAGAATCTTGAGGGGGGAACCCAGCGAAAATTTTAAAAAAAATTTGCGTGAGGTTACCTCACCAAGACGATACCAGAGCCTTCGGTCTGGTATGGATCTTAAGGGGAACCCCCACACCAAAAAAAAATAGCGTGGGGGTCTCCCCAAAGTTCTATACCAGACCCTTACCCGAGCACGCAGCCCGGCAGGTCAGGAAAGGGGGGGCGAGCGAGCGCTCCCACCTGGACCATACCATGCCACATGCCCTCAACAGGGGAGGTTGGTGCTTTGGGGCAGGGGGGCCCTGCGCCCCCCACCCCAAAGCACTTTGTCCCCATGTTGATGAGGACAAGGGCCTCTTCCCGACAACTCTGGCTGTTGGTTGTCGGGGTCTGAGGGGGGGGGGGGCTTATCGGAATCTGGGCACCCCCTTTTATAAGGGGGCCCCCAGATTCTGGCCCCCCATCCTATGTGAATAAGTATGGGGTATATCGTACCCTTACCCATTCACCTGGGGAAAAAAGTGGCAATATAAAAAACACACTACACGGGTTTTTAAAGTAATTTATTAGGCAGCTCCGGGGGTCTCTTCCGACTTCTCCGCTCTCTCGGGCCTCTTCTCTGTGCTCTCCGACCTCTTCTCCCGCTATCTGGTGTCTTCTGGCGGGCTCCTCCGCTATCTTCTGCTCTTTTGCACGCTCTTTTGCTAGCTCTTGCCCAGTCTTTTCCGTTGTCTTCTTCCCTCTTCTCTTCTTCCGATGTTGGCTCGACGCTCTCTCCCACTGTAATGCCCTGTGCGCGGTGCGCAACGACTTATATAGGCATGGTGTGGGGTCACCAGGTTATGTCATCCGGTGACCCAGCCCCTTATGTGGTCACAGTCCCATCATACCCCGGGACTGTGACATCATAACGCACGCGGCATTACAGCAGGAGAGAGCGTCAAGTTAACATCGGAAGAAGAGAAGAGGGAAGAAGACATCGGAAAAGACCGGGCAAGAGCTAGCAAAAGAGCCGGCAAAAGAGCAGAAGATAGCAGAGGAGCCCGACAGAAGACACCGGACAGCGGGAGAAGGGGCTAGAGAATGCGGAGAAGAAGCTGGAAAATGCGGAGAAAAGGCCGGGGAGAGCGGAGAAGTCGGCAGAGACCCCCGAAGTTGGAAGAGACCCCCGGAGCTGCCTAATAAATTACTCTATAAACCTGTGTACTGTGTTTTTTTTATTGACACTTTTTTCCCCAGGTGAATGGGTAGGGGTACGATGTACCCCATACGCATTCACATAGGGTGGGTGGCCGGGATCTGAGGGCCCCCTTTTTAAAGAGGGCGCTCAGATTCCAATAAGTGCCCTGCCCCCAGACCCCGACAACCAATGTCCAGGGTTGTCAGGAAGAGGCCCTTGTCCTCATCAACATGGGGACAAGGTGCTTTGGGGTGGGGGAACCTCACGCAATTTTTTAAAATTTTCGCAGGGTTCCCCCCTCAAGATTTTCAGCACACAAGTCGCACCACAAGTTGGATCCTCTTGATCCGACTTCTGGTGCGACCTGTATTCAAATCAATGGGCCCCCATAGTGAACCATTGATTTTGAATAGAGACAAACGCCAGACGAAGCTTAACACAGCGTTAAGCCTCGTTAAATCGCATTTAACACCTTTTGCCAGCATCTGACGTTTTTACAGCTGTAGCACTGGGGCCTCAAGACGCTGGTCCTGGGTTTTTTTTGCAGCTTAAAAACAGCTATGCCATTTACAGCTCAAAAACGCCATGGTGGGCATGAGGCCATAGACTAACATGGAGAGGCGTTTTAAGCTGCAAAAAATGCTCAAAAAAGTGGCTGTAAAAACGTCCATGGGCATAAGGCCTAAAAGTTAAAAACTGTCCCTGGACATGAATTCTGAGTTGAGTCAGCAAAAAAAATCCTCAACTCTAATGAAGTAATAGAAAATGTCTTATTGTGTCGTGGTCTTAAAGTTTTCAAGGTGTCAGCTCCTGCATATAAAATGAGTTGGATTCATTTAAATTATATTGGTAGCTCCTCAACAGAAAACGCTATCCCAAATTTTTGCATTGGAGCCGAATTACTCTTTAAAAAAATTGAGGAAGCTGGGACAAAAAAGCTGACAGATTGTGGTGTTTAGTGTCTTGAGCACACAATGAGTAATGATTATCATTTATATTCTGTAAAGGCCTTTTATTTTTATGAACACTTCTTCCTCAGCTTATCACTTAGAAAAGAATGTAGTTATCACCTAAAGCACCTTTTCTCTGTCAACAACATCCTAAGCTCCTGGCTCTGCATTCCCAATGTTTACACAAACTGTTATTGCCTGGGTGACTGAGATTGATCACTGAATAACGAGTTTGTGCTACCCCAGGCTGTCTTAATGCTGTGCTGGGTGCCTGCTCTCCTGTAGCTTGTTCTAGATACTCTCAGGATAAGACAGCAACATTTTTACATTTTTGCCCTGGCTGTTTTGTTTTAAGTTCTGTTCTACACATTATCCTAAGTATGCAAGGCTCAAATGTTCAGCCTCAGCCTCAAGGAGGTACTGTATAAATACATAAATAAACAAGCAACTTGTTTATCGCATGTACTGTACTGTCAAAACTGCTTAGTTATATGAACTTCTAAACGGAATTAAAAGCAGATATTTTGTTTGCCTTCTTCCTAAGGCCCGGTTCACACTGATACAACACAACAGTCATACGACTGTGGATCTGACATTACCCTGCGACTTCATGTCCGATTTCCGTACGACTTTAACGGGATCAGACTTTGATCCCGACAATACCAAGCCCTTTGAGTCTGGTATGAATATTAAAGAGGAAACCCTTGCCAAAAAAAAAAACACGGTGTAGGCCCCCCCACCCTCCAGGATCATACAAGACCCTGTGGTCCGGTGGGGGAACCCCCACCCCAAAAAAAAATGGCATGGGGTCCCCCCAAAATCCATACCCTTATCTGAGCATGCAGCCTGGCATGTCAGGAAAGGGGTGGGCGAGCGAGGGCCCCCCCCTTCTGGACCATACCAGGCCACATGCCCTCAACATGGGGCACTTTGGGGCAGGGGGGGTTCCTTTGGTTCTTCCTCCGGTCCTTCTCGCTGTCCTGAACCAGAGGAAGAAGACATCAGCGCAGAAGACTAAGGTAAAAACCTGTGTGCTGATTTTATCTCTTTGACACTTTTTTTGGGTGAATGGGTGGGGGTACTATGTACCCGATACTCATTCACATACGGTGGATCTGGGAATCCCCTTGTTAAAGGTGGCTTCCAGATTTTGATAAACCCCAGGTCCCCAGACCCTGACAACCACAGCCCAGTGTTATCAGGAAAAAGCCCTTATCCCCATCAACATGGGGACAAGGTGCTTTGGGGTGGGGCCTCAAATGGCCTGGTATGGAATTAGGGGGAAACCCTATGCTGTTTTTTTATTTTGGCATGTGTGGCCTAAAACTAGTAGACATGTTTTGGTAAAAGAGTTCATCACCAATAACTTGAACATCTTTTATCATCAATATGTATTTTGATGGGCACAGAGTACATAGTGTTATTTTGCTGCACATTTATCACACACACAATCTAATATCAAACACCAACTGTAGGCCTCTAACCTCCCTGGCAGTTTTCCAGAGTGTGGCTCGGGGTTAAATTTCAGTACCATTAGCGGTAACCCCGAGCCACACTCAGGATTGCATTGCAGGATCCTGGTGCAGGTTACTTACTTTGTCCCCAGGATCCTGCGATGTCCCCCCGCTGTGTCTGCGGGCTGTGTCCTCCGCCCGATGCCTCTGTGTGCCAGGCTCCATTCCCTGCGAGTATCGCGACGCATGGGGCAGAGCCCCGCGGCAAATTCAAAAAACAGAAAATTCATAACACATACAGTACTGTATGACATCATTTCACATCCCTTTTGTCCCCAGTGCTTTGTCCAATACCCTGCATGCAGTTTTATATTATATATACTGTTCTTTCTACCTGGAAACTTGAGATTGTCCGTAGCAACCAAAAAGTGCTCCTTTACGTCAAAAGTGATTTTAGACAAGCTAGAAAACAGCGATAGTAAATTAGAACACTTGCAGACTTGAGTGATCGTGAATCGTGGGGAAATTCATTTTATTATATTATTTTTTATAGTTATTTATTATATTATAATTTATGATTTTGTGTTTCAAACTTTATCATACCCGGAATATTTACTAGACTCTTGTTTGGACAGATTTAAGTGTGTTATTGCTAAGAATTACAGGCCTACAATATAAAACGCCAAATTTCTATGCAAAACAATTGTACTGCTTTGAGATGCAAAAATCTGACATAATCATACCTCCAGGGTGGTTAAAGTAACATTAAACCTTTAGTTTTTAAAAAAATAAAATAACCAACATGGTATACTTACCTGCTGTCAGGGCTGGGCTCAGCCCTTCCTTCTCTGAGCTGGCCGCTCAGCTGTCGGCTAATTGCCAGCTCCTTTCTCTCCACAGTTACTCAGCTGTTGATGATATCCTGCTTGTCAGTCCTGCCTACTTAAGCTGTCCAGTCCAGAGGTTCTCTGCCTTCGCCTTGGTCAACATCACAGAGACTTTTTCCTGCGATCCTGTTCAAGACTTGCTTTGCTGACATCCCTTCTGGCTCCAGATCCTGCTTGCTGTTCCACTACATTGATCCCTGACTTCTGGCTTGGCTGACTATCCGTACCGGTTACTGAACTTTGGCTATGTTTTGACTACGTTTGTTCTTTTTACTTTTATTATTAAACAAGTGTGATTTAACTGTACTTCTGTCTCGGCCTGATTTCATGGTTTCTGACACCTGCTGTGTGCAATGGTTTTGCACACAGCACCCTCGATCCTACATTTATGGGGTCCCTTGACAGCGCTGCAGGTCCCTCCTCTTTGGCGAGTGCCAAACTGCGTCTATTGACATAGACTGAGCAACTCGGCCCGCCCCCTTCTCCCTCATCACAGCATTTGATTGACAGCAGCGGAAGGGAGCCGCTGCTCTCGTGCTCATCACTAGATTGGTTTGGGCTCAGGTAAGAAAAAGGGGGGGGGGTCCTGCAGCACAGAAGGTTTTTTACCTTAATGCATAGAATGTATTAAAGGTAAAAATCTTGAGGCTTTAGAATCACTTTAACCACTTGTCATCCGGGTAAATGTTTAGATTTTTCACATACATACCCTATTAAAATCCGCATTTTTTGCTAGAAAATTTCTTAGAACCCTAAAACATTATATATTTTCTGAAAGCAGAGATCCTAGAGAATGAAATGGGGGTTGTTGAAATTTTTTTATATCGCATGATATTTGCACAGTCATTTATCAAACACAATTTGTCATGAAAAAATACACTAAAATGCACTTTAATGCACACACGCACAATATAATATCCATTTTCTTCATAAAATATAAAAAATGACGTTGCACCAAATAAATACATACCATTCATGTAAAGATTTAAAATTGCACATGCCTGTAAAATGACAACAAACTATGGCACCTAAAATTATCCATAGACGGTGCTTTAAAAGCCTTCAAAGGTTATCCATTTAGAGTAAAAAATGGAAGCTCTGGAATTGTTGCTCTTACTCTAATGTTCACTGCGATACCTCACATGTGTGGAGCATTCACCATTTACATATGGATGTTCGACCTACATGCACCTTTGCATTTGGGCGAAAGCACAGGGGAATGGGGGTGCTTGGGCAGTGACAAATCCTCTTTATGGAGAGATCTGTAGGCTATTAGACCCCTGTTCCCTCCTCTGCCCTCCAAGGCAGTCAATTAAACACAGATTGACCTGATCATCTGCTTCCCAGGCTGGTACCGGACTGAAACTGGAAGTAGCAAAATCCTCAATGCTTCTGGCTTCATTTGTCACAGAACAGATGAGTAAAAGAAAGGGATGTGGGCAGGCGGCCCAACTGCTTGCCGCTGTCTGGGGCTCCCTGGTGGAATGGGAGAGCCTGGCAATGGCAGGAGATGGGCAAAAGTGGCAAGGGGGTGCCCCCTTCCGTGCCCTGTAAAAAGGATTGGATGGCTGTAGAGATGTTCAGATCACTTTTACCTAAAAGTCACTTCTCTTCCAGGATGTTTATATGTGTATGGTGGACTGAAAGTGGCAAGATTAAAATACTGACCTAAAGCTGTGCCAACACTGACCAATCAAAATCACTCTGATCTGTACCGAAAGCACAGCAAAAATATGAGGGAGAAGAGTAGGAATTTTACATGCTGCATGGACACTGACAGCTCATGACCCATGGAGGTAAGCACACACCAGGGAGGGAGGGTGTAGGGCAGGGATATGCAATTAGCGGACCTCCAGTTGTTGCAGAACTACAAGTCCCATGAGTCATAGCAAGACTCTGACAGCCACAAGCATGGCACCCAGAGGCATGATGGGACTTGTAGTTATGCAACATCTGGAGGTCCGCTAATTGCATATCAGTGGTGTAGGGTGTTGGATCACCTTTTCATTTTTTTCTGAAAAAAAGTGAATTTACACTTTAAAGTAGATCAAATTCCAATCACCACAATCTCACAAAAACGTGTTAATATTAATAACATGCTAATTTAATTTTAAAAGTTGTTCTTACTCCCTTTAAATCTACAGCTTTCTTTAAAATAATATCTGGTGATCCTCCCATGAAAGCCCTTGTCCTGGCACTTCCTGCAATGGGGTGACAACTGTATCCCAATTGTGCTGTCACCTTGCCATATGTGTCCCTGGTTGAAAATACAAGCGGTTGTGTTGAAACATATTGCATAGGCATGGTCCACTGCTATCTATATCAGGAAGCAATGACGTGCAGCCAACACTGGAACAAGTGCATGTAGGCATGCAAAAAAGGATGACAAAGGGTGAAGCTAGTATTTTATAAAAAAATATTTTTTTTTTAGAAATAGGAGTGGTTTATGATACACAGGGCTTTAGCAAATTAACTTGAAAAACGCCCTACCATACTGCTTCCTAGAAAAGCATAACTATAGGAACACTTAAATAATAATCTGTTCCCTGGGGCAGTTTTACACAAAGTGCAAACAACCTGATTTTCTGACACATCCAGCCAGGGGCGGACTGACAACTCATGGGGCCCCCGGGCAATAGGGGCTCATGGGGCCCCCTTTGTCCCCACCCACCCACACACAAGCCACACCCTCACAAAGCCCCACGTATATATTGCACTGCTACATTACATGCATTGGTCACAGAATTTCTCTACTTCATGTTCAAAATAAATGTTTAAAGATTTAAGAAAATAAAGAAAAATAAACTCACTTTAACCACGTAAATTTACTGCAGGGCTGCGTCTCCTGTGAGCAGAATCAAGTACAGGAACTTGATTCTGCACTTGCGGGTCTGCATGCTGTTTGACCTGCTGCCGCTGTGATTGGACACACCGAGAGCTAACCAGCGGGTCCGGAGGACCCGATGTCCGCCAGGCCCAGACGATCGTTTCCAACAGAGGCAGAACTGTGGTCTGCCTATGTAAACAAGTCCCCAGAGAGCCTCCCCTTACATCAGGGTCCCCAGAGAGCCTCCCCCACTTACATCAGGGTACCCAGAGAGCCCCCCCTTACATCAGGGTCCCCAGAGAACCTCCCCTTACGTCAGGGTCCCCAGAGAACCTCCCCTTATATCAGGGTCCCCAGAGAGCCCCCTCCTTACATCAGGGTACCCAGAGAGCCCCCTCCTTACATCAGGGTCCCCAGAGAGCCCCCTCCTTACATCAGGGTCCCCAGAGAGCCCCCTACTTACATCAGGGTCCCCAGAGAGCCCCCTCCTTACATCAGGGTCCCCAGAGAGCCTCCTCCTTACATCAGGGTCCCCAGAGAGCCTCCCCCACTTACATCAGGGTACCCAGAGAGCCCCCCCTTACATCAGGGTCCCCAGAGAACCTCCCCTTACGTCAGGGTCCCCAGAGAACCTCCCCTTATATCAGGGTCCCCAGAGAGCCCCCTCCTTACATCAGGGTACCCAGAGAGCCCCCTCCTTACATCAGGGTCCCCAGAGAGCCCCCTCCTTACATCAGGGTCCCCAGAGAGCCCCCTACTTACATCAGGGTCCCCAGAGAGCCCCCTCCTTACATCAGGGTCCCCAGAGAGCCTCCTCCTTACATCAGGGTCCCCAGAGAGCCCCCTCCTTACATCAGGGTCCCCAGAGAGCCCCTTCCTTACATCAGGGTCCCCAGAGAGCCCCCTCCTTACATCAGGGTCCCCAGAGAGCCCCCCCTTACATCAGGGCCCCCAGAGAACCCCCCCCCTTACATCAGGGTCCCCAGAGAGCCCCCTCCTTACATCAGGGTCCCCAGAGAGCCCCCTCCTTACATTAGGGTTCCCCAGAGAGCCCCCCCCCTTACATCAGGGTCCCCAGAGAGCCTCCCCTTACATCAGGGTCCCCAGAGAGCCCCCCCTTACATCAAGGTCTCCAGAGAACCCCCCCCCCATACATCAGGGTCTGCAGAGAGCCCCCCATACATCAGGGTCCCCAGAGAGCTCCGTCTTACATCAGGGTCTACTCCCCAGAGAGCCCCCCATACATCAGGGTCCCAGAGAGCCCCCCCATAGATCTGGGTCCCCAGAGAGCCCCCCCATAGATCTGGGTCCCCAGAGAGCCCCCCCATAGATCTGGGTCCCCAGAGAGCCCCCCATAGATCTGGGTCCCCAGGGAGCCCCCCCCATACATCAGGGTCCCCAGAGAGCCCCCCTTACATCAAGGTCTTCAGAGAGCCCCCCCTTAAATCAAGGTCCCCAGAGAGCCCCCCCATACATCAGGGTCCCCAGAGAGCCCTGCCTTACATCAAGGTTTCCAGAGAGCTCCACATACATCAGGGTCCACTCCCCAGAGTGCCCCCCCATACATCAGGGTCCCAGAGTGCCCCCCATAGATCTGGATCCCCAGAGAGCCCCCCCCAAGATCTGGGTCCCCAGAGAGCCCCCCCATACATCAGGGTCCCCAGAGAGCTCCCCCTCATACATCAGGGTCCCCAGAAAGCCCCCCAATACATCAGGGTCCCCAGAGAGCCTCCTCCTTACATCAGGGTCCCCAGAGAGCCCCCCATACACCAGGGTTCCCAGAGAGCCTCCCCCTTAAACCAGGTTCCCCAGAGAGCCTCCCCTCCATACATCAGGGTCCCCAGAGAGCCCCCCATACATCAGGGTCCCCAGAGAGCCCCCCAATACATCAGGGTCCCCAGAGAGCCTCCTCCTTACATCAGGGTCCCCAGAGAGCCCCCCATACATCAGGGTTCCCAGAGAGCCTCCCCCTTAAACCAGGGTCCCCAGAGAGCCTCCCCCCCATACATCAGGGTCCCCAGAGAGCCTCCCCCCATACATCAGGGTTCCCAGAGAGCCTCCCACCCATACATCAGGGTTCCCAGACGTAACCCCCCCCCCCCCCAGAGGTTCTCCTGTACCTGGCTGTGCACCTCCAACCCCCAGCACAGGGGGAGGTGGGAGGTGGCGATTGGCAGTTCTATGGTGCCTGTGGATCTCACTGGGGCTTGTAGTTCTCCTTCTGATTCTGTACAGTGGATAGGGGAGGGGCCTCTGACCCGGGCAGCAGTCTGCAACAGTGTACAAGCAGAGAGTGAAACTTGTAGCTGCCTGGGTCAGAGGCCCCTCCCCTTTCCACTCTATACACTTTGGAGGAGAAATACAAGTCCCAGGTAGATGCTGCGAGTACCATAGAGCTGCTAATCGCCGCCTCCCACTCCCCCCACTGCATCCCAAACTGAAAGCCACAGCTGCAGGGGGAGATGCTGTGTCTTGCCCCCCCCCCCCCCCCCGCACAGCGGCAGTCGGCAAAATGGCTCCACCGCAGCACGCCTAGCAGCATACCCCTAGATCTGACGAGCATGTCTCACGGGCCCCCTACTGGCCGCGGGCCCTCGGTCGGCGTCCGCATGACCGAATGGTCAGTCCACCCCTGCATCCAGCTATAATCTAGGGCAGGTTCTTTTTCAAGAAGAGACATCAATCTGTCAGTGGATGGAGAACATCCCTCCCCTTTTAAGGAACTGTAAATGTTGAAACAGGGGCAGTTTGGTCAGACTTGGAGGAGGCCTGCTCCAGCTAACACAAATATTTAGGGGCTTTTTCACTAATAAATTTGTATGGAAAGGGAAAGAGTATGTTCTTTCAATGTTGGCATTGAACTTCTTTTATGAACTTCTTTTCATCACCTCCTCCCATGCTCGCCTCCAGGACTTTTCCAAAGCCTCTCCAATCCTATGGAATGCCCTACCCCAATCTGTCCGCTTATCTCCTACTTTATTAGCTTTTAGATGATCCCTGAAAACCCTTCTCTTCAGAGAAGCCTACCCTACCCAGACCTAACAACTGTTTTTTCATTTTCTCCATCAGCTCACCCCCCACAGCGATTACCTTTTGTTTCCACTTGACCCTCCCTTCTAGATTGTAAGCTTTAACAAGCAGGGCCCTCTGATCCCTCCTGTATTGAATTGTATTGTAAGTGTACTGTCTGCCCTCGTATTGTAAAGCGCTGCGTAAACTGTTGGCACTATATAAATCCTGTATAGTAATAATAATAATAATGAGTTTTTGTTTCATTACTTAATCTAAGAACATACTGAGAGGCAAGCTGACAGTATTAGCTCCAATGTGTGTGTTTGTTTATACAAGTACTCTAAGGATATTGTATAATATATACAATGTAAGATGGGCTCATGCAAATGATTGTGTATTCTGTAATCCATTACATAGTATAGTGTGTTATATTTATGTAAGTAGGGATTTGAATTTGTCTGATTATCAACTGTAATAACTATAATAACTACGCAACATGCAAAAACTGAAGTAGTAAGAAAGCAAACGGAAAGAAAGTTCACAGATTATCTGAATGGACATTAGCACCACATCCCTTGTTTAAACATCATATAACAAATCAAGAGAAATTGGATTTTTAAGGTGCTGACAACACAACCAAACGAAGGATATATAAAAATGTCAAAATTTTATTAGGAAAATGGAGCCTTAGATTTAATACCCTTTTATCAACCTACAGGTAATTTGAGACTAGGGAATGCTTTGCCTCTTTTTTTTTGCACACCCAAGACAACTGATTAAATATTTGTGATGTATTTTGATTTGATTTATAAGTGTTTATTTATGAGTCCAATACTATGTTATTTTTTTATAATGACCATATATACAGTGCCTGATATAGTTCTCCTGAAGAAGCCATCGCTATAGCGAAACACCAATATGTTGATTTGTAAGATGTTTTTCTTAATAAAATTTTGATAGTAAGAAAGTAAAGCTTGTTAGTGTTAGAACATCTAAGGAAATGGTTGTTTAATACGGAACTTAGTTTCATTTACATTTGTAGATAAATCTTTTGTGTGTGCAAAACCTATATTTTTTTCCTCTAATTAGTCCTCTAAGACTAACAAGCCAAGTTATGTGAATTCTAACCAATAGAGAGTCAGAACAAGGAGCAGGCAGGCTTTGCATAAACTTCCTTAGTTCATGTCGTAATCTACATACTAACAACAGGCTGCAGAATAGTCAAAACCTTAAAGCACTGTATGTGCAAGCACCGCCAAGAGTCTGCAGCTAATTTGAAATTCCAGTGTATACAGTAACAGATGACAATGCTTAGATCCTAAGGCCCCTTTCACACTGGGGCGGTAGGGGGCGTCGGCGGTAAAACAGCGCTATTTTTAGCGCTGTTTTACCGCGGTATTCGGCCGCTAGCAGTGCCTTTTTAACCCCCCGCTGGCGGCCGAAAAAGGGTTAAAACCCCTTGTATAGCGCGGTTATAGCCGCGGTATTACTGCGGTATAGCCGCGCTGTCCCATTGATTTCAATGGGCAGGAGCGGTTTAGGAGCGGTGAATACACCGCTCCTTCACCGTTCAAAGGATGCGGCTGACAGGAGATTTTTTCTTCTCCTGCCAGCGCACCGCTTCAGTGTGAAAGCCCGAGGGATTCCACACTGAACAAACAGCGGAGGCTGTTTAGGGGCGGTTTGCAGGCGCAATTTTTAGCGCAATAACGCCTGCAAACCGCCCCAGTGTGAAAGGGGCCTAACTGGCTCTCATTTAAACGCACTATCCCCAAGAACGATATCACTGCCTGGCAGTAGGACTGCCTCTTATTTAATATAATAATAATAAAAAATTAAAAGCATTTAAAGAATGTTTACTTTTCCATCAACACGGAGGGAAGTGCACTCCAATCTACCAAGTGCCCTGTGCAAACAGACGGCAGCCTACTGCAGTGTTTCTCAACTCCAGTCCTCAAGGCGCCCCAACAGGTCATGTTTTCAGGATTTCCATTATTTTGCACAGGTGATTTGATCAGCTTCACTGCCTTAGTCATTACCACAGCCGTTTCATCTAAGGGAAATCCTGAAAACCTCACCTGTTCGGGCGCCTTGAGGACTGGAGTTGAGAAACACTGGCCTAAAAACATGATTTTGGCAAACGTTTCTTCAATAAAGCAAAAAGCCTTAATAAACCAAAATACCTATTAGTTATAGCGATTTCATAAAATCAGATAACCAGAAACAAGTTAAAAGGGGTAGTAAACTGCATCAAGAAAAAAAAAGTGGGCAATATTGGTCATAATGTGCTAACATGCATTGCATATTTTTTTCAAGAGTCCCAAACCAACTTTAATTTCCCATTCTCAATTTCAATTTTCAAAATAATTTTTACAAAAAAGTGGCTGCTGTGAGGTACTGTAGTACCCATTATATGCTTAAAACGTTGAACAAAAACAGCTCGGCATAAATGTTGATGACATTTATTTGAAGATGTTTTAAATTTTGCTGTCACAAGCTTTTGCCTGAAAAGCATTATTATTTTTTTAAACGCTCTACAGTCATACCTAATTAAATGTTCAATTTGGAATAGCTAAATATATTCAAGTGCATCAAAGCAAAATGTGCACAAAATCCTACAGTTCATTTTCTTTAGAAAGCAGCCAAATCCTCAGCAGAAAAAAATATCCCTGTACAGAAGTACCCTTGCTCTCTGTGTGGAAGCGGTAGTCTCTATGCAGAGGTCTGACATGCTCTCTGTTGAATCAGATTTAAAAGGCTATTTTCACACTGAAAGCATCCAGCATTATTAGCAGTAAAGTGCTGCTAGTATTAGCAGCGCTCTACTGTCCTTTTAGCGGCGCTTTTCGGCCGCTTCTAACCCCCACTATCAGCCGAAGAAAGGATAAAAAGTGCCCGTGTTGCGGCGCTGCCGAAGCACTTTGCAGGCGCTTTAGCAGCACTGCCCATTCATTTCAATAGGCAGGGGCGGTTTAGGAGTGCTGGGGCGTTTTTCCGGCGCTTTACAGGCGCTATTTCTAGTGCAAAAAAAAAACCTCAGTGTAAAAGTAGCCTAACTCTGCAATGAAAACATTTATGGCCCCTGCTGAATCCTCGTTACTTCATCAACATGCTGGCTGTTGCATTTTCTGTTCACTCAACATAAACATATAATATTCATTTTATATTAGTGAATTGCCTCTCATTTTCTAGTCATCTTTTGAACGTGCTCATATAATTCAGATCTAATACACACTCCAGACACTTCCTACTTGCTCTCTTTCGGCCTGATAAACTTTAACTACTTCAGCTGCAGAAGAGTTTACCCCTTTCATTACCAGGCCATTTTTTGCTATTCAGCACTGTGCTATTTTACCTGGCAATTGTGCGGTCATGCAACGCTGTACTCCAAAAAATAAATTATACATTTTTTCCCCACAAATAGAGCTTTCTTTTGGTGGCATTGGATGACCACTGGGTTTTTTTTTAAACTTTTTTATATAAACAAAAAAAGACAAATTTTGAAACAAACTATATTGTTTCTTTCCGATATAAAACATTAAAAAAAAAAAATCACATTTATTCAGGCCAAAATGTATTCTGTTACAAAAAATCCCAATAAGTGTATATTAATTGGTTTGCGTAAAAGTTATAAAGTTACAAACTATGGTATATATACTGGAATTACTATTTTTTTTAATATATACTAGTAATGGTGGAGACCAGTGATTTAAAATGGGACTGCAACGGGCAATCTGACGCTAACCGACGCTGGGGGGGGACTCATACCTCCCAACTTTTTGAGAAAGGAGGCACACTTTATTATGTGTATACATGTATACACTGCTCCTTCACTGCTCCTGCCCATTGAAATCAATGGGATAGCGCGGCTATATGGCCGGCAAAGCGCCTCTGCAGAGGCGATTTGTGGTGGTTTTTAACCCTTTCTCGGCCACTAGTGGGGGGTAAAACCGCCCGCTAGCGGCCAAATACCGACGGTAAAGCACCGCTAACAATAGCGGCGCTTTACCGCCGACGCCGCCCCTGCCCCAGTGTGAAAGGGGCCTAAGTGATTTGCCGGTTTTTACTTCCTGCTTTGCGGGGATAAAAAAAAAAGGGCACATTGCTGCTGTCTGTGTGTACCAGCACAGGGATCGTTTATCATTCGCTCAGCCGATCAGTGGGTTCTGCCGATAAATTTTTGGCCAAGATCTGCAGATTGGCTTGTGCTGCAGCGAATGACAGCACAGCCAGGATGGTGGGTACACGTACACCCCCTCCCCGGAAATACATATCACATATATTTATGTGATTCAACACAGCCGAGTCTCCCTGTAGCAGTAAAGCTACAGGAGGCAGTCGGGAAGTGGTTTTTAAACCTGTTAATTCTGCCAGAAATCTTGTGAGCTTATAATTTCATGTGCTTTTTGCCTGTACTGCATTCTAATCAGTTATATTGCACCCAGGTCTCTCTGAGAACTACAGAAAGCCTCCTTTATAATATAGAGAAGATGAGAGGTTGTGGGTTTTTTGTGTTCCTAACAAACTTCCTGTTATACTGTGACAGCGCTACTCCTCCATAGATACAGTATGGTGAGTGTCACTCTAGGACAGGAAGTAAGTTACTGGCAGGATCACCAGGTGAAAATAAAGGTAAAATCAAAATGAATGCAGCCACTATTGACTGGTAACCTGCATTCCATTTTTGCTGGTTTATATATGCTTTAACTGCTTGCCACCCACCCACCGTCAAATGACGGTGGGCGGGCGGCAAGCAAACACAACCTACATGCATTTAAAAACATTTGCCATACCATCAAAAACATCTGCATGAGGTGGACATTTTTGTAAATATTTTATTATATATTTTTATGTGCCAACATCGAAGAAATGACACTTTTCTACAATGTAAAGTAGTGAGTGTACAGCTTGTATAACAGTGTAAATTTGATGTCCCCTCAAATTAACTCAACACACAGCCATTAATGTCTAAACCGCGGGCAACAAAAGTGAGCACACCTCTAAGTGAAAATGTCTAAATTGGGCCCAATTACCGTAGCCATTTTCCCTCATGTGACACGTTAGTGTTACAAGGTCTCAGGTGTGAATGGGGAGCAGGTGTGTTCAATTTGGTGCTATCGCTCTCACTCTCATACTGGTCACTGGAAGTTAAACATGGCACCTAATGGCAAAAAACTCTCTGAGGATCTGAAAAAAAGAAATGCTGCTCTACATAAATATGGCCTAGGCTATTAGAAGATTGCCAAGACACTGAAACTGAGCTGCAGCACGGTGGCCAAGACTGTCACATGAAAATATATAATAAAATATTTACAAAAATGTGAGGGGTGTACTCACCTTTGTGAGATACTGTATGTACTTACAGTAAGTGTTGCAGTATACATGTTTTGTTATTGGGTGCCCATAGTTCTACTTTGAAACTCTTTACCTGCTTGTTAAACGCTTGCCGACTGGCTCATGCCGATATACGTCGGCAGAAGGACACGTACAGGCATATTAACGTTGCCCTTTAAGAAGCGAACTCCGTGAGTGTGATTGCGGGTCCCGCGGACTCGATGTCCACGGGCATACCCGCAATCGTCTCATGGAGAGGAAGAACAGGGAGATGTAAACAAGCATTTCCCCGTTCTGCCTAGTGACACTGGCACTGATCAGTTTCCTGTAATCGGGAGTGGTGATCAGTGTCGTGTCACACATAGCCCAGCCCCCCCACTGTTAGAATCACTCCCTAGGACACACTTAACCCCTTCACTGCCCCCTAGTAGTAAATCCCTTCACTGCCAGTCACATTTACACAGTAATCAATTCATTTTTAAACGCACTGATTACTGTATAAATGTGAATGGTCCCAAAATAGCGCCAAAAGTGTCCGATGTGTCTGTCATAATGTCGCAGTCATGATAAAAATTGCTGATCGTCTCCATTACTAGTAAAAAAAATTATTAATAAAAATGACATAAAACTATCCCCTATTTTAAAGACGCTATAACTTTTGCACAAACCAATCAATAAACACTTATTGCGATTTATTTTACCAAAAATATGTAGAAGAATACGTATCGGCCTAAGCTGAGGGGAAAAAAATGTTTTTTTATATATTTTTTGGGGATATTTATTATAGCAAAAAGTAAAAAAATAATGCGTTTTTTTCAAAATTGTCGCAATTTTTTTGTTTATAGTGCAAAAAATAAAAACCACAGAGGTAATCAAATACCACCAAAAGAAAGCTCTATTTGTGGGGAAAAAAAGGGATGTCAATTTTGTTTGGGAGCCACGTTGCACGACCGCGCATTTGTCAGTTAAAGCAACGCAGTGCCGAATTGCAAAAAGTGCTCTGGTCTTTGGCCAGCCAAATGGTCCGGGGCTTAAGTGGTTAAGGAAATGTAAACACTTTCTTGCATATTTAAACATTAACCATATATTTTATATACTGTAGCTTACCAGTACCTAAAGTAATATTAAGCCTTTGATTTTTTTTGTTTTTAAAATAATAAATATGTTATACTTACCTGGTCTGTGCAATAGTTTTGCACAGAGCAGTCTCTCTATCCCCCTTTTTTTCAGGTCCCCCACTGGTGCTTCTGGCTCCTCTCCTTCGACGAGTGCCCCCATAGAAAGCTGCTTTTTATGGGGGGCACTTGTGCTGGCTCGCTCCTGAGCCACCCTGCCTGCATCCATTGACACAGACAGGGCAGCTTGGCCCCGCCCCCTGCTCCCTCGTCACAGAGTTTGATTGATTGCAGCTATTTACCTTTTTTCTAACTGGGAAATCCTGCAACTAACACACTGCTTGTCTTTTCATGTCTATGATTTTTTTTTCTCCACTGTATCTATGGGGGCAGTCATGAATATATAGGCTGGGCTTCAAATTTGCCTGCCTTTGTTCTTTTCTAATACATGGTGTAATGATGGAACTAGTAGCTTACACAATAAAGACAGGGTTCTTTGTGCCTTTCTTTAAAGTAGAATTAGGCTTGGTTTACACTCACCGTTTCAGGTCCAATTTAGGTCAGAATTTTTGGCTGAATTCGGACCTGAAACAAAGTGAAAGATGCACAGGACTCTTCTGCTGTGCGCTCTGCAGCGGCCCCCAGGAGATGTGTGAACCAGCTCCATTGAGAGCAGGTCACAGTCTCCTGACATGCGAATTGGATGTGGAAAAACCCACATCCAATTCCCAATAGTGTGAACCCAGCCTTAGACCCTTGATTTTTTTTTATATAAAACTGTTAGATATTTTAAATTTACCTTTCCATCCTGATCTTTGTCATTATTATCTTTCTCTTTCTTTCTCTGAACTCCCAGCACCCTGCGGCTGGAGAGCACACACACAGCAACTCTCCTGAAAGCGCTTGGGGTGGGACTACATTTCTCATAAGCACCTTCAGTTTCCTTCAAACTGCGCATGTTCAGTGTGTTTTTCTGCTGATCTTGCCTCGCATTTGCCCTGTCAATCAATTGCAGGAGAGTTAGGAGGTATGAGGATCGATGGTCCTCATTTCTCCAGTCTGTGTTTGCCACCCCTGCGTGTCAATGCACAGAGCAGGGAGATATGAAGGTGTAGTCTAGAACTCTGGATAGGGTATACTTGTTTACTTAACTACTTCAGCCCCGATAGATTTTGCCCCCTTAATGACCAGAGCATTTTTTGCGATTCGGCACTGCGTCTCTTTAGCTGACAATTGCGCGGTCGCGCGATACTGTACCCACACAAAACTGACGTACTTTTTTTCCCACAAATAAAGCTTTCTTTTGGTGGAATTTGATCACCTCTGTGGATTTTATTTTTTTGCACTATAAACAAAAATAACGACAATTTTGAAAAAAAAAAAACATTTTCTTTTTACTTTCTGCTTTAATACATATCCAAAAAAAATATAAAAAAAAAAAAACTAAGTTATTCATCAGTTTAGGTTAATATATATTCTATATATTTTTGGTAAAAAAGTTTCATGTCTACAAACTATGGGATCAATTTAGGGACTAAAATTTTTTTATTGTTTTACTGGTAATGGTGGGGATCTACGATTTTTAGCGGGACTGTGACATTCTGGTGGACAAATCTGACCCCAAATTACACTTTTTGGGGACCAGTGACAATATTACATTGATCAGTGCTATAAAAATGCACTGATCAATGTAAAAATGACACTGGCAGGGAAGGGGTTAACACTAGGGGGGCAATCAAGAGGTTAAGTGTGTTCCCTTAGCGTGTTCTAACTGTAGGGGGGGTGGGCTTTCTGAAACATGACAGAGATCACGGTTACCAATCACTGGAAGCAGTAGATCCCTGTCATGTCACTAGGCAGAATGGAGAAATGCCTTGTTTACATAGGCAGTTTCCTGTTCTGCCTCTCCTCGCTGCGATCGCGGGCCGCCAGCGGACATAGAGTACCTGTACTTATGTACAGGTACGTCAGTTTGCGCAGGAGCCATTCTGCAGACATATCGGTGTGAGCTGGTCGTCAAGTGCTTAAATACACCTAGTACACATGATGAGAAAATCGGACGAAAAAATACGGCTATCGGAGCGATCTTCCGATAATCTGATCGTTAGTGTGCAGCTTTCTGCGTTAATCACGATAGTTTATGCGACATTATCCAAAAGGGACAAGTACAAATATGTTTCTCGTACGACAACCGAACATACGATTTTCGTTTAATCAGTACAGTATTCATCAGTGAAAAATCGAGCGACCAAGACCGAGTATGCTTGGAAACAAAGTAATACATTCCAATTGAACTCAATATTGTAAAAAAATAAAAATAAATCAATATGACATCAAACTTATTAGGTAAAAAAACGTGTATAAAGAATTCACGCCAAATATGTAAATAAGTGTCCATAAGACCCCATTCACAAGGGCTAAAAAGGAAAAATATATGTGAAACAAGAAAGTCCAAAGAAAACAAATCATCCACGATTCACTTGATCCACCAGTGTGCCTGCAATCACTATTTGTAGTGCTTCCACCACCAGGTGACACCAAGTATTAAAGCCTCTTACCAGATCCTGCGGACCATCATATAGTATGGTCAAATGCGCGTGTTACACCTCCTTATGAAAGTAAACTCCAAAGCGCCAAACGTGATCCAGTCAGGTTCATCAGCAGGATGAAAAATAAAAAGCATATACGCCTATAATGTAACCCATGAAAAACATTTATTCAAAAAATAACAAGTAAAACTTGCAAAGGGAATCACACTAAGCAAATCCTTGGGCAATAGTTATAAAAAACTTGCATATAGCACCTGTTGCATGTGTACGATGTGTAAGTCAGTTCCCCGACGACATCATCTCTTTGACAAAACTAGTTGGGCGTGGCTACGACGCTTCGTCATCACGCATGCTTGCTGACCGGCGGTTGAGTTTGGCGCAGCCACACAGCCTGCTGCTTTTTGTGAGAGCAATTGTATCTGTTTTTATTGCTATATGCAAGTTTTATGAACCTATTGCCCAAAGATTTTCTTAGTGCAATTCCTTTTGTAAGTTTTACTTGTTATTTTTTGAATAAATGTTTTTATGGGTTACACTATGGGCGTATATGCTTTTTATTTTTCATCCTGCTGATGAACCAACGCTGACTGGATCACATTTGGTGCTTTGGAGTTACACCCTTCATAAGGAGATGTAACACGCGCATTTGACCATACTATATGATGGTCCACAGGATCTGGTAAGAGGCTTTAATACTTGGTGTCACCTGGTGGTGGAAGCACTACGAATTGTGATTGTGGGGACACTGGTGGAGCAGGTGAATCGTGAATTCCTTTGGACTTTGTTTCACATATATTTTTCCTTTTTAGCCCTTGTGAATGGGCTCTTATGGACACTTATTTACACATTTGGTGTGATTTCTTTATACACGTTTTTTCACCTAATAAGTTTGATGACATTATATAGATTTATTTTTGTGTTTTCACAATATTGAGTTAATTTTTTTTTAGCGATGCTTCATATATTTATCACAATTCTTGCATGTAGTGTCACAAATTGCTTAAGCGGCTGCTCATTTGTAATTTATATGTTTTAGTGCAGATATCCTATATGATTTTTGAATACATTACAATACATTACATCATCACAGGAAGCTGTATTCTGTCTCTAGTAACCTATTTGTTTTCGATATGAGACTAGCATGGAAAAGAAAACAGACGATCACTCGTCTGATGTTTTCATCATGTGTACCAGGCTCAAGTGACAAGGACACTGCATAAATGGCAAGAGCACTTTAAAGGGCGTATACCAACACTGCTAAATTTGGTCCAGGCATCTAGACATCAGTGATCACTTTTCTTTAAAGGGTTAGATGTGTGCCAGACAGACCCAAAACCTAGGGCAGTCTGTTATGCAGATCACATTTTCTCTACCCTACTATTAGTGAGTCCATGCAAGCAATATACGTAATAGTGAATGCTAATGGAAATTGATACTGTTACGAGAAGGCTCTGTCTAGCAGAGACAGGAAAACTAGTACCACAAGATAAGATTTCCACTGAAGTCCCCAAATGATATAAGAAGCCGGAGGATGATTTGGTTATCAGGTTTGGTGAACTTCATTAAAATGTTTCCCATATATGAGTTTATTTTTCGCCTTTGTATCAAAGCTGAATTGAGAATTCAACTAAATAACTAAAGCTGGTTTCCAACATTGTTAGTTACTTTACTATTTATGAGAAGCTTACGCTTCCTATCTCATAAACATGCCTTCCACCTGGTAAAGAGCACAGTCATTTGTCTAAGATAAAGATACATTTTCCTCGTAGTTCATCTGTGTTGCTTTTCATCCTGTAATTATACATAATTGTCTGGATTTATTTCCAAGAATTCTGTGAATGACACATAGCCAACAAAATAAAGTACACAAAATATTAATATCCTCTAAGAAAGCCATTTCTACCTAATTAAAAACAATAAAATTACTGGCATTTTAGATCAAAGCCCCTTTAAAGACAAAGACAAAATGCCCTTTTTTGCATGGCTTACAATAGAAGGCATAACATTTATATACTTTTTGTTATTTTCCTTTATAAATGTGCTTCATTCTCCCATTGCTTAACGTGCACCATCCTTTATGCAAGCTTTTTTTTTTACTTTCACATCTAACTGGTACAGAAGAAAAATGAGACGAAACCTGCATTTATTCTCCCTGATCAGATTTATGCTAGTAATCACTCCAGCGCCCCTCAGCCCCAGTCATTTATTTTTAATTTCCTCTCTATGAATAAAAGCACATCCTCATGCCGCTCAGGTTTTTCCCTCGCTTCCCCCTGAGCATCCTAAGCAGATAATCAGAGCGTGCAGTCATTCAACAGTAATCAATTAGCACCTACTTTGGTCTAAATTGAGAATATGCAAATTGGATCCCTCATCAGATAGCACAGTCAACATTTCACAGGAACCGAAAAAATTGTTATCATCAGCATCGTAGCAGGACTTGTCAAAAACATGGACTGCTTCAACAACTTTAAAGATTTTTTTTTTGTATTTGTTCTATGGGTCCCTTATCTTCACTTCTCTATTTTGGGCTTCACATCATAGATCCAGTGTTTGATTTCAGATTTGTTTAAAATTTATAATCCCACAAGACGCACAGTGATTTAGGAACTGTAGAAAGCAGCAGGAGAAGGGATGTGACCTACCCAGCTTCTATAAATTTCTCTGCAAGACAACTGTGCATAACAAGTGCTGGACCATTTCGATTTGTGAATGCATAAATGCTATATAATTTAATAAGTCATATAGACTGCTGTGTGCTCGGATTCGGTCAGTAATCTAAAAAGGAATGGGCCTAATAAACCATAAATCAGAATGGTCTCCATGCACTGCTTTGAAATAAAACATTGCCCCTTGTGTATCCCAATTTTCTTTCTTACAGCAATTTGACAATTATGTATGCAGGAATTTTAGGCAAGTGCCTATTCACAGGAGACAGACTGAAACCATTAGTTAGATTCAGCTGGTACCATGCTACCACTGCTGTTGAAAGTGTAGTCCATTAGATACTCCATGCAGCATTCCTACGTATAGCCTTTATTGATATACAAACATCAATAGTAAAATGACTAGATTAAAACAAAAAAACCAAAATATATATATATATATATATATATATATATATATATATATATATATATATATATAAATATAAAGATAGGACCAATGCTTCAATGCAATTTTTCTTTACTTCAAGTTTCAAAAACATAGAAAGTGCGAACGTGCAAGCAGCAGCTCTTCCTCAGGCTCTCTCGTGGTGGAGGATTGGGAGTCCAGGATTGGATATTGCAGAACAATAAGAAAAGAAGATAACCCACCCATTGTCTGATATATATATATATATCTATACATCTATATATAATCTATAATATATATATATATATATATATATATATATATATATATATATATATATATTATAGATTATATAGATATATAGATATATAGATATAGATATATATATATATATATATATATATAAAATCCTGGCTTTGGCGCTTATTAATATGTATTTTTATTATCTTACTTCAACTTCACCATTTGACTGATTGGTTGGTACCTGTTAACGCCAGCTGTCTGCCGGCTGGAGTCACATTTAGCTCATGTTCTCAAGATAGACCACCTATTAAAAGCTTTAGAGGCACCTTTGGCTACTCGCGGTAGGGAACGTCTGCTGATTTTGACTTTAGACCGTACGGTAAGGAGAGAGGTCAAAAGAATAGATGAGTTTAGTAATATCAGTTTGGAACTTCCACTTTGGCACAATCCTATGTTCCCCCACCTGCAGCAATTTACAGTCAGTTCCTTCTGGGAACATAAGTGCTTCATTACTTTAGATGATGTACACTAATAATGTATTGTCCCCTTTCGAAGAGTTACAAAGAAAGTATGAGCTTCCACGTACTACCTTTTAGAAGTACGGTAATTACAGTTTAGACATGCTTTGTACAGTTTGGTGCTGCTATTACTACCAGATTTTCTAATTACCCACTGATAGGCATATTACATTCTCAGGGACCTAGGGGTCTGATCTCTGATGTATACTCCCATTTGCTGAATGCTATGCTTAATAAAACTCATTGGCGATACATTCAAAATGGCAACAACTTATTTCTGATCTCTCAGATAAGGATTGGGAGGAAGCGTGCTCTCACATGTATTTCTGGCTATTAACATTAAACGTATACAACTTTATATGTTACATCAATCCTACTCAATCAATGACAAATAGGGGTTTGAGAGATGAAGCCATTTCATGTAACGTCTTCTGAATTAAATCGTGAAAATCCTAACTTCCAATGCGTTGCTCAGTCTATCATGAGCTAAATTTTTCTTTTATCCCCTGAACGTTTTGGTTTATGGAATTCGCCCATCATTTTCAAAGCTGATTTACCCTTTTCTCCCATTGATTTCAAAGAGTATTCACCCATCACAATTACACAATTCAGCTGCACACTGCATAATAAAGAAGTTCAAATAACAAATCAAGATTTGCACATCAACAGATGCATTACACATAGGGCCAATCCTCTTTGAATTTCATTTTAGATATGATGGTCAAATGGGCAAAATCTTGTTAAATGTTATGGATGAATACTTCTTGGAAATTATGGGCTTATTCCATAAAATACAGACAGATAAGTGTCCAGCAAACATTCACAAATCGAACTGCAGAAAGAATCCTATATAAATAAGAGCATGGCACTCTTTCATCAACAATTTATACTTTTGTCCAAAGTGCCATCTAAAAGGTTTTCTTTCATCATCAAAATTTAAAATGCCTTTAATCGCTTCCAGCCCAAGATTGTCATATGACGTCTTTGACTTTCAGTGGGGATATCTGAATGATGCCTGCAGGGTGAGTTTTTCTAAAACTGGTGCTCACAAAATCTGGTATAGTAGCCAATCTGCTTCTAAGTTCAACTTGTTTAATTAAAGTGGTTGTAAACCCCAGAGATAAAATATGAGCAAAGCATATCCCTCTATAGTTTGTACTTGTCTTAATTAAGAACACAAAGTGTCACTTTTGTATGCTGCCTTGTTCCTCTGCTATCAGCATGAATCGCTTTTGACAAGTTTTCCTGACACCAACAGAAAAATAGTGACAGGGGAGGGACTTTCAGCTGATTGACAGCATCAGCTCTGTTCCTGTGTGCTGCGTGTCTCTTTCCTCCAATCAGCTGTCAGAACTGAGCTCTGCAGTGTGGAACCTCAGCTCTCTACCCCGTTTTTCTGAACTCTCAGAAAAGCTTTAAAATTCAGCACTTTGAATGGATGTAGAAAAGAAAGGGCAGCAGATAGAGAGGTACAACTTATGTAAGAAGATGTTTTCATCTCTGTGTATCACCTGAGGCCAGTCACTTCACTGGGTATATGCAAGTGTTTACAACAACTTTAAGTTTTGACAATAAAACAAGGAAGCTGATTGGTTACTATGCACAACTGCCAGTGACACAAAATAAAGTAAAAAAGGAATTTTCCCAACAGGACACAGAAAAAAAATTGAACTGAGCTACTTTAAATTGGGTAGCATTCAATGATTAATATGTGGTCATATCAAGACTGATTTATTGAAAGTAGAGCAAAGAAAGCTGCAGTAACAGTAGGGATGTTTCCAACCCAAATCTTAAATTAGCCAAGGTAGACAGAAAGATCTTTTCTGCAAGTAACTATCACCAAGCTGTTCAATGTCAGCACACAGTGGACCAGCAGACACGCAAATCAATCAGTTTGCCCCTGCAAGTCTCAGCTTTACGAGCAAGGGTCAAACACCAGGACAAGGCAGTCACGCATCTTTAATGAACAGAGGCGAGTACAAAACACAAGATTCAATTAGCCGCAATGTAATTTGTGATGCTGGGAATCAATCAAACACTTAACCTCCTTACAAAGGCTGTCACTGTACTTAAACTGATTTATTTGAATTTCTTAAACAATTAGAATCAGGTGGACATTAAAGACCTGTACAACACGGTCAGGGGGTGCCCATGGTTTAAAAAAATGCACAAAATATGCAGATTTTCTTTCCATATAAACAATTATGACAATTTTCACAAGGATTACATGCTACAAAAAAGTAAATAAAATCATAAGCCTAAAGGTACCTACAGACAAAGGAAAAATGTCAATCCTCAAACAACTATGACAGCTGGCTCTGGTACAAACACAAATATTTGGATGGTTCAGGGTTGCCAACCATCCAGAAATGTACAGACTGTCTGGCAGCCAGGCTGATTGAAGCTTACCATAAAGCCAGCGAAAAAAAAGTATAAAATGTATTCATTGATTTCCTGTATTAATGGCTCACTCACACAGGCAGCAGCCCTTTCCATCCCTCTGAAAAGAGATCCACAGTGAATCACTTTTCAGATTGTAGGTGACAGACGGCTGGGAGGCATTATGTTAGCAGCTCTTTGCCTGGTTTAACCCTGAAAAGCCATTCCCATTCGTCTGCAACTCCATACATTATGCCCCGTACACACGATCAGAAATTCCGCCAGCAAAAGTCGGATGTGAGCTTTTGGTCAGAAAATCCAACCGTGTGTATGCTCCATTGGACTTTTACTGGCAGAATTCCAGCCAGCAAAAGATTGAGAGCAGGTTGTCTATTTTTCGGTCGGAAAAAGTTCCTATCCGAAAATGCGTTCGTTTGTATGCAATTCGGACCCAAAAAAAATCACATATGCTCGGAAACAATTTGCGCATGCATTGAACTTCATTTTCTCGGCTCGTCGCATTGTTGTACGTCACTGCTTTCTTGACAGTCGAAAGCTCAGAGAACTTTTGTGTTACCATGTGTATGCAAGGCAAGCTTGAGCGGAATTCCATCGGAAAAAACATCCAAGTTTTTTCTGGCGGAATTTCTGATCGTGTGTACGAGGCATTGCACGTGTGGCAGAGATAATGCCTGCTGAATGTGACAGGGTTATAATCTAAGCTGTGACTGTGAAGCAAATGATCATGGCCACGACATGTATAAAGTTCTGAGTGGCTGCATGTTCTCCTTTAGGTGAGTGGAAAAACTATGACTCAGTCCCTCAGTCCTGCTTTTACCATACCCCAAGGCTTTAAAGTAAGAGTCCAGTTTTTTTCATATATATATATATATATATATATATATATATATATATATATATATATATATATATATTTATTTATTTATATACACACACATACATACACACACACACTGTATATATCTATATTGGAATTATTGAGAACGGTTTAAACCTACGGAACGTTTTTATTGCTCTCAGTATCTCATTCAGGCAGATTTCCCTTACTTCCAGTTGTATTACCAGATAGGAAAGTCGAAGAGAAGTATGGCTTTCAAAAAAATCAAATATTTATACACATCTAGATGGATGCAGCATTGATCCGATGCTGCACCTGACCCTCACCAACTTTGTAGGGAGAACTGAGCAATCAAACACCACTGATCACTCAGTTCTCCCCCTCCGCTCTGAGCAGAGAGCCATGACTGTCAGTCACGGGATCTCTGCTTTCCCTTCCGGTGCTCACTGGAGTGCTGGGCTGTGGAGGGGGCGGGGGGTGCTGGGTCAGGCAAGGCTGAGCCAGCTGTTGGTCCAGGAATCTGGGTAGATCCCAACCAAATGATCAGGAACTTTCCAGAGCTCTGGCTATACTTCTCCTTTTAAGGGAATCTTTCTAATGGTTACATAGACAACAATACTATTAACAGAATCCAAACAAAGTCGTCCCCCCACCCCCCAGTCTTCTTGGAGGTTTATTTACAGTTGTGTACCTGGGAAAGTAAGTAGCACAAAATCTCCTGTCCTGCTTTATCCAAAGAAACAAAAAAATACAAATAATTAAGGTGTTCAGGAGACAATGCTGCCACCTCCAGAATGTATTTTTTTCTATACCAATGGGGATTTTACATTGAGATAACACAATAAAAAACACATACCAATCGTTTGGCATGCAGATGCACAGCAGCCCCGTTGGCTTCAGCAAGGCAATGCATTGTGGCAATGTGCACAGACCTGATTGACCGCCATGTCCGCTTGTAGGTAGGTAGTTAGGAAGGTACAGATAAACGGTCTATTTTTTCTGCCCCTATACCACCTGTGTGAACCAGGCCAAATTTTAGTGGTAAATATGTCTTCTTCTTATGGAGATAGAGTACACACCACACTTTAAGATGGAAAGGTTTGGTAATCTAAAAATGTATTAGATGGATATCTTATGACTTTGGCAAACCAAACACAGAAACATAGAACAACGATCATATTAAAAATGAAACCTGGGACCCAAACACAACAATGTAAGAGTACTTGATATGAGCCGTTTCCTGCCTAACAGTGCTACACAATGGCAGTGCTAATGTATTGTGCCAAATTCATTAGGCATTTGTGATACTTTTGCGAAATCTGTCTGCGTTAGTCCTTATGATTTCCAGGGTTTATCTTTTCTGAAAACAGAGGACTTGTAGAATAAATATATGGTAGTTGCAAGTTTTTACAGTATCTCACAAAAGTGATACTGAAATATACTTTCGTGAGATACTGTAAAAACTTGCAGCACCCCTCACGGTTTGGTAAATATTTTATTATCTATCTTTTCATGTGACAACACCGAAGAAATTACACTTTGCTACAATGTAATGTGAGTGTACAGCTTGTATAACAGTGTAAATTTGCTGTCCCCTCAAAATAACGCAACACACAGCCATTAATGTCTAAACCACTGGCACCAAAAGTGAGTACACCCATAAGTGGAAATGTCCAAACTGGGCCCAATTAGCCATTTTCCCTCCCCGGTGTCATGTGACTCGTTTACAAAGTCTCAGGTATGAATGGGGAGCAGGTGTGTTAAATTTGGTGTTATCACTCTCACTCTCTAATACTGGTCACTGGAAGTTTAACATGGCACCTCATGGCTAAGAACTCTCTGAATATCTGAAAAAAAGAATTGTTGCTCTACATAAAGGTGGCCTAGGCTATAAGAAGATTGCCAAGACCCTGAAACTGAGCTGCAGCACGGTGGCCAAGACCATACAGCAGTTTAACAGGACAGGTTCCACTCAGAACATGCCTCACCATAGTCGACCAAAAAAGTTGAGTGCACATGCTCAGCGTCATATCCAAAGGTTGGGAAATAGACGTATGAGTGCTGCCAGCATTGCATCAGAGATTAAAGGGGTGGGGGGTCAGTCTGTCAGTGCGCAGACACATCCAATCGGTCTGCATGGCTGTCGTCCCATAAGGAAGCCTCTTTTAAAGATGATGCACAAGAAAACCCGCAAACAGTTTGCTGAAGACAAGCAGACTAAGGACATGAATTACTGGAACTATGTTCTGTGGTCTGATGAGACCAAGATAAACTTATTTGGTTCAGATTGTGTCAAGCATGTGTGGTAGCAACCAGGCGAGGAGTACAAAGACAAGTGTGTCTTGCCAACAGTCATGCATGGTGGTGGGAGTGTCATGGTCTGGGGCTGCATGAGTGCTGCCGGCACTGGGGAGCTACAGTTCATTAAGGGAACCATGAATGCCAACATGTACTGTGACATACTGAAGCAGAGCATGATCTCCTCTCTTCGGAGACTGGACCGCATGGCAGTATTCCAGCATGATAACTACCCCAAACACACCTCCAAGACGACCACTGCCTTGCTAAAGAAGCTGAGGGTAAAGGTGATGGACTGGCCAAACATGTCTCCAGACCTAAGCCCTATTTAGCATCTGTGGAGCATCCTTAAACCAAAGGTGGAAGAGCGCAAGGTCTCGAATATCCACCAGCTCTGTGATGTCGTCATGGAGGAGTGGAAGAGGACTCCAGTGTCAACCTGTGAAGCTCTGGTAAACTCCATGCCCAAGAGGGTTAAGGCAGTGTTGGAAAATAATGGTGGCCACACAAAATATTGACACTTTGGGCCCAATTTGGACATTTTTTACTTAGGGGTGTACTCACTTTTGTTGCCAGCAGTTTAGCCATTAATGGCTGTGTGTTGAGTTATTTTGAGGGGACAGCAAATTTACACTGTTATAGAAGCTGTACACTCACTACTTTACATTGTAGCAAAGTGTAATTTCTTCAGTGTTGTCACATGAAAAGATATAATAAAATAGTTACAAAAATGTGAGGGGTGTACTCACTTTTGTGAGATACTGTATATCGCTCAATATTTGGACAACTGTTCTGACAGCTCTAAACCCAAGCCAAACAAAACTCTTGATACAGCTGCTCAGATCACTTTTACCAAAAAACCTAAAGCCTGCAAAATAAATCAAAACAACCTCACAACGTGATATTGTTTTAGCCCTTTAAAAACAATGATGTATGGGAAACATCATTGATGTCAAGGGGTTAAAAGAGAGGGTCAATGTAAATGCACTGAACTACTGACTGCTCCCTCTGGTGGTCAATTTAAAAATCTCTATTTTAATACAATAACAAAAATATGAAACAGCAAGCTTGTATAAGTGTGAAAAGTACTTAAAAAATCACTTGGGGTAGACATTGTAATAATAATGTCAAATGTGCTTTCACTTTAAAGAGCACTTCAATAAGGATCTGCAGTAAATATACACACAACTTAAAAAATTGTGTCTATGCCTGGGGCGTGCACTAATCTTTTGTTGTGTCAGAATATAAAAGAAGGGGAGTTTACTCTTCTTTTTGCGTGCAGTGCAGTTTTACAGCACAAGACATTTACAAGTAACAAGATTCCGTGAACTGCAGTGTGGGATACACGCCATACATATTAAATAATGCATCATTTTAAGCAGAGTCGTTTTAGGAAAGCTGCCATTCTCAACTAAAGGGAAGGGGAAAAAAAGCATCTGCCTGGAGAAACAGCACCTCAGGGAGCCATTGATCAGCAGTATTTTGAAATTACATGCCATGGAAGGAATTAGACAGCTTCTCAATGAATGAACTTGAAAATGTGAATACTTTCATTACATGCAAGCCAGTCAGGCTTATTAAAAAGGAAGTGCAAAGAGCAATGATGATACGTGATGCATCGTAACCTATACCAATCAATCAGTTGAGTTCAGAGTTCACCTTCCACCAGCTTAGAGTTGCCAGTCTAATGAGACTAACTGCTCACTGGTTGCTCTGGTTTTAGCCTCATTTAGATTTACTTTGCTTTATGAAATGCAATCTGCTTTCGGATCACACTTCAGATAGCAATAGACAAACGGTGAGCAATAGACAAACGGCATTGTATTGCCTGCTCACCACCTGTTTTACTCCCCAGTTACTGGACAGCTGCACTGCAACCACACACGTTGTTCGTGGTTGCGGTGTGGTTACAGCGTGGCTTGCTTCACTTGAATGGGCTGTGCTCAGTGAGTGTGACAGTGGGTATATATCGTGGGGAGAAAGGGCCGATTAAGTACTGGTCTTTACCCAAATAGGAAATTCTACCAACATCCCAGAAAAACTCAGATAGAGAACATAGTTACCCCAATTGAGACTTTAGAGGCAGACTGAGGGAGTAGTAAAGAGGTGTAACAAAAGATATATAAAAATACCAACCTTTTTTTGGTATACAATCTAAAAAAACATTGCCCAAAAGGGTCATTGGTAAATCACATCATAAAAGCACATAGCATGATGACACTGATTATATAAAATAAAGGCACCCAGAAACTCGGATATACTGGAGCACCAAGCTGGCCAATGTGGGGTAAGTGGCGATGTTCACAACGCAACCCAACTCGTTTTGGAAATATCGGTTTGTTCCTTCTTCAAAGGGAGAGAAGGGTGCAAAAAAATCTACAATATAATAGTACAGTAGTCAGTTTCAGTACCCTTCTAAGTTGTTCATTTCCTCCTTTTTCTTATTTGTGAAGCCCACGTGACTATAAAAGTCACACATGTGGGCAAATACACAGTGGTAAATGACAGCCCACTCCCTCCCTCCTCCTCCATGCCCACTAAACAGCTAAACATAAGGAGGCAGGATATTACATGCTGATTGATGAAGGCTTCACCTCCCTGTAATTCTAAGCACATACAAACAATGGACACAGGCTGGAGGAGCGTCAAACAGGCTGTGATTGGCAGAACCTCCCCATAGATAGCCAACATTTTGTTTTTGCACAAAAATAATAAACATTCTAGTTCAAATACATATTTGGATGATTTAAAATATTAATTTAATATTTAAGTGATTGTAAAGGGTATTTTTTTTAAATAATAAACATGTTATACTTACCTGCTCTGTGGAATGGTTTTGCACAGAGCAGCTCTGATCCTCCTCTAAGGTCTCCCATTGGTGCGCCTGGCTCCTCCTCTTCTTGGTGTGCCACCATAGGAAGCAGTTTCCTTTTGTGGTACGCCTGCAGGCTGGACTCTGAGTCATGCTGCCTATATCCATAATACAGGCAGCGCGTCCCAGCCCTGGCCCCACTCCCTCAACACAGGATTTGATTGACATTAGCAAGAGCCAATGGCTCCAACTGCAATCAATCTGTCCTGTGAGGAGGAAGAGAGACGATACTCTCAGGCACAGCGTTGCATTAAGGTAAAAAAAACCCAAAAAACCTTTATTCTGTTGCTGTCCGCGTTATAGCCGAATGATGGCTACAGCGTGGGCTTACTTTGCTAGGGGGGCATTTATTGACATCCTCCCATGATCATCCTGACCTTTCCTTGCACCCCCTGCGGCACGCTCTGTGATCGCCGAGTCGGAAGGACTCAGCTAATCACAGATTGGGCCAAAGGGTCAATCACATCGGCCCTTTACCACGTGAGCAGCTGTGTCCAATGACAGCTGATCACGGATGTCAACACAAGCTGGTTATCAGCTGACAGCGTGAGGAGAGAAGAAGAAAGCAGATAACCAGCTCGTGTTAAAGGGATATCAGCACTGATAATCAGGACGTTAATTACCAGTGTCCTGATTATCAGTGTAGCCCAAACAGTGTCCACCAGTGCTGCCAGAGTCCATCATTGCTGCCAATCAGTGCCCACCAGTGCTGTCAATCAGTGCCCATCAGTGCCTCCTCATCAGTGTCACCTATCAGCACTATCAGTGCCCATCAGTGCCACCTATCAGTGCCACCTATCAGTGCCTGTCAGTGCCACCTATCAGTGCCCATCAATGCCGTCTCATCAGTGCAACCTATCAGTGCCCATCAGTGCAGCCTTATCAGCGCAAATCAGTGAAGGAGAAAAATTACCTGTTTGCAAAACTTTATAACAAATTATTTAAAAAAATAAATTTTTCTAACTTTTTGGTCTTGGCAACAAACAAAAAAAACAGTGGTGATCAAATACAACCAAAAGAAAGCTCTATTTGTGTAAAAAAAAAAAAAGATAAAATATATAAAAAAATAAAATTGGGGTACAGTGTTGCATGACCGCGCAATTGTCATTCAATGTGTGACAGCACTGAAAGCTCAAAATTGGCCTGGGTGTGAGGAGGGTAAAAGTGCCCAGTAGGGTATTTTTCCCAGGGCTGTTTTTTTTTTTTTCACATGTGACTGGCAGCAAAGGACTAGAAGTTTATTCCATTGATGTTTCCCTGCAGATGGGCTGGGAAATAGCTGGGTCACATGACACAGGGAAATATTTTTTTTTAAAATAAAATGAATAGTGTCATCACACATACATAAAGAGAAGAGATAATACAAATTTAATAAAGTGTGTTTAGAATCACTTTAACCGTGACCTCACAGCTGCATCCTGGGAAATTGCTGTCACATGTTCCAGTAGGCAGATCCATAGTCCTAGGAAGGTAAGGTGGTAGAAAACCCTTACGTATACCCAGTGAGGTGACTGGCCCCAGATGATACACACTAATCAGTGTCTACAATGGTCTTTATTACATATAGCAGTCAACTACTGCCTTTTATGAACAATAGAACCTTGATGAAGGAATACTTTTGTAGCCCCTCCAAACCTGTTGGCTTTTCTTTGTTGACTGCTATGTCTAATATAGGCCATTCTAGACACTGACTAGTGGGTTGATGTTTCTGTCATTTCTTGTCTTCAGAGAATCCTTTGAAGACTACCTGTAAGGCCCCTGTATGGATGAGAAGCTGACACATAAACCCATTAAGGAATACTAGGATGCAGCCCCACCACACCTTCTACCCAGGGGTCCACCGATACTCGTTTGTAGGTTTTTTTTTTTTAGCTGTCTGCGTCCTGACCAGAGATGTCAAATTTTGTAGCCATTAGAAAAAAAAAACATTTTTTTTCCGTTTTTTTTTCCTGTAGAAAAAATACAAATTTTCTGAATAATTTAGAAAAAAATGTAGGTAAACATTATGCTGTGATGGTGGAGAATATTAATAGAAATCATATAAAATGGTTCTAAAGGCTAAACATATTTGTTCCTAATGCATTGTTTGCATTAATGTAAAAACAAATATTAAAGTTTACTTACCTGAGCACTCATTCGATCCAGCGCTGTGCCCACCTGCAGTGACTCTCTCGACTTCTCCCCACTCTCACAGGCTTTGCTGAGAGCAGCAGGAGCAATTGGTTACCGCTGCTGTTAGTCAAATCTTGTGACGGGACAGGGTAGAGTCTCATTGTCTGTGTCAACAGATCGAGCATGTGAGTGTGCCACAGTAGGAAGTGGCTTCCTAAAGTGGTACACCAAGAGGACGAAGAGCCAGGAGAGAAAGCAGGGGACCTGAGAAGAGAAGGTTCGGGGTCAATCTGTGTGATTCCAGAATTTGTACAGGAAAGGTAAGTTTGTTACTAAAAACTAAAAAAAAATAATAAATGCAAGATTTACAATGACTTTGAAGGTTATAAAAATAAGTTTGTCAGATAAATTTACCCTCTTACCTTTCAGTTTCTGTCCTCCCAGGCCTTAAAGCGGAGTTCCGCCAAAAAAATAAATTAATTAAAATGTCAGCAGCTACAAAAAGTATAGCTGCTGACTTTTAATAATCGGATACTCACCTGTCCCACGGTCCAGCCATGCGAGCGTACGAAGCCCTGCTCCTCTCCCTCTCCTCTCCAGGGCACCAGCATTCTTACTGTGGGTGCCCGGCTGTGGCTTCACAGCCGGGCACACACTGCGCATGTGCGAGCCGCGCTGCGGGCTGTGAATGGCCAGGCAATCTTCTGGGACCTGTGACATGTCCCAGAAGATTGCAGGGAGGGAGGGGGGAGAGGTGATCTTCCTTCAGGTGCCGCGGAGCTGGATACCTCAAAAAATGACAGTGACGAAAATGCATATTTCTTCTATTTGAGAACTGCATTGAGAAGTACAGTGTTACTTGAACTGTATTCCAGGATTTGCTTGTCTTCAGCTGGAAGAACTTGCAAAAGACTTTACATAAAGTCTCAGAAATCTTTCATTAAGGTTTTCACGTGATATAGTTTAAATACCATGGCATGTATTATTTATTATTGTAAAAGAACATATTCCACACTTTTTTTCCAAAACAAAAAATGGCTTTGGAAAAAAAATGAAAAAGAAAACGTTTTTTCCCATTTTTTTTTCCAGTCCTCCCATCTTTAGTCCCTAATGGGGTGATTCACTCTATTTTTGCTGTTGACCACTGTCACTGGAACTGAAACTGAAGAAAATTCCTGAATTTTCAGTTGTCACCAAAACAGGAATAGAAGAGATATCTTTCAATGTGGACAAAAGTTCAGATGACGACTATGAGCAGATTTTCCTCCATATAGATATATTTCCTCTAACTTTGTTTTGTGTTTCTGGGACTTGAAGTCATTGAGGCACAGAGGACAATAAAAGTTATGGCTGTAGACTAGGTCCACAGCTATGCGTTTTGAGGTACGTTTACAGATTTGCAGAGATGCACTACAGTCCATTTAAAATTAGTTCCTATAGGCCACATTCACATCTATGCAGTTTCCACCAGTGATTTTTTTTTTGAAAGGTGCAAGGGACTCTTACCTGCATCGTGATGAGTTTTTAGCTCCATAGAATTTAATGGAATTGCATGAAAAATGCATGTACATGTGTTTTTGGTATACTTTTTACATTAAAAAATGCAAAATGTGCCCGAAAACAGACCTAAAAAAAAGCACAACTGAACATGTATAAATGTGAACTTAACCATACACATACTTTAGCACAAAATAAAATTATAAATAAGAAGGTGGGAAAGAGTTGTAAATTTAGGTTTTCTGTAATAATGCAGTTATTTAGAACTAGGTTCACTCAAAAGCTAATAGTTAATTGGAGATTGTGTGACAGACTACACTAATCTATGGTATATGGTAATTGAATAGAATTAGCAGTGGCTCATCAAATAACAATTAAGCCAAGAAATTTACAGCTGATTAATCAAAGACAGAATTAAAAATATGACCTAATTGCCAGAAAGGGCCACCTACATTTTGTTAATTTACTTACATTTTTGCCTGTGAGATATTTGCTAAGTTTTTTTTTATCTTTTTAATTTTGATGTAATATCCTGAAGGGGAAAGTACCATAGCTGACTTTCTTCACATTTCTGGAAATGCATACAGCCAGTTAACTCACAAATGCCCATCTGCATGCTTGTTTTAAGTCAGCAACTCATACATGGCTACCATGTTTCTATAATGATGGTTATGTAACCTCACACATTGTCATTGTTCATTATTTCAACTTGTCTTCCTTTATCCTTCAGTTATTTTCAAATTTGTTACTGCCACACACATGTACAGGATATGTCCTATTGCATGCAAAAAGGTTGCAGAATGGAAGACTGTGTGGTTGGATGGCAATCTAATTTAGCCCACTTTCAGTTAGTTTTTAGATAGGCTCCTGACACAAACTAACACTTACTGTATAGTTATTGTAATTCCTAGTGACCAAGTGTCAAAGGACATACTAGTAGATCCATACTAGTGTTTGTTTATAATGCATTTTACTAATAGAAACAATGGTTTATATTAAATTTATAATAAACAGAAACTTGCTTGTTCTGGCTTTGCTTCTAACATATGATCTAATCAAACACTTGACTGTATGTACAGAATTTGAAAAAATCACTGATTTTAAAATAGAGCAAGAATAAACCTATGCACACACTCACTCTTGTCCATAAAATTCCTATTTTAGTTATAAATTCAGAAGCCATACATGGGAAATGAAAGTGGTATCTCATTTATGGTTTTGCCTTTTCCTCTGGCAGATGCAGGTGAGAAATGTGCAAGGCACGGGCATATTTATTTGTATTTCCTGGAAATGCAGCTTCGATGAATAAGGCGGTGCTGTGGATGGCATTGAATGATTTTAGTGAGACACATAGAAATATAGTAATAAAAAAATAAATTCAGAAGAAATATATGGGAAATGAAGGCTGTATCTCATTTATGATTTTGCCTTTTCCGCTGGCAGATGCAGGTGAGAAATTTGCAAGGCACGAACATAATTATTTGCATTTCCTGGAAATACAGCTTTGATGAATAAGGCGGTGCTGTGGATGACATTGAATGATTTTAGTGAGGCACATAGCAAAATAAATTGCTTAGGTAATATCATGCAGGAAATATCCAATGCCTGCATGGCTGTGACGAAAGGAACATTGAGAATGCAAAACACATCCTGCTCACCCAAAGAAATCACATATGTACGTGTGCAGCTTATTTACAGTATATTATACTGAAAAAATAACTCTGTGTAAAACAGAGGTGCAATCCAGAACTGTGCTATACAGAATTCATATAACATACCAATATAATGAAAAAAACACACATCCTACATAGCATAAAACTGCAGCAAACTAAGTGCAATAACAGAATACTATTTTCTAAGTGCATTCTGTTGAAGTTATGCATATTGGTCTATTCATCAGATTATAAAATTGGAAAACAGTTGGCTCAAATAAGAAGATTCACTTTGAAATCACATTCCATGTCATACTATGTTGTTATTAATCAAAACAAATGTGCTAAATCTGCCATTTTGTAATGTGTATTTTATTAAAGCAACTGTGTGTTGTCAATACAGTTAATAAACTAACAGTACAGCTTGGTAGCAGCCACTATGCTCTTATTAAGGCACCACTCTCCATTACTGTCCTTGCAGCACTTATAAAAGCCCAAGCAAATACTGACTTTGTGAAAGTCAATATTTGCATATGCTTATGCAGGCCCTCCAAATTACAACAGTTAGGGTTAGAAGACTGGTCTCAATCACAAAGCACTGGATTCTGGTAACAATATAAATATAATTTTCTGCAAACTCTGGCAAGGTATATGTAGCACCCTCTAGTGTGCTATGAGAGTAATGTCATTTTTTAAAAACAGGTACATTTCCAGGCTTGGTTAGTAGCCAAACCTGGGAGTGTTCTGGTGATCTGGGTTGGGAGTGGCTTAGAGTAGTGCTGGGTGACTCACAGGTGATGTCGCTAGGACCTCCCACTTCTTTCCAGAATCTTATGGTACTTTCTGGAAAGAGAGGTGGAGAGGGGAGGATTGGCAGGGGGCAGGCCTCCTTAAATACCCAGGGTCAGCTCATCTGGGGAGGAGTTGTATCGAGTGGAAGATGGAGTGTTAGGCTGTCGGGGCCTTTGAGGGAGCTCCCCAGTCTGGGGGGGAGGTGACCTTGGGCCTGGGCTCAGGTGCGGACGGGACCCTCTTACAACCCACAGAGGTGTCATGACCAGGAGGCACAGGAGGAGCAAAAGAGGACAGCGGGAGGACACTGCCAGGCAAGTCTCCAGGAGTTCCACAAAGGCAGCCAAGAGGGCTGATGAGTGTTCAGACAGTCAGGAGGACTGGGAGGCAGCAGTCTGGGATGGGTGCAGAGCCAGTCTGGAGGACTGCAGTGGCATGGGCAGTGGAAAGGGGCAGCTGCAGCCAGGAGGTTGTACTGGGAGCAGTAGCCACAAGGACAGCTGGCACTGGAACTTTTTGCTACACCATAGTGGCCCGCAGTCCCTGCGTGTAAAGGGCATCAGCTTTGGGCCTGGCTGAGCCAGTGTAAGGCCTACAGTGCTAGCTAGTCTGGAGAGTGCAAGAAAGGAAGTGATGTGCTGAAGAGGTCATGAGTGATACTCTGCAAGCAAGGAAGTGCAGAAGGAGAAGAGGAGATTGTATATACTGTGATATATATAGTAGTCCCAACTTTGACTGTTTGATTACCTGGGCATCTCATAAGTCCCCATCCCTATCCAAGTTTAATCCCCTCAATAAAACACAAAAAAACAAGTGCAAGGACTGCTTTTTTGTCTCTGAACGAGTGAAAAGTGTGTGCCTGGCTGGGGCAGGGTGACAAACTGACCACTACATTCAGCAGCTCCTACAGGGGGTACCACTACATATACAGTATGTGGGCTGGTGTATATGTCACAACTGCTTTTTTGATTATTGCTAGAACTTGTGACTAGTCAATATATTTTTTTGCAAGTACTCAATGGTGAAAAAAGGAACCACATTTGATTGCCCTCCCCAGCATCGTCTGCAAAGTGAGTCTATGATTGCATATAAAACACACATACAAACATAGTGTGTATGATGTAGCAACTCTACCTTTACTTCCAAAAACTTCTACCTTTACACACATAGTAAGTCTGAAAAGGAATTAATAAGCATATGAAGACCTTTTTTTTCCCCATAAAATCACACAGTGATGGATGCTTTATGTTGGTGGTTCAGCATTTCAAAGGAGTAGATTAATTACTTAACTGCTGCTGCATGCTTTAAACTACCAGCTGTTCTGGAATTTTAAACCACAAAATATATCTTCTAGAATTGAGGAGGGATTTGGTTATTTTTTAAACAAACAAAACACTGTGTTTTTACTAAAACATGCATTAAAGTAGAGCTCAGAGAACTGCAAAAAGTTTCCTGGTATATAAGGGTTTAAGTCCAATGAGGTGTACGTCATCTTGTGGACTAATTTCTTTTTTTACCACGTAAAGTTGAGTGCCAGGAGTACTGCTATCACTATACTCCTGATGCTGTGACTACACAGCAACCACTCTGCCCACCCCTCCCCACACTTGTCAAATTATAGAATGGGTTCACATAATACAATGCCTTCTGTGACTGGGTGGGAGTAGAAGAGAAGAGGGGTAGGCAGAGCTGCTGCAAGCAACCCTGCAGCTGATGTATCACTGAAAGTTTAGCGATAGCTGTACTCTTCGTGCTCAGTAAAAATGCAAATAGGAAACAAAAGTTTACGAGGTGGAATATACCTCCTTGGACTCAGCTGGAGCACAGCAATAAATACTGACATAGGCTCTACCAATTCTCCACTCTATCAAAAAATAAAATACTAGTTAAGCTAAAGCAGCCTTTCTCAAAAGGGGTGCCATGGCATCCTGGAAAAGAAAGCCTGTCAGATAAGACTGAACCCCCGATCCTCAGCCTGACTGTAATTCAGCACTGTGGGAGAGCAAAGTGAAAGCAGGGGAGGTGTGTTCTCGAGCGCTGTGCTCTCTGCCTCCCCCTACAGTACAGTACCCGGCCGCTGTGTTTGTGTGTGTTTCTGTTTATGTGTGTATGCCACGCCTCTGAAAAGCGATTCATGCTCAGATCGCTTTTTAGAGGCATCTGACAGGCAGTATTTCACCCACCACTTGTTTAACCCCCTAAATGAAGAATCACCAGGCTGCAACTGTGTAATTCACACAGCTGTGGGGTGGTTGCAGTGCAGCCCCATTCACATGGGGTGTATAGTTCCTGCCGTGCCAACAGCATGTGTCCCTTCCCAGCTGCTGGTTCTGCAACAAAAGGGGGAGAAATTGAGGGGTGGTAAAAACATCTCAACCTAACGTGTGAACAAGCACTTGATTCACATCTGTAAGGCTGCATGTTGCGTTTCGGGCAGCCCATTCCTGTCAACTGGCTGCCTTAACCTGCAAAAACGAAAGGAAAGAAGTCCCAGACCCCTTTTTTTTTTTAAATTGTGCCACACTAAAAACATGCTGTGTTTGCCAATGTGTGGGGTACCATTAGCAATTGATGGCTCCTGTGCAGTGTCTGGTAATGAGCAGCGCATTTGTCTGCAGTAATGTGAAACAAGACTGGGGTGCCTCAAGACTGAAAATACTTTTTAAGGGCGCCTTGACTGGAAAAGAGTTGAAAAACACTGAGCTAGAGAACAAAAGAGCTGCATTATTCATATCTTCAAATGTCAATACTGGCTGAACTAACGGTTGAGGTTGTGACCCTAGAGATGAGGTGCGGTGGGCACCTTTGTAGTTTAACCACTTCAACTCCAGAAGGTTTTACCAACTTCATTTTTTTGCTCGTCAGCACTGTGCTACTTTAACTGGCAATTGCGTTGTCATGTAACACTGTACCCAAATAAAATTTATGTAATTTTCACACAAATAGAGCTTTCTTTTGGTTGTATTTGATCACCACTGGGTTTCTTAATTTTTTGTTTAATAAACAAAAAAAAAAAAAGACAGAAAATGTTGAACCAAAAAACCCCCACCACTGTGCATATTAATTTGTTTGCATTAAAGTTATAGCAAACAGTGGTATATATATTTGAAAATTATGTACAGACGGTCTATATAATTTCTCGAGGCCCTTAAAATACAGGGAAGTACAAATTCCCCCCAAATGACACCTTGTTGGGAAGTAGGCAGTCTGAAGCATTTAGTAAGAGGCATGACGACTTTTTTGGAAAAATAAGAAATTAAATGTTTTTTTTTTTACATTTTGTCACCAGTGCTGTACAGCATCTTCATATGACTGTTGTGGTGGTGATCAGGGATACTGACTGGTGACAGTATGTTAAAAAAAAAAAAAAAAAATATTCAACTTTTTCTAACAATTTATTTTTTTAACATTTTTTAAATTTGTTCTTTTTTTTTTTTCTTTACATTTTCTCATCAGAGTTATTTAGTGTCACCATAGTAACACTGTACTACTCTGGAGGGGAGGGGGGGGGGTTGATCAGGGATTTTTTTTTTTTACACTTTGATTGCTGTTACAATGATGATTGTAACAGCAATGTTTTCAACTCTCATGAATGGGTTACATCACAGCTGTGATTACTATTGATCTGCGATTGGCTACAGGGTGCTGTGGTTGGACCAGGTACCATGTGATAGCTGTGGGCCAATCACAGCATCACTCTGCAGGAAAACACAACTGTTATGAATGAAAGGTGGCCGAGTACCGGGATCTGCTGTGTCAACTGGACACAACAGTCACAGGAGCGGTGTTCTGCGCACCCATAAGCCAGACAGGTTGGATGACATACATGTATGTGTTCCAGCCTACCTGTGCCAGCTGTCTACAGTGAATGTACTGTGGGTGGTCAGCAAGTGGTTAAGTAATTCCCCATTAAGACATCAGTCAGTGTGGACTGAGAGAAGCAGTGACATCCAAGCATAGGTGTGCACAGCCTATTGAATTAGGGAGTGCACCCCAAATCTCAAACACACGTGAGTGTGTGTATATGTATAAAAAATGGATGGTGTCAGTAGAGGAGTGGATGTGTTGGTAGGGCAGAGATTGGGGTCAGTAGGGCAGTGGACGGTGTCTGTAGGGCAGTGGACAGTGTGAGTAGTTTTTTTTTTATTTTTGAATTATTTTATTACAATTTTATTAAGAACCCCATTGAGGGGCTTTGGTAAAATATCAGCAGGGGGAATCTGTGCCCCATGAGATGATTACGGTGTGCCCAGGCACATCCGGCACACCCCCTGCGCACGCCTATGCATCCAAGCCGATTCCTGCTGTCACTTGTAAACAACAGAGCCTGCAGTGGAAGGCTTCCACTACTCTCTTCCTCTGCTGGGCTCTGCATTAGATGATGTCAGAGAAAGCTAGTAGTGGAAACCTTCCTCCGTCAGCTCTTTGTTTACAAGTGAAGGCATTGATCAGCTGAACTGTCACTGCATCTCCAGGGTTGGGCTAACAAAGACCTGAATAGGGCACAATTTAACTGCAGAGTTACCCACTGGATGCTGCTGCATCTCATTCATTTGGAGAGATGGTCAGAGTAGGGTAAACCCCAGTCTAAGCAGCTGCAAGTTATTTCCATTAGGGCCCATTCACACTGTTGTGCTGTTAGTGCAAGATCGTTGATGCACATTATGCCTTGTGTTAACGTGTGTTGCGGTTGGGCAGCCCATTTTGAATGAGATGTCTGATGCACCACAAAAAGTGCATGCCCTTGTAATGTAATACTACGATGCACAGTACTGTGGGTACCATGCATAGTGGTGCGCTGTAAAGTATGTTCATTGGCAAGGTGTGTTAGTGTGCCATTCAGAATACATAGCACCTCATCACACGTTAACACAGTGGAACAATATGAATGGATCATTGACGTACCAAAATAACTATACTAGGGTTCCCAAGAATACAGTTTGAGGGGCTACAGAATGTCAGTTCTGAGCAGAGAAAGGTGGTTTTCCATCTTTCTCTGTGCTTTGTCATTTCCGAATCGCAGTTTGGAGCTCAGAGAATTTGATGTGCTTTGGGTGGGAAGGCATCTCCATCATAGTATATGGCTTTTGCCAGAGACCAGTGGGCTGAGTGGACAGGTGTTCACAGGTCAACAATAGTTCGGGGATTCACCTGAGAGACAGAAGGTCCTTGCCTACACAGCGCAGATGCAGTCTTTGACAGAGCAGCATGGAGCTGGAAAAGAGCAGAAGTACAGTATTTGTAAGGGAGCACTGAGTAGCAACACTGCTAAAGAGAGCCAGGAGGCTAAACCTCATTTATGTTCGTGTTGATGGTGCAAACCCCTGTGGGGACCAGTGATTTTCTGTCTTTTTCTGTTTCTTTTAATAGAAGTGGGCCAGCAAGCCCTTAAACAGCATTTCTGGAGTGGACTGAACTCAGCAGGAAGCACTAATACTGAGCTAAAAGCCCTTCAACATCACCTAGTACACTTCATATGCCATGCTGTATGTTCACTATTCAGCAGCAGTTCACTCCGTATGTCATGCTGTATGTTCACCATTTATTTCACACAAGCTCATTCCATATGCCATGTTGTATGTTCCCTATTTTGCACCAGCTCATTCTGTATGTCATGCTGTACAATCACTAATCTGCACTGCCTCATTCTATATGCCATGCTGTACCCTATGCTATGTGCTCATTCTATGTGTCTCATTCTTATTGTCAAAAGCTAGCCCTACATGGATCGAAATTCGGCCAGTTCAGCAGGGACCAGACAAATTTCGATCCATGAATAGGCAGGCTGATTAAATCCATCAATCGACTTGGGTACAACCAGCCTGTCAGATTTTTCTATACACAATTACTGCCAGCGGCTATAGCCACTAGAAGCCTGCAGGGGGACACTCAGAACATCTAAAGCATCCCCGTGTGGGTAAACCATTTTAGTACGCCCCATGTGAACGAGACCTTAGTAGGAATTTAGCAGACATTTTGTATGTTATGTTGTGTTTTTGTCCACTAATAATGATTTTAGTGAAAATAGTGAATGACAAACATTTATGGGGTTTGAACAATCAGTAGCACTTTTTTTTTCTTACTCTACAGGTCATGTGCTTTCAGAAAATGTATGGTCTGGAGGGTCATTTACAAACTCTGTAAGCAAAAAATGATCACCTTTAGATTTTTAGAGTAAATTGTTTTTATTTACAGTTTTGTGCACCTTCAGTTTTCACCATTTCACAAAAACTAAAACTAAAATTTACAAGTAATTCTTATTAACTCAATACAGTTTAAGCTTTTATATTTAGTAGGAATTTAGCAGGAATTTTGTAAGTTTTGCCATGTAGACTACTGAGGAAGCCCAGAACACAAGCATAACATGTATGGGGGAGGGGGGCCATGCCGATGATGGTTTATTGTAGCCACCTCTGGGTCAGGAGACTCTGAGCAGTGAGGAGGAGAAGGTTTAATTTGATGTATCCATGCCTATATCATAGCACTTAGCATGCTTTTTTTATGTGAGAGTCAGGGCTGGGCTCAGCCCTTCCTTCTCTAAGCTGGCCGCTCAGCTGTTGGCTAATTGCTAGCACCTATCTCTCCACAGTGACTCACCTGTTGTGATATCCTGCTCACCAGTCTTGCCTACTTAAGCCGTCCAGCCCAGATGATCTCTGCCTTCGCCTTGGTCAACATCGCAGAGACTATCTCCTGCGTTCCTGTTAAAGACTTGCTTGGCTGACATTCCTTCTGGCTCAAGATCCTACTTGCTGTTCCACTACGCTGATCCCTGGCTTCCTGATTTTCTTGCTTGTCTGACTATCCGTTCCAGTTACCAAACTTTGGCTATGTTTTGACTACGTTTGTTCTATTTACCTTTATTATTAAACAAGTGTGATTTAACTGTACTTCTGTCTTGGTCTGATTCATGGTTTCTGACAGTGAGTGCATTTTATACTTTGGTTTTAATAAAAGATTTTTTATATACTGAGAACATTATTAGTCCCATTCTGTTTTGCATGTTATATGTTCATGAGTGCGGTTCCAGCACAGGAAAAAAGTTTGTCAGTGGAGCTACGGATATCACAGCTCAAGAAGGGACAAAAGCACATTTTGACCTTGCCTTGTTACTGGGGTAAATTTTATAAGGTGAGCATTTACTTTATACTCGAGGTGGAAGCATGCAGAGCACAAGTGGCATTTGATATATTGGAAGATATGTGAATCTATCACTGCACATTGGGCTCTCGCTTTTTTATTTCTTGGGACTTTTTTGTATAAGTGATTATATACAATGATGCTACATCACTCGTTATGACTATATGCAGTTGGAGGGTCGTTTACAAACTGAACGACCACTGAAAGCTGTAAAGGGAAAAATAAAAAAGTAGCAACATTGCAAAAATGGTCTGGCCACATGAGTTTAAAAGTGGAAAAATTATGAATTTTGATGCTCCATCTTCACTAGTTATACGTAACTGGCTTGTGAAACACTGTAGCCATGGAAAGATGCCCTAGACATGGTTTAAAAAAGTATGAAAGGGCAGCTCCCAGATTTTCAATATGAGTGGATTCCTTTCAAGAACAACATAATTGGGGAAGCACATTGGCATTAGTGGTCAGCACTGCAAAACTGGGGTTCTTGGTTCAAATACCAGTCAGGACACCATACCAGCTGCATGGAGTTTGTATGTTCTCCTGATGCTTGTGTGGGTTTCTTCTGGGTCCTCTGGTCTCCTCCCACACTCTGATGATACATTGATAGATTAATTGGACCCTGTCTAAATTGGTCCTAGTCTGTGTGTGCACGTAAGATAAGGACCTTAGATTGTGATCTCCTTGAGGGAAGGGACTTTTTTGATTGTAAAGAGCTGTGTAAATTGATAGAGCTATATAATTGCATATAATAATAATTTTACAATAATCATCTTGCTTCCAGAGGCTATTTAATCCTGATGTAATCTTTATTAGCTTTCATGCTCCATCCACATTGTGGACATGTACTATGCTGAACACAGGATCTAAGCACGCTGACCCTTTATTTTTTAAGAGCAGACTCATTCTTCCCCATCTGGCAAATGCACATGATGCTAATGGAGCTGCACAGTGAGGGAGCTGGAAACACTGCGCTAGCCTTGGGCAGACAAGGAAGTGAATAGGATGAATTATGTAAGATAGCAGTACAGCGTACTATTGGCTTTTTCTGCAATGGCTGGGGGGAACATTATGTCTTTGTGCAAGTCCTGTGACAATTTCCCGCCTGTTAGTTCTTGGAGCAAATACGACACACAGATAATAGGTCCAACTGACATAATTATCTCCAAAGCGGGTTTACTATGCTGAGAGAAACCAGCATTGAAAATCTGCTGGGAATAGATTTAAGTCTAAATCGCCAAAAATAAAAAACAAAAAGTAAAGTAAAAATCTTAAATTTGGTCCGTGAATGCTTCTAGCAGCTAAACATTTTCTACAGGCACATATAAAGAGCGTTTAAGGAGTCATTAGTGATAGGTCATACGGGGTCTCAACTGATTGGAGGCTGCTCGTCACAAAAGTAGGCATAGTCTGCATCAAAATAAGGATTATGAAACACAGAGAAAATCATTTTTGTCAAACCACAAAAAAGCATACAATAAAGAAAGCCTGTCTTGCTAATGCATGCATTGTTTTCACTGTCTATTTAAACCCAGCTGGGAGAAAATGTGGATTTCCCTGCATTAAATGAGCACTAAGCCACCCACATTGTTATTATGCTCCTAACCTCTTGCTGGAGCCGTTCACTGCACAAAAAGCTCCGTATGTCATCTGAGAGCAGTGGGGCTTTCAGGGGAATGCAATAATCTTACCGGAGCTATTGAATTGAGTCCTGCAATTAAACCACAAAATACCCAATTTTAAAAGAATTACTCCTAGTTTAGACTCAACTTCCCATTTTATTAGATTTGTTTTTCTTAGCAATTATGCATTCTCTTGTGCTTGCTGTAGCTTGTAATGACGGGTCAAACTGGAGTACACTACTTGAATGCCTTATAATTACCATTACTGTAAAATACATTTTTAGAGCACCAAGTTGCTGAAGGAAGAATTTAATAAAGGTGCATACTAAAATGTGAATTCAGATAATTGAAAATGAGTTTGAAAAATAATATAAAAAAATATATAATATATTATTACAGCAAGATAATAGACGATTAACCACTTAAAGTCTTTCACCCCCTTCCAGCCCAGGCCATTTTTCATTTCTCAGCATTGTCACACTTTGAATGACAATTACTCTTTTAGTCATGCAGCATTGTACCCAAATTAAATTATAAATGAAAAAATACTAAAAATTTTGAAAATGTTTTTTTTAGTTTTGGTTATAAAATTTTGCAAATAAATATAATTTCTTCATAAATTTAGGTCAACATGTGTTCTGCTACATTTCTTTGTTAAAAATAAAAACTATTGTATATACAGTATCTCACAAAATTGAGTACACCCCTCACATTTTTGTAAATATTTTATTATACCTTTTCATGTGACAACACTGAAGAAATGACACTTTTCTACAATGTAAAGTAGTGAGTGTACAGCTTGTATAACAGTGTAAATTTGCTGTCCCCTAAAAATAACTCAACACGCAGCCATTCATGTCTAAACCGCTGGCAACAAAAGTGAGTACACCCATAAGTGAAAATGTCCAAATTGGGCCCAATTAGACATTTTCCCTCCCCGGTGTCACGTGACTCGCTAGTGTTACAAGGTCTCAGGTGTGAATGGGGAGCAGGTGTTTTAAATTTATGTGATCACCATGTGATCAGCTGTGTCCAGTCACAGGTGATCACACGTAAACAGACTTAGCAGTTATCAGCAGTCCTTTCCTCACGGGCTGTGTCTGTGTGAGGAAATGAGTGAGAAAAACTGGCAAGCCTGTCAGCACACTGCTTACATTGATAACGAGGGCACTGATCATCAGTATCCTGATTATCACTGCAGCCCCAACAATACCAATCAGTGCAGCTTATCAGTGCTCATCAGTGCCGTAATGTCCATTAGTGCCACCTAATCAGTGCAGCTTATCAGTGCCGCTTCATTATCATCCATCAGTGCAGCCTCATCACCGCCCATCAGTGCACATCAGTGAAGAAGAAAAATTATTTATTTCCAAAAACTATTTCTTTTTCCAAAAATGTCAGACTTTTTATTTATTTAGCAAAGAATAAAAACCCAGTGATAACTAAATACCACCAAAAGAAAGCTCTATCTGCCTCAAAAAAAAGAAAAGATAAAAATGTCATATGGATACAGTGTTGCATGACTGCGCAATTGTCATTCAAAGCGCCACAGCACTGAAATCTGAAAACTGGCCTAGGCAGGAAGGGGGTGAAAGGGCCCAGTATTGATGTGGCCAACATGCAGTTGTGTTTAGAAGCAGAAAAAAAAGGCCAGACACCCCTAACAGCAGCGTTAAAAATGTCCAGTGTGCACGAGTCCTAAATCACCTCTAATGTTGGGTGTCCTACATGTGTGGATATTGCTGCAAAAACATGCAAAACTATTAGTTTAATTTTTTACATTTTAGAATGGGGTACCTCGAGATTGTGCAGAAATGTAAAGTGTGCCTCAACTGGAAAAGGGTTGAGAAACACTGCTCAAAGATAAGAGAGGAAGAGCCTGGTATCCATGGGAGAGGGGTCTACTAGAGTTCAGAGGCGGTGCGTCCATAAAGGGCGCAGGAGCACCGCCCCCTTTCTCCTGGCACCGCTCTATCACCATAGATAGGTTCATCTATCTATGGTCGCCACTGAACCCCCTAGCCAGGTGTCCGGCCCTTTTTGGGTGCCGGGCATCTGAATTACAGAGGCGGGGGTGTTTTTTGGAAGCACCTGATTAGAGCCGTATGCTCTAATAGGCGCCCAAAAAGGTGATCAGCGGGCGCAATGCTGTGCATTCCCTGTTTACTCAGCTGTGTGTTAGCAAAGCGAAGGAATTTGCTTTGCTAACACTGAACCACCTCTCAGCCAATCAGGTGCTCGAGTCTGTTACCTGTCACCTTATTGGCTGAAACGTCAGGCGCTGTGATTGGACGCCTGAGAGAGAGGACAGAAGAAGACATTGAGGAGCGTGCAGGCCGTTCCTTCAGAGCGCTTGCGCTAGTGATGTCACTGGCTGCACATAATGTAAACATCTCCTAAACGTTACACGTTTAGGAGATATTCACACTACCTATAGGTAAGCCTTATTATAGGCTTACCTATAGGCAGGGGCATTGCTGGGTCTACAAAAGATCTGGGGCTAGAGCCCATAGCAGCGTAGTAAAGAAAGTCATACGCTTGGGGGGCATACACATGTATATACAGTAATATACGTGTGGGTGTATATATATCCCCAGAGAGCCCCCCGCTTACATCAGGGTCCCCAGAGAGCCCCCCCCTTACATCACCTTACATCAGGGTCCCCAGAGAGCCTCCTCCTTACATCAGAGTCCTCAGAGAGCCTCCCCCTTCCATCAGGGTACCCAGAGGCCCCCCCACTTACATCAGGGTTCCCAGAGAGGCCCCCTTACATTAGGGTCCCCAGAGAGCCTCCCCCTTAAATCTGGGTCCCTAGAGAGCCTAGGCCTTAAAATCAGGGTCCCCAGAGAGCCTCTCCCTTACATCAGGGTCCCCAGAGAGCCCCCCCACTTACATAAGGGTCCCCGGAGAGCCTCCCCTCCCCTTGGGGACCCCTGCAGAGACTCGGGGCTATAGCCCCAAAAGCCACCCCCTAGCAATGCCCCTGTCTATAGGTAAATGTCAGCAGAGGAAGTTTACTTCCTCTTTAACACAGGAAGAACCTTGTGAACACAGTGTTCAGTATCTACTGTAGTACTGCTGCTCCACGCATCCTGCGCTGCTCTTAATGATGTCAGGAGCTTGAACTATACAGGAACCCTCCAGTACAGTATTGATGTACCCCGGTGGTACGCAATATCAGCACGAATTGAAAACAACATCAGGCTCTTTTGTAGAACCCTAGGGTTTTGTGGAACCCCTGTTGAGAAATCATGCTCTAGAGTCTACTTTTATATCTATGCGAGAAAATATTTTATATTTATAAGGATGCCACTGATTTACAGATGGTTGGCTGTATTCCTCTATAATAAGGTTATATTTCAAAACTGTTTGCAGTTGTATCTTCATCACATCTATATTTCACAGCTATGAATTTGTTTCAGCAGCAGGGCCAAAATTAGGAATGCTAATTTATGTACATTTCTAGCTCCTTCAGAAACAGCTTGAGACAAGTGACCTTTGATTGGTCTCAGTCATGCATAACCGCACATTTAAAGCTGACCACTAAAGACTGTTTATGACCAGGACAAAGATTTAAGTACTACTTAAGACATTTAAGGCAGAATGACATAAGATTTATACAGGTGCAGGCTACCAATGGTCTTGAAGCAGTCAGGGCACAGAGATCAAATTCATTTTGGTGTCTGGTTTATGTACCCAGCTAATCAGGTTATTATCACCCCTGCCGACTTCAGAAACTATGATGGAATAAATTGTATCTAGAGTTTAAAAAACTGTTATTTGAAAAGCTTTAACCCCTTGTTTACTGAGCACCTAAATCCCCCTCCTGCCCAAACCAATTTTCAGCTTTTAGCGCTGTCACTCTTTGAATGACAATTGCGCGGTCATACAACACTGTACCCCAAATGAAATTTGTATCATTTTTTTCCCACTAATAGAGCTTTCTTTTGGTGGTATTTGATCACCTCTGGGTTTTTTAATTTTTTGTTAAAAAAAATTAAAAAGACCAAAATTTTTTAAAAAACTACAAAACCGTTTTATATTTTGTTAATTAATTTTGCAAACAGGTATTTTTTCTCCTTCATTGCGCTGATGGGCACTGATAGGCTGCACTGATGGGCACTGATAAGGAGACACTGGTGGCCACTAACAGGTGGCACTGGTGGGCACTGATGGGTGGCGCAGAAGGGCATTGATAGGTGGCACTGAAGGGCACTAATAGGTGGCACTGATAGGTGGCACTGATGGGTGGCAGTGATGGGCACTAATCAGCATTGGTAGGTGACACTGATAGGCAGCACTGCTAGGTGGCACTGATGAGGCACTGATTGGCACCACTGGTGGGCATTTACCTCCCACTCCCGGGCCTCCATGCAGCTCTCCCCCTCAGCCCACATGAGGAACCGAGTCTCTGCAGGTCCCCCACTGGCTGCGATGGGCCCTGTGGATTCCTCTTCACACTCGGGAGCGGTGAGTCCCCCCATCATTCCACCTCCCCTGAGGCCTCGCCACATGAACCACAGGCCGCCATGTCTGGCCTCCTCCCTCAACAGTACACACAGTGTACAGATGCCTTCCCGAGGTTGCTAAGGACGGCGTCGGGTCCCCGTGTCCGCGAGACGGATCCCGGATCTCCTGCATCCTCTGAATTCTCTGAGGACTTTCTGGCCCTCCCAGGCCTTATGCACCCCTGTATCCAGCCACTGCAAGAGCCTGCAAGGATCCATGTGGCCCCCTGTGACTCTTCTCCAGCACCGCCCCCCCAAAGCCCAGAGAATGTCTCGCTCTCGAGACCCTAGCTCTTCCAGAGCCCATTCTGAACAGTCGGCTACCTATGCACAGATGGCTTGCTCCCCTGCTCCCCCTCTGTCTGGGGGACACAATATGAGGGCCCCCCTACCTGCACAGGCGCAGACCTGGTGTGAACCATGGGACCCACCATTAATGCAATTACACCCTGCCCTTTGCATCACCTCGCCGGACCATGAACCACTGCCACCTTACCCTCAAGTGCACCCTATGACCCCCAGTGGCACTCCTACTTGCAGGCGATGCTAGCTAAGGAGGACTTCAGGCAGCTGATAGAAGATGTGAAGTCCACCTGCTGCTCAGAGATTCAGGTACTTCAATCAGGCCTCAAACACCTGGCAGACAGAGTAGAAATGGCCGCAGAAGAGATACATGAAACAAAGCTGTCAGTCTACAGGGCCCAACTTCAGGGTGCAGACCACCGCTCCTTGCTTAGAGACATGCAACGACACGTCAAGGACTTGGACAACAGGGGGCGCTGAAACATCCGAATAACAAAATACAGCTATACCCAGATCTTTCATGGATCGCCCTACAAAAACGCAGACTTTAACCCCTACTACGCACTCTGTAAGACGAGAACATTCCCTATCGCTGGGGGTTCCCCTTTAGCCTCACAGCTAAACACCAGGGCAAATCTGCGATATCTAGAAGATCTAGCCGCCTTTTGTGATGTCCTGGGGATCCCTACCCCCCAACTCCCGGATTGGGATCTTGTGGTCACGCCACCTCCACCGCCTACAGTCTGGCAGAAGGTCCCCCCACCTAACCGCCCTCGGAGCATGGACACATCCCACAAAGCCACCAAACACAGAAACGGCTGAACTACACTTACCCTCTTTCTCGTGGTACCTGCTCATTAAATAACTTACCATCCGATCGCAGCTGGTAACTCTGGCCTGAACACTATTCAGCTTTCAGTCCCCCCTGTGCTCCAGTTTATCTATCTCTCCTCGGGACCCCAGGTCTATCTCTCCTCGGGATCCCATAAGCGAGCTGGTGTTGCCATACTTATCAAACACGGGTCTCCTTTTACCTGCTCTGAACACTATAGCGACGCCCATGGCCACTTCATTATCCTCCGAGGCCTGTGGCAAACACAAGCGGTCACTTGGGGATACACATCACCCCGAAAATTCACCACCCTATACCAGGAAAACTTCACCCCCCCCTTTTCCGCTCAATCAGAACCCTGCTACAGCAGTGGAAGAAATACCATATCTCCCTCCTAGGACGGATCGCCTCAGTTACGCCTCAGGACGATCCTCCCGAAACTTTTATACCTCTTCCAAACACTGCCCATACCTGTTCCCTACAACCACTTGAGAAAGCTCCAATCCAACCTGCTTCAATATACCTGGAACTACAAAAGACATAGAATACCTCTGTCGGTACTAATGGCAGCACGCTCAGACGGAGGCCTTGCATTCCCCAACCTTATCAAATACTATCAAGCGACCCAGCTATGTGCAATAGCCTCATGGTTTACCCAACGATCCTACAACAAATGGACAGAAATCAAAAAGACATGGCTTGCCCCGGTACACCCGAATAACCTACTTTGGAGTGCGAATGCGGAGGTAACCCCCGATCGCTTGCTATACGCCAGAATTTCTTGCTATACGCCAGAATTAAAGATGTGAAATTGATGGATAAAATGACTGCTAGGATGCAAGATAGACTGGAGGCTCACAATAAAGTCTGGGAGCTGTGGCACCTTCGGGAGGACCCACCATGGTCAGGTAAAAGAGCTTTTACGATGACCTCTTACTTTGTTCTTTCCCTATCCCCTTCCTTTCCCCTTACTTTGAGTACTCTTGTGACTCTTATTGCTTTATACAAGTTGCTACATGTTATTGAATGAAACCATGATGCATATACAACGATGTGACAATACTAGATACGTAACTACTACTGTCTTTGAGCATATTGCAAGTAGTTGCGAGTAAGTGTCTAACAGAACTGATGCACAATATGATCTGTACCTTTAAACGCATGTCTTCTTGTATTGCAAATACAAACAATAATAAAAAATGTTACTTGGGAAAAAAAAAGGAAATTAGGCTTCAATACAATCTGGGAACTTCTAACCATATTCTGCAATATTTGGTGCAATGGATTTGAGATATAGGGGGTTATTTACGAAAGGCAAATCCACTTTGCACTACAAGTGCACTGCAAGTGCAGTCGCTGTAGATCCGAGGGGGACATGCAAGGAAAATAAAAAAACAGCATTTTAGCTTGTACACGATTGGGTGATAAAATCAGCAGAGCTTCCCCTCATTTCAGATTTACCCCTCAGATTTACAGCGAGTGCACTTTCAAGTGCACTTGCAGTGCACTTGTAGTGCAAAGTTTGTTTGCCTTTCATAAATAACCCCCATAGTGTATAGGAAAAAGAAACAATAAAGATTTAAAAGCAAGAAGAAGCCAGTAATTTTAGTCAAAAGCACTTTCTAACAAGATGGAAATAGTTACATTGGATAAGGAAGGAAGAGAATCAGGTACAATACAAGCTAGACTTGTCATCAATGTAAGCATATTATATCAGCAGCTGGTCTAAATGCAGTCACCAATATGTTAATGCAGTGGTTCTCAACCTCTCTAGTGCCGTGACCCCTTGTTAATTTCCCAAGTTGTGGAGACCCCCAACAGTAAAATTGTTTTCATAGCATGGGTTGTCGGCACTCAAGGCAAGACAAGTAATTTGCGCCCCTAACCTACGGACATTTAGCACTCCCTGAGTCCCTTCCACTCGTACAGTATTAAAACCCATTATTGTACATTTTAGGATGTACCACTCTTTCTCTTTGTTCTCCTTCCTTTCCCTTTTATCTCTCTCTATCCTAATTTCTTGTTTTTTCCCCCCATCCCTCTTTAAAGCCATCTTTCTTGTTTTTTCTCTTATTCTTTTTCTCCCTTTTTCTTTGTTCCGCCCCTTCTTTTCCTCTCCCTTCCATGCATTCTCTATTTTTATTCCTTCTCTTACTTCTTGGTGGGGGGGTGGGGGGAATGGGATAAGTGGCAGTGTTGGCGGGGAGTTCTGATCAGCCAACTAAGGTGCTCTTGATCAAGGTCATCTGCTGATCTGAGAACTGTAGTGGGGACCTTTAATGGCAACTATAATCCCAGGTAGTGTTACTCAATGTGTCTCCGACTTTGTGGTGTCTCGTAGCAGTGACACCTATGCCGAAATCAGGAGATAGGGTCTCCTCCAGCCCCTCCCACTTCACATTCCTCACCAGTCAGCTGACTTCTAGTTTCTGCCCCCCAGTCATGCCGTGAACTAAATGGGCGGCTGCAAAGAGACTGAGAGGGCAGCTGCGGGCTCCAGAGACAGCCCTGCTGGGTGGCCGCAGGAAGGCTGGGAGAGCGGTGCGGGCTTCAGGAACAGCCAAGGATTTGGTGACCCCTGGCAAATCATCATTTGACCCCTGAGGTGGTCCCGACCCCCAGGTTGAGAAGCACTGTGTTATTGTATAGATGAGGAATCCACCAATAACAGTGTTTGCATTGTGTCATGCAGTAAAGACATGACATGCATACTCTTCTACATGTAAAAGTGGATTGGAAAATCTTCCTATGCAATCAAAAGCACCTTTGACTGCAAAAAAAAGCTTGTTTGTGCCATTGGAGGTTAGAAACAGCCCAATTATGCAAGGGAAGGTCAATCAAAAGCATTCTTTGTCATCATCAATGCTATTTATGGTTAAAATGCACCTGTGCCCAAATTATACACATTAAACCTGAAACTAAAATGGTTCTAAAGGCTAAAGGTTTTTACCTTAACGCATTCTCTGCAATTAGGTAAAAAACCTTTCAATGTCAGCTCCCCCAGCCCCTCCTTAAATACTATACAGCGCCTTCTCTTTACACACTGTAGTTAGTGAAGGAATTCCATCTTATGATAGTTTACTTACTTGGATCAGCGCAGCATGTGGACTTTTATACCTCCGTAAATACTAACCCGAGCTTGATCTCAATCCAGTGCTCTGCACGTCTGCAGCAGCACTGCTCTTCTCTCCTCCTCTCACAGGAGGCTTGGCAGCAGCAGGAGCCATTGGCTCTTGCTGCTGTAAAACAAATCGTGTAAGCAGAGAGTGGGGGACAGGGCTGAGCTGCACTGTGTGTGTGTCAATAGATGCACACAATGCAGCTCGGGATCGAGCCCGCATGAGTGACCCCATAACAAGCGGCTTGCTATGGGGGCACCCAGAGATGAAAAGGAGCCAAGACCACCAGTGGGGGGCCCAAAAGTGGAGGATTAGGGCTGCTCTGTGCAAAACCATTGAACAGTGTAGGTAAGTATAACATGTTTGTCAATTTAGAAAAAAAAATTAAACCTTTAGAATCACTTTAAAAATTCTTAGCAAGCATAACAAGTGCTTTAAAATGAGCCATTGACTACCCTAGCTTATTTCAAGCCTTATGCACGCAGGCAGAAAAAAAACGCCGCTTTTTTTAGGCATTTTTCATTTGTTTTTCATGCCTCTGGATACAGCTCTATTTTTGCCAATGTGTGCATGCACATTGTGGCATTTACATTGTAGATTCATATTTTATAGCAGCTCTCAGAGGCATAAAAAAATGCCTGAAACCTGCATCAGAGAAGAGCTTAATGGCATAATTCACATGCATACGCACACATAAACACACACATGCACGGAAATTTGTTCTAGTGGATAGAATAAATGATTATTCTATGCATGTACCTGTAATAATTACACACTAAAAGGAGCACTTTTTACACTGGATTTTTCTGCCAGCTCCTGGCAGAAAGGTCAAGCATAGATGATAGTATTTTAATAAGCCCATGTGCATGTAGCCTAATGTTATTCATTCTCAAAGACTACAACTGAGGCTCTAAAATCAGCTTCAGTCCACGTCTGATAGCTGAAAAACACCTACTGGTTGTTTACAGCAGAGGACTGGCAGGCTGGCAAGATCTGTTCTCGTAGAAAAAAGCTAAGATTTCACTGCTTGTGTTAGGAACCTCAAAAATGAATTATTCCACAATTCTTATAGGTACAGAGATGAATAAGGGAATATTTTAAAGTGCTTTTACTCCCTGTTTAGAAATATGTGACCTGGGCACAAGTTTACAATACAATATGTAAGCCGAATCACATAATTTCATCCAAACTATTGATCCAGTGAATTTTTGGAATATTTGTAATTACAACATAAATACTAGGAACATATGGTATTTAGCAGTTAAAGTGAAGTTGTCAAATATGTAAGCACTTTCAGCAGCTGACTTAAAGGGTAACTCCACTTTTTTGGGAAAAAAATAACAAATACAAAAAAATAATATAGCATACACAATTCACAAGTCATATTGTAACTGAATATTAAAAATGACCCTTCCTTTTTATTATGCAGCTCTGTAATTTTATGTAAAAGGCAATATGGCTACCCGGAGGTGTTCTGTACACAGAATGTGTATAGAACGCCCCCCCCGAACATTATTTCCTGCTTGTGTGATTTTCCCAGAAGTCTAAGCTAAGATACAAGTCAGATATCAGGCGTCCCCTGCAACAAAAATGTCATTTTTGGTAAGATACTCCCAATAGGAAATCACATCTAAAGGGTTGCAGACCCTGCAATCCTCCTCATTAGAGCCCCGCACGTGTAGCAGCTGACTGATGATTATGAAATTAATTCCATTAGATTCACCTACCACATGGACACAAAACAGGGATTTCTTCAGAGTAACAAAAGGTAGGAATCTTCAACAAAGTTTTTTTTTAAATCCTTGTAATGTATATAGATCACCCAGAGGGGAATGTTTTTTTCTCAACAAAAGTGGAGTTACTTTTTAATGAGCTATACTGAGCATGCTGCGTCTATTTCTTAATACTTCCTTATGTTCCAGTTAAAGCTGGTGCCATAATCACTGGTCTGGTCTTCGTGGTGACTCATTTCTTTTGCAGCATCCTATGGAGCTACCCTTGCATGCAGGGACTGGAATTGTGTCTCCCTACACTTAATATAAACACCCAGCCCAGTAGCCTAGGGTGGATTTGGTTATACATTTTGTAAATAAATAATCATTCTTCATGTCTTTTATTTAAGGATAGTGATCATATAAAGCCATGACATTGCTGTATGGCTCCTTTTTAAATCATAATAACAGAAATCACCCAAATGGCTCTGATCAAAAGTTTACATACCCTGGAATGTTTGGCCTTGGTGAAGACACACAAGGTGACACACACCTGTTAAAATGGCAATTAAAGGTTAATTTCCCACATCTGTGACTTTTTAAATTGAAATTAGTTACATAGTTACATAGTTGGTGAGGCTGAAAAAAGACACAAGTCCATCAAGTCCAACGTGTGTGTGTGTGCGTGTTTTTTTTGTCAACATTACATTGTGTATCCCTGTATATTGTGGTCGCTTAGGTGTCTATCTAATAGTTTAAAAGTATCAATGTTCCCCACTGAAACCACTGCTTGTGGAAGAGAATTCCACATCCTTACCCCTCTAACAGTAAAGAACCCTCTACGCAGTTTAAGGTTAAACCGATTCTCTTCTAATTTTAGTGAATGGCTGCGTGTCTTTTTAACCACCTCAGTACAGGGCACTTATACCCCCTTCCTGCCCAGACCAATTTTCAGCTTTCAGAGCTCTCACACTTTGAATCACAATTACTCAGTCATGCAACACTGTACCCATATGAAATTTGCGTCCTTTTTTCACACAAATAGGTGTTGGTGGTATTTAATCACTAGTGTTTTTTTTTTTTGTGCTATAAATAAAAAAAGACCGTAAATTTTGTGAAAAAAATACCTTTTTCTTTGTTTCTGTCATAAAATTTTGCAAGTTAGTAATTTTTCTTCATAAATTTTGGCCAAAATGTATACTGCTACATAGCTTTGGTAAAAATAACCCAAATGAGTGTATATTATTTGGTCTTTGTGAAAGTTATAGAGTCTACAAACTATGCTGCCAATCACCGAAAATTGATCATATCTAATCAGGCCTTCAGTACATTAGGTGTATCTCATTTCTTGAGACACTAACAAGTCAGGAAAGTACAAATACCCACCAAATGACCCTTTTTTAGAAAGTAGACATTCCAAGGTATTAATTAAGTAGCATGGTGAGTTTTTTAAGTTGTATTTTTGTCCCACAATTCTTTGCAAAATGAAGATTCTTTTTTTATTTTTTTTTACAAAATTGTCATATTATCAGGTTATTTCTCACACACAGCATATGCATACAACAAATTACACCCAAAAATGCATTCTGATACTCTTCCCGAGTATGGCCATACTACATGTGTGAGACTTTTACACAGCCTGCCCACATACAAAGGCCTAACATTGAAGTAACACCTTCAGGCATTCTACGAGCATAAATGACACATCTCATTTCTCAACCACCTATTACACTTTTGAAGACCCTGGAGCACCAGGACAATGGAATTGCCCACAAAATGACCCCATTTTGCAAAGCAAACACCCCAACGTATAATCTATGAGGCATAATGAGTCTTTTGAATGGTTCATTTTTTTCCAGAAGTTTTTGGAAAATGTGTAAAAAAAATGAAAACGCATTTTTTTTTTACACAAAGTTGTCAATTTATAAAATATTTCTAATCCATAGCATGCATATAGCAAAAATTACACTCCAAAATACATTCTGCTACTCTTCCCGAATATGGCGATACCACATGTGTGAGACTTTTACACAGCCAGGCCACATACAGAGGCCCAACATTGAAGTAGTACCTTCAGGCGTTCTAGGAGCATAAATTACACGTCTCATTTCATTCATACCTATCACACTTTTGAAGGTCCTGGAGCAGGACAATGGAAATACCCACAAAATGACCCCATTTTGGAAAGCAAACACCCCAACATTTATTCTATAAGGCATGGGCTGCAGATAGGTACTCTGGTACTCTGATGGGCTGCAGATAGGTACAGGGGTAACTTGAGCTGCAGATAGGTACTCGGGTAACCTGATGAGCTGCAGACAGGTAATCTGGTACTCTGATGGCCTGGTGACATGTACACAGGTACTTTGATGGCCTGGTGACAGGTACTCGGGTACTCTGATGGGCTACAGATAGGTACACGGGGACGCTGATCAGCTGGTGACTGGTATTCGGGTACGCTGAAGGGCAGTGACAGGTACTCAGGTACTCGGTACTCAGATGAACTGTGACAGGTACTCAGATGGACTGTGACAGGTACTCGGGTACTCAGATGGACTGTGACAGGTACTCGGGTACTCAGATGGACTGTGACAGGTACTCGGGTACTCAGATGGACTGTGACAGGTACTCGGGTACTCAGATGGACTGTCACAGGTACTCGGGTACTCAGATGGACTGTCACAGGTACTCGGGTACTCAGATGGACTGTCACAGGTACTCGGGTACTCAGATGGACTGTCACAGGTACTCGGGTACTCAGATGGACTGTGACAGGTACTCGGTTACTCAGATGAACTGTGACAGGTACTCGGGTACACAGATGGACTGTGACAGGTACTCGGGTGAACTGTGACAGGTACTCAGATGGACTGTGACAGGTACTTTGATGGGTGGTGACAGGTCTTCTTTATTGGGGGGGCAATCAGTGTGATTGGTGTACACTGCAATCTCCTTCTCACACACGATCGGTGTGTGAGGAGGAGAACCCGGTAACATCTCGCTACCGCTCCATGTTTGCATCTAGTGATCGGCTGTGAAAGGATCACAGTCGATCAAGTGGTAAACAGCCGCCGGCCAATGGCTGTTTACCAGCGTCGGTGACGAGCAGTGTTCCCGGGAACATGCCGCCACCGTCGTGCACTCGCAGTGCGCTCGCGATCGCGCGCATGGGCCTTGCAAAGTGGGGCGGTACCATCTGTGCTCATGTGCTACACAGCCATACCCAATGGCTGTTCAACCCCCTCAGTGGCGAGCGGTGTATTCGTGACACGCCGCCACCGAAGGTACAGGCCTGCGCGCACACATATAACGGCCAGCGGGCAGCAAGCAGTAAATTACCTTGTGCTGAAAAGTTTTATTCCTATTGTGGTGTCACCAGTACGGTATTTGTAAATTGAAATCATATCCCCTATCAAGCATCTCTTCTCCAGAGAGAATAAGTTCAATGCTTGCAGACTTTCCCCATAGCTGAGCTCCTCCAGTCCCTTTATTAGCTTTGTTGCCCTTCTCTGGACTTTCTCCAGTTCCAGCACATCCCTCCCGAGGACTGGTGCCCAGAACTGGACGGCATACTGCAGGTGAGGCCAGACCAGGGTCTTGTAGAGTGGGAAAATTATCATTTTATCTCTGGAGTTAATCCCCTTTTTAATGCATGCCAATATTCTGTTGGCTTTGCTTGCAGCAGCTTGGCATTGCATGCCATCGCTGAGCCTGTCATCTACTAAGACCCCCGGGTCCTTTTCCATCCTAGATTGAGTAGATTGCATGCATATTTTTGGCACCTAAATGCATTATTTAACATTTTTCAACATTAAACCTCATTTGCCATGAAGTTACCCACCCCGTTAAATTGTTTGGATCTTCTTGCAAGGTTTCCACATCCTGTGTAGAAGTTATTGCCCTGCTTAGCTTAGTATTGTCCGCAAATACTGAGATTGAGCCGTTTATCATATCCTTCAGATCGTTTATGAATAAATTAAAAAGGATTGGTCCCAGGACAGAACCCTGGGGGACCCTGCTTTCCACACCAGACTATTCCGAGTACTCCCCATTAATCACCACTCTGTGTATAAATAGGCAATGAGTTTGTTAGCTCTCACGTGCATGCATTGAGCAAGCTAGATACTAGGCTGTGGGGAGCAGAAAAGAACTGTCAAAAGACCTGCGTAACAAGGTAATGGAACTTTATAGTGATGGAAACAGATATAAAAAGATATTCAAAGCCTTGAATATGCCAGTCAGTACTGCTCAATCACTTATTAAGTGGAAAATTCGGGAATCACTTCATTCCAAGCCAAAGTTAGGTTTCTTGCTCTGGAAAAAGACAGTGTAGTTAGTTCAAGGAGCACAATACAAATATACTTGAACAAAAATTTGCTGCATGGTCGCATTACCAGAAAGAAGCTTTTACTCACCAATGCCACATTGGTTACAATATGCTTGCCAACACCTTGACATGCCTCACAGCTTCTGGCACACTGTAATCTGAAGTGATGAGCCCAAACATAATCGATAAAATAGAATGGAATACCATTCCCACTGTGAAGCATGGTGGTGGCTGATGTTTTGGGGGTGTGTAAGCTCGAAAGGCACGGGGAATCTTGTGAAAATTGATGGCAAGATGAATGCAGCGTGTTTTAGAAAATACTGGCAGACAATTTGCATTCTTCTGCATGAAAGCTCGGTACGCTCTTGGACTTTACAGCACAACCATGACCCCAAGTACAAGGTCAAGTTGTCCTTCCAGTGGTTACAGTAGAAAAAGGTGAAGGTTCTGGAGTGGCCATCACAGTCTCCTGAAATTAATATCATGTAGCCACTCTGCCTAGATCTCAAACATGCGGGTAATGCAATATGACCAAAGACTTTGCCTTGGAGGCACTTTGCCAAGATGAATGGGCAGCTACAGTATACCACCTTCAAGAATTCAGGGCCCCATAGACAACTATTACAAATGACTGCATGCTGTCATTGATGCTAAAGAGGGCAAGACACAGTATTAAGAAGAACTAAGGGTATGCAGACTTTTGAACAGAAGTCGTTTCATTTGTTTACTTGTTGCCATGTTTTTGTTTTATGATTGTGCCATTCTGTTATGACCAAAAGTTGAACTCACGTGATTCCCATAAGAAATAAAAGAAATGTGTTTTGCCCGCTCAGTCATGCTTTAATACCAGACACTTTTACCCCCTTCCTGCCCAGGCCAATTTTCAGCTTTCAGTGCTGCCACACTTTGAATAATTACTCAGTCATGCAACACTGTACCCATATGAAATTTTTATAATTTTTTTCACACAAATAGAGATTTATTTTGCCGTTATTTATTCACGACTGTTTTTTTTTTTTTTTTTTTGCTAAATAAACAAAAAAAGACCAACATTTTTCTTTAATTGTGTTTTTGTTCGTTTCTGTTACAGCATTTTGCAAATAAATAATCTTTCTTCACAAATTTAGGCCAAAATGAATACTGCTACATTTCTTTGGTGGAAATAACCCAAATCAGTGTTTGCACACATCTCTGGAGGGATTTTGTCCCACTCCTCTGTGCAGATCCTCTCCAAGTCATTAAGATTTCGAGGCTGACGTTTGGTAACTCAAACCTTCAACTCCCTCCACATATTTTCTATGGGATTAAGGTCTGGTGACTGGCTAGGCCACTCCAGTACCTTAATGAGCTTCTTCTTGAGCCACTCCTTTGTTGCCTTGGCCATGTGTTTTGGGTCATTGTGATGCTTGTGAAAACCCATTTTCAATGCCCTGGCTGAGGGAAGGAGGTTCTCACCCAAGATTTGATGGAGCATGGCCCCTTCCATTGTCCCTTTGATGCAGTAAAGTTGTTCTGTCCCCTTAGCAGAAAAACACCCCCAAAGCAAAATATTTCCGCCTTCATATTTGACAGTGGGGATGGTGTTCTTGGGGTCATAGGCAGCATTCCTCCTCCTCCAAACACAGCGAGTTGAGTTTATGCCAAAGAGCTCGATTTTGGTCTCATCTGACCACAACACTTTCACCCAGTTCTCCTCTGAATCATTCAGATGTTCATTGCAAACTTCTGATGTGCCTGTACATGTGCTTTCTTGAGCAGTGGGACTTTGTGGGTGCTGCAGGATTTCAGTGCTTCATGGCGTAGTGTGTTACCAATTGTTTTCTTGGTGACTATGGTCCCAGCTGCCTTGAGATCATTGACAAGATTCTCCCGTGTAGTTCTGGGCTGATTCCCCACCATTCTCATGATCATTGAAACTCCCCGAGGTGAGATCTTGCATGGAGCCCCAGACCGAGGGAGATTGACAGTTATTTTGTGTTTCTTCCATTTGCCAATAATCACACCAACTGTTGTCACCCTCTCACAGAGCTGCTTGGCAATGGTCTAGTAGCCCAAATCAGCCTTGTATAGGTCTTTATATGGTCCTTGACATCCTTGGACAGCTCTTTGGTCTTGGACATTGTGGAAATATTGGAATCTGATTGATTGCTTCTGTGGACAGTGCTTCTAATAAAGACACCTGGGAGCCAGAAATCTTGCTGATTGATAGGGGATCAAATACTTATTTCACTCATTAACCACTTCAATATAGGGCACTTATACACCTTCCTGCCCAGACCTATTTTCAGCTTTCAGCGCTGTCGCATTTTGAATGACAATTGCGCGGACATGTTACACTGTACCCAAACTAAATTTTTATCATTTTGTTCCCACAAATAGAGCTTTCTTTTGGTGGTATTTGATCACCTCTGGGATTTTTATTTTCTGCTAAACAAATTTAAAAAAAGACCGAAAATTTTGAAAAAAAAAATGTTTTTTTTTAATTTACAAAACTTTGTAAATAAGTAAGTTTTCTCCTTCACTGATGGGGCTGCACTGATGGGCACCGATGAGGTGGCACTGATGAGGTGGCATTGATGGGCAATGATGATAGGCACTAATATGCGGCACTGATAGGCAGCACTGATGGACACTGATAGGTGGCACTGATATGTGGCACGGATGGGCACTGATAGGCGGCACGGACGGGCACTGATAGGCAGCACGGATGGGCACTGATAGGTGGCACTGATGGATGCCAATCAGTACCAAACAATAATGCATCACTTCCGGTGCGCCTTCGCTCAAGCCCTACGTCATGCCCATGTGACTTCATCAGGGGATAAACGGCTGGCATATGTGATGTCCTTAAATAGTGTGGTAATGATATCCATTGTGGTGGCCATTTTCTGGTAGCTTTTGAGCTCTTAGTCTATTACGGCAGACATTTTCTGGTGGTCTTAAGCTACAATACAATAATAGAAATGCTGTTTATGACGATGACCATGTTATAGAAGACCAGAAAGCAATCCTGTCATCTCTGTTGTGTTGTGTGTAAAACCAGTGTTTGTGGCGGCCATTTTCCTATGGTCCCTATATTTACCAATGATACATGCTAGGTCTGCACCTGTATATGGCAAGTGCATGGTAAACTATGGAAATAATTGCGTACTAAATAGATGTTTTAATGAGACTAAAGATGATAGTAAATATGAACTAAGGAAAGATCTTATATGGAGCCCAGGGATGCCTGAAGTGTTACAAATACCAACTTATAAAATATATATATATATAAAAACATATAAAAATTACACAATACATACAGAGCCAAAAATTATGTATAAAGCAATATTATATAAAATTATATTATGATCCATATGAAATCATATAGACCAATGTACCACTATATTAATCTTAAATGGACTCTGAGTCATGAGAAGCACATTCAATACGATATGATAAAATGCAATAGAGAACCACAAGTCTAATTAGAAGTGTTGTATCAATAGATACGGTATAATATGCAGATATAAAGAAAGTATGTAAATGATATGGATATAAAAGGAGTTGAATGTCTCAATGTATGTGATTACAAAAAGAAAAGGCGAATACATTGCCTCAAAAATATTTAGGGTGGTCTATATAGGAAAAAGGGTAAAATATCTTATGTGATAGGTAGAACAGTGGAGACTATACAATGAATAAATGCCTTTTATTCCTCATTAAAAATAACTGATAAAGCAGTGAAAGTAAAATTCTATATTTAACCTGTGAAGGTGTGAGAGTATCCATCCTAAATATCCATTTGGATTCTAACAGGCTGAGTGTCCTAATTTTATGACTGTCTCACCAGTGCTTTTTGTAGGGTTCAATACCCCAAAATTTCAAATCGAGTGGGGTCTCTGTTATGAACTTTAGCAAAATACTTGGAAAGGCTATCATATCCTTTTTGAATGTTCTGAACATGTTCTTAGATTCTAGTTTTCAGGTGCCTTTTTGTGAGTCCTATATATTGTAGTCCGCAGCTGCATTCTAGGGCATATACTGCCCCCTCTGTGTTAAATCCTATGAAATCTATAAAAAATAGGATTTTTAAAACAGCTTATCTGTAAAATCCTTTTCTTGAAGTACATCATAGGACACAGAGCCTCAAGTAATTACTTGGTGGTGGGTTATTGGCCTACCTTCAGGTGTTGACACTGGTATAACCAATACAGAAGGTTGACTCCCCTATATAACCCCTCCTCCTTCCAGGAGTCCTCAGTTTTTGTAGCCAAGCAATATAAGTAATATACTCTCACCCCATAAAACAGAGGGGCGGGAGTTCTGTCCTATGATGTACTCCAAGAAAAGGATGTTACAGGTAAGCTGTTTTAAAAATCCTATTTTCTTTGACGTACATCATAGGACACAGTGCCTCAAGTAATTACTTTGTGGGATGTCCCATAGCAATGCTACTTGAGGGGAGGGAGGCACAACCCGTAGGGTACCCCCAGACCTTGAGGAATTATACTGCTGCCTGTAGCACACTGCGCCCGAAGGCGATATCCTCATTCCATCTTACATCTACTTGATAAAATTTTGTAAATGTATGCACCGAAGACCAAGTCACGGCCTTGCAGATCTGATACATGGAGGCCTGGTGACGCACTGCCCAAGAAGCACCAACCGCTCTGGTAGAGTGCGTCTTAACTTGAAAAGGGGGAATCTTTCCCTTTAAATCATAAGTTTGAATTATAAGCGGCCGAATCCACTCAGCCACAGTGGATTTTGACGCTGCCTGTCCTTTTTGAGCCTCTGGCAGAATAAATAAGACATTAGTCTTACGAATCTGAGCAGTTTTCTTTAAATAGATCTTCACTGCTCTCACCACATCAAGACAATGTAGTGACTTTTCTTCTTTGGAACATGGTTTTGGAAAAAACGATGTCAGGATCTCTTCATTCAAATGAAAGCCTGAAACCACTTTTGGCAAAAAGCCTGGAAGAAGGCGTAACACCACTCTGTCCTCATGAATAACCAACATGGTTTTGGAAAAAACTGCAGGACAATATCTTGTTCAGGTGGAAACCTGAGACCACTTTTGGTAAAAAAAACCTGGACGAGGGCCCAACACCATTCATGTCCTCATGAATAACCAAATATGGCTCTTTACAGGAAAGAGCAGCCAATTCTGAAACCCTCCTTGCTGCGGATATAGCAACCAAAAATATCAGCTTCCTAGTCACAAGAACTAAGGGAACATGCTGTAATGGTTCGAATGGCGGTTTTTGTAACACTGTCAAAACAAAATTCAAGTCCCAAGGGCTTAAGGGTGATTTAACTGGCGGATTAATCCGCATCACTCCTCGCATGAAACCCTGGACTAAAGAATGCGTAGCAAGTGGTCTTTGAAATAAAATTGATAAGGCTGAGACTTGGCCCTTAATAGTACTCAGGGCCAACTTCATCTCTATGCCTACTTGTAGAAAGGCAAGAATTCTGCCTATAATATATATCTCCGAGGGTGCCAACCCTTGGATTCACACCAGGAAACATAAGCTTTCCAGACTCTATAATATATAGTTCTAGAAGCTGGCTTCCTAGCATTAAAGTAGAAATAACTGCCCTGGAAAGCCCACGCTTCTTCAGAATGTGGGTCTCAAATTTAGCATGCGTAAAGTAGAATGGAATATCGGCCCCTGTGAGAGCATGTCTGGCCTTTGTGGAAGGGACCACAGATCCCCCACTGCCATCTTTACGACTTCTGCATACCATGACCTTCTGGGCCATACTGGTGCTGCCAGAATTACCGGTTTTCTTTCCAGCTTGATCCTGCAAAGAAGTCGAGGCAGCAACTGAATAGGGGAAACGCATAGATCAGTAAAAGCTGATCCCACAGTATCACCAACGCATCTGTTCTGCATGCAAATGGATCCCTTGTTGTGGACACAAAGTTGACTAACTTTGTTGCACTGGATGCTAGTAGATCTACATCCGGAGTCCCCCATCCTTGACAAACAGCCGAAATATGTCGGGGTGAATAGACCATTCCCCTGGGAATAATCTGCTGGCGGCACAAGTAGTGTGCGTGCCAATTCTCCATTCCAGGAATGAAAACTGACGATGGGCACGGAATATTTCTTTCTGCCCAAGTTAGAATATGGTTCACTTTTCTCTGCACTGAGAGATTCTTGGTGCCCCTTTTGGTGATTGATATAGGCCACAGCCGTGGCATTGACGGATTTGAACCTGTCGGGACAATCCCTTAAACCTGGAAGTCCAGGCTTTTAGAGCCAGACGCACTGCCCGAATCTCTAGGATGTTGATGGGCAAGGCTCTTTCGGTTCTTGAACACTTGGACAGTTGTCTTCTCTGTCATTACCACTTTCCAGAAAAGTGGTTTAAAGTATTTACCCTTTAGGACATTCTTTAGTAACCACCAATTGAGGCTTTGGGACACCCTTGGGGACAGCAGCATTGGCAAGTCCAAAGCTTGGATCATTTTGTTCCAAGAAAATAGAATACTGTTTTGCAACAGTCTCGAATGGAGCTGGGCAAAGGGAACTGCTTCGAATGAAGCCACCATCCTTTCTAACAACCTCATGCAAAGGTGAATGGAGGGACCTCCTTTTGACCTGACCATCCGCACCATCTCTTTTATAGAGTGGTGTTTTTTTTCTTTCTGGGCAAAAAGACCCTTTTTCTGGGCTGTATCTATGATCAGACCCAAAATACTGCAGCCCTCTTTTAGCAATTTTAATGGAGACTTTTTTTTTTTTTAACTTCAATAATCTTTATTCAATTTTTCAGATAGTACAAAAAGAGAGAAAATAAATTTTTCCTTATTTTACCAGCATTTCTTAAATACACCTTGTACATACGCCGTTTGTAAATACCAAACAGGGAAAGCCAAACAAATACTATTCATTTTCCCCCTACCCCACACCCTAACCCCCCCCCTCTTTAACCCCATTCCCTCCCCACCTATCTTACTCTTATTCCTACCACGTCAACCTAATTACTTAATATCGTACATTCATTACCTTATCGCTTCCTACAACAGTTTTACATGGGATAACCCAATTCCTCTAACCAAGGCATCCAGATTTTCTTAAATTCCTTTAAATTCCCTCTCCTTGCATAAACTACCTTTTCCTTCCATATTGTTTCCGTTACTGTTTTAAACCAGTCTTCTTTGGAGGGGGGTTTCTCTGCCTGCCATCTCTGCGCTATTAATTTCTTTGCCTGAAACAGGCACCTTAACACTGCTTTATTTTTGACGTTCCCCAACCTCTCTCCCACACCCATAATACACAGATTAGGATGCAATTTGAGTGACAGCTTGAAGATCTTATTTATAATATCTAATATTCCCGTCCAGTAACGGTGTAGTTTCGGGCAATTCCAAATCATGTGGATTAGGTCCCCGGTGTTTTGGCACCTAGGGCAATTAGCGTCCCTCCTCCGCCCCCATTCAAACAGTTTTTTTGGAGTGTAATATGTTCTATGTAAGAGCATTAAGTATGACATCTTCTGGGCGGGTGAAAGTGAAACTTGGTTCCCCCCGGCTAATATCTTTTTCCATTGGTCATCCGGGATGCTTCCCAGGTCTCTTTCCCACTTACTTCTGCATTTTAGATTTTCTGAGCTCGTAATACTGTTTCTACATATATGTGGATAGAACTCAGCTATGGAACCTTTTGGTCCGTCAGAGCTGCTTATTCTTTCATATATGGGGGCCGTGCTCCACACCGGGCCTTGTTCTCCAAACTGTGCTTTTAGAGCATGTTTAATTTGTAGGTAGCTATAGTATGAATTATTTGGTATATTAAAGTCCTCTTTTAAAATAGAAAACGTTTTTAGGGAACTACCATTATATAGTTGATCCAGGCTAACTATCCCCTTCCTTTCCCATGACTTTATTTTCCCTATTAATCTTAGCTCTTGTAAATTCTTATTATCCCAGAGGGGCACACCTTTGACCATACCTCCCATATCCCTCAGAGCCTTTATAGATTTCCAGACTTTTATCACTAATTTAACCGTAGGGGGTCTATAGAAAAAAGAGTTAGCCTCCAAGACTTCCACTAATGTCTTATGTGGCGCATCTGCAATTATCAATTCCCCACTTTTGTCCCCTTCCTTGTCCGAGCCCAGATGCTGCAATTGGGCTGCTAAAAAATAACTACGCGGATGTGGTACTGCCAGGCCCCCCTCCAAAGTTGGTAGTTGTAAAGTCTGGAGGCCTATTCTAGGCTGTCTTCCTTTCCATATAAGGGATCTTAGTAGAGTGTCTATTTTTTTAAACCATTTTCTTTGTATCCATACTGGTGAATTGTGCAGCAGATATAATAACTGAGGCAACCACAGCATTTTAATCAGATTACATCTGCCAACCACTGATAAAGGGAGTTCCTTCCATATATCACTCTTGTTCTTAAATTTAGACAGTAGAGGGACTAAGTTATTGTTTATGTAATTATTTGGGTCATTTGTTATATATATGCCTAAGTATTTGATTTTCTCTACTCTTCTCTTTCCACTTGAACATTTTCCAAGTCTGGGCTCCTACTAATGGGATCTATTGGTAACAATGCTGACTTTCCCCAGTTTATGGTAAGACCCGAAATTGTTCCAAACCTCGAAAAGATGTTCATCACCTGACTGAGCGATCTCTCTGTATCCCCCAGATAAATGAGGACATCATCCGCATATAACGCTATCCGTTCTTCTCTGTCCCTTCTCCGGAACCCCTCCATAATCCTATCCTGCCTTACTGCAATAGCAACTGGCTCCATTGCTAGAGCAAAGATCAAGGGTGACAGGGGGCAACCCTGCCTAGAACCCCTTTCAAGTCGGAATTCATCCGAAGAGACATTATTCACCCTGATCTTTGCCCTGGGGTTGTTATAAAGGATTTTAACCCAGTTGATATAGGAAGGACCAAACCCAAACTCCTTCATTACTCGCCATATGTACCCCCATTCAAGACTATCAAACGCCTTTACCACATCTAGCATCATCACAGCCCGTGCACCTGTGTTTTCAGTTGGTATCTGCGTGTTCAAAAATAGCCTTCTAATGTTCCTGCTAGTTGATCTTTGGGGTATAAAACCAGTCTGGTCGGGATGGACCAGTTTATGGATTAATTTCTTTAGCCTAGTAGCCAAAATCTTTGATAATATTTTCACATCGGAGCATAATAGGGAGATAGGTCTATAGGACCCAGGATCTAAAGGATCTTTCCCTTCTTTGTGCAGCACTATTATCGTAGCTTCCGTCATTGATATGGGAAGCTTCCCCTCCTTTTTTGCCCATTCAAACGTTTTAAGAAGCTCCGGAAGTAACACCGTCCCATAATTTTTGTAAGTTTCAACAGGGAGTCCATCAGGACCTGGGGATTTCTGATTTTTCATTTCTGTTACGGCTAATTTAATTTCCTCCAGAGTTATTGGGGCTTCTAGTATCTCACTATCTGACTCTGTAAGGGAGGGCATCTTGATATCCCCAAAAAATTTATCTGAATCCCCGCGCTCCATATCCCCCCTGGATGTGTAGAGTTCTTCGTAATAATTTTTAAATGTGTCTATAATCACGTCTACCTGAGATGAAATCTCTCCATTCTTTGTCCTAATGGCGGGTATCGTGGAGCCTGAGGATCCAGATCTAACCAAATGGGCCAGCATTTTCCCAACCCTTTCCCCTTCCCCATATATTATTTGATTTTGGAATAATTTTTTATGTTCAGACTTCCTACACATTACATCTGAATATACTTGTTGTTTATTTTCCCATTTACTTTGTTTATCCGGGGTTGGGTCCTTCATATACTCCCTTTCTGCTGTTATTACCTCTCTCCTAGCCTTGTCCTCCCAGTCCAGTGAGGATTTTTTAATTTTAGAAACTTGTTGTATAAATAAACCCCTCAAATAGGCCTTCAGGGCATCCCACAACATCCCTCTTGTTGTAGTATCTGTATTAAACCTTATGAACTCATTTACCTTGGCTATTATCACATTTTGATCCTCTATAATCCCAAACCACACAGGGTTCATTTTCCAAAACCTGTCAACCATCTTATTTTTAGTACTTAATGAAATTATTAGGGGCGAGTGATCTGATACACCCCTTGGTTGGTAAGTTATATTTTTGATTGTTTGAGAGCCTAGCTCATTGCCCAGTACAAGATCTATTCTTGAAAATGTAGAATAGGAACCCGAGTAACATGAAAACTGTAGTGTCCCAGGGTTCCGTATTCTCCATAGATCCAATAGCCCAGCTTCCTGAAGGAAGTGGCTCATACGGTTTCCCTGTGATGTCTGGCCCTGGTTGCTTGGGGGGAACCTATCAATCATTTTATTTATTACCACATTAAAGTCCCCAACCACTATAATTGGTATACTGTTCTTGTCTACAATAAACTCCAATAACTCATACAGAACATCTAGTCTAAATGGCGGAGGAATATATACATTTGCCAACACATATTCCTGATTTTCTATTGTACAGTGTAAAAAAATATACCGACCCTCCTTATCTATTATGCTCTGTCTGCAGGTAAAAGCCACTCCTCTCCCAATTAACACTGATACCCCCCTAGAATAGGAGGAGTATACAGAGTGGAATTGACACTGAAATCTCTTGTTTCTTACCTGCGATTTAGTATCTTGAGTCCGGTGTGTCTCCTGCAGACAGGCAATACCTATTCTAAAAATACCTAGCATATCAAATACAACTGCTCTTTTAATCGGGGTACCCAATCCACGCACATTCCATGATCCAATATTCAATGCCAATGCGCTTTTATATAACATCTATCGAAGGGAAACCAAAAGGTAGTAGCAATGAACTAGATTCTAATAGAGTCATAGGGGTATACCCGTTTATCCGTAAGGGGAAAAAAAAAAAAAAAAAAAACCCCCTTTTTTCCCTTTTCATACTTTTTGTTATACCCCTTTGTGTCAAATAGTGTGTCTACCCCAAGCTTACATAAATCCCATATTTTTATACTATAAATATTCATATTCTGTCTGTGTTTTTTTTCGGTGCCCAGTATATTAACCGGTGTTCTAATGTACTTTTTATATTTTGTTTAACCGGTGCCCAATGTGTTATCCTACTTTCTACTGTACAAAAAGAAGAAAAAAAAGATTCTTTGTAATTCCGTGTATCATAAGATCTCCTAAATAAGTTCCTTTTCCTGTGAACCCTACCCCACCACCCTCCCTGTCCCCCCTCCACCCAAAGAAGCCCGCCCACCCTACCCTCCCTCCCCCACCCCACTCCACACCTTTCTAGGTTACCTCTAGAGGCTTTTTTAATAACCGTCTCACACTCTTTAATCTTCCTGCTCTCACCTTCCCTCCCCCCCACCCCCCGCACAGCCATTTCCCACCCCTTGCTTCCAAAATCTAAACCCATTTGTCCTTCCATTTCTCCACCCGCCCTACCCCTAAACTTCAATATTTAAATAAATCATTATATTTATGCCCCTTACTCTATAACATCTTCAACCCACATTCCCTATAGTTTCCTTGGTAACTGATCTCTTTTATCTTCTAGCCATGCTAACGCATCCGCTGGCATATCAAAAAATTGACTACCTCCGAGTGCGTTTATCCGAAGCCTGGCAGGATAAAGGAGAGCATAAGTAATATCAAATTTTTGGAGGCTACGTTTGACTCCCAAAAACTCAGCTCTACGTTTTTGGAGGTCCAGAGAGAAATCAGGATATATTGATATTTTAGCCCCATTATAGGAGATGCTTCCCATCTCTCTGGCCTTCCTAAGGAGTTTTACTTTATCTTTGTAGTTTAAGAGTTTCACTAACAGTGGTCTCGGGGGTCTTCCTTGAGGGGGGGGCCTAAAAGGAACCCTGTGTGCTCTTTCGATTGAAAACTGTTGTGAGAATAATTCTCCTCCAAAAGTTTCAATCATCCATTTCTCTAAAAAAGCTATTGGGTCTGAACCTTCACACTTTTCGGGGAGTCCCACCACCCTCACATTGTCTCTACGAAGTCTATTTTCCATCTCGTCAAATTTTTCCGTGAGTTTGTCTACTTTCTCTTTCCAAGCCTTGGATTCTTGCTTCATAGGATACAGATCATCTTCTATCAAACTTATCCTCTTCTCCGTTTCTGTTACTCTTCCTGTTGTTTCCTTTAGTTCTTGCCGTACCATGATTAACTCCCCTTTTATATCTTCCATTTGATTACTTAAGTCACCCAGAGCTTGTTTGCATGCGTTAACTGCCATGAAAATATCTTTCAGGGAGGGCTCTCCTTCTAGTGGGGGTGTTAAACTAATAGAAGTTTCTGTTTCCTTCCCAATCGTGCCTACCCCTTTGCTTGGAGGGTTTTTGGTGCCAGTGGTCCCTGTGGATGAACTCAGGTGCCCCTGACTCTTTCTGTCCCTAGTTGATTTAGCTTGAGCTTGCTGCCCCCCTTTGCTTGGTGTATGATCCGCAGCATGGATCATTTTCTCTAGCTTGGCAGTTGCTGCGACAGCTGCTGCGGTTGCACCCGCCACGGTGGTCTGGGCTCCTTTTTCCTTATCTTTGGCCGACCGCAGGGATTGACCTCCCACATTTTCATGGCTAGCTTGCTCATCCCCTTTCCTTCTTGTTGACATCATGTCTATCCCACTGTGGCGCTTCTCCCACAAGGTCAGTGGAACAAATTCTCAGAAAGCAAATAAAGCAATGTTAAATGGCCTCCGAGTTTTAAGCCCCCCGACCCTGCTGTTTATTAACGCTGTCGCCTGTAGCAGTCAGGTAGCAATCAGGTACAAAAACAACATAAGAACAGCTACGTATGAAATATTCACATTCAGTCCACTCTAAGCATCTAGTCCTGCATCCAATATATATATCCGGTATTGAAAACCTCAGTCCGGCCGTTCAGATGTTATCCTGCCCGCCATACAGTTGCATACAACAGTAGACAACAATGGGTGTTGCAACACACTAGAGGTTCTGTTCGCCTGGGTTCATTATTGTCCTCCCTCCTATGACAAGCACCATATACAAGGAAATAAAACACAGTACCTCGTCCCTCCAACCTTGATAAGTCACACCGTTTCCCTTCTCCGCTGCAGGGCCACTGTGACCTCTCACTTTTACACCCGGGCGGCTCTCTCTCCTCTTTCAATTCGAGCGGCATGTATCATACACCCGCTGGCGTCTCCACTTCGGGCTTACGTCATCAGTGTGCTCCGTAGCTTCCGTCCTCCTCTTCCCGTTATCGCGGTATTTCGCCGGCACTATGCCCGTGCCCGTCACCAGCCGCGGAGCAGGGAATCCCGGAAAGCGCCCACACATCCGCCTCCAGGCGCGCCGGCCGGGGATCAGAAGGACCGAGAGTGGTAGGAGAGGGGAGAACAAGGCACTGCGACACCCCTTACCACAGGGATAGAGTCTGGTTCGTTTAACCTCGGGGCGACGCGGTCATGAAGCGGGGAGAGCGGGGTGGACACACACGCGCTCACACCATTCCAACTAGCACCACCATCTGCTTCCGGTTACGCCCCCCCAATGGAGACTTTACTAGGTTGAGAATGCAACCCAGACCTTTCCAGGTAACTGGTTGTAATGCGTGCAGACTTACTCCGAACAGTGATTGGTCTATTAGCAATAGATCGTCTAGGTATGCCAAGACTGTTTAAGCCCTGTGCCCTTGACCTGGCTACAGGTGGGGCTAGCACCTTTGTGAACACTCGAGGTGCTGTAGCTAGCCCGAAGAGCAAGGCTATAAACTGAAATGTTGCTGTTCTACTTCGAACTGCAGAAACCCTTGGTGAGCGGGAAATATATGGACATGCAGATATGCATCCCTGATGCCGATAGGCGACAGAAGTTTTCCTCCTTGCAGGATAGAAACTACTGACTTGATCGACTCCATAGAAAGGAGCGGATCTTCAGGAACTGATTTAGATTAGATCTGTTGAATTTCTGCGTGGCTCTGTACATGTACAGGAAACGCATGAAAAAGGTAGTGAAGGTTCGAAGGAACCTAAGAAAAAACAGAACTATTAGCTGACTCTACTGGAGGTAGCTTGAAAGAGGCACAAATCATCTCTGTAAGAGGTTTGTACCAGCAATTTCTCAGATTGTGAGGCTGAAAAAAAGTTCAACTCTAGTTGTCTCCTCTGCAGAGGAGTACTCGGTTTGCCTTTCTTCCTGATTACCTGAGGGTAATCCTTTATCCTCTACCCACTGTTCCCTTGATAAGGGATCTCAGGTGGGGGAGGGGGGTCTAACACGCTTCTCATGCTTGGATAGCGGATGAGATTAAAGTCGCTAATTTTCCTTCTAGGCCCTGCAGGGCGGAGGAAAAACGTGTCTTAAATCATGTATACAGGGGCTGAATATTTTCTCCTCTTAGGTTCAGTTTCCACTATTGAAACCCCAAAGTTGCGTGATTTTACAGTGATCCTTTGCCGCCGAGAATACGTCGGGGCGCGATTTTGATGGGACAGGAAACAATGCCTGTGTATTCTAGAGATTTATGGACCTCAAGTTGCATCAAAGTGGTACCAAAGTAGTGCAGGGACTACCTTGAAGTCGCACAGATCTGAACAGTATTTCTTGGAAATCATGCCCTAGAGTCTGACGGTGGAGGCCGTCACCGCTGCCTAGAGGCAGCTGTCCCTGCGCAGGGGAAGGAATCTGTTTAAGTGACTTGTCCAAGGTCACAAGGAGCCAACGTGAGGACGAGGTCCCACGTCTTTCAGGAAGCCTCCCATGGTTCATCAACTGTTGTCTCCTCCACAGAGGAAAATTTTGGCTTGTTTTTCCCCGTGATCACCTGAGGATAACACCTCATCCTGTGCCCACTGTTCCCTTGGAAAAGGTTTTGAGGTGGGGGAGGGGGATCTAGCATGCTTCCTATCCTCGTGGATGGAGAATGCGACTAAAGCCGCTAATCTTACTTCTAAGCCCAACAGGACAGAGGAGAATGCATCTTCAGTCACATCTGAAGTGTGAGAAGCAGTTGCACCACCAATTGCTTCCAATGACTCACCCTGGCATGCCATGTCAGGTATCTCTGGAGAGGATGACAGTGTGGAGGCATGACTGGAGTTCCCAGCGCCTGGGGGTGGAATCCTTGGTACCTTTGTGGTACACTGGAAATCAAATGTGCTAAGCACAACAGCAAAGGCACTTTAACAAAAAGTCCGACGGACGCCGACGGACCAAAGCCGGCTGCCAATCCGATCAGGTGTGGGCTTCCCCGGACTTTCTACGGACTTTTCCAGCCACAAATCTGACGGACTTTAGATTTGAAACATGTTTCAAATCTTTACGTCGTAACTCCGCCGGACCCAGAAATCCGCTCGTCTGTATGCTAGTCCGACGGAAAAAAACCCACGCTAGGGCAGCTATTGGCTACTGGCTATCAACTTCCTTATTTTAGTCCAGTGTACGTCATCACGTACAAATCTGTCGTACTTTTGTGTGATCGTATGTAGGCAAGTCCGTTCGTTAGAAAGTCCGCCGCAAGTCCGCCGCAAGTCCGCCGAAAGTCCGTCGGACGGGCTGTCGGACTTTTGTAGCCGAAAAGTCCGACCGTGTGTACACGGCATTAGTGTCACAGACCTCTGTCTTCAGCATATGAACTGAGAGCATCTGTGTTAAGCCTCAGGTGAGAACCTGATTACACATAAGTGTCAGCTGTTACCGCACCTCTCCAGGAGGAGAGGGGAGGGGAAGGGGGAGGGAATTTTTTATCAGCAGTGTTTGTTAAGTTCCTAGTTTTAAAGGAAGACTTCACTTTATACAAAAAAATGCAAATGGCTGGTTTTGTATGTTCATAAACTACTGCTGTAACCCCTTTAGATCCCTCAGAAGATGAACACCATCTGTTCAATTAAGAACTCCCCTCTGGCTGCAGGGACCACACCCGCTGCTATAGCCAGACACAGAGTTGATGAAAAAGGCATCTTACTAGGCAAGTGTAATATACTCCCTCTAGAGGAGACATTTTAAGGCATACAGTTATACATTTTATATATATATGTATTTTTTGGAGAAAAGGGCATAGGACTTTTTACAGTTCCTAGGTTTTACCCCTTACCTTATCCTCGCTGCAGGATACTGCTGATTTAACGTGGGAGTCCGGCGACCAATCTTTTTTTTTTTTTTTTTAGGTCATTGAGACACTTTGCTAATCCCAATAAAAATACTCAGAGTTTGGGTGTAATATTGCCACCTCTGTCTGTTTTCGTAACTTTAAAATTGTGACGCTGGCTGTTTCCATCTTGCTTGTGGCCACGTGAAGCCCACAAGCATTGATTTCCTGGATGCGGTGAATGCTGTTCATTCACAGCTTGTTCACGTGCATGATCATTGTTTCTGCACTGAATCTTGGGAAGCCAGACACTAAGCTCCCAGTAGACAGTGCGGCGCCGGGGAAAGGCAATAAACACGCCTACTCCCATGGGAGGAGAGACAGGAAGTGCCACAATAAAGTACAATATAAAGGTAATTACAACGATAAAAAAAAATTTTGTGCGGCATTTGAACATCTATGCAATTAACTGAAGGGGGTAAGATTAAGTTAAAAATTTGAGTGGAACCCCGCTTTAACAGACAGATCCAACCTTCACCCATAACGGCGGGCAGCGTAGTTAAACCTTCAAAGACTGGGGCCCTTTTTAAAGGGGTTCTGCTCCTTTGGACCATGTATAGCACCCCTCAGGAACAACTTTAGGTAATATGAAAAACCAAAAAGCATCTTCACTTGTGACCAACACCTTAGACACTAGCGAAAAAACTGAGGACTCCTGGAAGGAGGAGGGGTTATATAGGGGAGTCAACTTTCTGTATTGGTTATACCAGTGTCAACACCTGAAAGTAGGCCCATAACCCACCACCAAGTAATTACTTGAGGCTCTGTGTCCTATGATGTACGATAAAGAAAGGTGTTCTACAAATACTGCTGACTTTGAATATTAGGACACTTTCCTGTCCAGGGTTCACGCAATGTCAGCACCCCAGCGTATTTTCGGATCGGCTATTGGGTGCTGCAGCCGCCATTCCTGGCAAGGGAAACCTGCAGTAAAGCCTTTTGGCTTCACAGCCAGTACCCTACTGCACATGTGCGAAGCATGCTGCACTTTCCAATTGACCCGGCAGCGGAGGAAGACGTATTTGGGGAAAGGGTACCTGTCAAAAACAGGTATCATTTCCCCCCCCCCTTGAAAGGTGCCAAATGTGGCACCGGAAGGGGGGGGGGGGGGGGAATCGAGGAGACAGATAAGCGGAAGTTCCACTTTTGGGTGGAACTCCGCTTTAACCACTCGATACTGAGCACTTTCTCCACTTCCTGCCCAGGACAATTTTCAGCTTTCAGTGCTGTCGCATTTTGAATGATAATTGCGCGGTCAGATAACCCTGTACCCAAACTACATGTTTATCGTTTTCTTCCCACAAATAGAGCTTTCTTTTGGCGGTATTTGATCACATCTGGGGTTTTTATTTTTTGTTAAACAAACAAAAAAAGACTTGAAATTTAAAAAGAATAAAGTTTTTCTTAATTTCTGTTATAAAATTTTGTTTTCTCCTTCACTGATGGGCACTGATGAGGCTGTACTAATGGGCACTGATGAGGTGGCACTGATAAGGAGGCACTGATATGTAGAATTGATGGGCACTGATATGCAGCACTGATGGGCATCGATAGGCTACACTGATATGCAGCACTGATGGGCACTGATAGGCGGCACTAATAGGTGGCACTGATAGGCGGCACTGATGGGCACCAATAGGTGGCACTGATAGGGGGCACTGAATAGGCAGCACTGATGAGGAGCTAATGACAGGCATTACTGATGGGGCAACGATTGGGGCACTGACAGGCGTTGGATGGGGCACAGACTGGCAGCTGATGGGCACCTCTCATGGGGGCTGTGCTGATAATCAATGTGCTAATTATCAGTGCAGACCCCACTCTGACAGGGAGACCCGCCGATCGGCTCTCCCTGTCAGCGCAAACCGAGGAAAGACGTTTACCAGCACTTCCTGGTTCACGCTGTGATTGGTCACAGCTGATCACATGGTACGGAGCCTCCGTCAGAGGATCCTTACCATGATTGGAGATTCAGTGTGTCAGAGTGACACTCAGCACCACCGATCGCCATTCTGTGCGCTCCCCATACGAGCTCCGGCATGTTATCCTGAAAGACATCATATGATAACAGAACCACCGCCCGGTCATCATTCTGCTATAGGCTGGACGGGAAGTGGTTAATGTTATGCGTTATGCCCGTACTGGTTATTTAAGGTTAAACTTTTTTTTCATTAGGGCGTTTAATGCATGTGCATGCGTAACATTTTTTGCAAGGTTAAAATCCTTATCCTGTGAAGAAAGTGAAGCTCTTTTTCGCAGGGTCATATATTTTTTACCACTTTATCCCGAATGGTGGGGGCTTTTTTGTAGACAAATTTGGGTCTGTAATATAGTTTGGAGATGTTTGTCTTTTTGTAATATGTGCCAGTGACATAGTATAATCTTTTCTATCTTTTTGTATTGTGCATTTTAATCTAGTATGATGGGCACTTGATCCATTCATTGATTCTGTTGTCTATTTTTCCTAACTAGTATCGTTCTGTTCATTTGAGCTACTTTTGTGATTTTTTTTCCTCAATGAATGCTTTGTTGTATCCTTTATTAGTAAATCTCTGCCCTATTTGGGTAGCTTGTTCTGTGTAGTCTCTTATGTTAGTGCAATTGCATCTTAGTCGCATAAGTTGGCCTGTGGGTATATGATAGAGCCAGTTTTTGTAATGGCAGCTTTCCATAGGAAGGTAACTGTTTCTATCCACAGTTTTGAAGTGCGTTTTGGTAATGAACTTCTTCTTGTGCAATTTCCAGCTCCAGAAAGGAGATTTTTTATTGTTTATGTCCCATGTTAATTTGATGTTATAATCATTTTGGTTTAATCAATTCATAAAAATCAAGCAATGTATTTTGGTAACCCTTCCATAGGATAATGACATTGTTGATGTACCTTTTGTATCAAGATCAATTCCGCCGGTTTGTTTGTATAGATAGACTCTTCCTCCTATTGGACCATGCATGGATTTGCAACACTAGGTGCAAACTTGGCTCCCATTGCCACTCCCATTTTTTGTTGGTAAAACTTGTGATGGTACCAGAAGTAGTTATTTTTGAGACAGAAATCTAGACATTTTATAAGATATTTTCTTTGTGTACAAAGTAATGTGGTATTTTGCCTATGTACCCATTTGTTAGCCTTACATGCCTGGTGATGGTGAATGATTGTATATAGTGAGGAAACATCGCCCGTTGCCATAAATAGGGGTTCTTCTTCAACTTTGATGTCCTCCAATAGTTGTATGTGTTCTGTGTCTTTCAGATATGCCTTGTTGTTTTGAACCACTGGTTGTAAAAAGTTGTCTATATATTGGCCCATTCTAGTTGCTATGGATTCTATTCCATTCACTATTGGCCTTGGAGGTACCTAATAATTTAAGCATGTTTTTGTGGTACTTTTCTTTAGACTGTATTACGATCTCTCTCCCCTTGTCTGTCAGTCTAACATATCATTCCTTTTCATCAGTTTGCTGTTTTGATGTATCTGGGTTCTTCTCTTTTCTTTATCTTGAGGTTTCTTACATCTTGAATAACCAATTTCTTGAACACCTCTACATGTTTATTATCATTAATAGCAGGCTGGAAAACAGATTTATTCCATAGGTGGCTATGTATGATTTCCTAATTTTCTTGTGTGGGCTGTGAACAATATTTCATAGGGTTTCCCCTACTTCTTGATATTAAGTTTCCTTATATACTTTTGAACTCCTATATATGTTTGAAATTTGTATAGATTTGTATTTGTAGATGCTTATTTTAGACCTTTATCCAGCACCCCTAATTCTTCTTAAGTCATTGTTTTATTGCTTAATTTAACCACTTGCTGACCAGTCGCCGCAGTTGTACTGCGGCAGAACGGCACAGCTGGGCGAAACGATGTTATGCAGCGTCGCTTCGCCCTGTGGCCACTAGGCTGCATGTGCGAGCGCCCCCCAAGCCGATGCAAGTGCCCGGCGGTCTCGATCACCGCCGGGCTCCCGCGATCGCCGCTGAGACACGGAGAACCCGGAACTGTGTGTGTGTAAAAACACAGTTTCCGGTTCCCTGAGGGGAAAAGTGACAGATCGTCTGTTCATACAGAGTATGGACAGCGATCTGTTATCTTCCCTGCACAGTCCCCAATCCACTTTCAATTATAACACACACTAGGGAACACATTAACCCCTTCACTGCCCCCTAGTGTTAACCCCTTCACTGCCAGTGACATTTTTACAGTAATCAATGCATTTTTAATCGCACTGATCGCTGTATTAATGCCAATGGTCCCAAAAATGTGTCAAAATTGTCTGACGTGTCCACCATAATGTCGCAGTCACGATAAAAATCTCAGATCGCTGCCATTACTAGTAAAAAAAAAAAATTAATAATAAAAATGCTATAAATCTATCCTATTTTGTAGACGCTATAACTTTTGCGCAAACCAATCAATATACGCCTATTGTGATTTTTTTACCAAAAATATGTAGAAGAATACATATCGGCCTAAACTGAGGAAAAATATTTTTTTATATATATATTTTTGGGGGAAATTTATTATAGCAAAAAGTAAAACATATTGTGTTTTTTTTCAAAATTGTCGCTCTTTTTTTTTTTTTTTATAGCGCAAAAAATAAAAACCGCAGAGGTGATCAAATACCACCAAAAGAAAGCTCTATTTGTGGGGGGAAAAAAAGACATCAATTTTGTTTGGGTGCAATGTCGCACGGCCACGCAATTGTTAGTTAAAGCGATGCAGTGCCAAATCGCAAAAAGTGCTCTGGTCAGGAAGTGGGTAAAATCTTCAGGGGCTGAAGCGTTTAAAGATACCATCTCCAATTCTCTTTTTCGTTTGTTTTCTCTTGCTTGCTCTACACCCCCTTTTCTTTCTGTGCTTCTTCTTGTTCCTTTTGGTTCTTCCGTTCTTTTTGGTGGAAGGTTTTCTGCTCCTCTTCCTAAAAGACCAGTTGTAACCTTGTTTTTGGTAATTTTTATAGTGCTGTCTTTCAAAATTCATATTTCATATTCATCCCTAAGTGGGGCGTAGTAGTTATTGGTGGGAATAGGTCTCCTTTCATATGGTCTATATGGTTCATAAGGTGGACTCCTCCTTTCTCTTGGTCCATTATTCTGCGTTTATATAGGATTCCTTTCATAATGTCTGTACTGTGGTGGGCCTCTTCTCTCTCTAGGTCCATTGTTAGGTCTGTTCCAGTTATTGTGTGGTCTTGTGTTGTTTTTCCAATATGGTGTTTTTTTCCATGTGTTTTGAGGGGTGCAATCCCAATGTGGGGGTTTTCTCCATGTGTTTGTTGTGGATCCATTTGGGTTTCTGTAACCTTCATAGTATCTCTGATGTCTCAGGGTCTCCCATTGTGTTCTGTATGCCGCCTGTTCTCTGGGATTGTTTTATTGATGTTGTCTTGGGTTCAGTATTGGGGTTCATGAAAAGCGGAATACCATCCAAGTAGGTCATATGAGTTGCCACCATCCCTGATAACAGGAGAAAAAGAGATAACCCCTCAAAAAATTGGTGGGACTTTGAAGGCAACAAAGTAGTAAAAAATAATTTTATTGGTACAAATATACAAAGATATAAATATACAATATGGGAAAAGTCTAATACAATTCACTACATAAACAATAAAATGAATAAGGATATGAATATGCTGATGTCGAATTTGAATGTATATTCGTGTAGTCTTCCACCTTGGGCCTACGCGTTTCGGGACTACCTATAGAATCCCTTCATCAGGGGCAAATTGTAAGAGGAATCACACTACATAATGAAATGTAAATTTGAGATAATTATATATATAATATTTATATTCCCCACTTAGAGCTGGCTGTCTATACGGCTGGTCTCTTCCTGGGATGACTGCACACCAGCCTTGCGGACCACGTTTGGCTGGTGATGCTCCGTTTTGCCACAACAGGGTAGGTTGTTTTTGTTCCACCTGGGCTCAGACGTCTCTCCCCTCTTTGGTGTCTTTACCCCCCCTTTTTCAACCCCCCCCTTCTCTCACTGTCAACTTTTTTCTTTGTCAACATTCACCACCACCTTCCTCCCATTTTGGTCACTCTATACTTTCACCATCACTGCCACTTATGTGTAATACATAGATTTCCAACACTCCTCCATCCTTTTTCATCACCTATAACATCACTTCTTTTGAGTTCACTGCATCCACCATTCAGATTGATCACTGTTATTAGTATAACACTATTGCAAATTTATATATACACATATTTTGTTTTCAGATATCCTTATTCTCATCCCATCACACATACTTCTGATTTTTCACAAATTCTGCATCATCTTGTCCATCCCCATCCTGCTCGTTGTTGCATCTATATCTATGCCGCCTCAGCTCCCTTGAAGGGGTTATGTTTCTGGCCCGTCCTGCGCCCATCGCCGCGCACTGCACTGGCTGTTCGGGTTGGTGAGTGTGCTCGATCCAACTATTTGGATATACCAACATTCATTTATTTACATACTTGTTATTTTTTACTTTTACACATAGACATCATGGCTCATTATCTTCATATGTATTTTTAGGAATTTTGGGGTACATCAGCTCCTGATGAGTGGGAATGCCCACGAAACGCGTCGAGCTCCATTTTTGATGCCCCAGCTATATTTTATATGGAATTTTACCTATTGTTCCTTTCAACTACTTTATTCGGTAATGATACATACACCATGTGAATGCATCGATCGGTACCAGGCATGTGTCTGCCAAGAATATTATGCTCTCTTATTCTCAATATCAAACCATGTGTTGCATACGTGCATATTTTTTATTACATTATGTGTATAATTCTCATGCTTATATGAAATGAATACATTGTTACTGTATATGAAATGCATACTCTTTTTATTTTTGTTATTTATCTTAACCAATAAATAGTTCATAATGCAATTCAAATATGTTATTATTCATCTCCACTACATAATTGCTTCATTTAAAGTCCCAAATCCCCTTTTTTTTGTATTACCAAATATCGGGATGGAGGCACTCAATTGTGCCTCATTTAAAGTCCCAAACTCCCTCTCTTTTTTCACAAATTATCGGGATGGAAGCAATTAGGTATATGGGATTGGTAGTGTTCCCCTACCCTCCCGGTGTGAGTTTTGCCTTTTATAGGGTATTGTCATATGCTAGACACTGCCCCATTATGGCTCATACATTATTCACATTGAATTTAGTCATGGACACATTGTTTACAATTGTCTCTTTATTTTCATGTCATTTTCCAATGTTTCTAGGCAGCACCTTGGTAACCGATCTTTTGCTACACATAGCTTTCTCCTTATAGGGACTTCAGGTGCGCCCTCCACCTGGCCAGTCTATGTGCCTGTGTGTGGTGTATTGGTTGTTTGGGCGTCGCCGGTCTTCCTCTCTGCGGGAGCTGCGATGCGCCAGCGGGTCCTCCCCTTCTCCCCTTTCACTTTGTGACGGGAGAATTGGGCGGACGCCCCTCTGCGCATCGGCGCCACGTATCCTACGTCGGGCGTGTGACGTCACATTCTGACGTCACCGCGCCGACGTACAGCGTATCCATCTCGGTGTCATCACGGCAGGTTTTCCTCCGCGCCGACCGCTGAGTGTACACTCAGCTCAGGTGCGGCGGCCCCTCCTCTATGTCACCCACGTGGCGCTGGCGGCATATTTATATTCCCCACTTAGAGCTGGCTGTCTATACGGCTGGTCTCTTCCTGGGATGACTGCACACCAGCCTTGCGGACCACGTTTGGCTGGTGATGCTCCGTTTTGCCACAACAGGGTAGGTTGTTTTTGTTCCACCTGGGCTCAGACGTCTCTCCCCTCTTTGGTGTCTTTACCCCCCCTTTTTCAACCCCCCCCTTCTCTCACTGTCAACTTTTTTCTTTGTCAACATTCACCACCACCTTCCTCCCATTTTGGTCACTCTATACTTTCACCATCACTGCCACTTATGTGTAATACATAGATTTCCAACACTCCTCCATCCTTTTTCATCACCTATAACATCACTTCTTTTGAGTTCACTGCATCCACCATTCAGATTGATCACTGTTATTAGTATAACACTATTGCAAATTTATATATACACATATTTTGTTTTCAGATATCCTTATTCTCATCCCATCACACATACTTCTGATTTTTCACAAATTCTGCATCATCTTGTCCATCCCCATCCTGCTCGTTGTTGCATCTATATCTATGCCGCCTCAGCTCCCTTGAAGGGGTTATGTTTCTGGCCCGTCCTGCGCCCATCGCCGCGCACTGCACTGGCTGTTCGGGTTGGTGAGTGTGCTCGATCCAACTATTTGGATATACCAACATTCATTTATTTACATACTTGTTATTTTTTACTTTTACACATAGACATCATGGCTCATTATCTTCATATGTATTTTTAGGAATTTTGGGGTACATCAGCTCCTGATGAGTGGGAATGCCCACGAAACGCGTCGAGCTCCATTTTTGATGCCCCAGCTATATTTTATATGGAATTTTACCTATTGTTCCTTTCAACTACTTTATTCGGTAATGATACATACACCATGTGAATGCATCGATCGGTACCAGGCATGTGTCTGCCAAGAATATTATGCTCTCTTATTCTCAATATCAAACCATGTGTTGCATACGTGCATATTTTTTATTACATTATGTGTATAATTCTCATGCTTATATGAAATGAATACATTGTTACTGTATATGAAATGCATACTCTTTTTATTTTTGTTATTTATCTTAACCAATAAATAGTTCATAATGCAATTCAAATATGTTATTATTCATCTCCACTACATAATTGCTTCATTTAAAGTCCCAAATCCCCTTTTTTTTGTATTACCAAATATCGGGATGGAGGCACTCAATTGTGCCTCATTTAAAGTCCCAAACTCCCTCTCTTTTTTCACAAATTATAGGGATGGAAGCAATTAGGTATATGGGATTGGTAGTGTTCCCCTACCCTCCCGGTGTGAGTTTTGCCTTTTATAGGGTATTGTCATATGCTAGACACTGCCCCATTATGGCTCATACATTATTCACATTGAATTTAGTCATGGACACATTGTTTACAATTGTCTCTTTATTTTCATGTCATTTTCCAATGTTTCTAGGCAGCACCTTGGTAACCGATCTTTTGCTACACATAGCTTTCTCCTTATAGGGACTTTAGGTGCGCCCTCCACCTGGCCAGTCTATGTGCCTGTGTGTGGTGTATTGGTTGTTTGGGCGTCGCCGGTCTTCCTCTCTGCGGGAGCTGCGATGCGCCAGCGGGTCCTCCCCTTCTCCCCTTTCACTTTGTGACGGGAGAATTGGGCGGACGCCCCTCTGCGCATCGGCGCCACGTATCCTACGTCGGGCGTGTGACGTCACATTCTGACGTCACCGCGCCGACGTACAGCGTATCCATCTCGGTGTCATCACGGCAGGTTTTCCTCCGCGCCGACCGCTGAGTGTACACTCAGCTCAGGTGCGGCGGCCCCTCCTCTATGTCACCCACGTGGCGCTGGCGGCATATTTATATTCCCCACTTAGAGCTGGCTGTCTATACGGCTGGTCTCTTCCTGGGATGACTGCACACCAGCCTTGCGGACCACGTTTGGCTGGTGATGCTCCGTTTTGCCACAACAGGGTAGGTTGTTTTTGTTCCACCTGGGCTCAGACGTCTCTCCCCTCTTTGGTGTCTTTACCCCCCCTTTTTCAACCCCCCCCTTCTCTCACTGTCAACTTTTTTCTTTGTCAACATTCACCACCACCTTCCTCCCATTTTGGTCACTCTATACTTTCACCATCACTGCCACTTATGTGTAATACATAGATTTCCAACACTCCTCCATCCTTTTTCATCACCTATAACATCACTTCTTTTGAGTTCACTGCATCCACCATTCAGATTGATCACTGTTATTAGTATAACACTATTGCAAATTTATATATACACATATTTTGTTTTCAGATATCCTTATTCTCATCCCATCACACATACTTCTGATTTTTCACAAATTCTGCATCATCTTGTCCATCCCCATCCTGCTCGTTGTTGCATCTATATCTATGCCGCCTCAGCTCCCTTGAAGGGGTTATGTTTCTGGCCCGTCCTGCGCCCATCGCCGCGCACTGCACTGGCTGTTCGGGTTGGTGAGTGTGCTCGATCCAACTATTTGGATATACCAACATTCATTTATTTACATACTTGTTATTTTTTACTTTTACACATAGACATCATGGCTCATTATCTTCATATGTATTTTTAGGAATTTTGGGGTACATCAGCTCCTGATGAGTGGGAATGCCCACGAAACGCGTCGAGCTCCATTTTTGATGCCCCAGCTATATTTTATATGGAATTTTACCTATTGTTCCTTTCAACTACTTTATTCGGTAATGATACATACACCATGTGAATGCATCGATCGGTACCAGGCATGTGTCTGCCAAGAATATTATGCTCTCTTATTCTCAATATCAAACCATGTGTTGCATACGTGCATATTTTTTATTACATTATGTGTATAATTCTCATGCTTATATGAAATGAATACATTGTTACTGTATATGAAATGCATACTCTTTTTATTTTTGTTATTTATCTTAACCAATAAATAGTTCATAATGCAATTCAAATATGTTATTATTCATCTCCACTACATAATTGCTTCATTTAAAGTCCCAAATCCCCTTTTTTTTGTATTAGTAAATTTGAGATAATTAGAGATCATATGCATTAAACATATTGCTTGAATCCTAGACCATTCTGTATAATTGGACATCAGAAAACATGAAAAATACAATAAAAATAAAAATAACAATACATACCCATACCCTAGTATATTCAATCAAGAAGACTCACTGCCAAAGTTCCGAAGGCGAGTATGTGCAAGGCGCCCTGAACATCCAGAGGGAAGTCCGGTGTGTTACTGGCCCCGCCTTATCCGCACTGGTCCCCCTGTGTGACCCCAAAAGCGTAAAACTCAACGGGGGCAACACTATCCCAGATGAACCTGGATAAAATGTGAGCCAAAAGGGGGGTATCTGAAAACAAAGAAGAAACACCCAATAGGCTAGTGTCCCTCTATTACACAAAGAAACAATAGAAAAAATATAGAAAAAACGACCACAGCGTGGACGCAGGTCCACACATCCACCATGCGGATCCGCGTTCAAGCAGGACATACAAGTAAAATAATCTTATAAGCATGGCTTACCCTAATGCTGATGCATAACGAGAGTTACCGGGGATAGTAGAAAGGAAACCCCCAAATTCAAAGTGCGGAGGTGCACAGGCAGCTCCAAAGAAGTTGCAATGGGTAAAGATTTCCTGAGAGTACAGGGTCTATAATATAAGGCAAAAAGACCAAGTCACAAAACACAAGAGTGTCTTATCTATAGCAATATATAATAATATTGCCAAAAAGACAATCAAAAACAGGCAACACTAGGAGCCTAAAAAAGATTGCAACTACAAGAGGCAAAAGGGACAGAAAGCGAGATTACCGTGTAGAGCTGTATCTTTGTGCAACAAGGGAGCTCCGCTCATTGAGTCCATGAACGCCGCCGCTGAGCAGGACAGTGTCACTGACTCAGTAAGCGGCGGCTTAATAAGCAGTGGGACGGGGAGCTGACAGGTGCGGCGCTGATTGACGTGCGGGCGCCGCACGTCATGACGCGGCTCCAGTAAGAACAGTAGTGGGTGGCCTAACACGACAGAGAATACATGTTGGATAGATATCAATAAGCAATCAAGCAAACGGCCAAAGCATCACGCACCATTGCTAATACACGTTATCAAAACAGAAAAGGTGGGGCAAGTTGAAATGAATGGGGGTTTGGGGTTGGACGACTTAGAAGTCTTTTTCACATACCCCGGAGGAGAAGCCCTCTAAAAAGGGTCTGTAACTCAAATGATAATTTAGCCCGGTGGGTGAGGTGGCAGCAAGGTCCATAATTCAGTGGGCCTCCCGCTGTAGAAGGGCCTTGTTCCAATCCCCACCCCTCGGGCTAGGATGGACTCTATTCAAGATTAGAAAATAAATGTTGGGAAAATTGCCATGATGCTCATTAGCCACGTGTCTTCCCAATGGTAGGTCCGGATTAGCTTTTCTCACGGCAGTAATTTGTTGTGAGGCTCGCAGTGAAAATTTTAACTTAGTCTTGCCTACGTAAAATTGTCGGCATTGGCAAACTAAGAGGTATACAATGCCTTCAGTCTTACAATTAGAAAAGCGACACGGCCTGTAAGGACGACCATTAGGGAGAGTCACATTCTGTCTGGTATCCATTGGAAGTGTGGGGCGGTGACAACATACGGACATTCTTTACCCATTGCAACTTCTTTGGAGCTGCCTGTGCACCTAAGGGTTTCTCGCTCCGCTCTTTGAATTTGGGGGTTTCCTTTCTACTATCCCCGGTAACTCTCGTTATGCATCAGCATTAGGGTAAGCCATGCTTATAAGATTATTTTACTTGTATGTCCCGCTTGAACGCGGATCCGCATGGTGGATGTGTGGACCTGCGTCCACGCTGTGGTCATTTTTTCTATATTTTTTCTATTGTTTCTTTGTGTAATAGAGGGACACTAGCCTATTGGGTGTTTCTTCTTTGTTTTCAGATACCCCCCCTTTTGGCTCACATTTTATCCAGGTTCATCTGGGATAGTGTTGCCCCCGTTGAGTTTTACGCTTTTGGGGTCACACAGGGGAACCCGTGCGGATAAGGCGGGGCCAGTAACACGCCGGACTTCCCTGTGGATGTTCAGGGAGCCTTGCACATACTCGCCTTCGGGACTTTGGCAGTGAGTCTTCTTGATTGAATATGCTAGGGTATGTATTGTTATTTTTATTTTTATTGTATTTTTCATGTTTTCTGATGTCCAATTATACAGAATGGTCTAGGATTCAAGCAATATGTTTAATGCATATGATCTCTAATTATCTCAAATTTACATTTCATTATGTAGTGTGATTCCTCCTACAATTTGCCCCTGATGAAGGGATTCTATAGGTAGTCCCGAAACGCGTAGGCCCAAGGTGGAAGACTACACGAATATACATTCGAATTCTACATCAGCATATTCATATCCTTATTCATTTTATTGTTTATGTAGTGAATTGTATTAGACTTTTCCCATATTGTATATTTATATCTTTGAAGGCAACAAAGTAGTAAAAAACAATTTTATTGGTACAAAGTCCCACCAATTTTTTGAGGGGTTATCTCTTTTTCTCCTGTATTGGGGTTCAGTGTTCTATTTCCATATTGTGTATCAATTCTTACTATTTTTTCTGGTGTAGAGAACGTGGAAATGGGGTCATTCTCTCCTATTTGGTTTTGCCACTTGAACACTTGGTCTGTTTTATGATCATTGATTGTCTCTAAAATACTTTTTACTTTTACTTTTTTGCACTTCTCTATCTTTTTTGGTCAGATCTTTGTTGAGTTGTGTTTCTAGTTGTTCTTTTAGCTCTCCTATAGTTTGATCTATTTTTATGATCTTCTTTTGCTTTCTTTTGAGGAAGAGTCTCAGTAGTTCAATGCCTTAGTTGTTAAAAAAATGTAACCATTCATCGATAGATTCCTGGTTTAGGCCTTCATTAGGGGGGACCTCCCACATCAATCTCCTTGGCACTATGTTCTCTCTGATGTATCTTTAAAAGGTGGTGACATCCCACCATAGGCTAACCTTCTTCTCTATATTATGGCACAGTTTCCTCATGAGGCTTTCTACGTCTCCATTTTTCTTAGGGTGCTCCACGTTGAATACTTCATCTAGATTGATCTTTCTTTCTTCAACAAATGTAAATATTTCCATGATTGCTGTGTTAGTGGGCAAAATAGCGGTGCGTAATAATTGTGAAAGAAGTGCTCACGCGCTATTACTATAAATGTGTACGAATTGTTAACTGCAGCAGACACGGATTAGCTAATCCGTGGCTAATGGAATGATAATGGTTATGTGATATTGGTGTTGCGCTGTTAGGGATGTATGATGGAATGATAAAAGTGTGCTCAATATATGTCAATAAAAATCAATAAACAAGATCTACAAAATAATAATTCATGTGCCGCATAATGAATATGTAACAAAGATAAATATTCAAGACTAGTGTCAATCTTCCAGGTAATTGTGTTAATCCAAACATGTGCAAAATGCACAAATAAATATTAAAAACAAGATATTTCATGCATATAAAATCACACAGTAAGCGTTGCTTACGAGATGATCAGTGCCTATTAAATGATCAAACACAAATGTAAATACATATGTGCAACTAAAATTCATCCACCAATAAACTGTAACTTGTGTGCAATCAACATAAATGTACAAAAAATGGTGAACTATTTGAGTCCATTTAAAGGAACCAGTGCACTCTGCTGTGATGCGTTTGATCGGGGGTCCATCGATCGCGGTCCACCCGTCGACCGCAGGCAGGTGACAGGTAGACCACGAACAGGTTCCTGTGCCGCCGACCCCGCCTTCTATGTGTTGGTCCTTGTCTCTCTGGGAGGAAGAGCAGCTCAGGAAGGAGGGTGGGAGGAGGAGCTAGCCAAATTAACTTTTAATGTTAAATTGCTGGTAATTGGTTGCTAGGACACAGGCTGGTCCTAAGCAACCAATCACCAGCTTGCTAATATGGAAAAGTCACTCTGCCAGCTCCCGCCTTCTGTCCAGAACTGTGCTGTCTACGCTGCGGAAACAGGTAGGACACTGTGCTATGAGATGGGAGGGGAAGGAAGGGGGGGCAGAGGTTATTGCTTAGGGGAAAGGGGGGCAGAGGACACCACTGTGTTTGGGGGGGTGATGTGACGTGGCAGAGGACACTGTTATGGGTAGTAGTAGTGTCCTCTACCACCCTTCACATCAATGCACTCCTGAACCCTGCATTGAGTGTAACGCACTCCTGAACCCAGCATTCTGAGCGTAATGCACTCCTGAACCCTGCATTCTCAGCGCAGCCCACTCATGATCCCTGCATTCTGAGCGTAATGCAATGGTGAACACTGTATTTTCTGCATAACACACTCCTAAACCCTGCACCCTCTTGTAATACTTATTTTTGTTCTGACTAAAAATATTTTATAAAAAAAAGGGCCTTTTTTTGGGGAGGTGGGGTATACTGTGCCCGGGGATCTTTGACTTCATCAGTGTTGTTCAAGTAGATCTCCATCTCCCGAAGGTTGCCTACCCCTGCTTAAGATGAATGGTGTATGCCTTTGCCGTTCAAGGTAAATAAATTGTGTCTTTTCTTTCCAGTGATGTGACACCTATGTGCTCCCTAGCCTCTCACCTTACTGCTGTAAGGTAACAGCATGTACTGGTATCTCAATCTGGTGGTTCATATGCCTCTAGGGGTCCTCTATTGATCTGCCTGGCTTGTGGGTCTCTATGGTAATAGTATCTCCTCTATGGTGGTCCTGGGACATCCTCTCGATGTCATCCCTATTAGATGCATAGATAGAAGAGACTCCCCATAGTATGATATTGTTTAAAAGGGTTTATTGGGTAAAACAGCTAGTTTACTGACTTTATAGAAAAAATTACTGTGCAAATAATCCACGAGTGCCAAGCTCGCATTACGGCCATCACTTCTGGTATGCCTCTTCTCACGCCCTACGCGTTATGTCATGCCCACGTGACTTTATCAGAGATACAGTACAATTACAATAATAGAAATGCTGGCTATGACGGTGGCCATGTTATAGAAGACCAGAGACCAATCCTGTCATCTCCGTTGTGTCTTAAAACCAATGTTTGCGGAGTCCATTTTCTTATGGTCCCTATATCTTCAATGATACATACTTGGTCTGAATGTGTATATGCCACGTGTGTGGTAAATGATGGAAATAATTGAGTACTAAAATAGATTTTTCATGAGACTAAAGATTATAGTAAATAATATTTTGCCACAATTTATTTGGGAAATGAAGAAATTAACCACTTCAGCCCTGGAAGATTTGGCTGCTCAATGACGAGGCCATTTTTTGCAATATGCCACTGCGTCGCTTTAACTGACAATTGCGCGGTCGTTCGACGCTGTACCCAAACAAAATTGAGGTCCTTTTTTTCCCACAAATAGAGCTTTCTTTTGGTGGTATTTGATCACCTCTCCGTTTTTTATTTTTTGCGCTTTAAACAAAAGAAGAGTGACAATTTTGAAAAAAAAAAAAAAAAAACACAATATCTTTTACTTTTTGCTATAATAAATATCGCAATTTTTAAAAAAAAAAATTTCCCTCAGTTTAGGCCAATGTGTATTCTTCTACATATTTTTGATTAAAAAAAATGCAGTAAGCATATATTGATTGGTTTGCGCAAAAGTTATAGCATCTACAAAATAGGGGATAGATTTATGGCATTTTTATTATTTTATTTTTTTTACTAGTAATGGCGGTGATCAGCGATTTTTATCGGGACTGCAATATGGCGGACTGATCGGACACTTGACATTTTTGGGACCAGTGACAATTATACAGCGATCAGTGCTATAAAAATGCACTGATTACTGTATAAATGTCACTGGCAGGGAAGGGGTTAACTGTGGGGTGGGGATGGGACTGACTAGGAGGAGAGAGAGAGAGCGTGTGTTCATACTTAGTATGAACACACACTCTCTCTCTCCTCTCCCCTGAGAGAACCGGGACCTGTGTGTTTACACACAGATCCCCGTTCTCGCTCTGTCACGAGCGTTCACATCGGCTCCCCAGGGGAGCCAACCTGCCACAGTACAACTGCGGCGGCTGGTCGGGAAAGCATTAAATACTATATATGAATGATACAACATGTGTGAGACTTTTTCACAGCGTAACCCCAGAGAGGGGTTCAAACTCCAAAAAAAGCACCTCTGGGCTTTTCAGGGGCATACATTTCCTGATTGCATATCATATTTTTAGAGATCCTGGAGCATCAGGACATTAGAAAGACCAAAAAAATTACCACATTTTGGAAAGCAAACACCCCAAGGTATTTTCTAAGAGGCATAATGACTCTTCGGAAAATATAATTTTTTGCCACAAATTTGTGGAAAATGTGGAAAGAAAATGAAAATGCATTTATTTTCCACTAAGTTGTCAATTAATAGGATATTTCTAACATACAGCATAGGCATAGTTAGAATTACGTTCCAAAACCAAACACATTCTACTACTCCCAAGTATGGGGATACCACATATGTGAGACTATTTCACAACCTAACCACATACAGAGGAGGCCCTGGAATGGCGGGAGAGTTCAGAAATTAGATGCATAATTTATGCTATTTTTTCTATTCAGCTATCCATCACCCAACTGTCACCAGGTCCTCCCCATGGCATTGATCTTCCAGCACTGAAGGGATTAACATTAGCCACTGTGAGTGTAAAAGAGTTGCCCTGATCATCTGCCCCTTTTTTCTGCCTCCTCTGTTCTTAGAACTCATACTACCCTTTCACACTCACAGTGGCTGATGTTAACCCTCACAGCACCATAAGATCAGCTTTGTAGGGAGGGCAGGGGGGAGAACATTTCTACATTATGCTGTTAGCCAGCTGGGTATAGGACACATGTCATTATGTTCCTGGTGCTGTAGAGCAAAAAAATATAACTAAACTTCAGCTTTGAATGATTGATAAGGTTGTCTCACTAGTTATGCCAAAGTTGGGCAAAAAGAACAACTTACCAAAGTATGTTTGTTTTTGTTTTGTTTTTTCAAATTTTTTATTTAAAGAATGGATACAAGACACACAAAATACAACATCTTGAAATCATACATGAACCAGATATCATACATTAGGATGAACATAGACCAACATCATGACCTAACTAAAAAAAAGAAACTTACCAAAGTATGTTAACCACCATGCTTGGAAATTGCACAGAGCACCATCGAGTAAAACCTCATCCTACAAGAGAAAACAAATGGACAATAATTTCAGTATTTTTTAAATGCAGTTAAAGTGGACCTGAACTCAAAAAAGTAAAGCTTTTCTTTCTTTCTTTTTTTAGGGAATATTTAAAAATGTGAATTATGCCTAACAAGTACCCTGGAAATTTTAACTTTTGTCTTGATTTCTTTCTGAAAAATAACAGTGCACTTCCGTGTCTTCAGCCTCATAGCTGTATATCTGCAGTGTGAGATCTCAGGCACTGCACTTCTCAACGCTATCCTCATGAATTTTGGTGTAAGATTGAATTATGTGACGACTGTGCTGCTCACTGTTCTTCTGAGAGAGGAGAGGAAGCTGTACCTGAGAACCTGCAGTGTGTGCATCTTCCTTCATGTGGATTGATGATTCCTAAACATTTGCTGCTGCTGCTTTATTATTCCTCCATCAGACATCAGAGTGGCAGCTCTGACAAAAGGACCGGCTACACTATCGAGATGACCACCTAGTGACACAGTGTTGAACCAGGCATGGTTAGTAACAGGGAAATAAGTTGCAGGGTGACCACAGGCAATACCGGTGACAAGTCCATTGCTCTTTAATTGCCTGTTATTGGACACATCTTTCACAGTTCAAATCCTCTTCAAAGCATTTTTATCAAGGAATGTGTATACAACTCCTCATATAAGGGATACAAATTTGTCAGTATATAATCCATTTATTAAAAATGGTGGCGACTAATGCCTTTGTAAATACTATTAGTAGGGAATAATTTAAAAAGGCTTAAATAGTTATCCACCTAAAGTTATTAAAACATTCTACAGCTTTAGTTATTACTTATAATAAATAACCATGATCTGATCTGAGAGAAAACAGGTTAGTAATTCATGCAGTTTTATATACACACACACACACACACACACACAGAGTATATATACATAGGGGTTTATTTACTAAAGGCAAAGCCACTTTGCACTGCAAGTGCACTTGGAAGTGCAGTCGCTGTAGATCTGAGGGGGACATGCAAGAAAAATAAAAAAACAGCATTTTTGCTTGTACGTGATTGGATGATAAAATCAGCAGAGCTTCCCCTCATTTCAGATCTCCCCCTTCAGCTCTAAAGTGACTGCACTTGCAATGCACTTGCAGTGCAAAGTGGATTTGCCTTTAGTAAATCATCCCCATAGTGTCCTTTTTGAGTTTTTTTCCCCTTTATTTTTGCTTTGTAATCCTGTGTGCAGCACGGCCCCCTTGGGGACTGCTTTGATTTGCCTTCCCATCTGCATCACCAACATTCCACCCACTTGACACTCCGGTTTCAGACATCATTGCAGCACCTTTAAGCACTTCAATACAGGGCATTTTCACCCCCTTCCTGTCCAGACCAATTTTCAGTTTTCAGCGCTGTCGCAATTTGAATGACAATTGCTCAGTCATGCAACACTGTACCCAAATTAGATTTTTATCATTTTTTCCACACAAATAGAGCTTTCATTTGGTGGTATTTGATCATCTCTGCGGTTTTTATTTTTTGCGCTATAAACAAAAGAATAGTGACAAGTTTGAAAAAAAAACAATGTTTTTTACTTTTTGCTATAATAAATATTCCAATTTAAAAAAAAAAAAACACACATTTTTTCCTCAGTTTAGGCCGATATGTATTCTTCTACATATTTTTGGTAAAAAAATAGCAATAAGCATATATTGATTGGTTTGCCCAAAAGTTATAGTGTCTACAAACTGGGGGATAGCTCATTAACTATGTCCAATTAGATTTAGTAACAGAGTGGTGGTATAATGTGAAAGTGGAAACTGCTGCGCTGTCGGGGAGGGCCTACGCTAAAAGGACACTGCTACAACACCTAAGTACTGATCCAAAGCAGGACAAATGAGACAAAAGTGGGGGAAGATGGTAGTTGCGCTGTGATGAAAGGGGGAGGGGGGACTACAAAGATGACTAAAGTGGCAAAGTGAACTAAAAGAGAAAAGGGCAAATACATGAATGGATCCTACATGCTAAAACATGGTGAGGATACAGTGCAATGCAAAGTAGCTGATCAACATAACTATAATGTTAAGGGGCAGACAAAGCCTAATATATGAAAGGTAATTGTGAAACAGTGACTGCTTGAATGAAGCAAAGCAAAAATACATATGCTAACACAAATAGGATAAATAATGACACAATGCAAAAATATATAATTCAAAAATGTATAAGAGTCAAAAATACATGTGGGCTAGTGCCCTATTAGCAAAAACGTGCCAAATCCTGGTGGACTACAAGTGACAAATCCCTAGGAAAAACATAAATAATAGTTCTATCATCCAGTCCAAAGCAGAACTTGTGATGAAACACAAAACAATTCCAATCGTGAAGGGAGGGGGGATCTTCAGTGGGGACACCTCCGTGTGTGCAAATGACCCGCAGGTGTAGACGTTCCGTACATACAGGTAGTGACAATGATGAACATGCCAAGCGAAATATAAAAAATAGAAAATACACAGCATGTAAAATGACTGCGACGATGACAGTGGAGGGGGGGCAAGACACACACGGGGGGAGGTTGCACTCACTTTCATAAAGTGAGTGTGGGCATCAATCCACGAGCACTAAGCTCATATGCCTCCAGGGGTAACACCAATCTGGACTCTGTCCCCGTGCCTGGAAACTGGAATTTGTTCCCGTGCCTCTCTCCTCAGTGTTCGTCAGGTAGACGCACATAGCGTGATCCCATATAAAAGGTATATTTATTTGATAAAACAAGTCCAATCAACTTACATTTAAAACAATGCTGCAGTGTGTAGTAACCACGAGCGCCGAGCTCGTCTCCTGTTGTCTGTCTGTGGCAGCGTCCCGTGCTCCAATCCTGGCGCGTATCGTCACGTCACGTGACTTCTTCAGAGGATCCTCTGAAGAAGTCACGTGACGTGATACACTGCAGCATTGTTTTAAATGTAAGTTGATTGGACTCGTTTTATCAAATAAATATACCTTTTATATGGGATCACGCTATGTGCGTCTCTTTCCCCTTACATTGTACATCACTACTCTACCTGACGAACACTGAGGAGAGAGGCACGGGGACAAATTCCAGTTTCCAGGCACGGGGACAGAGTCCAGATTGGTGTTACCCCTGGAGGCATACAAGCTCGGCGCTCATGGATTGATGCCCACACTCACTTTATGAAAGTGAGTGCAACCTCCCCCGTGTGTGTCTTGCCCCCCCTCCACTGTCGTCGTCGCAGAGTCATTTTACATGCTGTGTATTTTCAATTTTTTATATTTCGCTTGGCATGTTCATCATTGTCACTACCTGTATTTACGGAACATCTACACCTGCGGGTCATTTGCAACACAGGCTGTACACCTTACAGCTGTAAGGTAAGCGGCTTGCAAACACGGAGGTGTCCACACTGAGGATTCCCCGTCCCTTCACGATTGGAATTGTTTTGTGTTTCATCACGAGTTCTGCTTTGGACTGGATGATAGAACTATTATTTATGTTTTTCCTAGGGATTTGTCACTTGTAGTCCACCAGGATTTGGCACGTTTTTGCTAATGGGGCACTAGCCCACATGTATTTTTGACTCTTCTCATACATTTTTGCATTATATATTTTTGCATTGTGTCATTATTTATCCTATTTGTGTTAGCATATGTATTTTTGCTTTGCTTCATTCAAGCAGTCACTGTTTCACAATTACCTTTCATATACTAGGCTTTGTCTGCCCGTAACATTATAGTTATGTTGATCAGCTACTTTGCACTGCATCCTCACCATGTTTTAGCATGTAGGATCCATTCATGTATTTGCCCTTTTATCTTTTAGTTCACTTTGCCACTTTAGTCATCTTTGTAGTCCCCCCTCCCCCTTTCATCACAGCGCAACTACCATCTTCCCCCACAGAGTGGTGGTATAACTTATGATGACTGTAGCTAAAGATGCCTATGTACAGTGTTCGAATAGAAATGCAGTGAAGTGTTTCCAAGGTAAAGCTGTCTGTACACAGTGTCCCAGTAAAAAACAACCAAGGAAAGACTTGCAAAGGTGGGCAATTGCCCTCTCACCAATGACCAGGCTGATTCAACGACTTACAGATAGCGACCCCCGGATGGATATCCTGGCTGTTGACCCACTTGTGATGATCCCCGATTGCGAAACACGGAGCATGGGTTACTGTATGGTCAATTAGGTGCTGGTCAGAGGTCCGATGAGCAGCAGGCAGCATTGGGCCCCTTCTTGGTCAGGTGGGAATGATGTAGACCCGCGTGGTAGGCCGCGACCTCACTCTCCTTGCACGAGATCCATCACCACAAGGCCCAGGAAGAAGAGAGCCTGGGGTGGGTCTCTGGTTTCTTTTATAGCTCTTCCCAGAAATCTCCCCGATATTAGCAAAGATCCCTGGGATATGAAGTTGGGCGTATAGTCATGCAAGGGAACAGCCAACTGGGGGAACTACAATCCCAGAATTCATTTTGTTTGGGCTCACAAATTTAATAATCCTGGGCACTAGAGGGATAACCCAATAGACAGACAGGGCAGGGAATAACTGTTCGTTGCAATTGTAGTCCATTTAGCTAAATCCTCCCCCCACTTGAAAGTCTTTGGTCCTCGAAGACAGAACACAACCTGTAGGATCAATTCACTGTATATAAGAAAGCAAATGGTTAATTATATAACAAACTAGAAGTTGCAACTGCCAACAACTGATCCAAAGAGGGATCTTCTAACAATAAATCATGTACATTGTCAAGCAAAGCCATATCAAGTTTATGACAGGCCAGTAATAAATTAGTGGCCCGCCCAGTAGTGTCAGGGGGTGGATCAAGGTCATCCTTTACTAAAGGTTCAATATAGGAGGCAAGTACTTGACTAGAACGTTGAGAAGTAGGAATAAGTTCATCAGAATTTTCCCCAAAGGTATCATACGTCAGTCTTTTTGGGGGGCATATTTTCTGTCTCAATCTGGATTAGATATTTTCCAGTGGTTCTGATTCAGGTTCTGTTTCATGTTCCGGTTCAAACTCTGGTTCATGTTCTAGTTTAAGCTTGGAATCAAGCTCTGGTTCATGTTCCAGTTCGAGCTCCGGTTCAGGAATAGTCTCTCTTTCTACTTCATTGATGGGAGAACCAGGGGTCTCTGGCACATTGGATATCTCATTGGGTTCCATCTTGACGTCCTCATTTCCTCTTAATGGGTGTAAATCTAACACTTCAACTTCTGGTAGAGGAGGACGTGTCTCCCTCGTGGAAGGTGTCCCCTGAGTGGTTGGATTGTCTTCCAGAGGGGAAATCCATAACCAATCAAGAGCCAATTCCTCTTCATCGCTCTCCTCTTCAGGTGGCATGGGTTGAAAGGCTTTTCTGGCACTAGGCCTCAGCATAGGGGACTAATAAGTCTCTTGACAGGAGCATGGGGGTAATCTGACAGCCTCGGGTATAGGCAGCAGGTGGTTTCGGTGCCAAGTCTTCAGGGGCCCAGTCTTACCCTCATGCCCTGTACACACGACCGGTTTTCCCGTCGGAATAAATTCTGAAGGTTTTTCTGACTGAGTTCCGACAGAATTACGCTCAAGCTGTCTTGCATACACACGGTCACACCAAATTCTGACCGTCCAGAACGCAGTAACGTACAACACATAGGACTAGACTAGAAAATGGAAGTGCAATAGCCAGTAGCCAATAGCTTCCATCTCGTACTTGCTTCAGAGCATGCATCGTTTTTGGTACGTCGGAACAGCATATAGACAAACGTTTTTCCCAATAGGAATTGGTTCCGTCGGAAAAATTTAGAACATGTTCTCTTTCTAGGTCCGTCAGAATTTTCAACGTAACAAGTCAGATGGGGCATACACACGACCGGAATATACGTTGAAAAGCTCCCGTCAGACTCTTTCTGTCGGACATTTCGCTCGTGTGTACACAGCAGACACAGGAAGTACAGATTATCGTTTACAGACAATGTAAGGTTGAGAGCGCTATCGATTAGCCAGTTTATGCTTCCCAGGCACCCCTAGGTTGCATAACAACACTCGATCTCTGTGTTGTAGATCCTGCACCCTCACCCTGAGATCAAAGTTTTTCTTGTTCCTCTGTTCTCTGATGGTGGATGCTTCCTTGGCTTTCTCATAGGCCATCTTCAGACCCTTACGGAGCGTGTCGACATACACACGGCAGGAAGCCTAAGAGATATGATCTAACATGTTAGAAACAAAAAAACTAAAAATTGTGTATACCCAAAAGGCTACCTCCTCACAATTAATCATATGCAAAAATAGTACATATAAAAACAGCACAGACCATGTAACAAACACTTCCCAGTCCTATCCCTCCCCCACCTCCCTCCCAGAAAACCCTACAAACCCCACCAATTCCCTCACCCCCTGGATCTATGAACTGCCTCACTGATCTCCCCAAGGAGCTGAGAATGTGCGGCTATGTCACTAACCCCTCACAGAGATTAAACAAACCCCCGGTGACTACACCTGCAAAGATAGTTACTTCAACAATGGGAATTCATACATCCACCCAAGCAGCTGAGAGGAGAGCACTGCACCTTAAAGCCACTATGGGTGAATGCAGTGCAATCTGACAAACAGCTGCATCTGGGGGATGGATGTAAAGTCTGATTAATGAAATTGAGCCCCGTTGTTAGTCCTGTAACAATACAAAAAAAAAGACAGTAAGTCCTCATCCAGTCCCGAATCTCAGGTAATGGTAAGTGCCTGTAGGTTGTAGACACACAGAGGCAGCGGGTGCTAAGATGATATCCAGCAATCTGCTACGGTATATATCGTTATTGGACACCTCATAGGGGATAAAAGTGATATTCACTGCTTGCTCCGCTTGATTTCAAAGGTGAATGGCACGGAAATAGTCACTACTAGGACATACAGTTGTGCTCATAAGTTTACATACCCTGGCAGAATTTTTTGATTTCCTGGCCATTTTTCAGAGAATATATATGATAACACAAAAACATTTATTTCACTCATGGTTAGCGTTTAGCTGAAGCCATTTATTATCAGTCAACTGTGTTTACTCTTTTTAACCATTTGCCGACCGCCGCACGCTGATGTACGTCCAAAGTTTGGCAGGGGATATCGTTGTTATGGCAGCAGCTAGCTACCATAACCCCGGTATCCCTGTTTTCGTGCGGCGGTCATCTTTCAGATAAAAGTGGTCTCTGCAGCGGAATCACTTTTATCGGTGGCGGGAGAGGGCCTCCCTCCCCCTGCGATCCGGTGCCCTCCGCCGCTTACCGGAGCAATCGGTAGCGGCGGTGGGGATCGCGTCTGTCTCCCTGCTGTGTCTGGAGACGAGTGAGGCTAAGATGGCGCCCACTCGTCTCCATAACAGGGGCGGAAGTGACGTTTTGACATTTTAAAGGCACATTTTTTTCAATGTCATTTTTTTAAATGACTTTTTTTTTTTATTGCATTTTAGTGTAAATATGAGGTCTGAGGTCTTTTTGACCCCAGATCTCATATTTAAGAGGTCCTGTCATGCTTTTTTCTATTACAAGGGATGTTTACATTCCTTGTAATAGGAATAAAAGTGACACAATTTTTTTTTTTAAACAATGTAAAAATAAATAAAATCATGTAAAATAAATAATAAAAATAAAATTCTTTTTTTTTAAAAAAAACCCCCGTCCCGACGAGTTTGCGCGCAGAGGCGAACGCATACGTGAATAGCGCCAGCATATGAAAACGGTGGTCAAACCACACATGTGGGGTATCACCGCAATCGTTAGAGCGAGAGCAATAATTCTAGCCCTAGACCTCCTCTGTAGCGCAAAACATGCAACCTGTAGAATTTTTTAAACGTCGCCTATGGAGATCTTTGAGGGTAAAAGTTTGACGCCATTCCACGTTTGGGGGTTCTAGGTAATTTTCTAGCAAAAAAAACTGTTTTAAACATGTAAACACCTAAAATCCAAAACGAGGCTGGTCCTTAAGTGGTTAAATCATAATGATAACAGAAACTACCCAAATGACCCTGATCAAAAGTTTACATACCCCAGTTCTTAATACCATGTATTGACCCCCTTTAACATCAATGACAGCTTGAAGTCTTTTGTGGTATTTGTAGATGAGGTGCTTTATCTTCTCAGATGGTAAAGCTGCCCATACCTCTTGGCAATAAACCTCCAGTGCCTGTAAATTCTTGGGCTGTCTTGCATGAACTGCATGTTTGAGATCTCCCCAGAGTGCCTCAAATATATTGAGGTCAGGAGAATGAGATGGCCACTCCAGAACCTTCACTTTATTCTGCTGTAGCCAATGACAGGTTGACTTGGCCTTGTGTTTTAGATAATTGTCATGTTGGAATGTCCAAGTACTTCCCATGCGCAGCTTCCTGGCTGATGAATGCAAATGTTCCTCCAGTATTTTTTGATAAAATACTGCATTCATCTTGCTATCAATTTTGACCAAATTTTCTGTGCCTTTGTAGCTCATACATCCCCAAAACATTAGCGATCCACCTTTGTGTTTCACAGTAGGGATGGTGTACCTACTGTCCTGTGCTCTATAGGATGTCAGCAGCTGGAATTATCTACAGGGGATATTGAACACCCGTACTATTCACACAGGACACCTGTAAGTACTTTCACTGTACTTGCCTGCTGAATGAACTGGCTGTGAAGTTCTCTGGCTATTTCCACATTTTTATTTCCACTAAGGACTATAGACCATGGACCATAGGAACAAGATATAATGGCTGCTGAAAAACCACAGAACAGTAAGTAATATATACACAGACAGACCGACCACATTGGCAGTATTCATGAGGTACCTAGAGGCTCTGGGACACAGTGGTTTAGTATTGGCCGGATCGGATGTCTTTTATGCTGTCAGATATGTTTGAGCTTATGTACTTTGAAGCTATGTCCTAGTAGTGACTATTTCTGTGCCATTCACCTTTGAAATCAAGCGGAGCAAGCAGTGAATATCACTTTTATTCCTTATGAGGTGTTCAATAACAATATATACCGTAGCAGATTGCTGGATATCATCTTAGCACCCGCTGCCTCTGTGTGTCTAGAACCTACAGGCACTTAGCATTACCTGAGATTCGGGACTGGATGAGGACTTACTGTGGTTTTTTGTATTTTTACAGGACTAACAGCGGGGCTCAATTTCATTAATCAGACTTTACATCCATCTCTCAGGTGCAGCTGTCTGTCAGATTGCACTGCATTCGCCCATAGTGGCTTTAAAGCGGAGTTCCACACAAAAATGGAACTTCCGCTTTTCGGAACCCCCCCCCCTCCGGTGTCACATTTGGCACCTTTCAGGGGGGAGGGGGGTGCAGATACCTGTCTAAGACAGGTATTTGCACCCACTTCCGGCATAGACACCCATGGGAGTCTATGCCTCTTCCCGTCCCGACCGCGCTGTCAGCTGGGAACACACAGCTCCCAGGAGAGAGCGGGGACCACTAGGGACGCGCAGCGCGACTCGCGCATGCGCAGTAGTGAACTGGGAAGCGAAGCCGCAACGCTTCACTTCCTGATTCCCTCACCTAGGATGGCGGCGGCAGCTGCCGAGAACCGAGCGGGTGCTCGACGTCCCCTGCCGACATCGCTGGACCCTGGGACAGGTAAGTGGCCATGTATTAAAAGTCAGCAGCTGCAGTATTTGTAGCTGCTGGCTTTTAATTTTTTTTTTTTTTTGGCGGTGTGGGTGAACCCCCGCTTTAAGATGCAGTGCTCTCCTCTCAGCTGCTTGGGTGGATATATGAATCCCCATTGTTGAAGTAACTATCTTTGCAGGTGTAGTCAAGAGGGGTTTGTTTCATCTCTGTGAGGGGTTAGCGGCATAGTCACACATTCTCAGCTCCTTGGGGAGATCAGTGAGGCAGTTCATAGATCCAGGGGGTGAGGGAATTGGTGGGGTTTGTAGGGTTTTCTGGGAGGGAGGTGGGGGAGGGATAGGACTGGTAAGTGTTCGCTACATGGTCTGTGCAGTTTTTATATGTACTATTTTTGCATACGATTAATAAAGGTGGGGAGGTAGCCTTTTGGGTGTACACAGTTTTTAGCTTTTTAGTTTCTATGGTTATTTGCTGTGTTACACACCCTGCCCCTATGTTGGGCGGCACCATCCATCTATCTTTCAGGTTCCCAGCTTGCTTTTTCTTTTTCTTTGATCTAACGATGTTCCAAAAGCCAAATATGCTGGTAAACGAGCTTCTCTCCCAAACATTAGTCTGTAGGGGGCGTACCCATTAGAATAATTTGCGGTGCTATTATAAGCATGAACTACTGCAGTTATATGGTTTCCCCAATGTTGTTTTTTTCAGAGGGAAGTGTTCCCAACATATTCAGCAGGGTACGGTTGAAATGTTCAGGTTGCTGATCCCCTTGAGTGTGGCAAGGAGTATTTCTGGATTTCTTTATACTTAAAAGTTCACATAATCTTCTCATTAGTTTGCTCTCAAAGTCCCGACCTTGATCTGAGTGTAGGCGTTGAGGCAGCCCATAATGAATGAAAAACTTCTCCACTAGGGTTTTTCAGACAGTACTGGCTTGCTGGTCCTGAGTGGGGAAAGCTTGGGCATAGCGGGTGAAATGATCTGTCACAACCAGGACATTACTCCATCCACTCAAGTCAGGTTCCAGACATAAGAAATCAATGCAGATCAACTCCATTGGTCCTTGACTCTGGAGATGGCCCAATGGGGCTGCCCTGCCTGGTAAAGTCTCTCTGAATGCATCTGATGCAAGAGCGACAGTAGCTTTACACCTCAGCTCTCATGGATGGCCAAAAGAATTGATCCCCGACTATCTTGAAGGTTCTGTCCGGGCCTAAGTAACCATGATTATCATGAAGGGCGGTCAACACTTTTAGTTGGTGCTTTTCAGGGAGGAATAGTTGACTAATGCCCTCTGGCTCTTCAGATGGGCCTCTCTGGTATATGATTCCATCCTCCAATTGTATTTGTTCCAATTCTCTATGGACCACTTTGGCTCCCTCAATGGAACTATTCAACAGCATCTGAGGGTCTCGAATGGATAGCGACTTCCTCATAAGATTACCCAATGGGTCTTCCAGCTGGTCCCGCCTCATATTTTCTCTTGTCAACTGGGGCAATTCTTGGCTGCGCACTTGTGTCAAATCACAGTAATATTTGGGCACACCAGCAGGAGTGACTCCTACAGCTTCAGCTCCGATTGCCCCTCTGTGCTTATGCTCAACTTCTTGACATACAGCTAACACCACTTCCAGAGGCAAATGGACCCAATTCTTCTGACCAACATTTAAGGTATGAGGTCTTCGGGAAAGGGCATTGGCGTCTCGATTTCCCACTCCTGGCTGGTATTTCAGACTGAACCGAAATTCAGACAGAGCGGTCAACCACCAATGTCCAGTGGCATCCAGTTTGCCAGTGGTCAGTGGGTAATCAGTGGGTGTCAGAAACCATGAATCAGGCTGAGACAGAAGTACTTGTTTAATAATAAAAGTAAAAAGAACAAACGTAGTCAAAACATAGCCAAAGTTCAGTAACCGAAACGGATAGTCGGCCAAGCCAGGAATCAAAGTTGTGGAACAGCAAGCAGGATCTGTAGCCAGAAGGAATGTCAGCAAAGCCAGTCTTTAAAGAGGAACGCAGGAGATAGTTTCTTGTAATGTGACCAAGGCGAACAGAGGCGGCTCCAGGCTTTGTGGGGCCTTAGGCAAAACTTACACATGAGGCCCCATGGACTGGGACGCTCCGTGGTGAGGCCGATATTCCTCAGGCTGCGGGCAGTATCCGATTTGTCCGTCAGCTCCTAAGCCACAGAGTCCCAGTGGGGGTAGGCGGAGCCGCCGGCGTCAACTTCAGTGATTGAGAACAGGCAAATTAGGCAGCCGCGAGGCCCCTGTGAGTGTGACCACCTAACTTGCCTAATTAGAGAGCCGCCTCTGAAGGGGAAGGCAGAGCTCCTCTGGACTGGATGGCTTAGGTAGGGAGTGCTGATGAGCAGGATCATCAACAGCTGGATAACTGTGGAGAGAGCTGGGAGCTGGCAATTAGCCGACAGCTGAGCGGCCAGCTCAGAGAAGGAAGGGCTGAGCCCAGCCCTGACAGTAAGTTAAAGGGTTATTATCGGTTTTCACCACAAAGGTGGCCCCGTACAGGTAATCACACAGCTTATCTACCACAGCCCACTTGAGGGCTAAGAACTCCAATTTGTGTACAGGATAGTTTTTCTCAGGAGGGGTGAATCTGCGGCTCACATAAGCTTCCCTCCAACTCTTGATACAGCACCCCTCCAAGGCCATCTCTGCTGGCATCCACATGCGAACTCATAAGGCCTGGACGAGTCCACACGTGCTTCCAGGTGTCCAAAAGCCTTTTCACACTTCACCGTCCATTGCTCCTGAATGGATTCACGTGGCCTCCCTTCTGGGCTTTCTCCTGATCCCCTTTCATCTGTTTCTGTAAGATTGTTCGGTCAAGCAATCTGTGAGCAAGATTCATGAACTTCCTATAATAGGAGCAGAATCCCAAAAACGACCGAAATTCAGCGACGGTGCTCAGGCGGGGCCAAGAAGTAACGGCTTCTAACTTCTGGGGGTCAGTAGCTATTCCCTCAGCTGAGACTACATGCCTGAGATACGTAACCGAGGCCTGGTAGAACTGGCATTTTTTTAAGGACAGTTTCAGCCCCTCCCTGTGCAGCCATTGGAAAACTTTCTCCAACCGAGCTTCATGCTCCTCCAATGTCCTGTCAAACATAATATCATCAATGTACACCTGTACTTCTTCCAAATTCAAATCCCCCACGGTGTTCTCCATCAGTCTCTGGAAAATGACGGGGGCCCCAGCTAATCCTTGTGGCATTCGGTCGAATTAAAAAAAACCCTAGAGGGCCGATGAAGGCCGTCTTTTCTCGGTCTTCCAGATGCATGGGTATTTGGTAGTATCCACTCTTCAGATCCAGCACACTGAACCACCTGGCCTCTGACAGGCATTGTAGGGCATGTTCTATGCGGGGGGTTGTGTATTGATCTGGGATAGTCCTCCAGTTCAAGGTTCGGTAATCAATACACATCCGGAGGGACCCATTCTTCTTTCTCACTACCACAATTGGGGAAGCATAAGGACCCCTAGACTCCTTTTTCATCCTTGACTTCTTCAGTTCAGCCAGCTGCTCTCTAAGATCTTCCAGATCACACAAAGGGATTCACCTAGCCCTTTTGCAAAAAGGCTTATCTTCAGTTAGCCGTATTCGATGTTGGGCATTCCTGGCACAGCCCACATCAAAGTCATTTTTGGAGAACATCTTCTCCAATCAGGCTAAGTGGGCTTTAATCTTCTCCTCCCACCCTGAGGATAGATTAGGGCAATGGACGGTGACCTCTAGATCATTCCCCATCACGAGAGTGGCAACACTCACTTTCCCAATCACCATCCAAAGCTTCAGACTAATCGGGTAATGACCGGTGACGTTCCTCACACTGACAGGGATTTGCCCCCCGCTTCTTAATAATGCCCTAGTGGGTATGACCTCCAGTACTAATTCTATTCCAACATCCTCCTCTGCTGAATCAGCTTCCACCACCACATAAGGGCCCAGCTGGTCTCAGGATAGCTTAACAGTGGCTTTCAAGCATGCCCTCTCACCCAGCTGCAAGATCCTTTTGTGAGTGTCCAATCGCCACAGTCTTCCTACTCCTTCCACGGGGGGCCTTCTTCTCCTGTAACACTCGCTGAAAAGCCTGTTGCAGCTGAGGGTGGATCTTCCCTACTGGGACACCCTCTAAGGCTAATGGAGTGAGCAGTCTACTCACAAGATTGGTGTTGGTGCCAATCAACAAAGAATTTTGGCCTGCCCCAGGAGGTCAGGGGCAGACTACAGCCAACGTGTCTAAAGTCTCTGGTTTCCCAGCCAGGAAGGTATCAAAGGTTATCTTGATGGGTATGTATCCATTGTATCGGCATTTCTGGGTCCCTATGCCACAGATCTCTAATTTCTCAAGTTTACATAAAGGGATATGTTTCAAATACTCGTGATAAAAATCTTGGCATAGCAACGTCACTTAGGCTCCAGTATCCAACAGGGCTTGGGTATAGATTCCCTCTACTTGTATCAAGACTATAGGGGAGGGCCCCACTAAGTTCTTTGGCAGATTTCCAATGGGTGACTATATAGTTTGTGCCCTAATCAGTCTCTTTGGAGGTGATGGAGTTGGTCTAACTACTCACTCAGTAGGGTGTGCATTGATTTCCTGCCTCTGACTCTCCTTCCTTGAGGGTTTAGTTTCTGTTGTTTTCCTTGGCAAGGAAAGCGGAGGGGCAACAGATGGCTTGTGTCTTTTTCTTCTTAAGTCTTTCCTTTGGTGAGGAGGTGGAAAACAGCAGATGACTTGCATCCCTTTTTCTTCTTAGATCTTTCCCTGGCCTTGGAGCTCAGTCTTCCCTCAGGACTCTCAACTAGCTCCTTCACTGAGGTCCCCTGAAGTTTCCCGCCAGTTTTGGGAAGAGTAACTTCTGTAAGGCCTGCAGAATGTCCAGGAGTAATTGGGAGCTGATGCCAGCCTTGGGACATTCGGCCCGAAAGAGTCCAGCCTCCCCACATGCGTAACACCTCTTCTCTCGGCCTTGGGAGAATTTTGACTCCCCTTGGCAAGTCCTATGTTCTTGGACCTTAGCTTGGGTCTCCATCATCAGCATCAAGGCATGATACATCTGAGTTTGAGCTTGAGTGACCTGAGCCATTAGTTCAGTTGGCCCTAGTTGATTCACTGGCTTACTAGTGTCAGGAATGGCCAGCCCCACCGGTTCAGACTCAGTTCCACTGTCTTCTCCTGAGAAACTCATCTCCACACTTAGGGCCACCACTTTCTCCCTATTTCCAGCGATAGAGCCCACTTCCCTTGTCCTTTTGCTTTTCTCTTCTAATAGAGCTTCTTCTTCTCATACTTCTCTTATCAATTCAGGGTATGTAGGCACTACTTTGGTTCTCTTTAGTAGCAACATTTATACAATCGAGTGATTTGGCCTAGCCCCTTGCAGAACTCAGTCTAGACGAGCTTGATCAGCATCTTAGGGATCAATACCCCTCTTGAGGATAATTTGATGCAGCATTCTGTCTACTCGAGATATGTACTCAGACAGGCTCTCCCCTTTTTGCTGGTGGGTGTGGCTGAACTTGTACTTCAAGCCTGCGGTAGTTTCAACTGTTCCAAATACAGCATACAGGGCTATGTAGTCCATGGCAACACAAGTTTTCTTCCCCATCCTCAGATTACTAATCACATCAGCTGCCAGGCCTCAAAGACTCTCACTGAGCCGTTGTCGTCTCACAGCCCCTGAAATACTCCATTATTCCATGGCCTGCAGAGCCTGGCTTATCCAAGTTTCAAACTCATCTTCCCCTACAGGAGTCAGTAGCTGCCCTGAAAAAAATGTGAGTCTGTGGTAGCTCTGGTTGGCATTTCCGGGACCGTTCTTCACCAAACTATCAACGAACCGACTCGTCCGTGTAAAAAGAAAGGAGGAGGGACATTGGCCCCTTGGGAGTCAGCTCCCATCGGTACTGGGCTTTTCTCCTGAGCCCTTGGTGAAGGCTGCCGCTCAGTAGGCTCTTCTCCCACTTTAAGTGGGATCACTCTAGCAATCACTCCTTCGGCCAGACGTACCTCCTCTCTCTGGAAGCACACAGGTACCTCGTCTTGCTACTCCAGTAGTACCCTGACTTGATTCAAGTCATATTTGGCTTCTGTGTCTACAATGTAGGCGCTGTGTTCTGGGGCCAGATCTCTCACCCACTTTCTAATCTCTCTCTGTGTGTTCACTTCCTAAGATCTCTAGAACAGTGCTTCTCTCCATTTGAGCTCCCTGATTTCTGCCCCAGGCAGCCATGGCTACCAAAGCAGCCTTCCACACAGGTTGTGGCTCTTGTCTAGGTTGGCTAGGGCCAGCTACAGCTGGCATCCCGGACGAGCCCCGAAATGTAGCATGGCCCCCTTGGGGACTGCATGGATTTACCTGCTCATCTGCATTACCATGAGCCTGTAAACATTCCAACCCACCTGATAATCTGGGTTCAGACATCATTTCAGAACCTTTAAGTAATAAGACAACACTCAACTCGTTTATATTCTATTAACGTTTACTGAGATATTTCAGATAAGATATGGCTACGCAAAAGAGTTAATGGTTCAACTGAGCTTTGAATAACAGCACAAACTCAGCAGAATGATTCCTCAAGAAATGCCAGTTAAGACAGTTGGCAAAAACAGAGTACTAAATGTATGTATATACAATGGAATACAACTTGAGCATAACCTGAATGGATAAGCAAATTAAACATCAATTCTCACAATACTTCTAGATAAGTACCCAGGCTGGTCTGTTCAACCTTTTATCCTAATGAGGGATAACACTAAACAAAGATGGTATAAGGGCCCTTTAAGAAGAAATTACACAATATCCAATTATATATATTATAGTTATATAGTTATATTATAACTATATCCAATTAAGTTTGGTAACAAAGTGGTGGTATATCTTATGATGACTGTAGCTAAAGATACCTATGTACAGTGTTCGAATGGAAATGCAGTGAAGTGTTTCCAAGGTAAAGCTGTCTGTACACAGTGTCCCAGTAAAACAACCAAGGAAAGACTTGCAAAGGTGGGCAATTGCCCTCTCACCAATGACCAGGCCGATTTAATGCCTTGCAGATAGCAACCCCCGGATGGATGTCCTGGCTGGGGACCCGCTTGTGATGATCCCTCAATTGTGAAACAGAGCGTGGGTTGCTGTACGGTCGAGATCGTGCTGGTCAGATGTCCGATGAGCAGCAGGCAGCGCTGGACCCCTTCTTGGTCAGGTAGGAATAATGTACACCCACGTGGTAGGCTGCAACCTCACTCTCCCTGCACAGATAGATTCATCACCACGAGGCCCGGGAAGAAGAGAGCCTGGGGGGTCTCTGGTTTCTTTTTATAGCTCTTCCCAGCAATCTCCCCGATGGTAGAAAAGATCCCTGGGATATGTAGTCTGGGCGTATAGTCATGCAAGGGAACAGCCAACTGTGGGAACTACAATCCCACAATCCATTTTGATTGTGCTCACAAATATGATGTCAGTTTAATAATCCTGGGCACTAGAGGGATAAAATGATAGACAGACAGGGCAGGGAATAACTGTTTGTTGCAATTGTAGTCCATATTGCTACATGTGAATAATGCACTTCCTGTCCCCAGGTGGCTACTAGGGATGAGCTTAGTAATGTTCAGACCCACCTGAGTGATCCCACCAATCAACTGTCATCTGCACTGTTCCAACCATAAGCAACTGAGACATTCCTCGCCCAGTAGCTGCACATATATCGTACAAGGCCTATGTATACATGTGGCTGCTGGGAAGCGAATGCACAGCCGCTTATAATTAGCTACTGTAAGTAAATGAACAACTTCCTGGCGGGAATACTCAGGTGGGTTCGGACTAGGATTCAAACACTAATCCCTAGTGGCTACACTCACTCCTCCACTGTATCTATGGAGGGAGCCATGGCTGAACTTTCAGCATGTTTGCCTTTGTTTATCTCCATTGCTGTATATGGAGGCTTAAGGGATACAGCATAAAGACAACAGTCACAGGTCAGCTCACAGGAAGTGTTAAGGAAAATATCAACAGGTAATTTCTCCATTTACTTAAAATGTACTTCACGTGAAAAAAGAAAACAAGCACAGCCACCGCATCTAAGAACTGAAAAGCTGTACTATATTACATGTTGTTTTAGTTATGCTTTAAGAGAGATGTACATGCTGCTTCAGAGGTGTCCTTGTTCCTGAGGAAAGCAATCAGAAGTGTTTTACAGGGAATCTGTCAAAAGAACATCTGTCTCGGAAGCTTCTGATAAAATTTGCTATAGTTTGACCGCCACGCATTCCATGGCATTTACCGTCCCCCCCCCCCTTCCAGGGCAGAGACCCAGTTCACAGTAACTTTGACTAGACTCCGTTTAACTTCCCTGGAAGCAATTTAGGCATACATTTATTTTGTTTGTAATAAGATTACCCATAAATAGGATGTGCAGTTAACCATTGCCTTTATACAGTACGATTCTATGGTAGTCTCCAGGTGCAATTAGCCCATTAAAGTCAATAAATCGCCAAGTGTGTCATTTATTAATTGCCCGCTTACATAGAGAGGGTACCCTAATCTGCTTCGGTGCAAAAGTTGGCTACTCACAATAGAATTCCACAGCTATATTATTACTATTATTATCACACACATACAGTATATTGGATAAATGGATGCCCCCTGAACCAATCCATAAAAAGTTACAAAGATCTAATATTTGTAGAAATATTGTAATTTTTTATTGATCCCCAACTAATTCTCACAAAACAATAACGCCCTTTTTAAATATAAATCTGACTGCAGTAACTCTAGTGAGATAACAAGTTTCAATAAAACAAGAAAATGCACTTTAAATCACATTATTTCCAGGTGGCTAGCATCCACCATAATCTCCACTTTAAGAACAATTAATCTTTAAGGGAGACCTTTTCACTGGGATCTACAGCTCCACTGTGTCACATAAAAAGTACAATTAAGTGTTATCTATATAGTTACGAGAACAAGCTGGTTACTTTGCGGTAAATTTCTGAGGCTGCTGTAATTTTGTAAAGGCAGATTAAAAAAAAAAACACTGGAATTTTTGCTCTTCTGTTCTACCAAATGAAAATATTATGTGTTAAAAAAATTATATAAAATGTATGTAAAGTACAGAGCAAGAAATAGTAATGGCATTCTGGCAAAAATGAAAACATTCAGGTGCAGGGCAAAATTATGTACAGTTATGTACAGGGTAAGGTGCAATTGTGTATGTGTATAGTACTATATATATGCTTGCCTGTGAGTGGAGAATCTATTAGATGACACTAAATGATATCGTTATTTTTCAAAACAAATCAATACCATGGTTGCCAACATTGTAAAAAAAAAATGTGGGACACTTTTGTGGCTGTAGGCGGAGCCGTACAATAATTAGGGGGCGGGACATTCGTTTGTAGGCGTGGCTTAGAGAAAATATACAAGCGTGGCGCGCAAAGAAAAATGGGCGTGGTTTATGCAACACAGTGGGCGTGGCTTAAATGGGCGTGGCTCAAGAGGGTGTGGTTAGTCTGAAATGAATGATGGAGAGGAAAAGGGGGAGAGGGGGAAAGGGGGAGAGGGAAATGACGGGACAGCAGCCCCAGATCCTACACAATAAAAATATGTGTATTCTAGAAAGTTTAACAATCAGCAGATAAAGATACTCCAAACACCTGGTGTTAGCACTTCAATCATCCCGGCACCATGGTTGTTATGGTGTCAGGATGATTGAAGTGCATTATTTCTATTATTACATTGTAATATAAAATGAAATAATTCAACTCACCATAATGCAGAATCAGTGGGATCCCTAAGCGTGTCACTAGCCACGTCGCCTGCCACCAGCCGTCCGTCCTTGCGTCAGATGTCCCAGCAGAGTCCGTCCTTGCATCAGGTGCCCCCAGCAGAGCCCCCCTTACATCAGATGTCCCCAGAGGAGCCCCCCTCACACCAGGAGTCCCCGGCGGAGCCCCCCTCACACCAGGAGTCCCCGGCTGAGCTCCCCCTCACATCAGGAGTCCCCAGAGGAGCCCCCCCTCACATCAGGAGTCCCCAGAGGAGCCCCCCTCACATCAGGAGTCCCCGGCGGAGCCCCCTCACATCAGGAGTCCCCGGTGGAGCCCCCCCTCACATCAGGAGTCCCCGGAGGAGCCCCCCCTCACACCAGGAGTCCCCGGCAGAGCCCCCCCTCACATCAGGAGTCCCTGGCGGAGCCCCCCTCATATTAGGAGTCCCCGGCGGAGCCCCCCTCACATCAGGAGTCCCCGGCGGAGCTCCCCCTCACATCAGGAGTCCCCGGCGGAGTTCCCCCTCACATCAGGAGTCCCCGGCGGAGCTCCCCCTCACATCAGGAGTCCCCGGCGGAGCCCCCCTCACATCAGGAGTCCCCGGCGGAGCTCCCCCTCACATCAGGAGTCCCAGGCGGAGCTCCCCCTCACATTAGCAGTCCCCGGCGGAGCTCCCCCTCACATCAGCAGTCCCCGGCGGAGCCCCCCCTCACATCAGCAGTCCCCGGCGGAGCCCCCCCTCACATCAGGAGAGAGTTTAGTGTGAATTTTACACTGTTAGACCTTGTGAGAGATGGAATAGTCCGAGTATACGCTAATCCTAGTGATCTGAAAAATATCTACTCGTAGAGAACAATAGGAGAGGGTATTTCCTGTTTACGTGAGATGGGTTGTATAACCGTATTAAATACATTTCCAGTATGGATGGGTCCAGATATGGAGCCCTTTACGTCTGCTCTGCGCTCTAAGCTGATGAAGTCTGCGCCACTTAATCTCAGGGCTCTGTTATTGTCCGTGCTGGGAGGCCAGAGATTAAATAGCAAGATTCATGAAGCCACTACCCTTTTAAGCCAGTTGGGGGAGCTAGAGGTAACTAAAACAAAACGGTCAAGGCAGTAGATAAGGTCAAAGCCAGACAGGAAGAAAACAAGCAGAAAAGAACAGAGAAAAAAGGGAATGTGGGAGAGAAGACAGGAGGTGAAGAGAAAACTAGGCTAGTTATCTCTAGGAAAGAAATGTGGGTGGACCTTTAAAGGCAGGAGTACCTAAAGAGGAGATAGATGGGATTTCTACTGCAGAAATGCTATAGTGGTGGAAAGGAGTACCTAAAGAGGAGATAGATAGGATTTCTACTGCAGAAATGCTATAGTGGTGGAAACATTTAGTGGGGAAAATTGTCAGGGTTAGAAACACTACGCCTAGTGAAGATAACATCAGCCAAGATCTAGAGAAAACAGAACAGACCCCTCCTGTTAGGCCCAAACCAATTCCCAAAACTGCACATGAACCCAAACCCAAATCCCTTTATCCTGGGGAGGAGTTAGAGAGAATCAGAAAAGGGGATTGGGATTGTAACAAACCATAGTAGTTCGGACGTGGGTGAAATTGGCTATTGGCAAGTGACCAGGATTTTGGACAAATGTTTTGGTATCAGAGTTATCCAAAAATATTCTTTGGATGGATGTACTTCAAGGTCAGTCAGTTCAGACTGAACAGGGTACATTCACATTTGGGTATCCTGATAAAGCGTATCTGGTTATTGTGGTGAAAGCTGTGGTCAGAGGTCATGCGAAATGGAACCCTGTCTTCATTCCTCCACCAGAGAAGCCAGTCTGTTTCAAGCAGTACAGACTTTCTGGAGGCCACAAAGAAATTGGGGAGACGATTCAAGAACTGTTGAGAGTACGGATCCTTAGACCTGCTGTAAGTCCTTTCTCGTCTCTGGTGTTCCCAGTAAAGAAACCTGATGGGACATATAGAATAACTGTGGATTACAGAGGTCTAAACAAAGTGGTACCTCTATTGAAGTCAGATGTACTGGATATGATCTCAATTGTTGAGAAATTTGCTAAAGAGGAAAAAGAATATCATGCTGTGATAGACCTGGTTAATGCTTTCTTTAGGATTTTAATAGACCCAGAGAGTCAGGACCAGTATTCCTTTGTGTGGAATGGCCGCCAGTACACTTTCACTGTCCTTCTGCAAGGCTATCTTCATTCTCCAATGATTTGTCATGGACTGATTGCCCGAGATTTAAATACCCTGAATTTGAAAGTTGATGTCTTTCACTACATCAATGACATCATAATCTCTGGGCCAAAGGAGATGTAACGGAGCACTACATCTGCTGATACAACACATGGAGAACAGAGGGTGGGCTATCAACAGAAACAAAGTCCATGGACCTGCCACAGAGGTGAAATTTCAGAGACAGTTGTGCAAACTATCCAGGCACTGTCGCCCCCTATTACAAAAAAAGAGGCACAGAAGTTCATTGGAGTTGTGGGATTCTGGAGATCGTTCATCCCACATCTTGGACTGATCCTGTGGCCTATATACAATGTCACCAGAAAAAAGACTCAATTCTCATGGGGGTTCAGAGCAGCGGACCACATTCCTGGCTGTTAAAGAAGTACCATTTCAGCTGGATGTAGTGGAGCAAGGATAGTACCGTATCTTGGAGTCTGTGGCTGCCAAATGAAAAGAAAAGACAGAGCAATAACTAATGGATTTTGGTCCAAGAAACTGACAGGGGCACAGAAGAGATACACACCCCTAGAGAAGTACCTGTTTAGGGTCCACATAGCACTTCAACTTGTGGAGACTATTACAGGAATGGACACAGTCACCATCCATACTGCATTGCCAATAGCAGGATGGGTGAGAGATAATGGACTTACCACTAGGGCAGCTGTAGCCCAGAACCACACACTGATGAAATGGAAGCGGTACATTCAAGAAAGAGGGGGTATTGCAACTGGGGATGTCAGAGACATTTCAAAACAGTTGGCAGGGCTTCTAAATTTTACCAACACTCAGCCAGAAGACATGAAAGATTCAGCGTGGTTCACTGATGGTTCAGCCATAGTCACCTCGTCATGGCGCCAATGGACAGCAGCAGCCTACAACCCTAGTATAGACACAGTCTTGCAGGAGACTGGAATTAGAGGGTCCAGTCAGTATGCAGAGTTGAAAGCTGTATCGATGACTCTTCAGGAGGATTCTTCTTCCCATGTCACTATCTACACTGACAGCTGGGCGGTCTTTAAACGACTGACAACTTGGATGCCCAAGTGGAAGTCCAATAAATGGATGGCTTATGGAAAAATGGTGTGGGGAGGCAAGAAGTCTGGAACTACATCTGGAAGGAAGCTCACTCCTGCACTATAAAAGTGGGGCATGTTGACGCACATATGCCCCTGGTCCTAGACTTTGAGAACTATAACAGAGTGGCAGACAAAATTGCAAGGGTGTATGCAGTTGTGCCAATTGATCCTGTCTTGATGAACTTGGCCAACTGGGCCACAAGCAATCTGGACATTTGGGGCAGAAAGCAACATATGAATGAGCACAGCAGAGAAGATTGCCTATATCCATGGAAAACTGTACAGGTGTGGAGAAGTGCGACAATGGCCATTGCAAAAGTATTAAGAGGGGAGAGAGGCCAGCAGAGATTTGGCAGATTGACTTCATGGGTCCCCTGCCCTAGGGAAACAATGGACCAAAGTATTGTTGCACTGCAGTGGACACCTATTCAGGACTTTTGCTTGTTCTTTCTTGCAAACGTGCAGATCAAGCTGCAATACTTCAACTGCTTCAGAAAACTTGTCATTGCTTATGGCTGTCCCAAACAGGTCCACAGTCATAACAGATCACACTTCACTGGATCAACAGTACAGCAATGGTCCAAAGATTCTGGAGTGCATTGGTTGTGCCACATCCCATACCATCCACAGGCAGCTGGTTTGATTGAAAGATACAATGGGCTATTGAAGGACCAGATACGCAGACTTACACCCACGCATAGGGGGTGGGATTGGTTCCTCACACAGGCAGTCATGTTGTTAAATTCTAGGCCAATAGCCAAAAGCACACCATATGAGAGGACGGTTGGGGCTGAGGTGCAGATTCAACAGCTGGAGAGGAGAGTTCGGTATTTACAGTTCCTGAAAGAACAAGGCCTAACAGGTACCAAGTTACTACTTCCCATGACATAGAAACCAAGAGTGACGTACCTGAATCTGAAGCCTATCTAAGAATGAGAGGAAAACTGTCAGGAAGGATTGAAGTTATATTTGCATTGGCAGATGAGCTTAAGGACAGTGGCTGGGACTCTATAATATGAAACCTTCCAAAATAAACAGCAGTGATCTTCTGGGAAATATTGGTATATATCCTCTCCTCCCTATTGATGTTCTTTGGAAGGGTCAGAAGTGGATACAGGCAGGTGGCAAAGTGTTGGTCAGAGATCCAGGCAAAAAGCCAGTTAGAGGAGAGATTGTAGCTGAAGGGCTGGGATCTACTGCTTATGTATTATTAGAAGGAACAGATAATCCACTTTGTTTTCCACTCCACAGGCTGTCTCCGATTTGACCCATAGGAAGATCAGAGAAAAGTGGTTACATGATGGACAAAATGATGAAAGACCTGCAAGAGCTGTGGAGAGCAAGGCCTTTGATGTATTACAAGCCTGGACTTGTTTCTAAAGAACTTTCTAATGAACTTTGTGTAAAAAACTGAAACACCTTCTCAGTTGCAAAAATATGGGGGGGGGGGGGTTGCGTTCAAGGCAAATTAATGTTTAGTATGAGTTGTTAGTAATGAAGGGATTTTGTGTGTGGAGTCCGAGGGAAAAAAAATCAAGGGCGGAATGTGTTGCGTTTGATAAATATTATGCTTTTATATCTCAAATTTTAGTGCAGGTGTGGAACAATCGGATTAGTACTTTGTCACAGAACCAAAAATCAGGTTGTGCTTTAGTGGATTCTTCTCAAACTAATGCCTTGGTAAAAAGTACACAGGCTGTGCTCAAACAATGGGAACTTAGATACCATTGTTTTATTTTAGTTGACTGTTGTTCAGTCTATTGTTGTGTAATTTTCATAAATAGATTGAGAACCTGACATATATAACCTATGGCATGTATAATACTAGAGTGTTATCTCGAGAGAGAATTTGAAAATACCCCACTAACTGAAAACTACAGTTTGAGCAGTCTGTTAAGGTGAACAAGTTGGTAACAATTGTCAACAAAAGCTTGATAACCTGACATATAAATGGTGGTCAGGCATAAGCTGGACAGGACTCCATCATGCCTTAGAACCAGGAAAAGTCTGCACCAGCCTAGAAGAAGATAGGCGGAGCCGTACAATAATTAGGGGGCGGGACATTCGTTTGTAGGCGTGGCTTAGAGAAAATATACAAGTGTGGCGCGCAAAGAAAAATGGGCGTGGTTTATGCAACACAGTGGGCGTGGCTTAAATGGGCGTGGCTCAAGAGGGTGTGGTTAGTCTGAAATGAATGATGGAGAGGAAAAGGGGGAGAGGGGGAAAGGGGGAGAGGGAAATGACGGGACAGCAGCCCCAGATCCTACACAATAAAAATATGTGTATTCTAGAAAGTTTAACAATCAGCAGATAAAGATACTCCAAACACCTGGTGTTAGCAGTTCAATCATCCGGCACCATGGTTGTTATGGTGTCAGGATGATTGAAGTGCATTATTTCTATTATTACATTGTAATATAAAATGAAATAATTCAACTCACCATAATGCAGAATCAGTGGGATCCCTAAGCGTGTCACTAGCCACGTCGCCTGCCACCAGCCGTCCGTCCTTGCGTCAGATGTCCCAGCAGAGTCCGTCCTTGCATCAGGTGCCCCCAGCAGAGCCCCCCTTACATCAGATGTCCCCAGAGGAGCCCCCCTCACACCAGGAGTCCCCGGCGGAGCCCCCCTCACACCAGGAGTCCCCGGCTGAGCTCCCCCTCACATCAGGAGTCCCCAGAGGAGCCCCCCCTCACATCAGGAGTCCCCAGAGGAGCCCCCCCTCACATCAGGAGTCCCCGGCGGAGCCCCCTCACATCAGGAGTCCCCGGTGGAGCCCCCCCTCACATCAGGAGTCCTCGGAGGAGCCCCCCCTCACACCAGGAGTCCCCGGCAGAGCCCCCCCTCACATCAGGAGTCCCTGGCGGAGCCCCCCCTCATATTAGGAGTCCCCGGCGGAGCCCCCCTCACATCAGGAGTCCCCGGCGGAGCTCCCCCTCACATCAGGAGTCCCCGGCGGAGTTCCCCCTCCCATCAGGAGTCCCCGGCGGAGCTCCCCCTTACATCAGGAGTCCCCGGCGGAGCCCCCCTCACATCAGGAGTCCCCGGCGGAGCTCCCCCTCACATCAGCAGTCCCCGGCGGAGCTCCCCCTCACATCAGCAGTCCCCGGCGGAGCCCCCCCTCACATCAGCAGTCCCCGGCGGAGCCCCCCCTCACATCAGGAGAGAGTTTAGTGTGAATTTTACACTGTTAGACCTTGTGAGAGATGGAATAGTCCAAGTATACGCTAATCCTAGTGATCTGAAAAATATCTACTCGTAGAGAACAATAGGAGAGGGTATTTCCTGTTTACGTGAGATGGGTTGTATAACCGTATTAAATACATTTCCAGTATGGATGGGTCCAGATATGGAGCCCTTTACGTCTGCTCTGCGCTCTAAGCTGATGAAGTCTGCGCCACTTAATCTCAGGGCTCTGTTATTGTCCGTGCTGGGAGGCCAGAGATTAAATAGCAAGATTCATGAAGCCACTACCCTTTTAAGCCAGTTGGGGGAGCTAGAGGTAACTAAAACAAAACGGTCAAGGCAGTAGATAAGGTCAAAGCCAGACAGGAAGAAAACAAGCAGAAAAGAACAGAGAAAAAAGGGAATGTGGGAGAGAAGACAGGAGGTGAAGAGAAAACTAGGCTAGTTATCTCTAGGAAAGAAATGTGGGTGGACCTTTAAAGGCAGGAGTACCTAAAGAGGAGATAGATGGGATTTCTACTGCAGAAATGCTATAGTGGTGGAAAGGAGTACCTAAAGAGGAGATAGATAGGATTTCTACTGCAGAAATGCTATAGTGGTGGAAACATTTAGTGGGGAAAATTGTCAGGGTTAGAAACACTACGCCTAGTGAAGATAACATCAGCCAAGATCTAGAGAAAACAGAACAGACCCCTCCTGTTAGGCCCAAACCAATTCCCAAAACTGCACATGAACCCAAACCCAAATCCCTTTATCCTGGGGAGGAGTTAGAGAGAATCAGAAAAGGGGATTGGGATTGTAACAAACCATAGTAGTTCGGACGTGGGTGAAATTGGCTATTGGCAAGTGACCAGGATTTTGGACAAATGTTTTGGTATCAGAGTTATCCAAAAATATTCTTTGGATGGATGTACTTCAAGGTCAGTCAGTTCAGACTGAACAGGGTACATTCACATTTGGGTATCCTGATAAAGCGTATCTGGTTATTGTGGTGAAAGCTGTGGTCAGAGGTCATGCGAAATGGAACCCTGTCTTCATTCCTCCACCAGAGAAGCCAGTCTGTTTCAAGCAGTACAGACTTTCTGGAGGCCACAAAGAAATTGGGGAGACGATTCAAGAACTGTTGAGAGTACGGATCCTTAGACCTGCTGTAAGTCCTTTCTCGTCTCTGGTGTTCCCAGTAAAGAAACCTGATGGGACATATAGAATAACTGTGGATTACAGAGGTCTAAACAAAGTGGTACCTCTATTGAAGTCAGATGTACTGGATATGATCTCAATTGTTGAGAAATTTGCTAAAGAGGAAAAAGAATATCATGCTGTGATAGACCTGGTTAATGCTTTCTTTAGGATTTTAATAGACCCAGAGAGTCAGGACCAGTATTCCTTTGTGTGGAATGGCCGCCAGTACACTTTCACTGTCCTTCTGCAAGGCTATCTTCATTCTCCAATGATTTGTCATGGACTGATTGCCCGAGATTTAAATACCCTGAATTTGAAAGTTGATGTCTTTCACTACATCAATGACATCATGATCTCTGGGCCAAAGGAGATGTAACGGAGCACTACATCTGCTGATACAACACATGGAGAACAGAGGGTGGGCTATCAACAGAAACAAAGTCCATGGACCTGCCACAGAGGTGAAATTTCAGAGACAGTTGTGCAAACTATCCAGGCACTGTCGCCCCCTATTACAAAAAAAGAGGCACAGAAGTTCATTGGAGTTGTGGGATTCTGGAGATCGTTCATCCCACATCTTGGACTGATCCTGTGGCCTATATACAATGTCACCAGAAAAAAGACTCAATTCTCATGGGGGTTCAGAGCAGCGGACCACATTCCTGGCTGTTAAAGAAGTACCATTTCAGCTGGATGTAGTGGAGCAAGGATAGTACCGTATCTTGGAGTCTGTGGCTGCCAAATGAAAAGAAAAGACAGAGCAATAACTAATGGATTTTGGTCCAAGAAACTGACAGGGGCACAGAAGAGATACACACCCCTAGAGAAGTACCTGTTTAGGGTCCACATAGCACTTCAACTTGTGGAGACTATTACAGGAATGGACACAGTCACCATCCATACTGCATTGCCAATAGCAGGATGGGTGAGAGATAATGGACTTACCACTAGGGCAGCTGTAGCCCAGAACCACACACTGATGAAATGGAAGCGGTACATTCAAGAAAGAGGGGGTATTGCAACTGGGGATGTCAGAGACATTTCAAAACAGTTGGCAGGGCTTCTAAATTTTACCAACACTCAGCCAGAAGACATGAAAGATTCAGCGTGGTTCACTGATGGTTCAGCCATAGTCACCTCGTCATGGCGCCAATGGACAGCAGCAGCCTACAACCCTAGTATAGACACAGTCTTGCAGGAGACTGGAATTAGAGGGTCCAGTCAGTATGCAGAGTTGAAAGCTGTATCGATGACTCTTCAGGAGGATTCTTCTTCCCATGTCACTATCTACACTGACAGCTGGGCGGTCTTTAAACGACTGACAACTTGGATGCCCAAGTGGAAGTCCAATAAATGGATGGCTTATGGAAAAATGGTGTGGGGAGGCAAGAAGTCTGGAACTACATCTGGAAGGAAGCTCACTCCTGCACTATAAAAGTGGGGCATGTTGACGCACATATGCCCCTGGTCCTAGACTTTGAGAACTATAACAGAGTGGCAGACAAAATTGCAAGGGTGTATGCAGTTGTGCCAATTGATCCTGTCTTGATGAACTTGGCCAACTGGGCCACAAGCAATCTGGACATTTGGGGCAGAAAGCAACATATGAATGGGCACAGCAGAGAAGATTGCCTATATCCATGGAAAACTGTACAGTGTGTGGAGAAGTGCGACAATGGCCATTGCAAAAGTATTAAGAGGGGAGAGAGGCCAGCAGAGATTTGGCAGATTGACTTCATGGGTCCCCTGCCCTAGGGAAACAATGGACCAAAGTATTGTTGCACTGCAGTGGACACCTATTCAGGACTTTTGCTTGTTCTTTCTTGCAAACGTGCAGATCAAGCTGCAATACTTCAACTGCTTCAGAAACTTGTCATTGCTTATGGCTGTCCCAAACAGGTCCACAGTCATAACAGATCACACTTCACTGGATCAACAGTACAGCAATGGTCCAAAGATTCTGGAGTGCACTGGTTGTGCCACATCCCATACCATCCACAGGCAGCTGGTTTGATTGAAAGATACAATGGGCTATTGAAGGACCAGATACGCAGACTTACACCCACGCATAGGGGGTGGGATTGGTTCCTCACACAGGCAGTCATGTTGTTAAATTCTAGGCCAATAGCCAAAAGCACACCATATGAGAGGACGGTTGGGGCTGAGGTGCAGATTCAACAGCTGGAGAGGAGAGTTCGGTATTTACAGTTCCTGAAAGAACAAGGCCTAACAGGTACCAAGTTACTACTTCCCATGACATAGAAACCAAGAGTGACGTACCTGAATCTGAAGCCTATCTAAGAATGAGAGGAAAACTGTCAGGAAGGATTGAAGTTATATTTGCATTGGCAGATGAGCTTAAGGACAGTGGCTGGGACTCTATAATATGAAACCTTCCAAAATAAACAGCAGTGATCTTCTGGGAAATATTGGTATATATCCTCTCCTCCCTATTGATGTTCTTTGGAAGGGTCAGAAGTGGATACAGGCAGGTGGCAAAGTGTTGGTCAGAGATCCAGGCAAAAAGCCAGTTAGAGGAGAGATTGTAGCTGAAGGGCTGGGATCTACTGCTTATGTATTATTAGAAGGAACAGATAATCCACTTTGTTTTCCACTCCACAGGCTGTCTCCGATTTGACCCATAGGAAGATCAGAGAAAAGTGGTTACATGATGGACAAAATGATGAAAGACCTGCAAGAGCTGTGGAGAGCAAGGCCTTTGATGTATTACAAGCCTGGACTTGTTTCTAAAGAACTTTCTAATGAACTTTGTGTAAAAAACTGAAACACCTTCTCAGTTGCAAAAATATGGGGGGGGGGGGGTTGCGTTCAAGGCAAATTAATGTTTAGTATGAGTTGTTAGTAATGAAGGGATTTTGTGTGTGGAGTCCGAGGGAAAAAAATCAAGGGCGGAATGTGTTGCGTTTGATAAATATTATGCTTTTATATCTCAAATTTTAGTGCAGGTGTGGAACAATCTGATTAGTACTTTGTCACAGAACCAAAAATCAGGTTGTGCTTTAGTGGATTCTTCTCAAACTAATGCCTTGGTAAAAAGTACACAGGCTGTGCTCAAACAATGGGAACTTAGATACCATTGTTTTATTTTAGTTGACTGTTGTTCAGTCTATTGTTGTGTAATTTTCATAAATAGATTGAGAACCTGACATATATAACCTATGGCATGTATAATACTAGAGTGTTATCTCGAGAGAGAATTTGAAAATACCCCACTAACTGAAAACTACAGTTTGAGCAGTCTGTTAAGGTGAACAAGTTGGTAACAATTGTCAACAAAAGCTTGATAACCTGACATATAAATGGTGGTCAGGCATAAGCTGGACATGACTCCATCATGCCTTAGAACCAGGAAAAGTCTGCACCAGCCTAGAAGAAGATAACTGAAGACGCTTTTGCCTGAGTTTCTTTATTGGTCGTCCTGGAACACAGAGCAGGCTGTAAACCATGATTACCTGGATTATGCACCACCTATAGGTGAATGGAAACTGGCAAAATGTCAGGGCACCAATAGCAGGAGGACTCTATGACCCAGCATCTGTCAGGGCGGAAAAAGGACTCTAGGACCCAGCATCTCCGCCAGCATGTCACATGGGTCTTTATAAGGAAGCCAGTCCTTGGCTGAAGTGCTGTTTGATCTTCAGCTGTTAACAATGTTCCTGTGTTTTCTGTGATTCCTGATTACTGACTCAGCTTGATCCAGACCCGTCTCCTGGCCGCCTCCTGACCTTGACCTCAGCTTGTTTAACAGATCTCCTGTGCCTGCTACCTATCTTGATCTCGGCTTCCACCTGACCTGGTCTCCTCTGCTAATCACCTGGCACCTAACCTTAGCTTGAACCAACTACCCTTTGTCTCAGTGACCCTAGTTACCTGCTACATCTCACAGGTGCCATCTGCCTGCAGCACATCAGCGGTGTTCCGAATCCTGAGCCTTTTTCTGCAAGCAACTCTGCAGGTGACCTGTGCTACTTTGGGCCTGACTCTTCCCGTCTCACCTCCAGGGGAGTCTGGAACTTAGCTGCAAGGGAAGCCCTCTCTTCATTGGCCTCCAGCACTTTGGTACCTGATACAGGTCACTGTGTTGAAGGTGATGGTCGTTGAAGTACAACTCTCCATATGCACATGTTTCATTCCAGGTCATTACAGACAAATATCAGGATATCAGGATGGAACAGGAAAGTGGTTGGCCGGATCTATTCTTGTATCTGTACATGGAGATGGATCGTACCCGGCCCCTCTACAATGGAGACAGACAGACACGGAACCCTGCACACTTTGCACTGGCCATGGTGCTCTTGGTAGGGTGCTGTACAGGTCCAGGGCAGTGGATCCCAGTGGAATGGGAATAGAGTCCATCGGTGACCAAGGGGACATAGCCCATCGTGATTAGCGAAGATGGGATCATTATATATTCTAGGAGGATCCTGCAGCATCAAATGGTGAGTGTTTGTGGGGGCCACTTTAAACAGCAATGATTATAGCTTTGATGATGTCTTTCTCACTCTTGGCCTCGAGGAGCAGTGGTAAGGTATTCCCGGTGCACTAGCATTATGAAAGTGTTTCTATAGTGCAGATAGGTTGGGAGAGATGGATTGCTGGGATGCAGATGGCATTTCATGTTCCCCTGACTGTGCCTCTCTGTGCCATGCTCTTGTTTTCTTTTCGGCCAAATACTATGGCGGGCCGGCACACCAGAGGTGTCGCGGGGCGGAGCCAGTGGTCATACTGTGTATGTAAGGAGCTGGTGTTTGCTTTTCCAGAAGCTTCTGGAAGTTGTAGCGGCTTCTGGCATTTGGTGTGGGGCACAGAGCAGACTTCTCCATCTCTCCCTGGCTGACAAAGAGGGGCATGTGAGTATACCATGTTTGGTCATTCTCTTAGCTGGGTAGTTAGCCTGCTGGAACAGCATGTGGTTTACCAGTGCACTTGGGAAGGGTATGTTTCAGAAAATGGGGAGGGGGAAGCAGAGCTGGGAAGGAAGCAGGTGTGCTGCCATCAGGTCCGGAAGAGTCTAGTCATGGTCTTGCTGTGTTTGCATCGCCCAATAGCGCAGAGGTGACAGGTACATCAGAGATGCTAAGTCTGTCTGGCATTTGTGGCCACTGCGGGGACATGGTCCTTAGCTTATGTCACTAAGGATGATCTGGCTGCGGTGTTTGCAGACTTGGAAGGCAAAATTGCTGGTATGATCAATTCCATGACACAGGGCAGTAAATAAACAAGAGTGGACCATTTCACCAGACCCCCCTCCAGCAGTGGAGGAGGAGTAGGTGGACATTGAGGAGGAGTTGGTCAGTGTAGAACTTAAAGGAAGGTCAATTTGCTCTGGGGACCCTGAGCCCATGGAGGCTCAGGGACTCTGTGTCTCAAGCTCAGAGGTTGTTGATGCAAACCCTCTCTCCCTTTGTGGTGGTTTGCTCTGACTTTAGGCTGTCTCTAGCTGAAACATCAGTAGCTAAATACTCTTCCTTGGGGTCTCTGCACCCACTTCAGAGTTCACAAGCTTCTCCCTTGCACCCTTTTTTAGAGGAAATGTTGTATGCAGAACGGGATCACCCAGAGAGGGTGTTTGTGCCACCAAAAAGATTTTGTCTTCTCTAACCAATGGAGGAGAAATTCTTAAAAATAAGTGGAGAATGCCAGCAGAGGATGCAGCCGTTTCCTGTCTCAGTGAGAAATTGACTTGCCTGGTGGATAATGTCCAGGTCTTCAAGGACCCCACTGACAAGAGACAGGAATCCCTGTTGAAAGCTTCTTTTGCCTTGGCAGCCTCTGCTATGCAACCCGTAATGGCAGCTATTGGCATGTGGAGGTGGACATTAGTGAGGGATTCAATGAATTGCCTCAGGCCTTGTACAATGTGGTAGATGCATTAAAGGGCACTATCCAACAGATTTCTTGTTTGGCTCTGGTGTCTAGGGATAATGGTTGCCACATTTGAGCCCGCTCCATATGCACACATGTTCATTCCAGGCCGTTGCAGAGAAATATTGGCATTGAACAGGAGGATGCCATCCTTGGACTGCCGAATGGCCCTAGTTCCCAGAATGCTTTGGGCATTAAAATGGCAGATGTTTCCAAAAAATCTGGAGAAGAAGTAGTCTTTTCTGCCAGTGGTTAGAAAAGTAGTGACCACTTATGCTGGTCTGTCAGGCTGAGGAGCCATTTTTCAGTGCAGAAGACGTGGTCTCCTCAGGAAAGGATTTTGCCCATCCACATTCTGAAGCTTGGGGCAGTTCAACTTGCACTGGTTTACTTGATGAGTCAACTGCGAGGGCTTGCAATCAGAGTTCAAAGAGTCAATGCCATGGCAGTGGTATATATCAATCATTAGGGTGGCATCAGGAATCGGGTCGAGTTCGGCCCTGTCTGCACTACATATCTCAGGGGTAGAGAACTGTCAGGCGGACTTTCTCAGTTGCCAATGATTGGTTCCAGGGGAATGGTCTCTACATCTCGAGGTATTGAACTTATTCTCTCTGGAGAAGAGACGCTTGAGAGGGGATATGATTTCAATTTACAAATACCGGACTGTTGACCCCACAATAGGGATAAAACTTTTTCGCAGAAGAGAGTTTACCAAGACTCGTGGCCACTCATTAAAATTAGAAGAAAAGCGGTTTAACCTTAAACTACGTAGAGGGTTCTTTACTGTAAGAGCGGCAAGGATGTGGAATTCCCTTCCACAGGCGGTGGTCTCAGCGGGAAGCATTGATAGCTTCAAGAAACTATTAGATAAGCACCTGAATGACCACAACATACAGGGATATACAATGCAATACTGACACATAATCACACACATAGGTTGGACTTGATGGACTTGTGTCTTTTTTCAACCTCACCTACTATGTAACTATGTAACTATGTATTCAGTGCAATTAGTCAATGTTGGGGCACACCAGATGTGGATTTTCTCAAGTCCAGGTTCAATACAAAGCTGGCCAGGTTTGTTTTTAGGAAAGGGATCTGCAGGCAATAGGATTGGCCGCCCTAGTAACACTGTGGGACCAGTTCCCTATAATCTATGCCTTCCCTCCAGTTCATCTTCTTCCATGGCTGTTCTGCAGGATCTGAGAGGAGAACATGGTGGTAGTTTTAGTCGCACCAGCTTGACATGGTATACCCACCTCGTGAACTTGGCAGTGGATGGCCCTTGGACACTTCTGATCCAGCTAGACCTGTTTCAGGAGCCAATATTGCATCCTGTTTTACAATCGCTGAGTTTGACAGCCTGGGTAGTGAAACCCGGGTGCTAAAAGATCAAGGAGTTTCTGGTGCAATCATACCTACATTTCTAAAGGAAATTATCATAGGACTTGGAGGTCTCCTGTGTCCTGGTGTGAAGCCTGGAAGTTGGATCCTCGAAAATACATGATTGATTACATTTTGGCTTTCCTCCAACTGGGGGTGGAAATTAATTTGGCCTTAAGTACCTTTAGATACCCAGATATCGGCCTTTCATTCATTAGTTCATTTGTTCAGTGGGGTAACCCATATGGCTCTGCCTGTGTCTGATGTGTCCATGGGACTTGAATTTGGTCTTGTCTGTCCTGCAAAAACCACCTGTTGAACCAATTTGTGAGATTCTGTTAGTCCTATTGACCTAGAAGCTTTTTTTTTTTGCAATCACTTCTGCAAGGAGAGTGTCTTAATTGATGGCTCTTTCCTGTAAGGAGAACTTTTTAGCTCTCCATCAGGAGAAGATGGTGCCGTGTCCTCATCTGCTTTCCTGCCAAAGGTGGTTTCAAGTTTTCATTTGAATCAGGACATTTTTTTACCCTAATTTACAGGGAAAGTAAGCTCTGCACACATTGGACATGGTTTGGTCTGTCAAGGTTTATTTAAAGATGTCTGCAGCTGTCAGGCAGTCCAAAACATTATTCATCCTTCCTAGGAAGGGTCAGGCAGCTTCTAAGTCAGTAACTTTGAAGTGGATTCTTCAGCTTATTACCCAAGCCTATGTCTTGAAAGGTTAGGCTTTCCAAGTGAAGACTCACTCTACCTGGAGTGTCGGGGCCTCTTGTGCTACCTGTCATCAGGTGTCAGTGACTCTGGTCTGCAAGATTGTAACCTGGTCTTCGCTACATGCCCTTACAAGGTTTTACCAGGAGCATGTAAGTGCTTACGAGGATACTGCTTTTGGTCGCAGTGTATTATGGGCTGCAGAGTTGTTTCTTTGAACCTGACAGTGGCTACTGTGTTTCCTTCACCTAATGTTCATTGCTGTTGGACATCCCAGGTAGTCATGATTTATAGCCTGTTCAGTGTCCCCTGATGCATGATAAAGAAAACTGGATTTTCCCTACAAAAATCCATTTCCTGGAGTACATCATGGGACAGAGATCCCCCACCCCCCCCATCCCTTTCTTTGAGGTTATTTGCTTGTTACAGAACTGAGGCTCTTCCTGTTTGGGAGGGGGTTATATAGGGGGAAGGACTTCCTGTCCGTTTCTGCCAGTGTCCATTCACCTATATATGGCATTAAACCCAGCCTCCAATCCCAGATGACGCCTTCTAAGGGAAATGTGTTGGGCAGAGCCAGTGGTGTGACGTCAGCACGCACGGAGTGATCTACAATCACTGCAGCCATGTTTATTGGGAATCGTGTTTTCCTCTATATCAGTTTTACTCTGTAAGTGCAATACTTTTTTTTAAATAAATGTTTTAAGCAGTATAGCACTTTGAGCTGTCCTCATTATTTGTAATACGCATGTATTTGTGGGAGTCGGAAGGTGAAATACACCAAGATATCTAGAAAGTGTTCAGGAGTAAGTTGTGGTTCTCTAAAGGGGAATATTCCTAAGCGCTTACGATCTTTTTTTGTGGGATCTTATGGTCTGGTAAGCAGCCTGTTTGCCCTTACAAGCACGGGTGGTGACACAGAAGCATTTTATTTAAAGTTGTTTTCAGCACAAGAACACTTTTCTTGCACCTGGATGGACTTTGTTCTGACTTTAATTTTTTTATTTTCATGTAGGAATTATTGATCATTTAATACGGTTATTAATTTTGTGGTTCTTTGCATTCTGCACTTTACAAGAAATGATTAATATATACATTTTTTGCACATCACTTGTACTTTATTATGCAAATTTTTGCACTTTGAAAATTTGTATTTTGATATGGTAGTGGATATTTGATATGGTAGGACATCAATGAATATCATGTGATTTTTTTACATTCACTCAATGTTTTTTGAGATAGCGCACAATTATTATGTCAATATAACCCAGGTAGTCATGATTTAGAGCCTACACTGTGTCCCTCTTTTCTGTCACTTTACATATACACAAAAATAAAGAAAAAAAACTTACCATAACATAAGCAACGCTGTCGAAGAAAGCAGCAACAGCCAGACTGAGTATCATTTTCTATAAAAAAAGAGAGTAAATGTTACATATAGCACAGTCATTACATTATAGATGTTTCAATATGCACACAGACAACAGTGACATCAAAAGCAAAATAACAATGTAGAAGGCATGAGCAAGCTAGTTATCAGACAGAATGATCTTTTTCAAGCCATATTTCCTATTATGAACTTGAAATTAAAGTTTTTGTTTTTTTTTAAATAATGCTGCTTATAATAAACATGTATGACTAGATTTTTTATTTTTCACACAGGCAACACAGAGAAGGTTTTGCCTTAGTCATTAAATTCCAGATCTCTTCAGAGCCAGGGAAAGCTCACTAATTAGAGATTGGACAATTAGTTAATATGCTCATAGTCAAAAATCAGAGCAGCAACATAGGTGATTAATGAGGAACAAGGGATAAAGCAGACTCACTTTATAAATCCAATATATTCAAATTTATGGAAAGGTGGGAGAACACACATGCAATTTCATCCTGCAATTACAACAATGATTACATGTAATCAAATTCATTCCTTTAAGTGATGTATCTTAAATCCCTAGACTTTAGAGGAGGAACTTCTGCAAGTTCCTTTAGCTAGGAAAAAAATTACGTAAATGACAGTTCCTGAATCTTAATTACAGGCAAACTATATCTTGCTCAATTTAAAATGGTGTTGGTCTTACACTATGCGGTTTTTAAACCAACCACAGAAGATCTGAGGAGCGGCAGGCAATCCTTTGAAGTGGAGTGTAGACTATGCCCCCCACCCCAAAGAGATTGGGAGCTATGCAGATCAATTTGCTCTATTGACTAGGAACCCACAGGAATCATTTCCTCATCAAATTCAGCCCAATCTACATAAAATCCTGGTACTGGTGAATCAACCAGTTTTACACTACATTTAAAGCGGTCATAAAGGTTAAAACATTTTTAACGCCCCCCCCTCCCCCCACCAGAATACTCGGATCAGTGCTGATCGGAAGTTGGTCGGCTGCTGGTTTTCCAGCAGGCACGTCCGACAGACTGACATACACACGGGGCAGAATGTTGGCCTTTTTTATTTGAACCAGAAAATGTCTCCAGACATTCTGCCCATGTGTATGGGGCTTTAGGATGATCATACACACACCGGGGTGAGACCTGTGTCCCTATACAGTATCTCATAAAAGTGAGTACACCCCTCACATTTTTGTAAATATTTTATTGCATCTTTTCAACACTGAAGAAATGACACTTTGCTACAATGTAAAGTAGTGAGTGTACAGCTTGTATAACAGTGTAAATTTGCTGTCCCCTCAAAATAACTCAAACACACAGCCATGTCTAAACCGCTGGCAAGAAAAGTGAGTACACCACTAAGTGAAAATGTCCAAATTGGGCCCAAGTTTCAATATTTTGTGTGGCCACCATTATTTTCCAGCACGGTCTTAACCCTCTTGGGCAGGGTGTTCACCAGAGCTTCACAGGTTGCCACTGGAGTCCTCTTCCACACCTCCATGATGACATCACGGAGCTGGTGGATGTTAGAGACCTTGCGCTCCTCCACTGTGAGGATGCCCCACAGATGCTCAATAGGGTTTAGGTCTAGAGACGTGCTTGGTCAGTCCATCACCTTTACCCTCAGCTTCTTTAGCAAGGCAGTGGTCTTCTTGAAAGTGTGTTTGGAGTCATTATCATGTTGGAATACTGTTCTGCGGCCCAGTCTCCGAAGGGAGGGGATCATGCTGTGCTTGAGTATGTCACAGTACATGTTGGCATTCATGGTTCCCTCAATGAACTGTAGCTCCCCAGTGCCGGCAGCAGTCATGCAGCCCCAGAACATGACACTCCCACCACCATGCTTGACTGTAGACAAGACACACTTGTCTTTGTACGCCTCACCTGGTTGCCACCACACACGCTTGACACCATCTGAACCAAATACGCTTATCTTGGTCTCATCAGACCACAGGACATGGTTCCGGTAATCCATGTCCTTAGTCTGCTTGTTTTCAGCAAACTGTTTGTGGGCTTTCTTGTGCATTGTCTTAAGAGGTTTCCTTCTGAGACGACAGCCATGCAGACCAACTTGATGCAGTGTGCGACGTATGGTCTGAGCACTCACAGGCTGACCCCCCACCTCTTCAACCTCTGCAGCAATGCTGGCAGCACTCATACGTCTATTTCCCAAAGACAACCTCTGGATATGATGCTGAGCATGTGCACTCAACTTCTTTGGTCGACCACAGCAAGGCCTGTTCTGAGTGGAACCTGTCCTGTTAAACCGCTGTATGGCCTTGGCCACTATGCTGCAGCTCAGTTTCAGGGTCTTGGCCATCTTCTTATAGCCTAGGCCATCTTTATGTAGAGCAACAATTCTTTTTTCAGATCCTCAGAGAGTTCTTTGTCATGAGGTGCCATGTTGTACTTCTAGTGACCAGTATGAAAGAGTGAGAGTGATAACACCAAATTTAACACACCTGCTCCATATTCATATCTGAGACCTTGTAACACTAACGAGTCACATGAATCCGGGGAGAGAAAATGGCTAATTGGGCCCAATTTGGAAATTTTCACTTACGGCTGTACTCACTTTCGTTGCCAGTGGTTTAGACATTAATGGCTGTGTGTTGAGTTATTTTGAGGGGCCAGGAAATTTACACTGTTATACAAGCTGTACACTGACTACTTTACATTGTAGCAAAGTGTCATTTCTTCAGTGCTGTCACTTGAAAAGATATAATAAAATATTTACAAAAATGTGAGGGGTGTACTCACTTTTGTGAGATACCGTATTTCCGCAATCGTCCACAAGTGACATAGGAACTGAAGAATTCAGGAACATTGGGATGTCCCAAAGCACAGTCCCTCTGAGGGGAGGGCAACACAACATTAACAACCCAGAAAAAAACAACAGGGAAACAAAACACTGGGCATGCCTGCAGCTTAAACAGCTGCTTACAGGACCCTGCATCACGGCTTGCATCTGAACATGCCTTAACATTCACCTAGTAAAATGTAGAACCATAAACCAGGTGATGGCTTTAAAAATATGAGACAGGTGCATGCTGCCAATAAGCCTTTATCAAAAGATAAAGCAATTAACTCAAACATGTCTACCATATCTAGTATTATGAGATGTTGATGTTGGTCCAGCCTGGATTGTACAAAGGTCAGCATTCATCCCACAGAGTATTTTCTGGGATGAAATCCCTTTGGCTCGCACCAGGCAAAGTAAGCCTTCCATGTTGTTGTAAACTTTATGTGACATGGATTTCCTAGCTTTAATCATTTCACTGCCAATAATGTGTGTCAAGCAATGGTAGCAGCAGGGCATTTTACACACACTCCTGGCTGCCTGTAAATCTGACAAGCCAGCTGTCAGCTGTAAGGTGGAAGTGATCGGGCAGCTGTACAGCTGCCTAATTGCTTCCACAGATTCCCTGGAAGTGTAGCCTCTATTATCCCTATTGAGGGTGTCGGTGGGTAGAGGTCAAGAAGACCAGCGAATATCCATTCACTGATCCCCCCTAGCTAGAGTGCAAACAGAAGTAACATGCATTTTATTACTTCTGGATTCAGCTGTCACTTTCCCAAGCCTCAGTGGAAGGCAGGTGAACATCAGGGGTTGACTAGCATCCCGATGTCCCATTAAAGAGACCTCGTTGAAACAAAATGCTATCACAAAGTTCAGTAAAAAAACAAAAAAAATACAAAAATACGGAAAACATGAAAGTTATTCCCCAGCACTGAAACCCCCTACCCCCCCCAAAAAAAAAAAATTTGATCACTCCATGTACGCACACATATGAACATAAAACACACATGTAGAGGGTGTATAAGTACAAAAACATTGATTGTGCTACACATTACAAATTGCCTTGAACATCAGAGTAAGAGCAATAGCTCTAGGGCTATTTTTCACAGTTAAACTCTAAACTGATGTCCTGTAGGACATGCAACGTGCAAATTGCTTGGAGCTACAGAATGATAATTGGGAGATAAACCTCTGCTGATTACCAAGCTCCTTGTACTCCTCTCAGTTTGTCCAGGACACCTCCCTAGCCCATCGGGCTGGCATGCATTGTGAGGATCTTCCAAGCCAGTAAAATATAGATTTGTCAGGTTCCCGGGCTGGGTTGGTGAGGCACCAGGTCAGACACAGCCTTGTCCTGGGACTCAGGCGCACTGGTAGGTCTCACACAGCCAGAATGTTTAGTTGCACTGATCTGGAGTGGAAATTGAAAAATGGGAATGCCTGGAAGGAGGCTATCATCAGACTCAAAACTCTCATGCAAAGGCTTAGATGGCTTCTGGACTGTATGGTCTGGTTCTATGAGCAAAGAGACTGGAGTTTCTCTTGATGAGGGAAAATTCTGGACTAAGCCACATGCGGGTTAAGACCCAAATATTCCAAGCAATGAGTTTGTTCCAGCGATGGCTTTTGACAGTTCAGGATCCATCTGAACATTTGCAGGGTTTGACCAGTTCAAATGACATTGTTGGACAAGGTCTTTGCTGTCTGTTCTCTAAGTAAGAGATTGTTTAGGTATCCCTCTATGGGAATGCCCTGTGAGCGTAACAAAGCTAGCATTGGTGCCTGGTGAACACTCTGGGTGTGCAAAATAGCCCGAAATGAGGAGCAAGAAACTGGTAGTGCTGTGTGCTTACAGCAAAACACATAAAATGTTAATGTGCTGGAAACATGGGGACGTGCAAGTAGGGATGAGCCCTATGTTCGAGTCGAACGTAACTTCGTCTCGAACATCGGGTGTTCGCCCGTTCCATGAATACAGATAATAAGGGGGCATTCATGGGAAAATTGAGCGCCGTGGAATGCCCCATAATGCACTGCGAGATCGCAGTGCATTGATGTCTGATGAATGGCCAAAGCATGCACCTGACCTGCAAGCTTTGGCCAATCACAAAGCGCTCTGCTTTGAGAGCCATGAGTGGCCAAAGGCAGGATGCCTTTAGTTAATCATGGCTCAGGGGCTAAGTCCATGCCCCACACTTTATAAGGCTGCTTACACGGCGGCCGTATATAGTGTTATGAATGAGAGAAGTTAGCTAGAGGCAGATTAGTGTATATATATATATATATATATATATATATAGTGTAGTCAAAGTAGTGTAGACTATATATACAGTGCAGGCAGTGTATTAAATATATACACACACACACACACACACACACAGTATCTCACAAAAGTGCCCTATTGATCTCTTGCCAGGCTCTGGAGTTCCCTTTGGCTGCATCTTCCCACTGCTGAATCTGAATTAAATGCTCCCAAGTCTTACATTGACGAAAACATGGAAAAAGGTTTTATCCGTCCTTCCTCATCACCGGCTGGCGCCGGTATCTTCTTTTTAGGAAAAAAAAAAACGGCTCTCTGAGACCCTGCATCGACTACAGGGAATTAAATAAGATTACCATTAAAAACCGGTTCCTCTTATGCCGGAGTTATTCCATCGCTTCCGATCCACCCAAATCTTCTCCAAGCTAGACCTTCGTGGTGCCTACAACCTTATTAGAATTCAGGCTGGCAATGAATGGAAAACCGCCTTCAGGTCCAGGTTTGGGCATTACTAGTACCTGGTGATGCTGTTTGGGCTCTGCAATGCCCCAGCCACCTTCCAGCACCTGGTAAACGACATTTTCCGGAAATACCTTGATAACTTTCTAGTCGTTTACCTGGACGACATCCTTATTTTTCACTTTCCACGACCACAAACTGGCAGGCCACTTCAGGACACTAAAGACTGCTGCATTGGTTTCCCGTTCCTTTTGGTGGCCTGGTTGGAGACAGGACTGTAAGGACTATGTCTCTTCCTGCATCCCATGCCAGTGCAGTAAAGGATCAAATATTAAGTCTTGGGGTCTACTAAAACCTTTGCCCATCACTGAACGATCGTGGGCAGAAATTTTTATGGACTTCATTGTGGACCTACTACCCTCGGGGAGATTCACCACTATCCTTGTCATCATTGATCGACTTTCAAAAATGGCACATTTCCTGCCCATGGTGGGTACTCCCTTTGCTTCAGCTACAGCTGATATCTTCTTCAAAGAAATTATTAGGCTTCATGGCATACCTGAGAGCATCATCTCGAATAGAGGTGTCCAATTTACTTCCAAGTTTTGGAAAGAGCTCTGTAAATCCCTGGAAATAAAGATTTGTCTCTCCTCTGCACACCACCCTCAGAGCAACGGCCAGACGGAGATAACGAACCAAACCCTGGAGCAGCGAACCGAAACAGGGGGGTGTTCGGCTCCTCCCTACATGCAAATAAGAGCACTTAATGTTCACAGAGGCCAGATAGTCTCCCAGATGGAGGGAGGCAATGACCGACCTGTTGGATTCCATGCAAAATGTTTGCATTTCAGTGAAGACTATAGCATACCTCCCAACATTTTAAGATGGGAATGAGGGACATCTACTAACAAATGTATGTAGGCATAGGACATGCCCCCTGCCACACGCCCTTAAAGGAGAATTAACCAAAAAAAAGGTTAATTAAATCCACAAGGACTTTTTTTTACCACTACTATTCCTTTATATTGGCTTTTAAAATGTACAAATGCAGCAATTTAGAAATTGGATGAAAGGTTTAGCACTGGGAAACACTTTTTGAAAGATAAAAAGTGCATTTTATATACAACTACCGTATATAGATCAGACCAAAATGAGGGACAAGTGAGGTGGAATGAGGGACAGAGGGACAGTCCTTTCAAATCAGGGACAGTTGAGAGCTATGCTATAGGGTTGATTTACTAAAACTGGAGAGTGCAAAATATGATACAGCTGTGCATGGTAGCCAATCAGCTTCTAACTTTAGCTTGTTCAGTTAAGCCTTGACAAAAAACAAACAAACCTGGAAGCAAATTGGTTTTTATGCAGAGCTGCACCAGATTTTGCACTCTCTAGTTTTAGTAAATCAATCCCTCTGGGTGCTTTGAATTCTAGGATAGGGCAAGATAGGATCTGTCTTTGGGAATGATAAACAGGTTCAAGTAAAAACCCTTTTGAAATCTTTCCACTTGCCCTTGAGGAACAAAGGCAAAACCTCCTTGATCCAGGCAGAGCTGGTCCAAGTCATTGTGCTGCCTGTGTCCAAGAATGAAATGCAGCCCCCCCACCCCCCCAAAAAAAAATCACGCCGGCCAATAGACCTCCACATCTATTATTTTATATCATGATAATTAAAACTAAAATTACATTTATCAGAAAGTCATATTTACATGCAACAGCACCTTGTCTATATCAAAATTATATGACATACCATTATGTTAAATTCCAAACCACAAACTCCCTATCACAGACTCCCCTCAAACTCCATATCACAGACTCCCCTCATCACAGACCATCCCATCACAGATCCCCCCCAGCACAGACTCCCCTCATTAGTGACCATCCCATCACAGGCCCCTCGCCATCACAGATCTCCCTCATCACAGACCATCCCATCACAGATCCCCTCCCTATCACAGACCCCTCTCCATCACAGAACATCCCATCATAGATACCCCACCCCATCACAGATACCCCCTCATCACAGACCATCCCATCACAGATCCTTCTCCATCACAGATCCTTCATTACAGACCATCCCATCACAGATCCCCTCATCACAGACCCCTCATCACGGACCATGTTAAACGGTTTGTCTAAAATGGCCAGAACATCGAGTTGCAGAACATGGCCAAAATATTGATAGTATAAAGTAAAACGAGTTATACGATACAGCCTCAAAAGGAGGCTACCATGAAACCCAAGACCCTCATGCAAGCATGAATCAAGGGCTTCCTCAGGGCCCTGGTATGAAAATTAAGGGACAGAAGTATGACCTAAGGCAGAAAGGCTCTACACAAGGTCATGTCCAACATCACCAGACCAAGGTACTCCAATCTGTGAGATGGGTCCAGATGGAGCTTCAGGCTGAGGATCCAACAGAAGCTCTGCAGAGCCTATATGGTCCATGGATGTTCACGGACAAGAAAGACTGGTCGTCCAACAGGAGATCGTCTAGGTACCCCACAACATGAATTCATTGAGAATGGAGCAGAACCAAAACTGTAGCAAGAACTTTGGTGAAAACCCAGGGGACCATGGACAAGCCAAATGGTAGGGTGACAAATTGGTAATGCCGATTGCCCACTAAAAAATGCAGAAAAGGCGTTGATAAGGCAGAAAAATAAGAATGTGCAGATAGACGTTCAGGACGTCTATAGAGGACAGAAAATTCCCCATAAGGAGGGATTCAATGATCAACCTGGAATTTTTTATACAAAACGTTTAAACCCATATGAACAGGTTGAGAGTGTTCAGCTCCAGATTGAGCCAAACTCCTCCATTCAGTTTAAGAATAAAAAGTGGTTTGAGTAGGTCTTAAAAGCATTCTCCTGTTGGTACAGGGATAATGATCCCTTGATCCAAGAGCTGTTGTACAACAGCAAGCAGATCTGCCCATGGTGACAGGGAAGGGTACATGTAAGAAAACATGATGCTGGAAAGGGGCAGAGAATAAAATTTCAGTTTAAAGCCCCTGGAAAAAACTTTCTGGACCCAGGCGTCTGAAATATTCTGGGACTAATAGGCAGAGAAGGACAACAGACACCCCTCCAGTTTGAGAACAGGGATTATCCCATCACTGTGAAGTAGACTTGGCGACAGCCTTGGCTGGTTTGGAAGGCCATGTCCTCTAACAACTGTATGCTCCTGTTTTAGTCTTAGCACTGGAAGAATAAGAGGGATGCCCAGATCTACCACAGGAATTTCCAATTTTCAAAAGAAACTTTCCTCAACAGGATATTTTTGGATGAAACATTTTGGAGGAAAACAAAATCTTCTCCAGTAAGGCCAGTCTCCAAACATGACAAGTTTAAAGTGTTACTAAACCCACAACAGTAAAATCTGCCTGTATATGCAGTAAAGCTTGCTTGTTATACTCATTGTGGAACTTAAGGGTTTAATCCTCTGTATTGTGTAAGAAGGCTCTTTGATCCTCTATGCACAGATCCCCCCTCCTGCAGGGTTCTCTCTTGGCAAGGCCAGATAAGACATAGTCAGAGTAGTAAAGCTGCACATGCTCAGTTTGGTCACTATTGCTGGAGAGAACATTTCCTTGTTGAGCTGAGCTTTTCAGGTCACATTGTATTGAATCACAAATTTGGGTGTGTATACAGATCCTAAATGACAGCCCAATCCCTCCCTCCTCCTCCATGCTCAGTAACTAAAAAAGAACAAAGTGGGTGGGATGTCACACCTTTATTGATGGATGATCTGCCTTCCATAACAGCATGAGGATACAGGCTGTAGTGGAAATCTCCTCCTACCTGAACACCGAGCACTCGGGCGGACCCTGCAGTTTATCACGTGACCATGGTATACAGATAAGCCAAAAAGTTATATAGTGGCAGTATTTTAATGTAAATAGAAGATTTATAAGCTATGGGCACCGCGGGGGGGGGGGGGGGGAGGAGGGGCAGATGAACTATTTTCATATTACTGGGTTTAGTAACACTTTAACTAGCACGTGGACTGGAAGGTCTTAGATGGTGTGGGGAATTTTAGATACCCCCTACTGGATACTTTTTGGCAAGTGGACTCGGGCTACTTCAATGCTAAACATCCAGCTTCATTAAGTGCAGCAAAAGACACCTTTAGCTTAAGAGAAAAGTCTGTAGCAGGTGTACCTTTTGATCAGACACCTCAGAAGGTGAAGAGTCCTCCTCAACTGATATTTTCTCCTTTGTACTGTGTCTGGATTAAGGGTAAAATCAAAGACTGATTCAGTAGAGGAGGTTGAAGGGGCATAGCTGTGACCCCAGATATCTTGGCCCTCGAACAGGCCAGTAATTCTGGCCATAAACTCATTGTGGCATTGTGACAGAAGATTCCTCTGTATAAAGGAAGGAGGAAGCTGGAGTAGTTGATGGGAGGACTGTTTTTAATGCAGACTGTTGGACAGGTTAATTTGGTCAGTTGGCAGACTGGTTGGTGAGTTGAGCTATGGAATGTTCTGTTTTTGTCTTTCATGTGATTGCCCTTCCATGTGCTTCTTGCTGTGAAGGCCAGTTATAGGTGGGGGTAGGGGCCATTTGTTTGTTACTGGTGTAAAATATAGTCCGGGGACACACTGTACACCTTTGCTGCCACTGTGCTCTTGCTGGGTGTCCAGTGTGCTCCTGTTCCTTTAAGGGGGATTGGGCTGCCTCCAGGCCCACCTGCCCCTCATCTATCCATTTAATGCATGTGCTTCCATTGTGGAGACGCTTATAAATTCTGTAGCGCTAGGACTGCAAGCATACACAGGGTGCTGTGAAGAGGCCTTGCAGCTTATGCATGCGCTTGCCAATGCGTGCTAACTAAACCCCTGTTTTTAACGCAGACTATTGGACAGGTTAATTTGGTCAGTTGGCAGACTGGTTGGTGAGTTGAGATATGGAATGTTCTGTTTTTGTCTTTCGGGTGGACTGAATGACGAGAAGAAGGTAGGGAGTTAGAATGGGGCAATTGTCAAAAGAGGGGATTCTGGGGCCCTGCACAGATGCACTACCAAGGGAATTAAAGGCTGAGCCTGAACTAGTGAATGTATCTGACCCTTTTATCTTTGCGCTTGTGATGAACAATTCCTTTGAAATTGTTCGCAATTGGGTACTCACAACCTGTATAGTGTTGTAGCAGATGTAGCTTGTTGAAAGCACCTGTAGGCCACTGTAACCCAAGAGGTAACCCAGGAGTAAATTGCAATTAAAATACCCTCAGATAAGGAACCAGGAGATGTTGACTGTCCAGAGTCCCAAGCCCAAAGAGGAAAAGGCAGGGCATGCAAGAAAAGTAACCTCTTCAGGAACAAGGTAGAGGAGGCACAGAAGGCACATCAGCCCACACAGGTGCAGGAGCACTAATGAGCCATTCAGGGAGTGTGCATGCAACAGCACCACACTAGGTGTGCGCCAGGAATCAAAATAGTGCAAATTTCCAAATGTTACCAAATGTCATCCTGGATTCTTCACCACACCACCAGAAGGGTGGAGAGAGAGTTCCTTTACCCCAATGGAAGAAACTGGAAGGGGCACCTTGCGCTGAAGACTTAAAGGGCTTCCATCCTGTACTCACTAACCAGGATAGGAGTAATGGATGGTTAACCCCTTTCTGGCATAGCCCTCCATGATGGACATGTTCCCAAGGAGGTCTTCAGAGACTGGGCTCCCTGGGGCCAACTATACATGTTGAACTATGTGCCCAGGGGAGTGCCCGCAGCAGGAGCCTTTGCAAAGCAATATTTACAAAGCAACAGTCTCAGAACAGTATCCACAGGCTCCAAGGAGTCAACTGAACTGAGAGCTGTATTAAAATTTGAAGTGGCTATGGTGCAGCCAATTGAAAGAAGAATTATCTCTGAAATAGACTCATCTAGATATATAGAGAGAACAACTCCATAAAGAAGATAGGCTTCCCTAAGATGTCCATCACCTAACAACACTATCAAAACCTGAGGCTAGCTAGCATTGAATAGGGATATATAGGGGGATGTCCTTGCAGCCTTCCTTTTTTGTGCCAGTGTCTATTCATCTGAAGGTAGTTGCATATAACTAGGGATTTGAACACCTGTCAGGTCTTACTGCTGTCTGTACCTCCTTTAGGGAGTCCCACCCTCTGCGTTTGTCCTGTTTTCCATTATCAACGAGAGTGGAAGTTAGAACGTTTTGAGTCAACAGAACAGGAGCGGGGAATAATTCTAATGGGGACAATATTTCTGGTGACGCTGGTGACAACCTGGGATTCCCTCACTTTGGAGGTATTTTCTCTCACTTACATAGCCACCTCTCACACCATAGCTACCTGATTTGGGTATGGATCAGGAAGTTGAGGGAACTCACCCCAATGGGACACATATGGCAAAAAATAAACTGACAGGGGTTATAACTTTCCCTTTGTCTATCCAAAATGAAAAAAAAAAGTTTTGCTTTTAGTTCCACTTTAACAGTTTAGCAAGAGTTGTACAGCCATAGACCAGGGGCATGCAGTCAGGTTAGGCAGGTGAGGCAGAGCTTTGAGGGTCGTAGCTCAGCAACCTGAGGTCACAGAGACCCCAAATTTGGGGGGTAGGTAGCCCAAGTCCTACCCTACCATTGGTAAAACTGGGGCACCTACGACCTATGGTTCAGGAGATATGGGGCTCCTTGCGCAGCCTATCAGAAGCTACGAACAGAGCGGCCAGTTTACATACAAGCTGGCACACTCTGTTTGCAGCAGACTGAGAGGATGAACTCACAGTGCCTCTCCTCCCTTCTTGTCAGAGGCACTGAGCTCAATAGACAGCTTTGAGTCTTGGACCAATGGTAAAGTACCATTAGCCCCAGCTGTTCAGTAAAAATGCTGCAGTGGAGGCACACCTCTCAGTGCAGTGTCATAGAAGGGGCATGTGTCTAAAAAACAAATACTCCCTTCCAGCCCAGCCCTCTTAACTACAAGGAAATACATGGGTTTATGGGTATAAGATTTACCCACAATCCCATGTTTTTCTCACAAAGTTAAGAGGGAGAATTAGAATCTGCTGCTGTTGAAAAGATACTGTTATAATCAAGCTAAATCATATATTATGCTATATGTTATAAGATAATTTATTATTTACCTATTTAATGTGAAAGTACTGGTTTGAAGTAATAACTTCAAATTTCAGGAATTTGTCCATTAAGCCACCTGCTTGAGTACAGTTTTTGAAAATATAGTAAATTACCTTAAAAACAATATATAATAATTATTTGTATATTACTTATGGTAATTAACCCCTTGCCACCCAGGCCAATTTTGACACTTCTCTCCTAAATGTATTAATCATCATTTTTTTGCTAGAAAATTACTCAGAACCCCCAAATAATAATATATATTGTTTTAGCAGACACCCTAGGGAATTAAATGGTTGTCGTTGCAACTTTGTATGTTACACGGTAGTTGCGCAGCAATTTTTCAAACGCGTTTTTTTTGGGAATAAAACATTCATGAGTATTAAAAAAAAAAAAAAAAACACTAAAGATAACCCAATTTTTTTGTATAATGTGAAAGATAATGTTACGCCAAGTAAATAGATACCTAACATGTCATGTTTTAAAATTGCGCACACTGGCATGGCGCCAAACTTTACTACTTAAAAATCTTCATAGATGACGCGTTAATTTTTTTTTACAGATTATGTGTTTAGAGTTAAAAAGGAGGTCTAGTGCTAGAATTATTACTCTCGCTCTAATGTTCACAGCGTATGTAACCTGTGTGTATCTGGCTCTGATACTAGCCAGCCACTGACCTCAGCGCACATCCCTGCCATAGACACATACATATTGCATATAGAAATATTAAAAGTCTTTTGTTTCCACTTAGGAAATAGTAGACTATGAGCTCACTAGCTGTATACACCCCCTTCCCTATCCCCCAGCCTTTTTTCAGATGCAGTGATGGGAGATGGGGTCCCTTCCCTCTCCTTTATGTACAGGCTCACGTTTCCCCACGTAGGCCACCCTCTACTAGGTATGGTCCCTTTTCGGGACACTAGGTTTGGGTCTGGGGTCCTCCCTCTTAGGAGGGGAGACCCCCCACCTAACACACCGAGGTCTTGTTTACAGACTTCGTTACTACTGTATTGTATTGTTGTTATTTTATCAGTTTTTGTTTTATATTCCTTTAACCACCTGTCTTTCTCACCTCTCCCCATCTGTCCACCCCCCTCTTTTCTCCCTAGGAGCGTCCCACTGCTTTGGATTCTGTGTCGGGCGAGTCTGATCACCCAACGACCTCCCTGCTACCTACGTAAAAATGTCTACAATTAAGGTAATTTCATATAACATTAGAGGCCTCTGCTCCCCCGAGAAAAGAAATAAACTCTGGTGGGAACTTAAAAAGCTAAAAGCTCAAGTGGTTTTCCTACAGGAAACCCACTTCACCCATCATTCCATACCTAGGCTTCCTACCCACATATTCAATCAATGGTTCCATAGTACCTCCCCCTCCTCTAAATCTAAAGGCAGTACGATCGCTATTCATAGGACCTGCCCCTTCCAACTCTCAGACAGTAAAATAGACCCACTGGGCCGTTACATTTTCCTGAAAGGTAGTATAGCGGGGAAAAAGTTTACCTTTGCCTCAATTTATGCACCTAATACAGACCAAATCACTTTCATAGATAACACCCTTGACATGCTGACAGAATTCAAAGAAGGATTTGTCATTTTAGGAGGAGACTTCAATGTTAGCCCCGACCCTTCAATGGACACTTTTGATCACAAATTACTTCAAAGAAAATGTCACGGACGACCTTAGCGCGGGCATAGTGTGGGAGGGCCATAAAGCTGTGATCAGGGGAGAGTTCATATCCTTAGGAGCAAAACTTAAAAAGATGCTTCAGGCAGATTTTGACAGGGTGTTAGCAGCTCTACAAGAAGCTGAACTAAAACATAAGCAGAATGGGAACCCCGAGGCACTACAGAGGCGGAATGAATTGAGGGACTTGTTCCTGCGCTTGCTTGATCGACAGACCCGCAAGAAAGCCAGACACTTATCGCACAAATATTACGAACATGGCAATAAGTGCGGCCGTATGCTTGCGAGAGCTATCCGCAAGAAACAGGCACAAACATACGTACAAAAGCTTCGCTCTCCATCCGGAGACACTCTGATCCAGTCCTCCAAAATTGCCTCGGGGTTCCGAGATTACTATTCGGGCTTATATAACTTAAATTCTGAATACCCTCCAGATATTCAGAAACCCAGGGCCACTGCAATAACAGATTACTTAGCCTCGGCTGGCGTCCCGCCCCTAAGTGCAGAACAATGTACTGACCTCGAACTTCCAATTTCCTCTAGGGAGATTGAATTGGTGGTGAAGTCCCTCCCTACGGGAAAAAGCCCTGGGCCGGATGGATATACTGGGTCATATTATAAAACTTTCCTGCCTCTCCTATTACCCTACATGTGCACCTATTCCAATTCCACAGCAGAGGGGTCACCCATCCCTCCAGGAGCCCTTTTGGCGCACATCACTGTGTTGCCGAAAGATGGTAAAGACCGGACGCTCCCCCAAAGTTACCGTCCCATATCCCTCCTTAATACTGACATTAAGATTCTGGCAAAAGTTTTAGCAGATAGACTTGTGAATCTTCTGCCCCACATTATCCATCCGGACCAAACTGGGTTCATTAAAGGAAGGGAAGCGAGAGACAATTCTATAAGAACAATACAACTTATCCATTGGGCCCGCTCAGATCCTAACCCTAAACCTTACATCATCCTCTCCACAGACGCCAAAAAGGCCTTCGACCGGGTCGATTGGTCAAACCTCAAAGCAGTGTTGAAGGCTATAGGGCTGAAAACACGCATGATGTCGTCTATCTTAGCCCTATATTCTACCCCCTGTGCACAGGTCAAGGTGAATGGAGTGCTTTCCCCCCAATTCGCAATTCGGAATGGCACGAGACAGGGGTGCCCCCTTTCCCCTCTACTCTTCGCTTTAGTGCTGGAACCATTACTGAGTACCGTCAGAGCAAATACTGACATCAGGGGCCTGAAGGTAGGAAATAATGAACATAAACTGTCCGCATACGCAGACGACGTATTGTTTCACCTCTCAGAACCCCTGATCTCGTTGCCAGTCCTGATGAAAGAATTAAAACTATTTGGATCACTTTCTAATTTTAAAATTAATTTCTCTAAGTCTGAAATTTTGCCGATCAACTTGACCCCCACATTGACTAACAGCTTACAAGCCTCGTTCCCCTTCACCTGGGCCAAATCCTCCTTTCGATACTTAGGTATACAGTTAACGGATAGTCTTGATACACTATATAATGCAAATTTCCCACCATTACTTAACTCAATTAAAAAAGATCTGTCCATCTGGACAAAGACCGCGTTTACGTGGATAGGCCGCATTAATATTAATTAATTAATTAATATTAATATTTTACCCCGAATACTTTTTTTTCTACAAATGATACCTATTCCCCTGCCCAAAAATTTCTTTTCCCAAATTAATAGCATACTAACGAGATTTGTGTGGGACGCAAAAAAGCCTAGAATAGCTATGCACGTCATGAAGCGCTCAAAGCTAACAGGGGGTTTAGGGATTCCAGACATTTTAAAATACTATAGAGCCATCGCTCTCCAGAGGATCCTCAACTGGCGATTCCACACTCAGTCCAAATTATGGGTCTCCCTGGAAAAATGGTTAACCGGCAGGAACCTGGCCTTTGCGCCTTGGTTGACGACCCATGTCCTTTCTGTCTGGGACACAATGAACACAGCTCTAAAATTATCTCCACCAATATCCCCGCTTGCTCCGTTAGGAGGGTTCCTTTGGTTCCCACCAGGCGAACAAATGGCCTTTTTTGGCCCATGGGTGGATGACGGAAACGCCAGTTGCGGAAAATTAATGAAGGATGGCAAACTGATGAGTTATGAAACACTACAACGTGAACATAGAGGTCCCAAAATGAATTTCTGGAGATATAGGCAGCTCCACCACTTTTTTGAAATTCATGGACGTTCCATAAGAGACATCTCCACTCTTACTCCATTTGAACAACTTTTTATTGAGGAAGACCCGATCCCACACCTGATCTCAGAAATGTATCGCTTACTAGATACAACTGACAACCCCAGAACGACATACATACGGGCATGGGAAAGGGATTTGCAGTTAGACTTTTCCACGACCCAACTCACACACCTATACCAACTCACCCACTCGAGCACTATGGAATCCAAAACCCAAGAAACAAACTATAAGATTCTATCACGCTGGTACAGAGTACCAGCTGATTTGGCTCGTATCTACCCTTCGGTGTCGGATCAGTGTTGGAGGGGATGTGGCCATAGAGGCACACTCCTACACATTTGGTGGGAGTGTCCCCTGATCCAATCATACTGGAAAGACATTAAGTCTAGTGTAAAAGAAATTCTAGATCTAGATATTCCTCTGTCCCCAGCCTATTTCCTCCTGCATGTCCCTTTGATACCGATTGGTAGATATAAAAAGAGTGTACTTCCACACCTACTAAACGCGTCTAGACGCCTGGTTCCAATATATTGGAAACAAACTAGGGTTCCTACAAAAGAAGATTGGATAAAAAAAGTGAACGATATCAGGGAAGCAGAACATTGGATAGCATCATGCAAAGGAAAGACGGAACGTTTTGAAATTATATGGGGCCCATGGAAAGACTATGTGTTCGATCCCAATCATATGTCTTCAAGCTTGGACATGGCACTACTAGAATTAGCAGAACCCTCCTTACGATCCCGTTTAGATAACGTAAACAAGACCCACTGAAAGACATACTTCAACTTTACCGGTCATAAAGAAGATATATGGTTGGGGGACTCGCCCGGCACGAACCAAAAGAGCCTTCTTAGGCTAAGAGGTATGCTCCATATCCGTTCCCCTCTACCTCTCCCCCCCTCTGGCCCTTTTCTACCCACTATTCCTTTACTCTTACTTCTTTTCCACTTTTTACTACTTTCCATATTTTTGTTTAAAGGACTACTTAACGTTTCTGATATCAGGCGGTTCTAAGTTAAGATACTTATTGTTTGTTTAAACTCAAGATGAAGATGATTGGCAACAAGACAACGGCCTCGTCACACGGTGGCGGAGGTATACTTCCTCCGCTTCCTGTCAGGCGGGGCAAGAGGGGAAAAGTCCTCCTAGACACAGCGAGAAGGGCGAGGTTGTAGGAGGCTATCGCCCCCCTCTGCCTGGATCGCTGTTGGAGGATGACCCCCCCACGTAACCACTCCAACTCATATACCTCTTCTGGAGGTTTAAGGCCAATATCTGACCGGTTTAAGGTCTCAGGACCACCTAGCCTCGGGAACTCATTAGAAGCTCCTGACTCCACTGGCACCTTGGGTCCACCTTAACCTTTCAGCTCTAGACCGTACCTGAAATGTTTCATATGTTTTGCGTAACACCTGTATAATGTGTGTAGTCTTTTGTACTAAAATGTTACTAAAATAAAGACTTAAAAAAAAAAAAAAAAAGGCTTTTGTTTTGCATTAGTATTGTTAGCCAATTTGAGGAACTGACATGTTGACCTAAAGCCTTGGCTCCACAAAATAACAGGAGGTATTATGTGAATCACTAAACTCTCACCTAAAATTTTGTTTATTTAAACTAGCCTATGTAGGGATAACTTGAAGCCACAGTTGAACTATTTGTAGAGAGCTTCAGAAGAGATATGGGAGATGGAGATCTCTAGATACCGCAATTATCACATCTCAGTTCAGCAAACAAAATCACTTGGTTACATGGCCATCATCCCCTTTCTTCCTGCTTCCAAAGCAAGTACTTTTCTTCAAAGATTTATAATACAATTTGTAGGACACAGAAATACACAGTGTACAGTATGTAGAACATTTTAGAATATTTCAATATGATTTATTAAACAAAGATTCATTTCTTACAGTGGCTCTTATGCAGCATACCACTAACACAGCCATACTGAGGCTGCAGAAAAAATAATCAGACTATCGTTTGACAAATCAAGCATAAATTATAAACACATAATATTCATTTATTTTCACCAGTCTCTGGCTAATGATATGTAAAATAGGACTGAAAATGCATCATTTTGAAGTCTCCCCATGAAAACAGGGTGCACCATAAGTGGTGATTTACATATAATTACAATTATACAGAATGCATGCTTTATTGGTGTTTGAGAGGGAAACATGGCCAATGTTTTGTTAAATGGTATCCCATTGTTCCTCAGTTATTTGGCCTATATTGGTCATTTATGTCAGTAAGCACTTGCAAATGACGTAGAGTGGTAAAAACGTGGGAAATTACACTTTTTTAGTCTAATGCCGCGTACACATGCTCGGACATTCCGACAACCACATTCTGGATTTATTTCTGATGGATGTTGGCTCAAACTTGTCTTGCATACACATGGGCGCACAAATGTTGTCGGAAATTCCAAACGTCAAGAACGCAGTGACGTACAACACAACAAGCCGAGAAAAATGAAGTTCAATAGCCAGTGCGGCTCTTCTGCTTAATTCCGAGCATGCATGGAATTTTGTGCGTCGGACCTGTGTATACACGATCGGAATTTACGACAACGGATTTTGTTGTCAGAAAATTTGAGAACCAGCTCTCAAATTTTTGTTGTCGGAAATTCCGACAACAAATGTCCGATGGAGCCTACACAGGGTCGGAATTTCCAACAACAAGCTCGCATCCAACATTTGTTGTTGGAAATTCCGACCGTGTGTACACAGCATTAGAGTCAAGTTAGTTCATGAGTAGGGCCTTTTGGAGAGTTTGAGAGCAGAGATTCTCTTGTGCTTGAATGGCATCTCTAGTTATAAGTAATGATAAAAATAGGTTTTTGAAATTATTTTTGAAAATTATTGTGAAAAATAGTGCACATGAGTAATCCCCATTCATGTCAAAGGCAGGTGTGAATTTTGTAAGAAGTACAAAGTAGCAGGTTTTTTGTTGTGCTCCAGATTTTTTGTACAAGGAGTAATGTGGGGGGAGACTGTTGAGTTAGGCAAGCGATCTGTTTCTAGGGAAGAAGCTGTCCTTGTTATCTGTTTTAGCTAACCCAACCAGATGCAGCTATTAAGAAGCCATATAGCAGTGATGGCGAACCTTGGCACTCCAGATGTTTTGGAACTACATTTCCCATGATGCTCCACTACACTGCAGAGTGCCTGAGCATCATGGGAAATGTAGTTCCAAAACATCTGGGGTGCCAAGGGTCGCCATCACTGCCATATAGTAAAGTCATGGACTGGGAAGCACCAACCATCCTTTGTAACTAGGTTATTGCAATTTTAGTTGAATTTCTGGCTTGGTCCCTCTTCAAGACAAATTCCTGAAATAAGTTGTCTGTAATTTTAAACCATTGTTTGAGTGGCCAAATGGGGGCATTATGCAGAATATAAGGAATCTGTGGCATCCAAATTTTTTTTTTAAATTCACACACAACCATTGCAAGAGGTGGTAGTAAGTTTTGCCCTTCTCTCAATTTGTTAATCTGGGGGAGAAGACTCAGTTTTGTATATTCTTTGGTTTGTGTTAAAATGTAGATACTAAGGTATCATAAGGTAGAAACAGTTTGCAAGACACTGGTGCAGGTAAGTAAATGCCTTAGCAGGTGGTCCAAATTGAATAGATTCCAATTATTCCAGTTTAATTCTGGTCCTGAAAAGAATGCATGCTTACAAATCGAACCATATATTAAAAATATTTTAATCTCAGCCACTTTTGATACTGGGTTATAACATTTAGAAGTGTAGATTTCTCTTTCCCGAGGCATCTCCCTGGTGAAGTGCAGTGTGTGTGGGGCACTGCTGCTAGAAAGAAAGACCTTATTGTGTACACAGACTACTCAGAGCAGCTGACAGGTTCACAGGTACGGCACTTCTGCATAAGTGAGAGCTGTGCTTATGATTTGAGACTTGCGGAGTCTACTTCTTACATTTAGCCTAGGTTCACACTGACAGCAGGAATGAAATTGTGCAAGTTCAGCTGAACTCACACAATTTCATTCCCGCATGTCAGTCCCGACTTCAGGGGCGATTTCAGAGACATCTGTGCGGGTTTCTGCATTGAAATCGCACCGCGATGACGCCAAAAGTAGTACAGAAACTACTTTTGGGAATTAGTGCAGCGTCACACACCGATTCAGACGGTGCCACTGCCTGCAATAGCCACCGATTTGGCATGCGATTTGACATGTCAAATCACATGCTAAATCGCTGCAATGTGAACCAGAGCAGAATGAGAGTATGTTGTAGCGCCTAGTGCCCTTAGTAGTGTCAATAAAAGGTGTGCTAAATTGTAAAGTGCAAACAAAATCTGAAGCCCTCATCCTTAGTGTCCTTGGTAAATAATATAAGTGAATACACAAATATAAGTGAAAATGTGAAACAAAATGTACACTAGAGCTGCACAATTAATCGTTAAAAAATCGTGATCTCGATTCACCCCCTCTGACGATCTCTCCTGCTGAGTTTGCTGATTCTTTCATATAAACAAATGCAGAGATTATCTACTCACTCAGCTGTCAAAAGAAAGCATCCGGGCAGTCTGCCAAGTTTATAGCTTGAAACATTGTAACTAAGTTTCCTTCTTAGATCAAAGGGATAGAACTTCTGTGTAAATAAATAATCTGACAGTCTGCCAAGTTTTCAACAACCTGTAAACGCAGGAAGTTTAACCACTTAAAGTCTAAATCTTTTTCTGACACTTATTTCTTAAGTTAAAATCAATATTTTTTTCCAGAAAATTACTTGGAACCCCCAAACATTATATATATTTTAGCAGAGACCCTAGGGAATAATATGGCAACTGCTGCAATATTTTATGTCACACTGTATTTGCCCAGCGGTCTTTCAAATGCAATTTTTTTGGGAAAAAATACACTTCAATGAATAAAAAAACCCCCGAAACAGTAAAGTTAGCCCAATTTTTTTTGTTTTATTGTGAAAGATGATGTTACACCGCGAGAATCGTGAGAGAATCGTGATCTGTCTTCTAAGCAAAAAAAATTGTGATTCTCATTTTAGCCAGAATCGTGCAGCTCTAATGTACACTTTGAAAAAAAATCGCAACAAAATGGCAAAATAGCAAAATTGCATACATTTTATTTTCAAAAAGTACACATTTTGTTTCACATTTTCGCTTATATGTGTGTATTCACTTATATTATTTACCAAGGACACTAAGGATGAAAACTTCAGATTTTGTTTGCGCTTTATAATTTAAACACAAATTTTTTTCTATACTACTAAGGGCACTATGTGCAACAACATACTCTCATTATCGGATTCACATAGTGGGAACACAATTAGGTTGTATGCAGCCAGCCGTCACAAGACAAGCCATATATTAATACATGTCACCCAGGCTCAGAGTAGTTTGCCTGCCAATGCAGCTGCCAAAGTGGCCTATTCTATCGGCTCAATGTCATCAGTTACTCCTTCCCTAGCCCCACCATCATGCACGGAGGGGTCTCCGGAAATGTTTGACCACAGTGTCGGGTACATGCTGCAGGAGGATGCGCAGCGTTTTGAAGGCTCCGATGATGGTACCCAGGTTGAGGAAGGCAGTAACGTGAGCCCAGAGAGAGGGGGTACCCAGGAAGGAGAAGAAACTGGCTGTCATGTTCCCCCAGCTACAGCATACTGCCAGGTTTGCTCAAGTGACGAGGTGGGAGGGGATGATGAGGTCACTGACTCTACGTGGGTGCCTGATAGAAGTGAGGAGGAGGAGGAGGAGGCACATCTCCGAAGCAGGATGCCCTTCAGGGGCCAGCTTAAGGGCAGACACCCAACTGCATCACACCACAGAGCTCCGAATATGCAGGGCACTGCTGACTCACCACGTATTTTGAAAAGTTCTTTAGTGTGGGACTTTTTTGATACGTGTGCAGCAGATCGCACCGTTGCTGTTTGCAACAAATGTCTGAAGCATATCAAGCGTGGCCAAAACAGCAGCCGCTTGGGCACCACATGCTTGACCAGACATATGTCGACCTCCCATGCAGTCCGTTGGAAACAGTACTTAAAAGACCCACACCAAAGAACAAGGCGGACCTCTCCTTGGTCCTCATCAGCTGGGATCTCCAACACCACTATACCTGCAGTCTTCTCAGAAAACTGCACTGAGAGGAATGAAGGTGTAGAATTAGGTGTGCCAAGTACTTGCTGGCAATCTGCTATCACTACACCAACATCCGATTGTAGCAGGCAAATTTCCCTACCCCAGTTGCTAAGCCATCGAAAGAAATTCGGTCCCAGCCATCCACATGCTCAGCGGCTGAATGCTAGCTTGGCTAAATTGCTAGCACTCCAACTGCTGCCTTTTCAGCTGGTAGACTCTGCCCCCTTTCGTGAATTTGTAGAATGTGCGGTACCTCAGTGGCAGGTTCCCAAAAGCCATTTCTTTTCACAGAAGGCCATTCCAGGTCTCGACTGGCATGTGGAAGGCAATGTCTTGGCCTTGTTGGACAGGGCGGTCAGCGGTAAGGTGCATATTACCGCTGACTCATGGTCCAGCAGGCATGGACAGGGACGTTACCTTTCTTTCAGGATGCACTGGGCAACTCTGCTGGCAGCTGGGAAGGATACAGGACAGGGTCCAGTATTGTTGGAGCTTGTTCCACCACCACACCTCCAAAATGCTAGTAGTGGTGATTCTGCCACACCTCTCTCCTCCACCCCCTCGGAACCAGCGGTGCTCCGTAGGCATTCAAGAGGCTACGCAAGCACTCAGGCAAAAAGATGCCATGCAGTGCTCGAGTTGGTCTGCTTAGGGGACAGAAGCCACACTGGGGCAGAGATTCTGTCAGCTCTGCAGGGGCAGACTCAGAGGTGGTTGACGCCACGCCAGTTTCAGCCAGCAATGGTGGTTTGTGACAATGGCACCAACCTCCTCTCCGCCCTCCCACAGGGACACTTGAAACATGTTCCCCGTTTGGCTCACGTCCTTACTTTGGTGGTGCAGCGGTTCTTGTGCAGGTACCTGGGCTTACAGGATCTCCTGAGGCAGGCCAGGAAAGTCTGCAGGCATTTCTGCCGGTCATATAATGCCAGTGTCAGGAAGATCCTGCCATTAACAGGTGTCCTGTGCGTGCAGATGCGCGATTGCACGCGTGCGTGCCAGGCAGGCTATTTAAACCTAGCTGTTACACGGGGATCTTGCTGTCTGCTTTACAGCATTACATGTGTTGATCCTTGAGAACCTGTTTCTGTACTAAAGACCCGGCTTGTTCCTGATTATCCTTGTTATCTGCCTGCATCTGATCCCGGCTTGTCTGACCACTCTTCTGCCTGACCCTCTGGCTTATCCACGGTCCGCTTGGCTATCGATCCGGCTTGTCTGACTCTCCAGCCTAGTATACTGACTTCAGTTCCAGTCTGCTGCACCAGTGTTCCAGTCTACTGTGTGGTTTCAGTCTGCTGCACCAGTGTTCCAGTCTACTATCCGGTTCCAGTCTGCTATCCAGTTCCAGTCTGCTGATTGGTTCCAGTCTGCTGCACCAGTCTGCTGATCCAGCTCCTTCCAGGTTCCAGTCTACCTTCCAGCTCAGTCTGAAGTTCTACTGCACAGCGTTTCCTGAGTTCCAGACCCACTTCCTGCTGTTGATCCTGCCAGGCACTCGTGCCACTCTTGACTCTTGTGCTTCCTGTATATCCTACCAGGGCCCTTGAGTCTGAGCCGCAAGAGAGGCCATCCCCTGCAAGTCAGGCTCGTCCACAAGGTACGTGACAGCCAGTGTTCGGCTGGCTGACCTTCAAAAGGAATGCAACCTGCCCAAGAACTGCCTCATTTGTGACATGCCCACCAGGTGGAACTCAACGTTGGCAATGCTGTAACAGCTGCACACGCAGCAGAGGGCCATTAATGAGTACCTGTGTGAGTATGGCACCAGGACAGGGTCAGGGGAGCTTAGCTTTTTTTCGCCACGCGGGTGGCTACTGATCAAGGATGCATGCACTGTCCTGTCACCATTTGAGGAGGCCACGAGGATGGTGAGCAGTGACAGTGCATGCATCAGTGATACTGTCCCTCTTGTCTTTCTTTTGGAGCACACGCTTCGTGGAATAATGGACAGGGCACTTGAGGCAGAACAGAGGAAGGAAGAGGAGGACTTCCTTACCTCGCAAGGCCCCTTTTATCCAGACAGTATTTCTGCGGGCCTGTTAATCACACAGGAAAATCAGGAGGAGGAGGATGAGGATTGTGTCAGCATGGAGGTGGAGCCTAGCACTCAGCATCAGCAGCAGTCTTCAAGGGATTGTTTTCAGTCCCCAGACACCCATGGACTTGTACGTGGCTGGGAAGAGGTGGCTGTGGATCATGTCATCCTTAGTGACCCAGAGGACTCCGGATCAAATGCCTCAGCAAACCTTCACTGCATGGCCTCCCTGATCCTGCAAAGCCTGCAAAGCCTGGCTGGCAATAATAAAAGGGCAGACTGCGCGCTCAGGATGATAGAGGGTTGCAGCCTCCCCTAATAAGCTCCCAATGGGGTAAGTGGCACTACCCTATTATGAAAGAGGTTAATGATACTCTGTGACCCACACTCGTACACTAACCACACTTTACTTGTAAATCTGGTGAATAATCATATATGACAGTGAAAATGAAAGCAGGTATAAATGCACACATCAAGACATCATACACCATTTATGCCTAAAAAGTGGGGTATCTACATCTAGAGGTTAAAGATGCAGTACCATAAAGAAAAAGTGAAAAAGTAAAAGAAGTGAAAAAATATATATAGCTCGTGTATATCAAATATATATGTGTACCAAAAATCAAATGGTGTAAAGTCAATATATTGCTGAAAAACCCCACAAAGGTGTATATATACACAAAAAAGTGTTAATTCATAGTCCCACATATATAATGTGCAAAAAAATTGCTGTAAAAAGTGCCAACGATTCCAAGGTGACCACAGTGCTCAGCAGATCAGGTGACTCTTGTGCTCCCCCTCAAGGGTCCTCACTCACCAGCTCCCCGCACCCCTACAGGGGTAATTAGCATGTGTAGATAACCAGAAGGTTAGATGTCCCTTGGGGTTTCCTTCAGCCAGTTCACCTGGCGGGGTATCTCCTCTGATCCATCCTCCAACTATCCACAGCCAATCTCCTAATCAGAGCTCTCCATTATCAGTACCCAGAACAAAAATCCAATACATTTCCAGGGATTGATCCTCATAAGAAAAAAGAGATAGGGCTCCCATAGTGCAGTATAGGAAAATGTATTTAACAATTAGTTTAAAAAACAATAGGCTTCCCACCATGTGGGCAGCCCTTAAAAAACTGCCTAAATGGAATCAGTGTGTGCAGGGGCCGGTTCGCAGCGTGCGCTCCAACTGTGCTCCAGCTCCCTGCTAGCGTACCGGAAGTAACACAAGTGCATAGCTCTGCCTTACGTGTTTCGTCATTGACGTTCTCAAAGGCAGCGCCATCTTGCCGAACCTTTGTGGTTTTTTTCAGCAATATATTGACTTTACACCAATTGATTTTTGGTATACATATATATTTGATATACAGGAGTTATATATATATTTTTTCACTTTTTTACTTTTTCACTTTTTCTTTATGTTACTGCATCTTTAATCTCTAGCTGTAGATACCCCACTTTTTAGGCATAGATGGTAAATGATGTTTTCATGTGTGCATTTATACCTGCTACATTATTGTAATTTTCACTGTCATATATGATTATTCACCAGATTTGTTTACAAGTAAGGTGTGGTTAGTACATGAGTGTGGGTCACAGAGTATCGTTAACCTCTTTCATAATAGGATAGCGCCACTTACCCCATTTTTTGTTTTATTATTACTGGCTGGCAACCTTTCTTGATCCACGTTACAAGGGTAAGGTTGCGGAACTTATCCAGCCTTCACAGAGGGAGCAGAGGATGAAATATCTTCGGGAGGCCTTGCAGAAAGGTATGTGCAATTCCCAGAGCCTGGGAGGGTACAATTTCCTGGTCCTCCTGGACAACCTGTTGCTGAGGCTTCGGTCAGTCACAGAAGGAGCGGCGGAGAACGTGTCCATCTGACTGATGCGTTCAGACAATTCTTTAGTCCGCAGCCCCAAGGTCTGATTGGTTCCAGTAACCATCGCCAGCGTCTGATTTACATGGTGCAGGAATACCTAGGGGCAAGATCAGACTTGGAGACCTTTCCAACCGAAAATCCACTGGGTTACTGGGTCTTGAGGATGGATCACTAGCCAGAGCTTGCACAATATGCAATTGAGCTACTGGCCTGTCCTGCATCCAGCGTTCTTTCTGAATGCACATTCAGTGCTGCTGGAGGCTTTGTAACCGATCACAGAGTGTGCCTGTCCACAGACTCAGTTGATCGGCTCACCTTCAAAAAAATGAATCAGTCTTGGATCACCAGCTACCAAGCACCTGATGCTGATGTAACCAATTAATTTTTCTATGAATGTGAGATCCCTTGAAGACTGCCTATGCCGAGTGACTATCCTGTTATGCTGAGTCACTATCCTATTCCTCCTCAATGTTCAAGTTGATAGCTTCTAAGAACATTTTTGTTTCAGGGCACCACCACCAGTGCCTAAGGCCCAATTTTTTTGCCCCGTTCAACAGGGGCTTATAATTATAATTTTTGCTGTAATATTTTGCAGCAGGGCTCGTTCTTGCGCTCAACTAGAGTATCTGTGAGGGGTTGCAGTGTTGTGGCACCACCACCAGTGCCTAAGGCCCAATTTTTCTGCCCCTGTTTAACAGGGGCGTGTAATTACAATATTTGCTCTAATATTTCACATCAGGGCTCGTTCCTGCGCTCAACAGAATCTGTGAGGGGTTACAGTGCTGTGGCACCACCACCACTGCCTAAGACCCAATTTTTCTGCCACTGTGTAATTACAATTGTAATTACAATTTTTGATCTAATATTTAACAGCAGGGCTCGTTCCTGCGCTCAACTAGAGTATCTGTGAGGGCTTACAGTGTTGTGGCACCACCACCACACCACCAACATGCCCAATTTTTCTGCCCCTGTTCAACAGGGGCATGTAATTACAATTCTTGATATAATATTTCACAGCAGGGCCTGTTCCAGCGCCCACCAAGAGTAACTGTGAGGGCTTACAGTGTTCTGGTACCACCAACACCTAACGCCCAATTTTCTGCAGATTATATAGGGCAGGTCGTATAGTATATACAAGCAGTCCCCTACTTTCAAACATCTGACTTACAAACGACTCCTACTTACAAACGGAGGAGGCAACAGGAAGTGAGAGAAAATCTACCCCTAGGAAGGGGAATTCTCTCCTGTAAGAGTTAATATGGGAAAAAAGGTGTCTCCACTGATGCTTTATCACCAATCCTTATTTCCCTAATAAACCCCAAATTTTCAAAATCCGATTGTCATTGGGACAGAAAGTGAGGTGAAATCTTCTGAACAGGGGCACAGACAGCAAAACAAATGTTACAGGGGTGTAAACCCTTCTCTATGTTATCCAAAAAGCTTAAAAATTGATTTTTTGGCTGGAGCTACACTTACAAAATGTACTTGTTCCAAATTAGAAACAGATTCAACTTAAGAACAAACCTACAGTCCCGGTCTGTAAACCGAACCGGGGAGTGTTCGGCTCATCCATACTTCTTACATTTGTTGCATTCCATAAAGGAGACTAGATCACTGACAGACATCAAGGCTTAAAGTGGATGTAAACCCTCACATATACCCAGTGAAGTGAACAGCCTCATATGATGCACAGAGATGAAACAAATCTCCCTACATAAGTTTTACATATATATCTGCTGTCTTCAGCTTTATATACGGTTTAGGAAGTGCAGATTGTGTTCGAATTTTCACTTCTTCATTCTGTACTATGAGAGAAGTCTTCAATTACACTGGGAGAAAGCTGATTGGAGGAAAGGCACACCCCCCTCCAGATAGGCAGAGACTTTCAGGGCTGTCCTGTTAGTAAAGCAGCTTTCTGCTAATCTATTTATAGCACCCGCCCTGACACATATTTCAGGCTGGTTTTATCACGTGTCAGAGAACTTGTCAGAAGTTATTATGCTGATAACAGAAGAATGGGGCAGGAGAAAGCCATGGGACATAGTGCTTTGAAGAGAGATAAGAAAACACTGCAGATATATGTGCCCAGTTCAAATTTCATGAATCAGGTTTACATTCACTTTAAACTTTTTTGTTTATTCAGTTTAGACTTATGGTATCTAGTTGTTACATTTACAGTTATAATTTTTAGAGGAGATTATAGCACAAACAGGCAGTTGAGCTTCTGAACTTTTGAGACCGATATATTTTAATACAAACTTTGAAGGCCAGTTTACACCACATGCAGTCTAGTGTGCTTTTTTTTCTGCATCAAAAACGCATGGAAAGTAGGTTATACAGTTGTGCTCATAAGTTTACATACCCTGGCAAAATTTATGATTTCTTTGCCATTTTTCTGACAATATGAATGATAACACAAAAACTTTTATTTCACTCATGGTTAGTGTTTGGCTGAAGCCATTTATTATCAATTAACGGTGTTTACTCTTTTTAAATCATAATCACAACAGAAACTACCCAAATGACCCTGTTTAAAAGTTTACATACCCCAGTTCTTAATACCGTGTATTGCCCCCTTTAACATCAATGACAGCTTGAAGTCTTTTGTGGTATTTGTGGATGAGGCTCTTTATCTTCTCAGGTGGCAAACCTGCCCATTCCTCTTGGCAAAAAGCCTCCAGTTCCTGTAAATTCTTGGGCTGTCTTGCATGAACTGCACATTTGAGATCTCCCCAGAGTGGCTCAAATATATTGAGGTCAGGAGCCTGAGATGGCCACTCCAGAACCTTCACCTTATTCTGCTGTAGCCAATGACAGGTGGACTTGGCCTTGTGTTTTGGATCATTGTCATGTTGGAATGTCCAAGTACGTCCCATGCGCAGCTTCCTGGCTGATGAAGGCAAATGTTCCTTCAGTATTTTTTGATAACATACTGCATTCATCTTGCCATCAATTTTGACCAAATTTCCTGTGCCTTTGTTGCCCACACATCCCCAAAATATCAGTGATCCACCTCCGTGTTTCACAGTAGAAATGGTGTACCTTTCATCATAGGACTTGTTGACTCCTCTCCAAATGAAGCGTTTATGATTGTGGCCAAAAAGCTCAATTTTGGTCTCATCACTCGAAATGACTTTGTGCCAGAAGGTTTGAGACTTGTCTCTGTGCTGTTTGGCGTATTGTAAGTGGGATACTTTGTAGCATTTGCATAGTAATGGCTTTCTTCTGGCGACTCGACCATGCAGCCCATCTTTCTTCAAGTGCCTCTTTATTGTGCATCTTGAAACAGCCACACCACATGTTTTCAGAAAGTCATGTATTTCATCTGAAGTTATTTGTGGGTTTTTCTTTGCATCCCGAACAATTTTCCTGGTAGTTGTGGCTAAAATTTTAGTTGGTCTACCTGACCGTGGTTTGGTTTCAACAGAAGCCCTCATTTTCCACTTCTTGATTAGAGTTTGAACACTGCTGATTGGCATTCTCAATTCCTTGGATATGTTTTTATATCCCTTTCCTGTTTTATACAGTTCAACTACCTTTTCCCGCAGATCCTTTGACAATTCTTTTGCTTCCCCCATAACTCAGAATCCAGAAACGTCAGTGTAGCAGTGGATGACAGATGCAAGGGTCTGTCAGGAGTCCAGAAACTCATTGACCTTTTATACACACACACTAACTACAAGCAAACAGATCACAGGTGAGGATGGTTACCTTTAATAGCCATTCAAACCCTTTTGTGTCAACTTGTGTGCATGTGATCAGGCCAAAATCACCAGGATATGTAAACTTTTGATCAGAGTCATTTGGGTAGTTTCTGTTGTGATTATGATTTAAAAAGAGTAAACAAAGTTGACTGATAATAAATGGCTTCAGCCAAACACAAACCATGAGTGAAAGAAAAGTTTTTGTGTTATCATTCATATTCTCTGAAAAATGGCCAAGAAATCATAAATTCTGCCAGGGTATGTAAACTTATGAGCATAACTGTATGGTTTTCAATGGCATAGATCACTAGGGATGAGCCCGATGTTCGAGTCAAACGTAAGTTCGACTCGAACATCGGGTGTTTGCCTGTTCTCTGAATAGCGAACAATTTGGGGCGTTCACGGCAAATTCGAAAGCCGCGGAACACCCTTTAAAAGTCTATTGGAGAAATCAAAAGTGCTAATTTTAAAGGCTTATATGCATGGTATTGTCATAAAAAGTGTTTGGGGATCTGGGTCCTGCCCCAAGGGACATGTATCAATGCAAAAAAAGTTTTAAAAATGGACGTTTTTTTCGGGAGCAGTGATTTTAATACTGCTTAAAGTGAAACAATAAAAGTGAAATATTCCTTTAAATTTTGTACCCGGGGGGTGTCTATAGTATGCCTGTAAAGTAGCGCATTTTTCCCATGTTTAGAACAGTCCCTGCACAAAATGACATTTCTAAAGGAAAAAAAGTCATTTAAAACTACTCGCGGCTATAATTAATTATCGGGTCCCGGGATCCCCCCAGTCAATTACCAGGCCCTTTGGGTCTGGTATGAATATTAAGGGCAACCCCAAACCAAAATTTTAAAAAAAAATTGTGTGGGGGTCCCCCTAAATTCCATACCAGGCCTATAAGGTCTGGTATGGATATTAAGGGGAACCCTGTGTCAATTTTTTTTTTTTAAATGGCGTAGGGGTCCCCCTCAAAATCCATACCAGAACCAAAGGGTCTGGATTTTAAAGGGGAACCCCGTGCCAATTTTTTTTTTTAAATGGCGTGGAGGTCCCCCCAAAAATCCATGCCAGACCCTTATCCGAGCACGCAACCTGGCAGGCCACAGGAAAAGAGGGGAGGATGAAAGAGCGCCCCCCTCCTGAACCATACTAGGCCACATGCCCTCAACATGGGGAAGGTGCTTTGGGGTAGCCCCCCAAAGCACCTTGTCCCCATGTTGATGGGGACAAGGGCCTCATTCCCCCTTGCCCGGTGGTTGTGGGGTCTGTGGGTGGGGGGCTTATCGGAATCTGGAAACCCCCTTAAACAAGGGGACCCCCAGATCCTGCCCCCCCCTGTTTGTAATGGTAAGGTACATTGTACCCGTACCATTTCACAAAAAAAAAGTGTCAAAATGTTAAAAAAAACACAAGACATACCTTGGGACAAGTCCTTAATTAAAAAATAAAAATGTTCCACGAAATCCATTCACCTTCTTCTATCGCACCCGTGACGCCACGGGGAAGCCATTGGGAAGTTCCAGTGCCTCAAAGGGGGGCAAGATCACCCGGGTACCTCACCGTGTGGCCCCGCCCTCAGTTAATTAAGAACTGTCATCGGTGCTGAACTGTCATACAGCGGGTGCGTCCCATGGAGGTTGATCTTTTTTATTTTATTTTTCAGTCCGTCAGCGGAGCGATAGAAGAAGATGAATGGACTTTGTGGGACATTTTTATTTTTAATAAAGGATCTGGGGGTCCCCTTGTTAAAGGGGGCTTCCAGATTCCGATAAAGCCCCCTGCCTGCAGACCCCCACAGCCACCGGGCAAGGGTTGTGGGGATGAGGCTCTTGTCCCCATCAACATGGGGACAAGGTGCTTTGGGGGGTTACCCCAAAGCACCCTCCCCACGTTGAGGGCATGTAGACTGGTACGGTTCAGGAGGGGGGAATCGCTCTCTCATCCCCCCTCTTTTCCTGTGGCCTGCCAGGTTGTGTGCTCAGATAAGGGTCTGGTATAGATTTTGGGGGGGACCCTTACGCCATTTTTAAAAAAAATTTTGTCGCGGGGTTCTGGTATGGATTTTGAAGGGGACCCCTACGCCATTTTTTTAAAAAAAATTGGCGCAGGGTTCCCCTTAATATCCATACCAGACCTGAAGGGCCTGGTAATGGACTGGGGGGATCCCATGCCGTTTTTTTCAATGACCTTTATCTGTATTGCCAGGACCCGACAATTCATTATAGCTGCGAGTAGTTTTAAATGACTTTTTCCTTTAGAAATGTCATTTTGTGCAGGGACTATTCTAAACACGGGAAAAATTTGCTACTTTACAGGCATACTATAGACACCCCCAGGTACGAAATTTAAAAGAATATTTCACTTTTATTGTTTCACTTTAAGCATTATTAAACTCACGGCTCCCGAAACTTTTTTTTGCATTGATACATGTCCCCTGGGGCAGGACCCAGGTCCCCAAACACTTTTTATGACAATAACTTGCATATTAACCCTTAAAATCAGCACTTTTGATCTTTCACGTCCGTGTCCCATAGACTTTAATGGTGTTCGCATGTTCGACCAAATTTTTTGTCTGTTCTCATGTTCTGCTGCGAACCGAACCGGGGGGGGGGGGGGGGGGGGTGTTCGGCTCAGTTCACACCAGTGCTTGTAGTTCCAGTCCATTTCAGTTCCAGAAAAAAAAGTAGAACATACTGCATTTTTCCTGCACTGCACTGTACTGGAACGCTGTAAAATGCATACAAAACCCACCAGAACGCACCAAAAATGCACTGGAACACACATGTCCTTATTTAAGGTTAAAGAAAAAAAGAGGGGAAAAAAGCACTGGACTACATCAAAAATGCACTGCAAAGCATCAAAAACGGGCATGCAAAAAAGCATCTGGAATGCATCCGGACTGCGTTTCTATGGTGTGAACTGACCCTTAAGGTTTGCGCTGTCTTAAGTATTTACGATTACTTTGTGAAGATCCCACACACATTTTCTTCCTTGAATTTTTTGATATATATTCACTATGCCCTGTAAGTGGGCACTGTTGTGTCACAAATTTTACAGAGTCTGAACTATGGAGGTGCTGAGAGGAGTTTCAGGAGGCACAGTCAGGACAGGCATCACTGCTTGTAGGCAGCGATGTACCATGGAACATGTAGTCCTTATAAATCAAAAGTAAAGAGCAGAGGAGAGGCTGAAAAACATGCAGGTAATCCAGAAGTTGACGAAAGATAGCTAGCTAGCAGAAAGGCAACACTCATAAAATGAAACACATTGTTTAAATATTTATAACTTTAGTTTGCAATAAGAGTTTTTGGCCTATTTGAGGTTGCTGGTGAAAAATGTGCTCTGTTAGTCGTCAGGAAAAAAAAAAAAGTTGTGAGAAGTTGGCAACCCTGGCCTATACCAATTAGACACATTTGCCAACATCTTCACATTAAAAGAAATTGGTAATTACTTTAATATTAACCTTTTTAAGAACAACAACATTACTTACGCCTTGGGGGATAGGCGCATAAACTTCACAATGCTGGAAGCACTCTTTAAGCTTCATGTACACGGGATGTTTTTACAACCTCTCCTGAACGATTTAACTTGGCAGATAGTAACCCACGTTTAAAACGTCCGTTTTGCCACGTTTACATGCTGCGTTTAGCCGCGTTCGCGTTTAGAAGCATTTTAAAAAGATTTTATTTTTTAAAACAGTGAAAAATGAAAAACGCCAGTAAACGAAACGCGGCTAAACGCAAGTTACTGCGTTAAGCAGTGTTTAGAAGCGGTTGACGCTTGAAATACTCTAAATTCAGCTTCTGAGGGAATGGGCATATGGCTGCTTTTATCAGCATGGCATAGCAGGGGGGGCACACACTGCCTCTTTGTCATGATAACCTGTATGCCTCATGTGCCAGGCCAGTTGTAAGAGGGAGGACACACTTATCATATTAACCCTTCAAGTGTAGAAAACACAGTTTCAGAACTATGGAAAGTAAAGCTTTACATTTGTTGCTAAAAGCTAATACTGTACAAGTACTTTAAAGCTCAACTCCACTTTACAAGAAAACATATACTGTATACCAGTGGTGGCCCGACCATAGGGGGCGCCCGGGCGCCGCCCCCCAGGCAGTCACAAAAAAAAAGTTTTTTTAAACATAGACCTTTAAAAAAAAAAGTCCTTAAGTGCACTGTGTTTTCAGTGTGAGAACAAAGTCACTCCCGGCGGGCTACAAAAAGATGGCCACCATGAGGACTAATCCCCTCTCCACTGAACACACGGAGAAAGCCAGGAACTAGCTGGGGAGAGACAGATGCGGCTTGAAGGAGGGCTGTGCTGCCGGGGACACAGATGTTAGGAGGACCCTCACATCTGCTCTGCTGGGGACACAGATATAAGGAGGGGCTCCGCTGGGGACACAGATGTAAGGAGGGACTCCGCTGCGGACACAGATGTTAGGAGGGGCTCCGCTGGGGACACAGATGTAAGGAGGGGTTCCGCTGGGGACACAGATGTAAGGAGGGGCTCCGCTGGGGACACAGATGTAAGGAGGGGCTCCGCTGGGGACACAGATGTAAGGAGGGGCTCCAATGGGGACACAGATGTAAGGAGGGGCGTCGCTGACAGGGACAGAGATGTAAGGAGGGACTTTGCTGGGGACACAGATGTAAGGAGGGGCTCCGCTGGGGACACAGATGTAAGGAGGGGCTCCACTGACGGGGGACACAGATGTAATGAGGGACTCCGCTGACGGGGACACAGATGTAAGGAGCAACTTCGCTGACGGGGACACAGATGTAAGGAGGGACTCCGCTGACGGGGACACAGATGTAAGGAGGGACTCCGCTGATGGGGACACAGATGTAAGGAGGGACTCCGCTGACGGGGACACAGATGTAAGGAGGGACTCCGCTGGGGGCACCTGAAGTAAGGACAGATTTCGCTGGGGACACCTGATGGCATCTGATGGCAGGCAACGTGGCAAGTGACACGCTCGGGGCTCCCACTGATTCTGCATTATGGTGAGTTGAATGATTTCATTTTATATTACAAATGTAATAATAGAAATAATGCGCTTCAATCATCCTAACACCATAACAACCATGGTGTCGGGGTGATTGAAGTGCTAACACCAGGTGTTTGGAGTATCTATATCTACTGATTGTTAAACTTTCTAGAACACACATTTCTATTTTTGTGTAGGATCTAGGCCTGCTGTCCCTCCCTCTCTCCCTCCCTCGTTCATCTCAGACGCTAACCACACCACCTTAGAGCCATGCCCACTATTTTGCTAAAACCACGCCCATTTTCACCAAGTGGGAGGGGTCAAAAAGGAAGGGCGGGGTCTGGCGCCCCCCCATCCTAAAACTTCACCAGCCGCCACTGCTGTATACTGTCCAGCAGTAGTTAAAATAAAACAATAGCTTATACTGTAGCACTTACCTACTCTCATGCCCTGTCCCCTTAATCTCATTTCTGTATGCCCAGGGCATCATGGACTCACCCCCTCAGAGTGCTTTATTACAACTACCTGGGCTCATGGTGTTGCTTTAAAGACCGGGGCTTACATGTCATTACATGAGCAATGCTCTGTACAAGAGTAAAGACTACCCACTGCCGGTTTTGTGACCTTGAAGGTAGCTATATCAACTAAAAATAAATAAAAATTAAGGGGTTAGGGCTCAAAGGGCTGGAAATTTTTTAAAAGGATTTGTTAATAGGTCTGAATGTTTTATGATTCCATTTATTATACAGTTTGTTGTTGTTTAAAAGTGCTTTTTTGGAGGTGTAACTTTGTGATAGTCACAAGCAGGAGCATGCCTTTAGACAGGGCTGGTGCAAGGATTTTTGACACCCTAGCCTAAAAGGATCAAGTAAAAAGCCCCTTGTGTTTTGTAATCTAATATACAAACTGCACCTTTTTATAATATGAATGAATGTTAATGTTATGCCGTAACCACTAACAACCAATCACAATTGCTGCCTGATCTGCTACACCAAACTAAGTTTAGCTGCTATTTATTGTAGGTTTAAAGCAGGCGGAGAGCGAAATTGCATGCAGGGGGGCCCATAGAAAATTGTTGCCCAGGGTCCAATCAATATTAAAGACGGCCCTGTACAGCTGTAATGTGGCACTGTGGCATACCAACGAGGGGGGCGATCCGCCCCATTTGCCACACATAAGGGGTTGGTGCCAGGCCGGTGGCAGCAGCTGCCCGGGGTGCTGGCATTGTAATTGAGTCCATCGCGCTGCCTGAAAGGTCAGGGTCAGTAGGCGGCCCCACATACTCCCGGCTCCTCCCTCTCTCCAGTGCGCCTTGGGTCTCCTGCCATGTACAAAGAACGTGTCCGGATGATGTCTGCTGCGGCTCCTTGATCTCCTCTCCACTGTGCAATACTGCACATACAGGAAAAAAATGTGAGTCCTGCCTGTCATGTCACCTTCCATGTCCCTGTGTCTGCTCAGGAACCCATCAGTGCCTCCTATCAGTACCAGCCATCAGTGCCTTCCATCAGTGCCAGCCATCAGTGCCTCCTATCAGTGCCACCTATCAGTGCATCCCATCAGTGCCAGCTATCAGTGCCAACCATCAGTACCTCCTATCAGTGCAGCCTCATCAGTGCCTCCTATCAGTGCAGCCTCATCAGTGCCTCCTATCAGTGCAGCCTAATCAGTGCCTCCTATCAGTGCAGCCTCATCAGTGCCTCCCATCAGTGCAGCCTCATCAGTGCCTCCTATCAGTGCAGCCTCATCAGTGCAGCCTCATCAGTGCCTCCTATCAGTGCAGCCTCATCAGTGCCTCCTATCAGTGCAGCCTCATCAGTGCCTCCTATCAGTGCAGCCTCATCAGTGCCTCCTATCAGTGCAGCCTCATCAGTGCCTCCTATCAGTGCAGCCTCATCAGTGCCCCTCAGTGCAGCCTCATCAGTGCGCCTCAGTGTAGCCTCATCAGTGCCCCTCAGTGCAGCCTCATCATTGCCCATCAGTGCTGCCTATCAGTGCAGGCTCATCAGTGCCGCCTATCTGTGAACAACAGTGCCGTCTCATCAGTACCCATCATGCCAGCCTCATCAGTATATGTATGTCTATCTGTCATTGCAGCATGCACACATACAATGATATTGCACACAAACAAAAACCATCACAAACACGCACAGAAATCATCACAAACACATACTGACAATACACACACACACACACACAAACCATGACACCCAAACAATAGAAATTACTTTCTCGAGACAGGGGTACTTAGGAAACTTTTTTAGACCCGGAGGGGTACTTCACCATTAAAAGTTGAGAAACACTGCTCTAGACCATCATACATGTCCCAGTTTTCTGCCCACAGAAGGTTTTTTACTTTAATGTATTAAAAAACTTCTGTCTTTAGAACCACTTAAGCTACCCTACCTCACAGTGGCGTAACTAAAACCTTCAGGGCCCCGATGCAAGAAATCATGAAGGGCCCCCCAGACGGGGCCCTTTCCTCCGCGCCCGGTGGCGGAACACCAGGGCCCGGTCTCGAGTGAGTGGCTGCATATAAAAAGGAACCAATCTCGCCATTTCACCCCTGCTTCTCCTCCTCTCCCTCCGGCAGGCATTCAGCGGCTGCAGGAGGAAAAGCGAGAGATCGGTTCGTCTATGCCAGTGTTTCTCAATCTTTTTCCAGTCAGGGAACCCTTGAAGTATACTCCTAGGTGAATGGGGCAGCACTGCAACCACTTCGCAACTAAGTGCATTGCACGCAGTTGCAGCATAGTGATGATCAGGGCGGGGGAATGCAGTTCCGGAACCTCCTGGACTAACTGTATGTAATGACAAGGGGTGCTGTGGTGTGCTGCAGGGTATTGATGCTTACTGCTGGGGGATCTATTGTAGCTGTAGGGGATCTATTTTTGCAGGGGGGTCTATTGTTGCTGGTGGGGGACCTATTGTTTCTAGGGGTGGGTCTTATGTTGCTGGGGGGGGGTCACTTGTTGCTGAAGGAGATCTACTGTTGGGGGAGGGGTCTATTGTTGATGGCTGCCAGAGATTCTATTAATGCTGGCTGTGTGGAGATCTGTTGATGCTGCCGGGAGTCTATTGTTGCTGGGGGGGGATTTTGTTGTGGGTGGTACATTGTTGGATCTATTGTTGCTGGCTGAAGGGGATCTATTTTACTGCTTTTCTTGATATCATTACCAAATTCCATACAAATTACTTAGCACCACAAAATGATACTTGGCTCTGTATTGTCTAAAAGGGTAGGGATGAAACCAAGGGACGGTGCTCGGAGGTGGGTAGGGGCGGGGAAAAGGGGTGACTCGGAAAAGGGGAGTTCCTGCACTTATTGTTTGAGAAAAAAAGCCCTGATGATGATGCATTTAGGGGGTTAAAACAGCCAGTCAGGAGGCAACATATTGCCTCCTGACTGGCTGTCAAATGCAACGGCATTTTCTTGCTGGTACTATGAACAAGGGGGGTCAGGATTAAAAGCGCGTAAAGTAAAATGTGCATACATACATGTAAACAAACATGTACGCACATACATACATAAAACACACACGTGTATATAAAACACACACATACTGTATATATAAGCACACACATATATAAAACACACATATATAAACACACATACATACATGCACACACATATATTTTTTTAATCATATCTTTTTTATTTGGTTTTTCAATTTATACAATATACATCATAACCAGTGTAGAGTACAAAAGGCAAACAAGAAAACACATATTACAATAAATATTTCCCAGAAACACCATCAATTATAAATATATCTTACCCTACCTTTTTCCCCTTAAACCCTCCCCCCACCCCTGTTCACCCTCCCTCCTCCCCACCAGTTGCTAATTTTTAGAAATAGTCGAATCCTACGCTTGGTAATACTTCCTACCCCACTGAGAGTATTGTGCACACTACTTATTCCCTATTATCTATTTCCTCGTGCATAACTTCCTTTCCTCGATACGATTTTATGTTTCCCTATTCTCTCCTTGACACCACCTACCCCAAATCCTAATAAACTTCTCATAGCTTCCCCTTCTAATATATATAGTCCTTTCTGTTCCCACTAGTACGTTCATGGTACTAATCCATTCTTCAGGGGTAGGGGGCATTGTTGACAGCCATGCTTTTGCGATCAGTTTCCTGGCCTGGTATAAGCATCGTATAATTGCTATTCTTATGTAGCCATCCCCCATATCCTCTTTGATTAGCCCCAGGACACAGACTTTAGCCTCGGGCTCCAGCCTTATCCCGGTCCTAACCTCTATGATGTTTAGGATCTCGGTCCAGTACCTCACTAGCTTCGGGCATCTCCACATAATGTGTATAAGATCGCCCGTATCTAGACATCTGGGGCATTTGTCGTCTGGTCTACGACCCATTCTATGCAGCCTCTTGGGAGTGTAATAAGCTCTGTGCACAAGCAAGAGGTGCGAAGCCCGCTGCGACGGAGAGAGGGACACCAGCGGACCAAGCTCCAGTATTCTCCCCCACTGTTCTTCACTCAACTCCCCCACATCGGCCTCCCACCCCTCCCTTGCGCGCAAGAGTGGGGTCAGGCCAGTTGCCCTGTTCATTAGTTGGTCATAACTTACTGATATTAGCCCCTTCGGGCTATGTGCCCTTACCACCTTATTAAGAAGTGCTGCGCTACACCATTCCAGTGCATTGGTCTTAAATTGCTTGTCTAATGCGTGTCTAATCTGGAGATAACAGTAAAATGATTCCTTGGGGATTGCAAACTCCCGCCTCAGATCCACAAAAGATTTTAATATATTGCCAACATATAATTGTGCTAGCCTAGTTATTCCCGCCCTTTCCCAGATCCTATTTACTCCTATCGCCTGCATTTCTTGTAGCTGCCTATTCTGCCAAATAGGTGTGAACTCCGTAGCCCCCTTATATCCCATTTCAATCTTTACTAACCGCCAAACTTTTATGGCCAGTTTGTTTGTTGGAGATGGGCATCCTAATGCTCCGGCTTCCAATGCCCCTGCCAAGGATTTGTGCGGGCTCCCTGACAGCATGATTTTTACGCTGGAGTCCACTTCCCCCCCACGTTCACACCCACCCAGGTGTTGCAGTTGTGACGCCAAAAAATACCTGTATGGGTGGGGCACCGCCAGTCCCCCCTCCCTGTTGGGACGCTGCAAGGTCTGGAGACTGATCCTGGCCTGGCCCTTTCTCCATATTAACTCACGGAAGATAGCATTTATTTTTAAAAACCAATCCCTCCCTATCCAAATCGGCGAATTGTGTAATATATACAACAGTTGAGGCATCCAAATCATCTTAATCAGATTTATACGCCCCGCCATAGATAAAGGAAGCCGAGACCAGATGTCTTTCTTCCTTCTGAACTTTTCCAACAGCGGAGCTAAATTATCTTTAGTATACTGCATTGGGTTATTGGTCACCATTATACCCAAGTATTTAACCTTCTCCACCACCCTGAGACGCGAAACCACCTGCGGGAGGGAACCGTTAGTCGAGTCAATCGGGAGGAGTGAAGATTTCCCCCAATTGACTATTAACCCCGATACTCTCCCAAACCCTTCCACCAACTGCATTGCATTTTCTAACGATGGCCCCATGTCCCCCAGGAATAACAGTACATCGTCAGCATATAACGCTATTCTATCCTCGCCCTCTTTCCTTTTGTAGCCCTGTAGACCTACTGATTTTCTTATTACCTCCGCGAAGGGCTCCATTGCCAGGGCAAATAGCAGTGGGGACAGGGGACACCCCTGCCTAGTCCCCCTCTCAAGAGAGATCCCTTCCGAATATGTATTATTTATTTTCAGTCTAGCACTGGGGTGGCGATATAGGGTCTTAAGCCACTTAATAAATAGGGGACCAAACCCAAATTTTCCCAATGTCCACCATAAGTACTCCCATTCCAGGGTGTCAAATGCCTTGGCAATGTCCAAGGACAAAATCACCCTGGAGCCTGGGTTCTCTACCGGGGTCTGGAGGTTCAAGTACGCCCTTCTTATATTTTTACTAGTAGACCTGTTCTGCACAAACCCTGACTGGTCCGGGTGAACCAAGGTAGATATACATCTATTCAGCCTGGCAGCCAGGATTTTTGCCAGGATCTTGGCGTCTGTGCCCAGCAATGAAATTGGTCTGTATGACGAGGTATCTAACTGACTATTCTCTTCTTTCTGAATCAGTACAATAATGGCTTCAGACATTGACAACGGCAAGTTACCAGCTGCAGCCGACCAGTTCAATGTTTTCCACAATTCCGGGGCCAGCACCTCCCCGTATTGTTTATATACCTCAGATGGCAATCCATCCGGGCCTGGTGATTTTTGGTTCGGCATGTTCTTTATTGCCTGCCAGACCTCTTCCAATGTTATCGGTGCTTCCAGACTATTCCTATCTGCGTCTGAGAGCACCGGCAACTCAGTACCTCCCAGAAACTCCTCCATCTCTGCTTGTTCAGGACTATGACGCGATTTATATAGATCCCTATAAAATTCTACAAATGTTTTGTTAATTACCCTAGGATCTGAAGATATATCCCCCTCCTTTGTTTTGATCATGGGGATTGTTGAAGAGGACGAATTAGTTTTGGCCAGTAAGGCCAACGTCCGGCCCACTCTTTCGCCCTCTTCAAAACTCCTCTGCCTCTGAAAAACCTTCCTATTCTCTGCTCTTCTAATTTCTTCCTTTTTATATTTTTGTTGTTTCAATACCCAGTCTTCCCGGTTTTCATTCGTTGGGTCTAGAACATACTTTCTTTCTGACTCCCGAACCTCTTCCCTAATAAGCTCTCCCCTCGCCCTTGTTTGTTTCTTTATTTTGGATATCTGTTGAATCAAGAGCCCTCTGAGGTATGCCTTTAAGGCGTCCCAAATCACACCCTCCGAGGCAGTACCGGTGTTAAATTGAACAAATTCTCTCAGTTTTAAACTAATTTCCTCTCTGTTCCCCAGTAAGTCCAGCCATGCTGGGTTAACTGTCCACAATCTCCGACCCCCATCCTCCTGCATGGTTATTATCATTGTCAGTGGCGAGTGATCGGACACCCCCCTTGGACGATATTCAATACTATTTATTAAGGGCTGGGCTTCCTGGTTACCAATGGCCATATCAATACGGGATAGGGTATGGTGAGTCGCTGAGAAGCAAGAATATTCCTGACTATTAGGATTGCGCGCTCTCCACATATCACACCACCCAACCTCCTCCAAAAACTGTGCCAACCTTCCCCCCGGCCCTCCACCACCACTAACCCCAGGAGGGAACCTATCTAATCTGCTATCAAGGACAGTGTTAAAGTCCCCTACTATAATAACTGGGACCTCTCTTTTATCTTCCAAAAACTCAAGCAGCAGGAGCAATATCTCCATTTTGAATGGTGGGGGAATATATAAATTTGCTATGACAAAAGATCTGCCCTCAATTAAACAATGCAAAAAAATAAAACAGCCCAATCTATCAATACTGACATCCCTGCAGGAAAACGTCAACCCCTTCCTAATCAGTATACTCACTCCCCTCGAGTAGGAGGAGTACACTGAATGATATTGTATCTGAAATTTATTATTTTTAATTAATAATTTAGTCTCGCTGGTCAAGTGCGTTTCCTGCAAGCATATCACCTCAGCAGCACAAGCATCTAACTCCTGGAATACAGTGGCTTTTTTCACATTATCGCTCATCCCCCTGATATTCCAGGAGCTTAAACCAAATGTTCTAGGCTTCATTCAACCTTGTACACAATAAATACCCGCTATGCAAATACCAGGGTATAATTACCCTTTTCCTTATACAATGGACAGTCACGGCTGAAAATTGACACTGTTCCATACCAGTGCTTTTTTGAAGAGATACCAAAGAAAGCATTTCCCACCTCTTGTTCTGCTTTACCACATGTGCCCACATACCCCTTTTGCTTTTGTGCTTCAAATCCTCAATAGTCCTGCCTACCACCCTCAGTGCTATTATTATGGGAAGGGAAGCGAGCAGCTCCGGGAGACCTATACCCCCACACCCCTCCCTCCCACCTCCATCCACAACAGTGTCGTTAACCCATCTAAATTTTTTAAACTTTAAATATTTACACTTCATTTTATTTATCTTCAACACATTTTTAACAGTGCTCTGTGCGATTTTACCTTAATTTTTGCAACTGTGGAGCCCCCTACTTTAAATAATCCCTTCTCCCCCCCCCCCCTGTGCCTCACTTGGCATGCCCTAGGGGCCTTCCTTGTGACCTTACTACTCCCCTCACCCCACTTCATCCACCACCCCTCCCCCTTCCCCCCCAATAGACCCATCAACCCAAGGGTTAGAATAACCCTCTTCACCACACTAAACATTTCTTTCACTCTTCACTTCAACCACCCTACACTCTCCCTCCCAACCCCTAATGCTGCCGAGCAGCCCAGAAAGAGAGAAAAAAAAAAAAAAAAAACCCGCATTTATAAGTTCCTTTTGTTCTCTTCAAACCAGTCCGTGGCTCCTTTAACCGTTTCGAAAAAACGGGTAGTCCCTAACGCCTCAATACGCAATCGTGCTGGATACAATAGCGCATATGAAATGTTGTGGTTCCGTAAAGTGCGCTTAATGTCCAGAAAACCTGCTCTTCTCCTTTGTAGTTCCGGGGAGTAATCTGGATAGATCGAAACCTTTGCACCGTTGAGAAGGACATCTCCTTTTTCTCTGGATTTTTGCATTAAATTCAACTTATCTTTGTAATTAAAAAATCTAATTATCATTGGTCTTGGGCGGTCTCCTGAATATACTGGTCTAGAAGGGACTCTGTGGGCTCGCTCAATAGAAAAAAAATGTGAAAAAGCCTCTACCCCAAAGACTTCTTTAAGCCATTTTTCCATAAATTCTTCAGGGCGGGGGCCCTCAACTTTCTCGGGGAGACTCATCACTCTTACGTTTTGTCTTCGCGACCTATTCTCCCATTCATCCATTTTGAGCTTGTTAGCCTCTAACTGAGCTTGCATTTTCTTAAACTCCTGTCGCAGTGGGGATACGGTGTCTTCTACTTGGCTAACCCTTTCCTCCACACATTTAATTCTCTCCACTGTTTGCTGGATTTCTTGTTTAATATTGCCAAATTCCTCACTTAGGGTTTTCAGCTCTTCCCACATCCCACTTATCGAACTCCTGCAGGCATTTATAGCGCATAGTATCTCTTTTAAAGTGGGATCTTGTTTACTGGCTACAGCTGCGATGGGGGTACTATCCCCTATTCCTCCCAGGGGCTCCCTCTCCGGGCTTTTTTTATTCGCTGTTCTCGTACTAACCACCGGGATATCGGGACCTTTCCCCAGGCTTTTTCTGTCCCCAGAGCCCCCCTCTGACATCTTCCCCGCAGGTGGCTGATTATTTTTGGCTGGGGACTGCGTGGTACTGTGGGCAAATTTTTCCAGCTTTGCCGCAGCCGCTGCTGCGGTTGCGTTTAGGGACCCCTTCTCCTTTTCTTTGGCTGAGCGGGTAGCTTGAACAGGCATATTATCATGGGGATGATGATGCTGATCTTCCCCTTTCTTCTTGGTCATAGCCACCCAGGACACTATTTTGGAAGTTTGTATCCCTCCAGCCTAACCAGTCCAACAAACAGTCCCTTCACGCTTTAAAAGTCCAGGCCTCTAAGACAACAAGAGATAAGCTCCCGGTTCCCTCTTTTAACACAGATTCAATACACTTTGCTTTTATATATAGATCAGGTTTTTTACCTGTCTTTAGTTGGCTTCAAGGATGTCTGCCGGTCTTTTGCCTGGGACTCTGCAGGTAAGCCATCCAGCTCCACCGTCCTCCATTCAATATAGCCGCCTTTTCCTCAGCCGTTCTCTAGCCACCATATCTCCACCGCTCTTTCCTGTGTCTGTCTCTGGGTTAACTCTCTCAACTTTCCTTATTCAGCCTCCCGCAGTGTCTGTGAGCTGTCACCAGGCAACATTCCACCACCGTGCTCGTACACAGCGGAGGCACTGTGTCCAGGTTTCCCTTCGGCTTCCCCTCGGAGCTCTGCTCAGCAAAATCACACAGCGGTCAGCTGACCACAGACAGCTGATCCTTCCCAGGCTCTCCTCCTCTCCTCTCTTATCTCCCCACAAGTCAGGATGCCGGTCGGGAAGCCGGTAAGACCGATGGTAACCTGTGGGATCCTTGGGGCATAAGCTAAGCAGGATTCAGGCAGCTTCACAGGGCACACACACAGCTGCCAAGGTCCCCACTTCACCGCGCTGGAGCAGCATCGGAGCCGGGGCCGGGAGAGAGCACACACACACCGCTCACACCTGCATCCGTTCACCATGCACACACATATATAAATATACACACACACACTCATATATACACACACACGCGCGCACACATACAGTAGATAAACACACACATGAATAAATGCACATATGTACACACATATAAACACATGCACATACACCTACATGCACACGCATACATGCACCCATACACACACAAACAGAGATAGCTTTTCAAAAAACGGCAGTACTGTACCTCTTCCTGCTGGGTACTGCACTGTAGGTGGAGGCAGAGAGCACAGCACACACTGTGCTTTCACTTTAGGTGTAAACAGTGGGACCAACTCCTGCAATGCCCATTTACAGTTCGGCAGGATCGGGGAGCTCGGTCTTAGTCACCCTTGCTGCTTTACCTAACCAGGCATACAGGGGGCCCCGTCGCGGTGGTAACTTCTGCGACACCTTTACGTCCGCTCCTGCTACCTCACTTATACAGGCCTGTGTTGGTCCTCTGTTTCCTATTTTCTATGCAATTCATGCTTACTAAAAAATCATGGGCCACTAGGAACTCTTACTGTCCACAAAAAGATGGCACTTCCTTGATATTGTTTGTGGCACTTGGGGACAACTTACTGGAAATGTTTGCCATCTTGGTGCTATCTTTCAAGGTTCTGTGGCTTCCTGCTCCCAATACACATGTTCTGTCTATTTTCTCCTTCTCCCTTTTTCGGTTTCCTACCTATTTTTTCCTTCTCGCTTTTACCTGAAGAGTATCCAGCTACAGGAGGTTCTCCGACAGTGTCTGCTCATTCCTCCACTGCTACCATAGTGACTAACTCTTGGAACTTTAAATGTCAAAAAGTTTATTAACCTCAAATAAGTTCCTAATACTTTACAACATGCATAAGCAAAAAGCTCAAATACTATTTCTACAAGAAACCCTCTTCCATGCTTCCTTGACACACACTCTACCAACCAGATAATAGAGAACATGGTACACCAGCAATAACCCTACCCAGAAACCAAAGGCTTTGCAATATAATTCTATTCACTCCATGTCACCCTAACCTGTGGCCTAAAAGACCAAGAAGGGAGGTTCCTTTTCCTGCACTGCACATTATATAGCAAACCCTTCATCCTAGCAAATCTTTACCTGCTAAATCAGGGCCAGATACACAAACTCCAAAAAGATTATGACTAAACTAGAACAATTCATAAAAGTAAAGACTCAAGTTCTGGAGCCTTCCATGGACATATCCTCATTTAAAAGACACTTTTTGTTACCCTTCATCACCATAGTAAATAAAAGCATCCCCATAAACCACAATTAATATTATAATTAGTCCTCAGCACTCAGATGTCCAAACTGTTATTTGAATTGAAAAATGTCCCTCAGCTGCTGCAAAAATACATGCAGGTTTCATGTAGTAATTTTAGACTCTTACGGACTATCTGATCCAGCACGAGTAAGGGTCATATAAAGCTTTTATGTTCCAAAGCAAATATATGTGGTGTCTTCTATCTTCTCAAGTGTTCTCCTTTAGGGCTCCAACATTCCCAAAAACAAAAATAGCAATATAGTGTATTATGTCCAAATACACTGTACATTAATTATCTCTTATGATAATGTGTACACATACAGTATATGTGCCAATATCCATTGTGCATCACCCAGTCTAAATCACTTCCCAGATTAACATGGTAAGGATATTTTGGCACGTGGATCTGGGAAATGATTTACAGTGGGTGATGCACAATAGATATTGGCACATATATGTGAGCACAATACTATAAAGAGATAATAATTGAATGGTGTATGTGAACATATTACACTATAGCTATTTTTGTTTTTGGGAGCCTTAAGGGCTAACACTTGAGAAGATAGAAATCACCACATAGATTTGCTTTGGAACATATGAGCTTTATTTGACCCTTACTAGGGCTGGGTCAGATAGTCCAGTGAGTATCAAACTACTACAAGAGTCCTGCATTTTTGTGAACAACAGAAGCTTGCTAGTGGATTATTGAAGAGCTGGTCCTATTTGTAAATAAGTGTGTACAAAAAAATTGTGAAAAAAACGTGCTGTCTTATACAAATAATGGTAGCTGCCAGCACATCAGATAATCTGTGAATAAGTGAACAAATAAAGTAGTATAGTGCAGCACCGATGAAGATGAAATAAGCAATACAATTATACCAATATAAAGTGAATATGATAAATGAATATTCAAAACACAAATACACAGCAAAAAAATATCACAAAGATAATGATAAAATAGTATAAACCAACAGTGTCAGTGCATACTAGTGCATAAAGTCCATATATGAAATCAAATATGGTGACTGTGAATCTGTGTGAACTGGTTGTCTATAGATAATCTACCACCAGAAGGAAAGGGGCTTTCCAGACCGGTTGAACCAAACTAGACATATGCCTGATGAGTCAACCAAGCTTTTGGTGTAACACACCCAAGGAGGTACAGCAACCACGACTTCCAAAATACACCAAACCAGATAGGGATCCGTGACCGTTTTGACATCAGTAGCTGTCTGCCATAGGAATAGTGACCGGAATTCGTGAGCAATATCGTCCTCAATATGACATATGGCAAAAGGAGAAAGAATAGGGCCACATAGTGTAATACCGTAAAATATAAAGCATTTATTGAAAAATGATAAAATGGTCACTCACATTTGAGAAGACATCAAAAGCATGGGATAAAATCAAAGCAACGCAGTGGCATCAGCAGAGCCCGTCCAGACGTTTCGTCCTAATAAGGCATCCCCAGAGGATGAGGAGAGAGATTGTGTGTTCATGCTAAGTATGAACACCGATCTCTCTCCTCCCCTAGTCAGTCCCATCCCCCTTACAGTTAGAACACACCTAGCGAACACAGTTAATCCCTTGATCGCCCCCCTAGTGTTAACCTCTTCCCTGCCAGTGACATTTATACAGTAATCAGTGCATTTTTATAGCACTGATAGCTGTTTATTTGTCAATGGTCTCAAAAATGTGTCAAAGGTGTCCAATTTGCCCACTGCAATATCGCAGTCCTGTTAAAAATTGCAGATCACCTAGTAATAAATAAATAAATATGCCATAAATCTATCCCCTATTTTGTAAACACTATAACTTTTGCGCAAACCAATCAATATACGCTTATTGCATATCGGCCTAAACTGAGGGAAAATGTTTTTTTTAATTTGGGATATTTATTATAGCAAAAAGTAAAAGAGTGTTCTTTTTCAAAATTGTCGCTCTTTGTTTATAGCGCAAAAAATAAAATCCGCAGAGGTGATAAAATACCACCAAAAGAAAGCTCTATTTGTGGGAAAATAAGGACGTCAATTTTGTTTGGGTACAGAGTAGCACGACCCCAGCAATTGTCAGTTAAAGCGATGCAGTGCGCCCTATCGCAAAAAATGGCCTGGACATTGAGCAGCCAAATCTTCCGGGGCTGAAGTGGTTAACTGAGATGGCGTCCAATAAACCATATTGGCTCACAAATCTGGTCAATCCCTTTCCATATAGTTTTAGAATGACATTCCCTGACACCTCCAAAGGGTCCTCCACCTGGACTCCACCTGGTCTCTTCTCCATAATCTAACAGTGCAGGAGGCCTGACATCCATCATTTAAGACTTTTTCACAACAAATGAACTGGACCATACTTCTCTACTGACATAGAAACCCCCTATATATGTCCTTCATGCCACTCTAAGACTTGGTTCACACTGATGCGGTGTGCTGCATCGCATTTCATTTGACACCCGCAGAGGTACGCAGAGCACAATGTGAACTACCTGCAATTCTGTTGCGGTTCGGGAATCGGGCCTAATACAGCACAGTGCTCTTCTGAAGAAGCCAAAATTAGATGTCCAGATAAAGGGCCTGTTCCGAGCCATACACATTCTAGTCTCGTCATAAATCTTGTCCTGATTATCTCATATTTCAGGAGCACTTAAACTCATGGAACTCCATGCATCCCTAGAACAATTCTACACCCATTATTGTGTCAGGAAGGGCACGCCAGCATCCAAGATGGCGACCATGGACGTCCCCGTTCTGCATGTCCCACTGAGAAGGGCTGCGCGGGCACGTTTGCGCGCACATGCTTGCACACTAGTGCAGCACGAAATGCCGGTGTTGGCGCACAAGTGTGTGCGTCTGGTGACGTTCGTGGCTCTAACGGACTATTTAAACTGCCTTACTTCCTTGGATCGGTGCTGCCTGGTCTACAGCATTATCTGTGATCCCCGATTATCATTTGTCTGTACCTGCTCCAGTTGACCCTACCCGGCTTGCTCCTGACTACCCCCTGCTTATCTGCCTGCACTTGACCTCAGCCTGTTTTGACTACGTTCCTGTCTGCTCCTTCTGCCACCTAGCTGCCAGCCTGTTGCCAAACCTGCCTGTACCTGAGACTACGTTCCTGCCTGCTCCTTCTGCTACCTCTCTGCCAGCCTGTTGCCGAACCTACCTGCACCTGACTCTGCTCTAGTGTCCACCTGCTCTGGACTAGTGTGCCTACGCTTCCAGTCCATCTGCATTCACCTGCCTGAGCTCCAATTTCCAGTCCAACAGTTGTTCCTTAGAGCGTTCCAGTTTCTGCTTCAGTTCCAGTCCAGCTTATCTACCAGCAACCTTACCAAGCACTCGTGCGACTCTGCACTTCTGCGCCTCCTGTTTTCTCTATCAGGGGCCTCGAGTCAGAGGTGTAAGAGAGGCCTCCCTCTGCATACCAGACTCTACCATCAGGTATGTGACAATTGGGACTTTGCTATGAGATCTATCCATAATTTGGCATTAAAAGTTGTAGGTTAGTAGCATGTTCAATCCAACATTCCAACACCTACATTCCTAAAACAAACTGTCCCAAACAGAGTATCATTCATACATCTGAAAAAATGGCCATGGTCTTCCAACATTTTTACTCCTCCTCCTTATACAATACTGTATCTACACCTCTGAACCTCCCTCCATAACTGCACCCCCCCAATCATGATATCAGTTGCGCTACCCCACCCAGCCAGATTCTACTATACCATACTTATTAACCACTTCCGGACCGCTCACTGTATATATACGTCATTTTTTTGAAGATGGATATCTCGGTAACGGCAGCAGCTGCTGCCACAACCGAGATATCCATCTTTACAGTGAGCGATTCTCTATAAGATAATGGTGGTCTCAGCGGCGGGTTCGCCGCGAGATCACCGTTATCGGCGGCGGGAGAGGTGCCACCCCCCCTCCCGCCGCTCTCCCGCACCCTCCGCCGCTTACCGGAGCCGTCGGTAACGGCGGAGGTGATCGGGTCCTGTCAGTGCTTCGGTATAGAGACGAGTGAGGCCAAGATGGCGCCCACCCGTCTCCATACCATGTGACGGCCGGAGCGGCGTCATAACGATGGCTCCGCCCACTCTCTTAAAGGCACAAATTTTTTAAATGTCATTTTTTTAAACGACTTTTTTTTTTTTTTTTTTTTTTTTTGCATTTTAGTCTAAATATGAGATCTGAGGACTTTTTGACCCCAGATCTCATATTTAAGAGGACCTGTCATGCTTTTTTCTATTACAAGGGATGTTTACATTCCTTGTAATAGGAATAAAAGTGATCCAAATTTTTTTTTTTTTTAAAACAGTGAAAAAATAAATAAAATAAAATAAAATAAATAATAAAAAAAAAAAAAAAAATTTTTAAAGCGCCCTGTCCCGACGAGCTCGCACGCAGAAGCGAACGCATACGTGAGTAGCGCCCGCATATGAACACGGTAGTCAAACCACACATGTGAGGTATCGCCGCGACCGGTAGAGTGAGAGCAATAATTCTAGCCCTAGACCTCCTCTGTAACGCAAAACATGCAATCTGTAGAATTTTTTAAACGTCGCCTATGGAGATTTTTAAGGGTAAAAGTTTGACGCTATTCCACGAGCGGGCGCAATTTTGAAGCGTGACATGTTGGGTATCAATTTACTTGGCGTAACATTATATTTCACAATATAAAAAAAAATTGGGCTAACTTTACTGTTGTCTTATTTTTTTTTTCAAAAAAGTGAATTTTTTCCAAAAAAAGTGCGCTTAGAAGACCGCTGCGCAAATACGATGCAAAAAAAAGTATTGCAATGACCGCTATTGTATTCTCTAGGATGTTAGAAAAAAAACAATATATAATGTTTGGGGGTTCTAAGTAATTTTCTAGCAAAAAAACCTGTTTTAAACTTGTAAACACCTAAAATCCAAAACGAGGCTGGTCTTAAAGTGGTAAAAGGAAACAACTTCTGGTTCCAGCACCACATAATGTGGCCGTAACCCTCCTCGGCTCCCGCATTACTCATCTAAAGCCAGCATTTCAAGCCTTGCTGCCGCCTCGCCACTGTAGCAATCTGCTGCCCGTACCTCTGGAGCACCTCTTGGACCACTTTGTTGAGCAATCCCGCGTCCGTATTAGCTCTCTCCCCTGCCAGCTCTCTGTTATTGCAGCTGACACTGAATTCAATATGGTGCCCTCACCAAGCATTGAAAACATCTCCAGTGTCCCCTCACCTCCAGCTTCTGACCCTGTTGCTGACTCCAGTGCCCATGATTGTATTGCACAAGCTGTGGTTGCACTGTTAACCCCCAAATTCACAGAAGCTGTAGACAGGGCAGTGCAATAGGGACCAGAGCAATTTAATTTGGAATTCAGGGCACATACCCATCGACTTCAACAGGCTGAACAGTGAATCTCCTCTTTAGAGGTTGAGTTTCATCATGCCTCAGCTGCTTATCCTGTGCATGTTACTGCGCAACAGGCCCTCTTAGATAAAACTGATGATCTTGAAAACCACTCTCGACAAAATAACCTCAGGATCATTGGTCTTGCAGAGTCCTATAAGGGCTAACTCCCTTATGGATATTTGCAGCTCACACATCCCAGAGGCACTTGGACTCCATAGGCGCTGCACTGAGGAAAGATTGCACCACCTTCTGACACCCACACAAGACCCAGGCTTTTTATTGCCCGCTTTTTGAATTATGCTAACAGTACATCTTGCAATGTTACAGAAATGCATGTACTCTATCCACTGCTGGCAACCAGCTATTACTGTTTGCAGACTATTCTGCAGAAGCTGCTAGGAAGCGTAAAGCCTTTGCACCAGTCTGCTCTACATTATACCAACGGCAGGTCAAGTTCACTCTAGCATATCTGGCAATTCTCCACCTTCGCTCTTCCACGGGTGATACTCTTTCACCTAAAACCACTCAGGAAGTGGAGTAATTTCTACAATCCATGTCAGATTTGCCTACTACTGTACCTCAGGTCAGACCTTCTGGAGGCCTCCCCATAAGTGCTTGTTGCCCCTACTTCACGCTCTCCAAAATCTCAGAGTGGTCCACACAAGCCACCTTCTAAAAAGGTTTCGCTATGCAAACCAGTCAGGACATGCAGTGGTCCATCGAGAATGCTGTATCTCTATGGGAGTGTTTGTTTTTCTCTGTCTCTCAGCTCCTCATCTGTGGATGAGTTTTGACCCCTCCTGCCTTTTTTTTTTGTTTTTTTTTGTTTGTTTCAGGCATGGGGCACTTAATCCAATACTTGTGATAAGGAGACTGGAAAAAGTTGGGAGTATTCTCTAGTGGTTTTCATGTGGAAAAAAGAAAAGTATATTTCTTCACAGTATTTTTAAGTTTTTGTTCTCCAGTTTAATGTTTTATTTAGGTTTTGAGTTGCAGCCTAGGTCATACTTGCCCTGCCTGCATGCCTGAGCTAAGGGCAGATTTATTTTAGGAAGTAAATGCTACATGAATCATCTGACTTTACTCAAGATGGCCATGACCAGAAATGCTAGGGGGTGTTTTTCAAAGTGGTCTCTCAGAAAAATAAAGCACGGAGGCATGGATGGACGTGGGAATATTTTTAATATTAAAAATGAATTAAAATTTTGGTTTGTGATGCTCAGATACAGTGTAGTTCCCCTTTAATATGTGTTGTATCCTGGAATGTAAAAGGATTATGGTCCCTCCATAAGTGCTTGAAAGTATTACAACACCTGAAATGCCTGCAGGTAGATGTGGCTCTCCTCCAGGAGACACATCTTTCCACTGCTGGTTTCCACCATCTTCAAAAACTCTGGGTAGGGATAATTTATGGTTCCCCAGCGGTGGGCTGTAGGGCTGGAGTAATCACTCTCCTCCATAAAAGGCTTTCCTACAACCTTAGCTATGTAGAGGGCACACCTTACTAACCTGAATCTCTTCTGGGAAGCAGGCAAGGCAAGATCATCTCTTACACTGCCAAATTTAGGAAACATTCTATTGAGCAATTTAAATTGGCAATTGCAGCTCTTTGTGCAGCACAGGCGAGGCAGGTCAGTTGCCGATCCTGAGAATAAAACAGCATGGCATGTAGCAAAGTGGCAGTTCGATTTATGGGCTGAGCAGCGAGAGAATATCAAGTCTTCCTACACTGTGTTCCAATTCCATAGATTCGGTAATAAATCCAGGAGGGTTCTGGCAAAGCTTTGCAGGGGTTCTTGGCATCCCACTCACATTACGGCTTTAAAGACTCCATCTGGGTCCATCGCAACTTCTCCCTTGGATATTTTTTCTATCCTGACTAATTATTATAGTAAGCTTTATTCTGCTGATCAGATTAATACAGACGCAGCCTCCACATTTTTGGACAAACTGTGTCTACCCCACCTTTGCTCTGCCCAGCTAGAAGTGTTGAATGCCCTTATTACTCTGGAGGACAGTAGATTCACCATTAACCACTTCAGCCCCGGAAGGATTTACCCCCTTCCTGACCAGAGCACTTTTTACAATTCGGCACTGCGTCGCTTTAACTGCTAATTGCGCGGTCATGCAATGCTCTACCCAAACGAAATTTGCGTCCTTTTCTTCCCACAAATAGAGCTTTCTTTTGATGGTATTTGATCACCTCTGCCGTTTTTATTTTTTGCGCTATAAACGGAAAAAGACTGAAAATTTTGAAAAAAAATGATATTTTCTACTTTTTGTTATAAAAAAAATCCAATAAACTAAATTTTAGTCATACATTTAGGCCAAAATGTATTTGGCCACATGTCTTTGGTAAAAAAATGTCAATAAGCGTATATTTATTGGTTTGCGCAAAAGTTATAGCGTCTACAAACTAGGGTACATTTTCTGTAATTTACACAGCTTTTAGTTTCTGACTGCCTATGTCATTTCTTGAGGTGCTAAAATGGCAGGGCAGTTCAAAACCCCCCCAAATGACCCCATTTTGGAAAGTAGACACCCCAAGGAAATTGCTGAGAGGCATGTTGAGCCCATTGAATATTTATTTTTTGGGTCCCAAGTGATTGAATAATGACAAAAAAAAGAAAAAAAAAAAAAAATTACAAAAAGTTGTCACTAAATGATATATTGCTCACACAGGCCATGGGCATATGTGGAATTGCACCCCAAAATACATTCAGCTGCTTCTCCTGAGTACGGGGATACCACATGTGTGGCACTTTTTGGGAGCCTAGCCGCGTACGGGGCCCCGAAAACCCAGCACCACCTTCAGGATTTCTAAGGGCATACATTTTTGATTTTACTCCTCACTACCTATCACAGTTTTGAAGGCCATAAAATGCCAAGATGGCACAAACCCCCCCCAAATGACCCCATTTTGGAAAGTAGACACCCCAAGCTATTTGCTGAGAGGCATGGTGAGTATTTTGCAGCTCTCATTTGTTTTTGAAAATGAAGAAAGACCAGAAAAAAAATTTTTTTTTTCTTTTTTCAATTTTCAAAACTTTGTGACAAAAAGTGAGGTCTGCAAAATACTCACTATACCTCTCAGCAAATAGCTTGGGGTGTCTACTTTCCAAAATGGGGTAATTTGGGGGGGGGTTTGTGCCACCTGGGCATTCCATGGCCTCCGAAACTGTGATAGGTAGTGAGGAGTGAAATCAAAAATTTACGGCCTTAGAAAGCCTGAAGGCGGTGCTTGGTTTTCGGGGTCCCGTACGCGGCTAGGCTCCCAAAAAGTCCCACACATGTGGTATCCCCGTACTCAGGAGAAGCAACAGAATGTATTTTGGGGTGTAATTTCACATATTCCCATGGCATGTTTGAGCAATATAACATTTAGTGACAACTTTGTGCAAAAAAAAAAAAAAAAAAAATTGTCTCTTTCCCGCAACTTGTGTCACAATATAAAATATTCCATGGACTCGACATGCCTCTCAGCAAATAGCTTGGGGTGTCTACTTTCCAAAATGGGGTCATTTGGGGGGGGTTTGAACTGTCCTGGCATTTTATGCACAACATTTAGAAGCTTATGTCACACATCACCCACTCTTCTAACCACTTGAAGACAAAGCCCTTTCTGACACTTATTGTTTACATGAAAAAGTTATTTTTTTTTGCAAGAAAATTACTTTGAACCCCCAAACATTATATATTATTTTAAAGCAATTGCCCTACAGATTAAAATGGTGGGTGTTTCATTTTTTTTTTTTCACACAGTATTTGCGCAGCGATTTTCAAACGCATTTTTTGGGGAAAAAACACACTTTTTTAAATTTTAATGCACTAAAACACACTATATTGCCCAAATGTTTGATGAAATAAAAAAGATGATCTTAGGCCGAGTACATGGATACCAAACATGACATGCTTTAAAATTGCGCACAAACGTGCAGTGGCAACAAAATTACTACATTTTTAAAAGCCTTTAAAAGCCTTTACAGGTTACCACTTTAGATTTACAGAGGAGGTCTAAAATTACTGCCCTCGATCTGACCTTCGCGGTGATACCTCACATGCATGGTGCAATTGCTGTTTACGTTTGACGCCAGACCGCCGCTTGCGTTCGCCTTAGCGCGAGAGCAGGGGGCGACAGGGGTGCTTTTTTTTTTATTTATTTTTTTTATTTATTTTTTTTTGCTTTTTTATCTTATTTTTAAACTGTTCCTTTCATTTTTTTTTTTTAAATCATTTTTATTGTTATCTCAGGGAATGTAAATATCCCCTATGAGAGCAATAGGTAGTGACAGGTACTCTTTTTTGAAAAAATTGGGGTCTATTAGACCCTAGATCTCTCCTCTGCCCTCAAAGCATCTGACCACACCAAGATCGGTGTGATAAAATGCTTCCCCAATTTCCCAATGGCGCTATTTACATCCGGCGAAATCTAAGTCATAAAATGCTCGTAGCTTCCGGTTTCTTAGGCCATAGAGATGTTTGGAGCCACTCTGGTCTCTGATCAGCTCTATGGTCAGCTGGCTGAATCACCGGCTGCATTCTCAGGTTCCCTGTTGAGACAGGAGAGCCAGAGAAAAACACGGAAGACGGTGGGGGGGGGGGGGGCATTCCCTCCCACTGCTTGTAAAAGCAGTCTAGAGGCTAATTAGCCGCTAGGATTGCTTTTACATGAAAGCCGACCGCTGGCTAAAAAGAATGATACCAAGATGATACCTAAACCTGCAGGCATCATTCTGGTATAACCACTCAAAGTCGTGAATGGCGTACCTGAAGACAAAAAAATGGTTAACAATAAAGCACAGTAAACGGTAAAGTATAAATAATTACATACCTGAAAAGCAAACATGATAAAACATAATAACAATAAAACATTGCAGAATAGAATACAGTAAAAAAGAGCAGAACAATAGAGAGAGAATAGAGAGAGAGAGAGAACAATAAAACGACAACTATTTTTTTTTATTTTTGTTTGTGTTTTTTTTTTTTTTTACACTTTTTTTTTGTAACTGTAACTTTTATAACTGTAACCGGTTCCAGGTTCGAGTCTCTCAAAATGCGATGGCATCTTGGGAGACCCTGTGAAAGTGTGCCTAGTCTGTGCAATGCTGTACCCTACGCTAATACTCAACTAGTGCATGGTAGCGTTCAAAACATTCACCAAGTGTTACTGCAGTGCTGTTTTGACTACGACCGGGGTGTACTACGCCGCTGGTGCTTGCCAGTTCACCAAAACGCTACAAAGAAAAGTGTCAGTGATCGATCGATACTGCACTTGGGTGGGCTGGACTGGGCTGGGCCGGGCGGAGGGGCAAAACGCAGGTGCTAGCAGGTATCTGGGCTGATCCCGCTAACACTGCGTTTTTGGGAACCCTAAACTGCTGGGGACGCTAGTATAGATCTGATCGGATCAGATATTGATGCGTTCAGATACTATACCACTAAGGGAGGTGTACGGTGCGTGTACGGTGCGTGCGTGGGTGTTCGCGGTACTGGCGCTAATCTGACGCTGCCTAGGGCGACGCATATCACCGCCGGGCGATCAGGGGGCTAAACCTTTATTCGGTAATAAACGGCGGGTGCCCTGACACTATAAAAAATAAACGAACTAACCAGCGTCACCCGTAACGGTTATACGGTGATCAGTGGTGAAAGGGTTAACTAGGGGGCCATCAAGGGGTTAAAACATTTATTAGATAGTATATGGGGGTCCCTGTCGCTATAAAACACTGACGGCGAACCTAAATATTTACGTCCCTAACTAGCGTCACCAGCGACACTAATACAGCGATCAGAAAAATGATCGCTTAGCGACACTGGCGACAGGGGGTGATCAAGGGGTTAAAACTTTATTAGGGGGGTAAGGGGGGTACCCTAGACCTACAGGGGGCTAAGCCTTTATTCGGTAATAAACGGCGGGTGCCCTGACACTATAAAAAATAAACGAACTAACCAGCGTCACCCGTAACGGTTATACGGTGATCAGTGGTGAAAGGGTTAACTAGGGGGCAATCAAGGGGTTAAAACATTTATTAGGCAGTATATGGGAGTCCCTGTCGCTATAAAACACTGACGGCGAACCTAAATATTTACGTCCCTAACTACCGTCACCAGCGACACTAATACAGCGATCAGAAAAATGATCGCTTAGCGACACTGGTGAGGGGGGGTGATCAAGGGGTTAAAACTTTATTAGGGGGGGTAAGGGGGGTACCCTAGACCTACAGGGGGTAATACTAACTGTCCCACCACTGCTAACTGTCACAAACTGACACTATGCAGTAATCAGGAAAAAAAAAAAAAAAAAAAAAAAAAAAACCTGCTTGGTGTCAGTTTGTGACAGGGGGGGGGGTGATTGGGGGGGGATCGGGGGGCGATCGGGGGGGGGATCGGGGGTGTAATGTATGCCTGGCATGTTCTACTGTGTGTGTGTGTGTGTTTGGTGCACTTACATGTCATCTCTCCTCGGCGCTGGAACGGAAACTGCCAGACCGAGGAGAGATGACATCACATCCTCTGCCTCTGTGTACTATACAGAGGCAGGGGATGTTTCTCATTGGCTGGGAGCGATCGCGAGGGGGGGGCCACGATCGGATGGCCTCCCCCTCGTCTGTCATCGCTCCCAACCAAATGCCGACCGCAGCTGGCACCGGGGGGGGGTCCGATCGGACCCCCCACCCGCGGGAAGGCAATCACGTTTCAGGTACGTGATTTTGCCTGCCCGTGCCACTCTGCTCACGTATATAGGCGTGAGGCGGTCGGCAAGTGGTTAAAGGTTTAGCTCCGGGACTCAATGAGTTTACGGCAGAATTTTTCAAAGCCACGTAGAAATACCTTCCAGACACTCTCTTATGGGTATATAATGCTATCTGGGAGGGTGGTCCCCATCTCTCTACTGGTTATCAGGCTGTCAGAAACCATGAATATCAGACCGAGACAGAAGTACAGTTAAATCACACTTGTTTAATAATAAAAGTAAATAGAACAAACGTAGTCAAAACATAGCCAGAGTTCAGTAACCAGAACGGATAGACAGACAAGCCAAATGTCAGGAAGCCGGAGATGAGCGTAGTAAAACAGCAAGCAGGATCTGGAGCCAGAATGGATGTCAGACAAGCAAGTCTTTTAACAGGAATGCAGGTGATAGTCTCTGTGATGTTCACTAAGGCGAAGGCAGAGATCCTCTGGGCTGGACGGCTTAAGTAGGCAGGACTGACAAGCAGGATATCATCAACAGCTGAGCAACTGTGGAGAGATAGGAGCTGGCAATTAGCTGACAGCTGAGCGGCCAGCTCAGAGAAAGAAGGGCTGGGCCCAGCCTTGAGAGTACCCCCTCCTCAACGACCCCTCCCCCTCGGAGGACCACCAGGCTTGAGGGGAAAACATGGAGAAGGACAGGGGCATGTACGTCCGAGCAGCTAAGCAGCCAGCTCAGAGAAAGAAGGGCTGGGCCCAGCCCTGAGAGTACCCCCTCCTCAACAACCCCTCCCCCTCGGAGGACCACCAGGCTTGAGGGGAAAACATGGAGAAGGACAGGGGCATGTACATCCGAGGGTGAGACCCAAGAGCGTTCCTCCGGACCGTACCCTTTCCAATGCACCAGGTATTGTATGCGCCCACAGAACCTACGGGAGTCAACAATGGACTGTACTTCATACTCCTCATGGTTCTCAACCTATGCAGGGTGAGGACGTGGCACCAAGGTGGTAAAGTGGTTGCAGACCAAAGGTTTTAATAATGAGACATGAAATACATTCGAAATACGCATGTTAGAAGGAAGGTCTAATGCGTAAGCTACTGGGTTAATCCTCAAAAGAATACAGAAAGGCTCAATAAACCGAGGTGCAAACTTCAGTGAGGGAACACAAAGTCGGAGGTTGTGAGATGACAGCCAGACCCCCGTCCCCAACCCGGTAGGATGGTGCAGGCAGGCGTCTGCGGTCAACATGGAGTCTGTACCTATCATTAGCATGTCGCAAAGCCTCCTGGACTTGTGCCAAGTGGAACAAAGACCACGTAGATGCTCCTCTAACACAGGAATACTCTGCGGAACAAAACAAGTCAGGCAACAAGGAAGGTTGGAAACCATAATTCGCCATAAATGGGGACAATCGGGAAACAGAATTAAAGGCACTGTTGTGAGCAAACTCTTCCCACGATAATAGGTCTGACCAGTTATGATGGTCAGAAAAAAAGCAACGTAGGAATTGCTCCAAGGACTGATTGGCTTGTTTTCCGGCCCCATTAGACTGCGGGTGATATGCAGAGGAGAAAGCAAGCTGAACTTCCAACTGTGCACAAAAGGCTCGCCAGAACCGGGACACAAACTGACTACCCCTGCCTGAGACAATCACCTTGGGTAGCCCATGTAAGCGAAAGATCTCTCGAGCAAAAATGGAAGCCAGTTCCTTAGAAGTGGACAACTTCTTAAGTGGAATACAATGACACATCTTTGAGAACCGGTCAACCACCATAAAGATAACTGTGTTGCCCTGGGAGTCAGGTAACTCCACAAAGAAATCCATAGACAGGTGGGTCCAGGGCCTCTCTCCTCTGGGTATGGGTTGTAAGAGGCCCACTGGAAGGTATTGTGGAGTCTTACTCTGAACACACCCGAAACAGGTAGCTACGAAGGCGGTTAATTCAGCAGATAGACTAGGCCACCAGAATTGTTGGGAAATGACCCAAAAGAGTTGATTCTTCCCAGGGTGGCCAGCAGCCTTGGGAGAATGGTAAATCTGGAGCACGGCATTATGGAAACTCTCTGGGACAAAGCAGCGGTTAGAAGGTTTCTCAGGAGGATCATGGACCTGAGCAGCAAGAATTTTGTCACCCAAAGGAGAAGTGTGACTGGTGCAAACTGTAGCCAGACTATGATCAGGGGGAACCACAGGAACCTTAACTGACTCCAACTTGGAAGTGGAGGAAAATTGTTGTGACAAGGCGTCAGCCTTTACATTCTTAATACCGGGTAAGAATGAGACAATGTAATTGAAACTTGACAAGAAAAGAGCCCATTGCGCCCTTCTAGGAGAGAGGTGTTTAGCCTCAGACAAGAATGTGAGATTCTTATAGTCAGTAAGAATGAGAACCGGCACAGTGGTACCTTCGAGGAGATGTCTCCATTCTTTCAGGGCTAAAATGATCACCAACAGCTCTGTCACCATTCTCATAATTGCACTCCGCATGTGACAATTTCTTGGAAAAGTAGCCACAAGTATGCAAAGCGCTCTCAGAGGTAGGACGTTGAGACAGAAGAGCGCCAACACCAGTCTCAGAAGCATCAACCTCAAGGATAAAAGGTAACGTAGGGTCAGGATGTGCCAACACAAGAGCAGAAACAAAGGCAGCCTTAAGACTCTCAAAGGCCTTAACAGACTCCGGAGACCAACTCTGTGGGTTACCGTCCTTTCTGGTCAGATCAGTCAGGGGCTTGACCAGGGATGAGAAGTTACGAATAAACTTCTGATATTCGTTGGCAAAGCACAGGAAATGCTGCAGAGGATGTAAACCCACGGGTCAGGGCTACTGTAGGACTGCTAAAAGTTTCTCTGGGTCCATCGAAAAACCAGCAGTGGAAATGACATAACACAAGAATTTAACCTGTTCACGATGGAACTCGCACTTCTCAAATTTACAAGAGATTGTTCTCTTAGTTTCTGAAGCACACGACAGACATCTGTGTGGTGGCTCTCCAGGGACTTGGAAAATATGAGGATATCATCGAGATAAACCACCACACTTAACTGCAACAAATCTCGGAGGACATCATTAATAAATTCCTGGAAAACTGCCGGGGTGTTACAAAGGCCAAAAAGCATTACGAGGTACTCATAATGGCCTGTTCTGGTATTAAACACAGTTTTCCACTCGTCGCCCTCCTTAATCTTCACTAGATTGTATGCCCCTCTCAAATCAAGCTTCGTGAAAACCGTTGCTCCCTTGAGGTGGTCAAATAACTCCGTAATCAATGGAATCGGATAGGCATTCTTAATCGTGAAATGATTGAGACCCCTATAATCAATACTAGGTCTCAGTTCACCACTCTTCTTCACGTTGAAGAAACCAGCACCAGCAGGAGACGAGGATTTGCGGTTGAAACCTCAAGTAAGTGCGTCTACAACATACTCCTCCATGGCCTTATCCTCTAAGACTGACAAAGGGTAAACCCGGCCACGAGGGGGTATGGCACCAGGTCGAAGGTCAATTGCGCAATCATAGGGCTGGTGTGAAGGCAAACTACCAGCTTGACCTTTGTCAAAGACATCGCTAAAATTGCGATACTCCTCCGGCAGGGAGGAGAGTGAAGAGGTGCACAGGACCTTGGCTACCTTCTGGAAGCATGTCTTACTGCATTGTGGTGACCAGGAGAGAACCTCAGCATGGAGCCAATCAAAAGAGGGGTTGTGCCTCTGTAACCAAGGATAACCAATAACCAGCGGAAACTTAGGTGAGGAAATAACTTGGAATTGGATTATCTCATGGTGAACAGCGGCAGCATCAATGAACAGGCCTGCAGCCCCAGAGTCGATTAGAGCCTGTAACTCGACGGACAACTCAGCCCAAGAAAGGGTGACCGAAACCAGGGGCTTATCCTTCTGGATAAATGGGGACGAAACAATGCCACCTAAGGTCTGTCCATGACAGGACCTCAAGGTTCAGGCATTCCCTAGACGGGTAGGACAAGACTTCAAAGAGTGACCTGCCTGGCCACAATAAGGGCACAATCTCTCCCTCTTCCTAAAGACTCTCTCATCCGCAGAGAGATGCGTGAAGCCCAAGTGCATGGACATTAGGCACTTGGCAGCAGAAGCGGAGCGTGCGGGAACGTCAAATACCCTTTTAAAAGGAGGCCACAAACTCGGTAACTCAAGACAACAGGTTTTTGCGTCTCCCATAGAGGGTTTGCCCAGAACAAGGCTCTCTCAGAAAGCAAAGATATCACAAAACCTACTTTGCTTCTGTCCATGGGAAACACCTGGGGCAGCATCTCAAAGTATATCTTAACCTGGTTGAGAAACCCTCTGCATTGGACTAGATCGCCCCCAAATCGCTGGGGAAGTGGAGCGGAACCAGACATACCTCTAATAGAGGCAATACTCGAGGCGGGTGCCTGCACAGAGACTGGCACAGCAGCAGGGATGGCCTGCAACACAGGTTGTACTGGAGCAGCCACAGTGGGAGATTCCAGGTGAGCCGTGCGACTCAGGAGCGTTTGATCTTGCTCATACAATATGGAAAAAATATTACCAACAAGTGGATTGACTATCTTCTGAATTCATGGCCTTCCCCTACTGTCAGAAACCATGAAATCAGACAGAGACAGAAGTACAGTTAAATCACACTTGTTTAATAATAAAAGTAAATAGAACAAACGTAGTCAAAACATAGCCAGAGTTCAGGAACTGGAACGGATGGTCAGACAAGCCAAACGTCAGGAAGCCGGAGATGAGCGTAGTAAAACAGTAAGCAGGATCTGGAGTCAGACGGGATGTCAGACAAGTCTTTTAACAGGAATGCAGGCGATAGTCTCTGTGGTGTTGACTAAGGCAAAGGCAGAGATCCTCTGGGCTGGGCAGCTTAAGTAGGCAGGATTGACAAGCAGGATATCATCAACAGCTGAGTAACTGTGGAGAGATAGGAGCTGGCAATTAGCCGACAGCTGAGCGGCCACTTCAGAGAAGGAAGGGCTGAGCCCAGCCCTGACAAGCTTATAGTAAGTTAATTGATTAAAAAGGCAAGGGCCCCACCCTACCGGGTTTATATAGACCCATATTTTTGAATAATCTCGATGCTAAAATTCTTTCCAAGATTGTAGCTTCTTGGATTGTCGCCTTGCTGCCTCCTATTGTACATAATGGTTTTGTCACAGGCAGATCCACTTACTGACCGGCTCCTGTACATATACATAGGCACTTTGAAGATGGATATCTCGGTAACAGCAGCAGCTGCTGCCACAACAGAGGTATCCATCTTTACAGGAGCCGATTCTGTGTACGATAATGGTGGTCTCTACGGCAGGTTCGCCGCGAGATCACCGTTATCGGCAGCGGGAGAGGTGCCACCCCCCCTCCCGCCACTCTCCCGCGCCCTCCGACGCTTACCGGAGCTGTCGGTAGCGGCGGAGGAGATCAAGACCTCTCACTACTTAGGTATAAAGACGAGTGAGGCTAAGATGGCCAACACCCGTCTCCATACCATAGGAGGGCGGAAGCGACATCATGACATCAGCTCCGCCCATACGTCTTAAAGGCATATTTTTTTTAAGTCATTTTTTCAAACAACTTTTTTTTTTTTTTTTGCATTTTAGTCCAAATATGAGATCTGAGGACTTTTTCACCCCAGATCTCATATTTAAGAGGACCTGTCATGCTTTTTTCTATTACAAGGGATGTTTACATTCCTTGTAATAGAAATAAAAGTGATCTAATTTTTTTTTTTAAAAAGTGCAAAAATAAATATAATAAAGTAAAATTAATAAGAAAATAATAAAAAAAAATTTTTTAAAGCGCCCTGTCCCGACGAGCTCGCGCATACGTGAACATATGAAAACGGTGCTCAAACCACACATGTGAGGTATTGCCACGACCGGTAGAGCGAGAGCAATAATTCTAGCCCTAGACCTCCTCTGTAGCGCAGAACATGCAAACTGTAGAATTTTTTAAACGTCGCCTATGGAGATTTTTAAGGGTAAAAGTTTGACGCCATTCCACGAGCGGGCGCAATTTTGAAGCGTGACATGTTGGGTATCAATTTACTTGGCGTAACATTATATTTCACAATATAAAAAAAATTGGGCTAACTTTACTGTTGTCTAATTTTTTTATTCAAAAAAGTGAATTTTTTCCAAAAAAAGTGTGCTTATAAGACCGCTGCGCAAATACGGTGCAAAAAAAAGTATTGCAATGACCGCCATTTTATTCTCTAGGGTGTTAGAACCCCCAAACATTATATATTGTTTTTTTCTAAGTAATTTTCTAGCAAAAAAAACTGTTTTAAACATGTAAACACCTAAAATCCAAAACGAGGCTAGTCCTTAAGTGGTTAAAATATGCACAAGGGTATTTTAGCTTTAGGGTTCGCCAAAGTCACACCCAGAAGCAGATACGACCATCATCACTCTAGATGCAGAAAATACCATCCACCTTGCTAAGGAGACCCAGTAGGGTTGTCCCTTATAGCCTCTTTTGTTTAACTTAGCCATAGAACCCCTTTATATGCTCCTTGACTCCCATACCTTACTGTGCGGTATCACGATTGGCAATCAAGCGCTCCGTGCAGCCCACTTTGCTGGCGATATTGTGGTTTTCTCTTCTAATCCTCCATCTGATATGACTCCCCTAAAAGGAGATTTTTTACCTCATTCCAGGGATGTTCTGGACTGCGTATCAACTTTGATAAAAGTGAGGTATTAGTTTTGAATCAGTCTGGCTCTAGATAAAATGGGTGGGTACCTCACCTTTTAGTGTAGCTAAATGACAGATAACCTATTCAGGCACTTATATTGGCCAAGAGAACTACTCGCTTTACCATCTTAATTATCCCCCACTCATTTCTAGTATTGTTCAGGAACTAGAGGCGTGAATGAGCCTACCCATCTCGCTCTTTGGGACATGCCACTTATTCAAAGTGGTGTCATTTACCCGATTATTGTACCCTTCACAAACCATACCACTTACCATACCTGCTGAACCATTCTGTTATAAAACTTTAGACAAAAGCTCTAGTGGCTTTTCTGTGGCGTACCAAAAAACCTTGCATAGCACATACAAAACATAATCTCCCTAAGAGCGAGGGGGGGGGGGGGGGCTGGTTTACCAGATATCAGACTGTACAACTTTTCTTGTTTGCTTAGACAGGGCATAGACTGGATTGTATGTAAATCATTGCATATGAACACTGCTTTAAAGTCTGCATTAAGCCTCGTACGCACTATTCGTTTTTTTTCTTCAACTCAGCAGCCTGAACGAAAAAAAAAAAAAAGGTGGGAGCTGCGGTACTTACTATGCAATGTTGGTTCTGCTGCTGTACTGCCAGAACACTCCGGTCAATGGATGGGAGCCGGTCAGCAGAACTTTTTCGATCATGCCCCTTCGATAGAAGCCGGACAGTTTTCGTTAAACCGGCCAATGCCGTCAGACATTCAGCCCCTGTGTACTAGGCTTTAATGTCGCCCTATGATCTTTCCACTGTTCTCCAGTCCAAGTTTCAGGCTCTCCCAAGGACTGCAATTTCTTGTTATCTACCCATATAGGGCAACCCCATGTAACTAACCTCTGGGTGAACATAAAGCGTCAGATTATTGGAAATGACAAGGCTCGACAATGGTGTCATCTGTCTTTACCTCTTGGCCTTGAATGGTATAGCCCTACAGCGAAGTAGCCAAAACCTTTACCCTACTCTCACAGCACGTCATCCAATATCATCAAGTTGTGAGCTATGTAAAATCTTGTTATGGCCACAAACAGCCCTCCTTCATCAATTCGGCGATACACCAAGGTGCCTATTCCATCTCAGACATCTATTCTCAACTAATTCTTCAATTATTAAAGGTCGGCTCCACGGTGTTGCTGAGAGCCTGGTCCAAATACCTTCCAGACATTTAAGTTACAGACAAATTCCTTATGGGATATAGAAGGACTCGCAAGTTAATTGTTGATGAAGCATGGAGGGAAACGCAGTTTAAAATTCTCCATGGAGCTTACCTTCCATTCTCGGTTAATGCGCTAGGTCCTTGTAACTCAACCTGTCCCTGTTGCGGTTTTCATCGCGCAACACTGTTCCATCGCTTTTGGATGTGCAGTAGGGTTGTTGTAATATTGGCATCAGGTGTTTAACACTTCGGGATTACCTCTATTTAACTCCTCTAAGACCCCTGGCTGTGCCTTTTTGGCTACAAGAGCAGGCACCTTAGCATCCCTTATGCACTCCCCTCTAATCGTATCCCCTACCCTCACTCTTCCTTCACTTCTTCACTTTTTAAGAGGACATTCAGCTCCAGTATCTCCATTAATGTGGAGAACCTCATGCCTCTGGCATGGCTAGCCATAACTGCTCACTACTTCATCGTGAGTTAACTGAGGTTTTTGTTTAATTCCAGACTAACATGTAATATGGCAATGACTACCCTTTACGCAGTTCATTCCTCATGTTTGCATCATTTTTCCCTGTGGTCTTTATTGTTGGCATTTAACTCTGTACTCTATAACAATTTAAATAAATATATTATTTTAAAAAGTTCTTTTTTTTTTACTCATTATAAAGCTAAATTATATAACAAAGCTGTACTCAAATTCAAATATGAGTTTAATACCTGAAAAACCTAATGTACGTAATTCAGAGTCCAAGATGTTCAAAGCTGAAATAGAACTTTTAGTGAAAACATTTTTTGTTCTTAGGGCAAAAATGGATGGTAATTAAAAGAAATGTATATAGGTAGCCAAGGAGGGCTTCCTTTAAAATGGGTTGTCTTGTTCTTTATAGATGACATTAGATTTTTTGAGTGGAGCTGGGAAAATTTATGGATTTTAGCTAAGTATTCCTACAAGAATGTGAAAAATGGATTGCAAAGCATCTACAAATATATAAGAAAGAATAAAATGTTATAAACTGCTAGCAGACAGCCTTCTCTATAATTCTGCCAATACAGTCCACGTCTTAGGTGGCCTTTTCTTAAATTTGAAACTTTTTATTTTACGAGACACAGAAAAATAGAAAATCAATAAAATGTGACAATAACTCAAAATAACAGCAGTATTAAAGTTGCAATCTTTTACCATGCTTCCAGTTTAGTAAAGATATTGCAAATATATGTCAAAACTCTGATACTCCAGTCTACTGCTACTGGAAGATTTGTTTCCTAGCAACAAGCTTGGGGCCAATCTGATTTACTTCAGATGCTTAAGATATCCACCTTTTTTCTGTGTAAGTGCAGTTTGTAGTTTTTAATAAAATTGTGGTATCTGGTTCACACTATGTGGAGCATGGGTCTCCTTTTATGCTTTGAGTGACAAGTGCATGGGAGTTTAGCATTAGAGGAAGTCCTCCCAACCGGCCCTGGGGGTCCTCTTTCCCCTTAATGTGAGCACAATCTGACATCTTTGGGTGGTTTTGTATCTGATCTACCTTTAAGTTGTGCATCCTACAGTAAGCCAGGGAGCTTCTATCCATGCAAGTTATGACCTTTCCATTAATTTAGGAGGTCATGGAACTCTGGTAAGCCTCCATACATTAATTTTTTTTACAGTTAATTACACTGGTGGACTGATTTATTTAATTTCTCAGTAAAGAATGGGATCACCACAAGTCTTTGAAGGACATGTTTTCACTTTTATATATTTTTTTATGTTAAATAGCTTATTTGGTATTTCACTAATCTTTGCACTATAGTTACTTTATTTAGCACAGCTCAGTATTTTTAGTTTTAGGTAAGTAGCTTAAATGCAGAAGAGGCAAAATGTCAGGAACTTGGTAGGAGGCCGACATGCTGGGAGGGCTCCCCTTGCGGCCGAGCGCAGCACAACCCTGAAGATGACACAGGGGATGTGGTGCCCACAGAAGCACAGGTTGCCTGGTTGGTGAAGCTGGTTGCCGGGAACTTGGTAGGACAGGCAAAATTACTGGTAGCAGGCATGCTTAGGAGGTCCAGCAGATGAGGACCAGTGGGATATTAGGTAGCAGAGTCAGGAGCCAGGCCAGGGGTCAAAAACAGCAAAACAGTCCGAGATCAAAAGTAACTGGATCCTTAGCACAGGAGACAGGATAAGCGGAGTCCGTTAGCCAGGCCGGGGTCAGATGCAGGAATAAGCAGGAGTAAGTCAGGTACAAGCCGGTGAGGTCAAGCCAAGGAATCAGAAAGAGCAGGTCAGACAAGCCAGGTTGGTACACAGGAGATCAGATAAGCAGGAAATAAGAGGCACAGGAACGCAGGGGAAGCAGATGATAAACCAGCGATGCGCCATTGTCAGCAGCGAGTTCAAATAGGCAGTGGCGCCCCTATCACGTCGTGCACGTGCCGTTGCGCATTCGCCTGATCGCGGCGCCACATGTACGTCTGGTTGTGACGCTGCACATCCTTGTGCGCTGATGCGCGTCCTTGCCTATGCCGGTTCACCATCCTTATAGTATTGCGCATAGGGATGCGCCTATTTCCCTTACACAAAACATGTTTCTTCTGTATTAAAAACCCTGCCATTTTCATTGTGTGCCCTAAAGTTCCACTTTAAGTATCACTTAGGTCACTTTAGGGTCAAAGGCAAATTCAGGTACTTATACTGCTTTAATTACAAAAAAAATACTTTTAATGATGCATTAATGCATACAAAGCTGCATGAACACCTTATATATCTGCTTGTTCAGCTTTAAAGGCCAGTTCACGCTGCTGTGACCACAGTGTGAGTGTATCCAAGGTTTTCGTGTGCCTAAACCGCAGTTTTAACACGTTCCCATTACAACCCGTTTTCTGAAAAGGCACCAAAGATGCAGGACTTTTGGCACACTTTCAGAAAACATGGCAAAAAAACACAACTTAATAGAAGTCTATGGGACCATAGTTTAACCACTTGCTTACTGGGCACTCAAACCCCCCTCCTGCCCAGACCAATTTTCAGCTTTCTGTGCTGACGCACTTTGAATGACAATTGCGCGGTCATACAACACTGTACCCAAATGAAATTTTTATCATTTTTTACCCACAAATAGAGCTTTCTTTTGCTGGCATTTAACCACAGCTGGGGTTTTTATTTTTTGCTAAACAAACAAAAAAAGATGGAAATTTTTGAAAAAAAAAATAAAAATAAATGTTTAATAGTTTGTTATAAAATTTTGCAAACAGGTAATTTTTCTCCTTCATTGATATGCGCTGATGAGACGGCACTGGTGGGCACTGATAGGCTGCACTGATGGGCACTGATAGGCACAGTTAAGGCAGCAATGATGGGGACAGATTACGCGGTACTGATGGGCACAGATAAGGCGGCACTGATGGGCGCTGATGGGTGGCACGGATAAGTGGCACGGATGGGTGGCACGGATAGGTGGGACTGATAGGTACCATTGATGGGGGGCACTGATGGGCGGCACTGATGGAGAGCACTGATGGGCGGCACTGATGGGCACTTATGGGCACTGGTAGGTGACACTGATGGGCGCTGATAGGTGACACTGATGTGGGCGCTGATGGGTTGCACTGTGGGCACTGATGGGTGGCACTGTAGGCACTGTGGGCACTGATGGATGGCACTGATTGATGGCACTGTGGGCACTGATGGGTGACGCTGGCGGGCACTGGTAGGCGGCACTGCTGCCTATTGCTTTGTGACTGATGATTGCCATCAGTCCCGATCATGGCCGCCGGTGATCGGGTTTTTTTTTCCTCCTCACGCTGTTAGCGCGAGGAGGAAAAATAGCCGATTACCAGCTCTGTTTACATCACATGATCAGCTGTCATTGGCTGACGACTGATCATGTGGTAAGGAGTCGAGACCGACCCCTTACTCTGATCTGTGATCAGGCGAGTCTCATAGACTCGCTGATCACCGAGCGCGCCGCGCGCACCCTGCAAGGGGGCACGCAGGCCGCTCGTGCACGGGACAACGTCAATAGACATCGTCCCGGCAATTTAGATCCGCGCTGCTGCCATCATTTGGCAATGGCCCGGATCTGAAGAGGTTAACCTCTTCTCGACCACACTATAGCCAAAACACGGCTACAGCATGGTCATCTAGTTCTGGGAGGGCATCCATGGACATCCTCCTATAACCACGCCCAACCCGTGCGCCTGCTGCGGCCAACATCCAGCGCGCTCTATGATCGCTGTGTCCTTTAGACACAGCTGATCACAGATCGGGTTAAAAGGCCAATCACCCTTTACCGTGTGATCAGCTGTGTCCAATCACAGCTGATCACAATGTAACCACACTTGCCAGTTATCGGCATTCCTTTCCTCACGCCCTTTCTTACAGGGCATTTGCTCACTTTTCCTTCTCTCCCTCACCATTCTATTCAGCAAAGGACGGAGAATTCCTGTGTAAACTACAGTGGGTACAGAAAGTATTCAGACCCCCTTAAATGTTTCACTCTTTGTTATATTGCAGCCATTTGCTAAAATCATTTAAGTTAATTTTTTTTCTCATTAATGTACACACAGCACCCCATATTGACAGAAAAACACAGAATTGTTGACATTTTTGCAGATTTATTAAAAAAGAAAAACTGAAATATCACATGGTCCTAAGTATTCAGACCCTTTGCTCTGACACTCATATTTAACTCAGGTGCTGTTCATTTCTTCTGATCATCCTTGAGATGGTTCTACACCTTCATTTGAGTCCAGCTGTGTTTGAATATACTGATTGGACTTGATTTGGAAAGCCACACACCTGTCTATATAAGACCTTACAGCTAATCCCCAAAAAATGTAAAAAATAAAATGAAATTAAAAAAAAATATTGCTTTTGTCAATTTTATTTGTATTTTATTTTTGCATTTATATAGCAAGAGAATGTTATCAGCCATTTCCATGATATTCAAAAGGTTGTTTATAATATGGAGTTCTAATATAGTATAAAACAGCAGAAACAACCATTAAATTATTGCAAAGAAAAAAAAGGGTTGCACGGAAAGTAGTTATTGTTGACTATGTGGAGTCACAGTTGGATGTAACTACCCGACAAGTTTTGAAGTTCAGAGATTGTATTCAGAATACACACATGACTCATGGCACATTGGGTGGACTGGGCTGTAGACCAGTGTTCATCAACCCTGTCCTCAGTGCCTACTAACAGGCCAGGTTTTATGTATTACCTTGGGGAGATGCAGACTAGAATACTGCAATCACTGAGCAGCAAATGATATCACCTGTGATGTATTTCAGTTATCTTGCAAACCTGTCCTTTTAGTGGGTCCTGAGGATAGGGTTGATGACCACTGCTGTAGACTACCAACAAAAGACTCCTTGCTTTTAGTATGGCTGTAAAACTACTCCTTGAAAATGATCCATTTTTTTAAAATTTAGGAATGTCTACTAAAGGAAACTGCATTTTCCAAAAATAAAAAACAAAAAAAATGCTACAACAGAATGCAAATAATACAAGAATATATACATTTATTGATCGTGTAATGTAATACCATATTATATCAAATCTGCATTTTAAAAAATGCCTTAGATTGTCTAGATAAATGTGTCCTAGTGTTTAATGTGTAACTAAAGGCAAAACTTCTTTTTTTCGTTGTGAGTGGAGAGGGATTAGAACACCTGTCAGTTTTTATTGCTGTCCGCCTTCTCTATTTGTCCCATTTACCCTTATTGAAAGTGAAAGTTAAAAAAAAATATATATATATCCCAAATTGTGGGTTGACATTGGAACAGTAATAGAGTGGAAATCTTCCAATGGGGACTTTGGATTTTTTTCTCACTTCCTGTTTTGGCTATGGTACACAGATGGCAAAAAAAAACTGACTGGGTAACACAAGGCAGTCTCAGCACCCATGAAGGAATTACTGGTTCCAGTTCAACTGAGTCTAATCATTGGGACACTATAGTTGATTTCTGAGGAACCGGATCAGTAGTTTTAGATAAATGTGAGTTGAGGTGCTCGCTAGACTGCAAAATGATCAATAATTCTTCCTAGATAGAATGCATTCTCTCATTTCTTCACTATGTTCATGAAAACCTTCAGTATTAGGCATGTAGGTGCCCAATAGCTGCACGAATAGACAATGCTATTCAGAACATACTTCCCCTGATGTATTCCTGCTGATGGACTACAACAGTTGGCAATTATTACAATCTTTATTTATCAAACATTTTTACAAAATTTTTATATAAAACATATACACATACATACCTACACAGAAAAAAAATAAATCATGGTGTATAGGGGCATTCACAATATTCAGATCATTTTATATATCCCCATGATCTATACTAGCATCATCTGTATACATTTCTGGATATAATTTGTTACTCTATCTTTGCATGGCCCCTATATCTACCACACAATACTATCCCAGTACCCCCCATCCATACCCATCATACACCCTCAACCAATCCTCTTACACAACACCACTCAGCTAACCGAAAAGCAAACAAAAAAAAAATTTTTCTCCAATTCAGAAGAACTCTCTCCCTTCTCCAACTCTTCATCACAGTATTTGCTCTATCTTTATCCCCTTTTTCTCGTTCCCCTATCGCGGCGAGGTTCTAGACTCTTCCCACGCTCTTCCTGTACCTACTCATCTCCTTCCCTCTAATATCATCCTCTCCTCTAATGCCGCGTACACACGGTCGGACTTTTCAGCTACAAAAGTCGGACAGCCTGTCCGACATACTTCCGGCGTACCTTCGGCGGACTTGCGGCAGACTTTCTTACGAACGGACTTGCCCACACACGACCACACAAAAGTACGACAGCTTAGTACGCGGTGACGTACACCAAGTCCGACGAGACTATAAAACGGAAGTTCAATAGCCCGTACGACACCCTTTGGGCTCCTTCTGCTAATCTCGTGTTTATCTCGTGTTAGTAGAAGTTTGGTGAGAGACGATTCGCGCTTGTGAGACTCGTATTTTTCAGTTCGTTTTAACTGTTGTTCAGTCTGTGCTTGTGAGGTTTGTATCTGCTTTTCAGTGCGTTTGGTCAGTTGGCATTGAGAAATCTTTGTTTTATTGGCCGCTCGTTCCTGATTTTCAGGTCGTTCTTCACAGGCCTTGCTGTTCTTCAGTGCGTTCTGTTTAGTGCGTTCTGACCAGCCGACCGTTTTGAAGCCATGTTACCTGTACGTACTCGTCGTAGAGCTCGTGCATTGTATGTGCTTGGTGCTGTAGTTTATTCTTCAGCCCAAGACCAGTCCATGAACAGGGCGAGGAGGAGTTCATGGACCAAGAATTGGTTGCTTCAGCGTGACCAGTTCTGTCACATGCCTTTGCTCCGTGAGATCCGTGAGAATAATCCTGAGGATTTCAGGAACTTTCTCCGGATGACGGACCCCGTTTTTGACCGTTTGGTGGCTTTGCTGACCCCCTATATCAGCAGGCAGGATACCTGCATGAGGCAAGCCATCACTCCGGAGCAGAGGCTGGTCGCTACCTTGCGGTATTTGGCCACAGGGAGAAGCCTGCAGGACCTTAAGTTCTCGACAGGCATCTCCCCCCAGGCTCTGGGGATCATTATCCCAGAGACCTGTTCTGCCATCATACAGGTCCTGCAGAAGGACTATATTAAGGTAAGATATTTTTCTTTTATTAGCATCACATGTTCTTTTATGTAATCTTTGATAATGTAATGTATTTCTTGCTTCAAACACTACTTCCCATCATTGCAATATAGTGTGAATGTCCCCTTTTTATCCTCACACATGCTGGAATTTTTTCCTGTTATTTTTTGTCATGCATGTATATTTTCCTTCAATAACCTTCCCAGCATGAAGTGATGGGAACATATCCACCTAGTCTACTCATTTTGAATGTATTTTGTTGGAGTGTATTTAGTGTGCTTATAATTAGCAATTAGCTAGATTTCACAACCCCCCCCCCACCTGAACTCACTCCAAATAGTGTGCTGCTAATTAGCAATTAGCTAGATTTCACAACCCCCCCCCCCCACCTGAACTCACTCCAAATAGTGTGCTGCTAATTAGCAATTAGCTAGATTTCACAACCCCCCCCCCCACCTGAACTCACTCCAAATAGTGTGCTGCTAATTAGCAATTAGCTAGATTTCACAACCCCCCCCCCCCACCTGAACTCACTCCATATAGTGTGCTGCTAATTAGCAATTAGCTAGATTTCACAACCCCCCCCCCCACCTGAACTCACTCCAAATAGTGTGCTGCTAATTAGCAATTAGCTAGATTTCACAACCCCCCCCCCACCTGAACTCACTCCAAATAGTGTGCTGCTAATTAGCAATTAGCTAGATTTCACAACCCCCCCCCCACCTGAACTCACTCCAAATAGTGTGCTGCTAATTAGCAATTAGCTAGATTTCACAACCCCCCCCCCCACCTGAACTCACTCCAAATAGTGTGCTGCTAATTAGCAATTAGCTAGATTTCACAACCCCCCCCCCACCTGAACTCACTCCAAATAGTGTGCTGCTAATTAGCAATTAGCTAGATTTCACAACCCCCCCACCCCCACCCTCGTTAAAATTTGCTTGAATGTTCTGTGGTGTTGATTTGTCTAAAGCAAATCTATGTTGCACTTTGCAAAATGCATGTGCACTCTACAAGTGCATTTGTTCCAGTGCTTTAGTAAATGAGCAGAAGCTCTGCTGATTTCCATCATCAAATCATATGCAAGCCTCAAAGTGTTTTCATTAATTGCCCTTGC